>JAWHQI010000043.1:1715000-2315000 GCA_033032865.1 Dactylorhiza incarnata
TCCGTTGCTTCTGGGTCTTGTAAACGACAGAAGAAAGGGAAAAAGAAGGCAGCCAGCTCAGTTCTAGTTGATTTGGTGGAATCTACTAAGGATATCGGTTTATCTCTCCGGGAGCCGCCAAGGACGACTTGCCCATTCACAATTGCCCAAGCTTTGGAGAAACTTGAATCCTACCCAGAGATATGCCAGGAGTATGATTTCTTTGATTTTGCTACAATGTTGCTGATGGATAAGAACCATAGGGAGACCTTTATGTGTCTCAGGGAGGAGATCAGGGTTAGATGGCTGCGTACACGCTACGTAAAAGGGGCTGAGTAGGAGATGCTTTGTAGTTGATATGTTGCATTATGTTGCATTATGTTGCATTATGTTGACATGTTGATGATACATTATGTTAAATTTGCTTTTAGATGCTATCTACCTGAAATATTTTATCTATAATTCTGTTTATAATTTTCTTTATTTTTGTGAATCAGAGAATGTCCAGTGAGGACTCAGATTCTTCTAGTGATGAGTATGAAAGGGTTAAAAGGCGTCATGTGGCTGCTTATCATCAAGTTCTAACTTCGACGATATATGTGTTAGCTGAACACACCAGTTTATTTAATTCGAGCACACCATGCATGACATCAAAACAAACTGGTGATAAATGGCTGGGTGAATTAGTTGGTGGGCATCCGGGTAGATTTCATAATGCTTTTAGAATGCCAAAAGAAATATTTTTTGATCTACTACAGACGTTAGAACAAAACTACGGATTGCAAGGTTCACAAAGGACCGCAAGTAGAGAGGTCCTTGCTATTACATTATATGTTCTATCACATAACGAGACCATCAGAAAAGCAAGTGAGCGGTTTCAACATTCAACCGAGACTGCTAGCAGATATTTTAGCGAGGGTCTTCGTGCATTACTGCGTCTTGCAGAAGATGTTATAGTGCCCATAGACAGAGATTTTGTTAATACTCCACAAGAAATAACGGGAGATGCACGGTATATGCCATTTTTTAAAGATTGTATTGGTGCAATAGACGGAACACATGTTGATGCAAGTATTCCAGTTAGAAAACAAGTACCGTACATTGGGCGTCATGGAACTACTACACAAAATGTTATGGCTGTATGCGACTTCAACATGTGTTTTACTTTCGCAATGGCAGGTTGGGAAGGATCTGCGCATGATAGTCGGATTTTTAATTTTGCTATAAGCAATCCCAAGTATAACTTCCCGCACCCCCCCAGAGGTAATGATGTTATAATTGTACTTCATACAATACTTATTCCCTATTTTTTTCATTAAAATGTGTGCGTTAATCACGCAGGAAAGTATTATTTGGTAGACGCTGGATATCCACTGCAAAGAGGGTATATAAAACCATATCCAGATACACGATACCATCTTCCTGATTTTGCTCGTGGTAATCGTCCAGTGGAGGGACTTCGAGAGATTTTCAATCAAGCACACTCATCTCTTAGGAGTGTGATTGAACGCACTTTTGGGGTATGGAAGAAAAAATGTGTAATACTCCGTGATATGCCTACATATAGTATTCAGAAACAAACACATATCGTCCTGGCGACAATGGCTTTGCATAATTTTATACGGAGACATCCATCACGTATGGATCCTGATTTTAGAGAAAGTGAGAGCCAGCGTACGGGAGACGGAGTAGACTCACAGAGACGACATGATACATGCACTGATACATCAAGTGGTGTAGACGAGATGTTAGCACTGCGCGAGTCTATAGCGCAACAACTCTATGATGCAAGAAGGTAAGATTCTTTCCTCATATTTTATATTTTAATTTAATATAAGATTCTAATATAAAATATTTTCAATTATGTAGGTGATACACCGAAATATTTGCAAGCAGCTGATGGATATGTGCGTCGAGAGTTAAAAATGTTTTTTGTTATGTTGTTTTGTAATATCGTTTTGTAATATCTGAAAAACATTGATATTTTATTTGGTATGTAGTGTGACGATGATTTTAAATGTTGAAAATGATTTCAGGTATTAAACATAGAATTTAAATTAATTACAAAAAAATTAACTTACAAAAACTCCATTTCTGCCAAACAGTTTGTACAAAACAGCTTATCAAAAGCTCTGCAAACTCCATTTCACACAAACAGTTTTTTAACAAAACTCTGTTTTCCAGAAACAGCACTTTTCCTATCAGCAACAGCTCATCAGCAGCTTTCCATCAGCAACAGCTCACCCAAACTGGCCCTAAGTGTCCCAAGAGTAGTTTCATGCAGAAATTTCAGAATTTTTGGAGATGTCTAGATAGTGCAAATTGCATGAAACGTTAGCGTTTTCTTTTATGACTAAACATCGCATGAGATATATTTTCTTAAATCTTCATTTTGATTTTTCTAAGGCTTGTGTTTACCAAAATAATGTAAACTGAAAAAGATATGAAATGTAAACACAAGAAGACATGATTGAACAAATCAAATAAGCATGATTTTATTGATTAAAAAAATCATGTTCATGCACAAAAATAGGTATGCCCTAGATAAAAAAAATACCCAGACTATATGTCTACACCCTAGCCCCGTACTAAGTGACCAATGGGCATTAGGAGCTGCACACATGCCATAGGTTGGGGTTTTACTCCCATATGTATACACTAGTGAACTTTCAACCTAGCATTCTTTCCCCCCAGTGCCTCGCAAGGCCCCACTGGAACCCCCCCCCCCCCCCCCCCCCCCCCCGGTTAAAGACAGTACATGAATTAGAGGTTAAGTCTCTAATGCATCTAACCCTGCGCCCCCGCTATTGTGAGACATACAACATTGGTATATGATCATGAACATACAAAGCGATTAGGTTTAAGAATGATTTATAAACTATGAGTTTATTTGAATTTTTAGAATGATAGTATATTCAATCAATATGACTTTTGTGATTTTATTTTCAATCACGAATTATGAAAATATATACTTTTCTGAAAAGCAAGATAATGATAATTTTGTTTTTCGATTATTGCAAGAGTACGCATAAGTCTATAATTAATTTGATCTTTGCTAGACTATAGTTGGACTTAGCAATTTAGAGTGGATCTTGGACTTCCCGAGGTCTACCCTGTGAAGGGTTCGCACTGGTACTAGGAGATGTGATGGGGTGACATCTCAAATCTCCCTTTCTCAAGATATTTAAGTATTATTAATTGCTACCCATAAAAATTTATAGACTCAAAATTTTCGAAATAGAAAAAATGAAGTTCATGATTTTATTAATTTAGATAAATATCTCATAACAAATTTAGAATTTGATTTATATGGATAATATAAGATATTTATAGGCAATGAATATAAGAAAGATCGGTAGCTCACCAAAATAAAATATGACTTTGAATTTTGATCAATTTGATAAACTTATTAAGTTTGTAAGAGATAAAATCATATTTCCAGTAATATATAAGGTGACCATGATAAGATAGCTTAAAAATAAGAAAACAAAAATAAAAAATAAAAAATATTAAAGCATATCATGAAGTAGAAATTTGTATATTTCATTTATTAAAAGATTCTACTTCATGCATTTTAATGATAACTAACAAATAAGATATTTAGGTATCCAAAGGGGACCAAGTGTGGTGGTTCCTTTGGGTACCCAAATATAACGTGTTGGTTTGTGGGGAGATAGTGTTGAATGTGCCCTTTCATGTGAAGTTAATATTTCATTTTTAGCTTTGGGCCTCCATTCAAATCTTTGTTGAATGTTATTCTTATGCATCAAATTTCCATTATGATTATCTTTATTCTGAATATTATAATTGTAATGATTATTGAAAGTTTTGTTCATAGGAAATTTGTGTAATTCTAATTTCAATGATTTTGTCAATAATGGTAGTTTGGATTTTGATTTACAAAAACTTTGTGTTTCTTACTTCCATTATTAGGCTTAGTTAAGATATTCATATTCATATTCAACTTGTTTGCTTGATATTGTGAATTTGTGTGTGGTGAATTTTTATTCATAATTTTCATAAGCAAGTTGTTTTTTTATTTTAATTCATCATTCTTGATCATAAGATTATGTCTAGCTTTATTATAAGCAATTGTGCTGTTTTTAAGAGTAGAAACAATAGAGTCAATATGAGTTTGATAGTTATTTCTAGATTCCTCAAATGTTTCATCCATCTCCTTGATTTCAATTTTATACCTTTGGCATGTAGCACAATCACTTTACAAAGATGAATTTTCTAAAAATAATTTTTCATTATGTTCTTTAATATGCTCTTTTTCATATACCTTGAGTTTTTCTTATAGAATATTGCAATCAAAACAAGGTTTTATATTTTCAATTGAAGAGACATGGGTAAAACTAGATAAATCAAAATTTGATTCTACCTTAATTTTTGCTTTTAAACCTTTATTTTCTAAGCGCAATTTGCAATTCGCAATTTGCAATTTCTTAATTTTGCGCTTTGTAATTTGTAGCAATTGTAAAGTAGAAATAGGGTTGCAAACAATAAGGGAATTTGATTTTCTTACAGTGCTTTTGGATGCTGTGAGATTTGAGCATATAGTTCCTTTGTTATCTTCATCTTTTTGGCGCACCTCATCCAAAGATAAGATTTCTTCTTTTCCACTTAATGTGCACTCCATTGATCCATCATGAGAGAAGATTTCTTGATCATTTGTGCAAGCTTGTATGTTCTCCACTTTTTGCATTTGTTTCATACCTGTGAGAGGAAAATCATACATTTCTTCAAGAAATTTTCATACTGTGTATGCACTAGAAAAACAATATATAAATTTGAAAATTTCTTGAGTTAAAACACAAAAGATACTATTCAAAGCCTTTGCATATTGGTGACGTTCCTTTTTATTTGTTTCATCCGCTGGTCTTACAATTGTTATATTCCATGCTTCGATATCTACAGTTTTAATAAATTTTTCCATTAAAAAATTCTACCCTTTATAATTTCTCCCTTCGAATAAAGGTGGTGCAAGAGATTTTTCTTCATTATAAAAAATTTTCCCACTAATAGAAGCGAGATCATGAGACGTCATTATTCTCGGTTGTTAGACCCTTTTGGAATAAAACTGCTCTGATACCACTTGTTGGATCTGTAGGCGCCCTTAGACACTACAACAAATAGCACCTACCGCGACATTTTTTTTGCGGTGTTTTTAAAAATGCCGCCATAGATTTTGATTTGGCGGCATTTTGTTGCAAAAGCATGGGCAATAGTATATAATAGATTTGGCGGCGTTTTTTTGTAAAAAGCGCCGCTAATAATATAGGCTATGGCGACATTTTCTGAACCAAGCGCAGCGAAATCCGAACATTTTACCTAAATATCAAAACCTAAATCTAAAACTCACAAACGTCGTCGCCTAGGGCTCTCTCTGCTGTGCACTCGCGATATTCTGCCGCCGAAGGAAGGGAAGCCCGCTTGATCGATCTCCAGGCTGCCAAAGAAGGGAACTCCCCCACAATCTCTAGGTCTGATCTTCCTTCAGATGCAAGGGACTCTTGGACAAGCAAGGGATCGCCATTCATAGCCTGCCTAAGGAAGGGAAGCCCGCTCGATCGTTCTCCGAAAGAGCGGTATGGTTTTTTCCAAGTCCTTAATATTCAATGGTTTTAGACGGTATGATGAGTCCTACCTTAACCAGCTACAACCAACGTCTACCACGCAGCAGCCGGGACTGGAGTTTTCATTCCTAAATCAACTGCTTATTTGTTCAAAAAAATTGCACATGCATTACTTAAAAGAAAAGAGAACAGCAAGCTTTTTGTAGTTATATTTGTATTCATTCATAATTCATGAAAGGGAACAGAATGCATGTTTCATTATTTTGTATTAGGGCTTATTTGGGTGGGTGGTGGAGGTTGGAGATGAAGCCAAATGATTACAATAAAGAGACAACAACAATATATGAAAAACTCCCTCTATGTGGATCTTTGAAGAAGTAGACGAAGAAGATCCACAGAGTATGATCGTAGTCGATGCGGTCTTTCGTCACGATAATGAAGCATGTTGAAATCTTCTCCACAGATCTCCTTTAAGCCTTCATGAATTTGTGTGAGTATCTCTTTAAATCTTCATCTATATGATGTGGCACGAAGCTCTGGAATTTAGGGGTGTGAGGTGACGAAAAGACGAAACCAAGAGGTCATTTTTATATCCTTGGAGCTAGCGCTACCGCCGACACTATCCCAGTTTAGAAAACATTCTCCGCGTGCGTATCTTCGTTCCAAGACAACCTTTCCAAAATTCCTCTTGTGCTCCGCGCTACCGCCTGCGCTATCCGCTACGTACCGTCTGACGTTATCGCCTTCTATACTTGCCGCCTGAACTTACCTAATCAGAGCTAGCGCCGCGCTAGGTGCTACCGCCAGCGCTAGTGGATATGTTGGAATTCTGGCTTCAAACTTGAGGGCAACCTTCTTATGTTATCTTTGAGTCATATGACTTAGTTTCTTGCACACTTAAACACACAAGATCAAATACACATAGAATTTTTATTCTCAAACCTAGGAGATGCGGAAGACCATGTTCCAACAATTTCGACGCAACCTCTGTCGTTTTGCGTTTTCTCTTCGCAATTATTACGCGTAATTTCTAACCGTTTCTTCTACGCATTTTTCTCGTATTTACTCTTTTACATTGGAAATCTTACATGTTTTTTTGCACGATTATCTCTACCAATTACAACTGTTAAAATTAATTACGTGTTATTTTTACAAGACTCCTATATAGGAGATTTCTTCTGAATCGTTTCATCACACTTTTATGCTATCGGAAAATCGTCTCTCTCCCTCTCTCGTTCTTGCGACCATTCTTCGTGATTCTGGTTTCTCTTTACATTTGCTTCATCAAGTGGGAGTTTGGGTGCTCTGTGCTTCTTTGGTGTCCACGCACATCGAAGTTTTCGAGATCTAGCCGGGTGTTGTACCTTCGAGGAGTGAGCATCGGTCGAAAGCCCTGTCGGAGGATGGTGCAACTTCTTTAGGCCTTACCCAGACTCGATTCAAAACCTATATAAATATATATATTGTGTTCTGATTCATTTTTTATTTCTCACCCTCCATTTCACACTCTGGTTTTTAAAATCTGCAATTATTTTAAGGAGTTGTTAAAGGCAAACCAGAATTGGCAAACCAATTTCTATGAGTTATTACGCGGCTTTTGAAAATACGCTTTGTACATGCATTTTTTTAGGAAAAGTGTTCAACACAAAAATTGTAGATCTCGTCGAGATCTACAACTTTCGTGTTGAACACTTTTCCTAAAAATGCATGTACAAGACGTATTTTCTTGTTATTTTCAAAAATTCACTATAATAACGATCAGAGCGATTTTACGGCCTTGTGCGTGCATTTTTAGGAAAAGTGTTCAACACGGAAGTTTTAGATCTCGACGAGATCTACAATTTTTGTGTTGGACACTTTTCCTAAAAAAATGCATGTACAAAGCGTATTTTCAAAAGGCACGTAATAACTCATAGAAATTGGTTTGTCAATAGCCAATTCTGATTTGCCTTTAACAATGCCCTTATTTCATATATATTTTCAAATTTCAAAAATTATATACAAAATAGAAATATAAGAAAAATTATTCCAACAGTCGGAACACACTGGCAAATCATATCTCATATTTAACTTTAGTAACTGTGGTGAGTTTGATTTTTATTATTTTTTTTTTTCACATTTTGTCTTTTTTTTTATAAAGGTGATGTTGTTGGCCAAAGCATAGAAGAAGACTGAGCCAATAAATGACAGAAGCTGATGTAGATTTGTCTTATCCTTTCGTGGGATTAGTTTGTTTCAGTCGTGCATATAATAAATCCAAGTGTTTCATACTTGTTGGATCCACTGTCGTTTTGGTAATTTAGTTATAGAAGATTGATGTGCATGTCATTCTCTATTCATTTCATAATTTCAGTCTGTAACTATTGTTGGAGCTATATATCCAAGAAAAGTTCAATAAGAAGTTACTACAAAATTTAAGAATAAAAGTAAATTTTGTTTTTTTGTATCTATTATCGGAATTAATGGTGCATGAATTTTCCAAATTTTATAAGAAACAGATGGGCTATAAGTTGACTGACTTAATTTGCATGAATTTTCCAAATTTTCGTGCAGGAACTCCAGCGATGGAGTTCAATCCAACGGCGCGAGATCCCTCAACTTCATCAATCCAACGAGCGAGATCATTTATATCTGCTACAAAAGAGAAAAAGTTAAAAAACAAAAGAATATATAAAAAATAAAGGGGCTCTCGAAATCCAACGGGCGAGATCGCACGAACTCCGCCCTTGAAATTCCTGCACGAACTCCAGGGATCCTGATCCTTTTTAAGGAATTCCGCCATTAAATTTGTTGGGAATTTATTTTAAGAGGCATGAATAAGATAAAATAATGATGAATAATAGACACTTGTAATTTGTCCAATGAAATTGATCAAGAGAACCTAAGGGCAAACTAACGCTCACTAGCTTGTGTCTATCACAAAGACACCGCAGCCCGGTCTTCACTCACACAACCACAGCTCAAGAGAACGATTTGATGAAACACGACAACAACAAGAGGCTAAGCCTGTGAAATAATTTGAAGTCGGAAGAACACGTCAACCACCAGGAGAATAAGGACACCAAAGATGAACACAAGCTTTCACAATACTAATTTTGGTAGCTAGTTACAACTGAACACGGCTGAATACAAGTTGCATCCAACTTGAATCACAACAGCCAATAGAAAGTAAGAACTTGGTCACGGACAAGGTCCGTTTCTCCTCCGGAGCACACCGCGCAGGTGATACTCGCTCCAATACTCGCTTCTCGCTACAGAAGCTCGCTCCTCGCTACCGTCGGCGGTATCGCTAGCGCCAGGCGTTAGCTCTCCAACTCGCAAGCTCGCTGCTCGCACTCCAAGCTTCTCGCGTACTCGCCACGCGTCGCTTCCTCCAATACTCGCTAGCGCGAGCGCTATCACTAGCGCCGGGCGCTATCTCCCGAGTAGGTACTCGCACTCCCAGCTACTCGCAAGCTCGTTGCTCGCCTCTTCGCCTCTTGTCGCTACCGCGCGCGCTAGCACTAGCGCCGGCGGTATCTCCACTGCTCGCTACTCGCTCAAGGGAGCTGACCGAACTTACTCCAGGTCCGATGCTCGCCTGCCGAACTTACTCCAAGTCCGATGCTCGCCTGGTGGAGCTCTGGTATCTCTAACTCGCTCAAAGTTGATGATACTCGCCAGATCCAGAATCGATTACTCTTTAGAGGGGGTACCCGACTCATAATTAATAATGATTAATTTAATTAATAAATTTAAATTCATTTTAAAGAAAATGAATTCACGGATGATGTGATTTCTAAATGTGTTTTTTTTTTAAAAGCAAGTTTTTTTAAATGTTTTTAAAAAAAATAATATCAAGGTTTTGAAAATCGGACCAGGCATCGAACCGGCAGAGGGAGAGGTTCAAGGTCGAATCGGTCCAACCGGTTTAACCGGGGTTGAACCGTTATATATATATATATATATATATATATATATATATATATATATATATATATTAGAAGAAAAAAAATTAATGCTATATAAAAAATTTGCACAAAACATAACCCGTGAGGCATAATATGTATATCAATTTATTATTATATGTATAAGATAGTTCTGGGATCTTCACATCTCCATTGTAGGCAGAGTGGTAAAGATTTATATTCTTGTATGGGAGGTTGCCACTTCAATCCCGGGCGGCCGCATTCTTTAAAAAATTTATAATTTTTAAATTAAAAACAGTTTAAACCCCGCTCAAGACCCTATAATTGTAATAAGCGGGGCCCACAGGCCTGCCCCGCCCGCAACCTGTTTTTTTCAAAATAGTGGGGGTAAGATAGTAATTTCACTTTGTAAGGTAGGGGTCCTATAAAATTTATAGGTTTAAGACACCCTATCAAGGTAGGTTTAGGAGACCTAGGAAAAAAAATGGACGGTCGAGATTGAATCAACGTTCCAGGTTGATCGAACGGCTGAGATGTTGTGATGAAATCAGATCGGACGGCTGGGTTTAATAGAGAGATTTCATTGTTAGATCGGACGGTGGGTATTGATTGGCAGGGCATTACACCGATAAGCCTATTTTCTTATATAGTATACAAAAGGGCTTCGAGATGAGCGCTCATTGGAGTAATGCCCTGCCAATCAATAAATACCAATCTCTATCAAATATGCGAAAAATGATGATACGAATACAAACAGTGCTCGAGACTCTTCTGTAGATACGAAGGGACTCCGGAGTATGAATCAGTGTCGACCTTGATCGTCGGCTGTCATCCGGGGTAGAGGAATCGTTGTCACCGACTCCCAATTAATGATCCCATCTTCTCGAGGGTTTTGCACCGTTCGCAATCAGAATTCAAGATCCTAGCTTGCGGAGAGAAAGGAATGATTGATCTTCACTTTGGACTCCTTGGTTGATGGGGAAATCCCAAGCCCTTGGGGGAGAAAAATGCGCGGAATTGGGAGCTGCTTGCGGAAGAAGAACGAAAAGGTCCTGAAATCCCGTCAAAATCGGGTATTTATAGGCGAGCAGAAAATTTGACCCGCGCATGATTAGGTGCACTAACCATGGGCGTAGGAACCTGGACTAGCAGGAAAAGGTGCGACGCCTGGAGGGAAAAAATAATGAACTGCGCACAGCGCGCAAGTGGTCGTGCACGAAGGAGGTACAGTACTCGTGTGTTTGCCCATGCGATCCTCAGGATGATTTTGGCAAATGACCGCACACGACCAATGGTCATGGACAGAGTCCACTACTCGTGCGCAAAGGAAACCGCACGACCAGTGGCTTCCTTATTGAAATAGGGCTCAATCACCCGGGGGAAGCTACACGAGGCTAGGCATGTTCCTGCATAAAAAAACTCCAGAACACACAAAAAAGAACATCCATATGACAATATAAAAAAAATGAAATGAGAATGAGAGGAACTCTCCTTCATGCATGGAATGAATGCAAACATGCTCTAAATAGCTACTAAACGCTCAAACAGTGGAAGATTGATTTTTAAGAGTTTTTATGCTAAATTCAAATAAAAGATGAGCGAAATCACATGAAAACCAAGCTAAACTAGAGCCAAAAATACTATATAAAATACACTAATCAAATACCCTCACCCATGAATTATTGCTCGTCCCAAGCAAACCATATACGTGAACAGTAAAATTAGTGTGCTCTCCATATCTCATATGCTCCTGATGTGCTGAGTTTGGTACTCCTCACTCCAATGAGCGCCCTTTTGCGCCTTCACAACGTTCGTACACGGCCACACCAAACGTCGCACACATCAGGAGGATAGGAGATCCAAAGAGCACACATATTCACATACTTCTGAGAGCGTGTTCTTCTGTGCAGAGGATATGCATAATCATTGTAAAACGAGTGGTCATCTGCCATCTTCGCAAAAATATTAATTGTGTACTCAAATATTTTTATAGTGGATTGCACTGAACTAGGTCAGATCCTCCGATTTCTCATTTCGAGTTTCCACTTAAAAATCTTGGTCAATTCTCTGTGATTATTTGTAAGTTTGACTCACTCTAAAGATAGGACGATCTATCCCAATCAGCTCGTGAGAGCATTGAGCAATCTGCCACAACAATAAAATAAGGTCAAATAGATTAGAAAAGTAAAATGAGACAGAAATAAAATAAAACAATATTTAAAATTAAAGTAAAAAATTATTAAAAAAACAAACGTAAATTAGAAAATGTAAATTTATATGTCATCATAAATGATATAATAGTAAAATAATAGTAATAATTATTATTATATAATATTATTCACGAGAGCAAATCATGAGTTTAAATACCTCTAGACTGGAAGAACCAATGTTATTATTATATTAAGAAAAGTAGAAGAAAATATGTGAGCTCCTTATGCTAAAATGTTGAGACCTGGTCGGTTCACTTTTCAAAAATTTCTTCTATCAAATAACTCCTCGTATAATGACAGGTTTGATGATTTGACAAGCTGAAATAATCAAGGCGCCGGTGGTTGTTCATATATATATATATATATATATATATATGTCTTTTTTTATATGTATTAGATATATAAATGATGGTGCACTAGATTTTTCTATAATAAATAAAATATTCTTATTGTATTCATAATTTCAAAGATATAAAATGGTATAAATAAACAAGAAATATATATATTCATATTTGTCTAAATATCATTGGTCGGACTATAAGTTGACTGACTTAATTTGCAAAATTCTTAGAGCTTTAAGTAGTTGGAACTCTTCAGCGTCGCTTTCTTAGTTCAGCTTCTTCCTACAAGAAATAAAATGAAATGAAATGAAAAGATATCTCGGTTTCGTTTTCCCAAAATCTTTCTACTAAAGACAACGAGGCCACAAATTCATGTATTTATTGTTAAACTAACCTCTTGACTGTTTTTAATCATGGGTTTAAGCTGACACAGTCCATATTTCTTCATCACATTACTATATATATATATATAACCAAGATACCCGGACTCTAGCATCTTATACCAAAGTAAATATGTAATTGTTTTTTATTTGTGTTTAGTTATCTATAAAGTATTTTTATGTTTGGATTTTGGAGTTATCCGGCATGCTCTTGTTTTCGGTTTAGAGAATTCTTTTGAGTTGAATAAATATACATAAATGGTAATGGAATATGTGCGGTACAAAAATAATCTCAAACTTCATCTTTATATATTTTATGGTGTGAGAACATAGTAAAGGCTAGCTTATTCTCACCTGCTCCTCTTTCTTTCCATAAGTATTACAAGACTTAATTTCAAAATTAAATAGAGATAAAGTAAAACTAAAGAAAAGCCCAAACATGGGAGAAGAGACCTCCAACTCCTCAATATCAACTGGGTATCGGCCCACTACACACCGTTACAAACTACGCCACCTAAAATCAAGAACAAACGGGTGGCAAACGAAGGTCAGCATGGGTATGACCAAACCATAATATAACGACCTCTCCTCCCGACCATCCTAGCAGACTCTAGGGAGAGTACATCACTCTCCTGCAAGTGCGCACGAAACACAAAAACATGCAAAATGAAGAATAAAGGGGTGCACTGATCGTCACCTTCAAAACCATCATCCACGTGTCGTGGACACACCATAATTGCACGATTTAAGCTCTAAAGATAAGCACAACTATACAACCGCAACACGAGGTGTGAGATTGCCTTTCGTCAACAATCGTAGCGATGATAGGGACAAACCTACAATCTTCAAAGCAAAAACATGACAGAGTGGCCTACTTGACCCGCGTCCTCGAATGTAGCAACAGAGAGAGACTCATAATCCCACGCCCTCCAACGTAACAACGAAGGGGGACTCATAACCCATGCCTGCCAACGTAACAACGATGGGGGACTCATAACCCACACCAACCAACTTAACAAGGAAGGGGGACTCATAACCCACACTTCCCAATGTAACAACGAAGGGGAGCTCATAACCCACGCCTCCCTACGTAACAACGAAGGGGGACTCATAACCCACGCCTCCCAATGTAATAAAGAAGGGGGACTCATAACACACGCCTTCCACGGTAACAACAAGGGGGGGGGGGGGGGGGGGGACTCATAACCCACACCCTTCAACGTAGATTCTAAGCGTAGCCTTATGCGGCTCTAACATACATGGGCAACACATTGAAAGCTAAGAAAACTCATAAATGTAAATAAAGGGGATGGGAAACTCGCCTTTCCTATGAAATCCCTCAAAACTCCTCGTTCTACCGGGTCCAACGCAAGACCTATTAGGCACGGGGCCTCTATGAAGAAAGCCCAAAATTCCGGCAAACACTAAGCCAAATAGCACGAGACATTCCCATTTGTGCACCTAGGGCTAATCACAATGCACATCACATAACATCATCGATCCAGGCTTATCGCCACTGGTAGTATTCACACATCATGTCTAAATCCAGACTCGCACGTCGGATCACTAATGCACATTTATGACGGGGACGGGCACTATCAACCTGATTGTTCACAATGAACCGAGGGAAACACAGACCACGTCCAATTGGAGGCGGGTGTCCCTCCTAAGCAAAGTAAAAGCAGAAAACAACACCAGGGTCGCAATCCCACGCCCTGGCAGAGTCCCGTCTCTCTTTACCACATAGCAGGAAAGGGACTCTATGTGAAGTTCACACCAACCATACGCTGGATTCGCAATCCAACGCCATGACAGAGTCTCCATCCTCAACTGAAACGACGTGAGGGGGCACTCATTGTAGGGAAAAAAATCACATGCACAAAAATATAGAAATATGATTTTAAGATCGGGGAAAGAGATCGTTACCCTTGGTGCGCATTTTGGATCCATGGAAACGATTGTAGTGGTTTCCTCTACACAAGATCAACACTCTTTTGGTAACACGAGCCTTGTTTCACACTCTCACAACGTCTATCGGCAAAAACCTAGCGTTGTTTTTCTTCCCTCTCACTTAGAAGTCCTCTTTTGTGGCTCACGACAAGGAGGTCTTCTTCCATCTTCTAGGTCGGCACATATACAAGGAAGCAGAGAAAGCTTGAGAAGAAGATCTTGCAGTACTCGACCGCGATGATCTATAGCTTTCGATGGCAGAAGGTGAAGGGTAACACAGCAGGGAGGCAACTCGGCGTGGCTTCTACAACAATCCTTCAAGGCTCGACATACCTTCTTCCTCCTCCTTCTTGGTCGGCACAAGTAGGTAGGAGCCATAACATTGTCCTAGCTCGGAAACTCCTTCATGGCGAAAACACACGACAACTCGATTTTCTCCCTAAAATCACACGCGGGAGATAGAGGAATCGACATGTGGTGGTTTCCGCTCGTTCCCTAGAGCCGCACGAGAGAGAGAGAGAGAGAGAGAGAGAGAGAGAGAGAGAGAGAGAGAGGTTGTAGTTTGTTTTATGGAGGTGCACGCGAGAGAGAGAGAGAGAGAGGGTCTCGCGACTTCCAGGCGGCTGCTCGGTGTGAGAGAAAGTGGAAAGGGGGAGGAGTCAATTGGGTAGGGAATAGAGAAGTTTTTTATTTTGATTTTAAACCTAAAATTAAACCTGCTAACCGCACCCCACTCAGCTATTTGAACACCACCAATTTAATTTAAAATATTTTTGGCGTTACAAATCTCTCCCTCCTAATAAAATTCCATTCCGAAATTTATTCTTGGCCTTAGCCGCAATACACAACGTCAATTTTTAGAACGACGCGTGGGTTATGGACCTGTTATGCTTTCGCTGCACTACTCTGATTTACACCTTCACAAGGAAAACCAAACGGTCTTAACCGCATCAAAGTACCCAAATTAGGAGGTCACAGACAACATTCGTATGACTTCTTAGGACTCAGAAGATTGGCTCAGATTCGAACATACACGTCGATGAACCCTGTTCTACACTCTAACATAGAGATTCTCCCGCCATCTAATTCATAAGACGTCGCCATAACCATTCTATCATGTCAAGAAGGGTTAAATTCTTTCCAAAATGAGAAACTTCGACCTCACTACCATAGTCACTACACAACAAACCATATGGTTTCCAATTCCTCCATGTTATAACGATTTTAACATGTATTGATCGACTACCTTTCCAAAAATGGGGCATTGTAAATTTTCAACGAAACAAAAAGGTCATGCTTACTTAATCATTCGGTGAGTTTAGGCATAACTTTGATACATTAAGACTATGGTAGTCCCGGAAGTCTTTTATTTGTTGTAATCACCCTAGAACATCACCTCTATCCAACACGTATAAACACCAACGTAATCAACTAGCATTCGAATTTTGTGTAAACAATACACAAAAAAGAAATCATCACCCGGGACATTATAATCTCAACGAAAACAAGGTGCATACTCAATAGTTTACAAATCTTCATACGATTTCAACAAATGAGCCATCTCGTTTATATATATTCATCAATTTGACGGTCGATTCTAACACAGTGAATCTGATTTAAGTTGCATATTTCAACCATCGACGTGTTCTAATAAATAATCTCAACAAATTCAAACTTGTTACAATAGATTTCATCATATCTATTTTAACCAAGAATTTCTCATCGGGCGTACAACTCCCGATCATGACGTTATGGTCATTTTCTACATGGTCTCATACTATAATATCTCATTAGTCAGAATAGCTCCACTCATGGGACTTCCATCTAACTTTAGATAGTTCCCAACGAAAACATATTCCATATGTGAATGAAATTCACAACTCCACAGGGGGAATGATTTTCCTCCCTGTATCGAAGAATCATCTTTACCATTTTCTTCACCGCGAGCAACAGTTTCTGGCATGGAAAAGACTCAAGATGTTACATTAACCATGTTAAGATCGTAACGTGAAAGGTAGGGTATGATGCTAAGAATTACTCTAGAGGGGTGGGGGTGAATAGAGTATTTAAAATTTCTTTTCAGATTTTAATCAATCACGTCACATCAAAAATTATTTTGTTTGTTGTTTAATATGCAGCAGAATAGTAATTAAGATAATCAAACAAAATAACAAAGAGATATGCATTCTAGAAGACACAAAGTTTTATAGAGGTTCCCCAAATTTGGGTATGACCCATCTTCTACCCCTTGGTAGGATATCGACTATAGACAGTGCTGAGTCTTTTGATAAGAAGACTCTTAGAACAGTTTAACACTGAACCTTTCGATGAGGATATTCAAAGAACCACAAGAGTTTTTGATAAGGTCTCTCAAACCAGTAGCCTATTGATAAGGTGGCTAAACCAAACGAGAATCCTTATGATAATGTGGATTAAAACCAGACCAAGAGCTTTTTGATAATGCCGACTCAAAACCACCCTTAGATCCTTTTTATAAGGTGGATCAGAAACCACTAAATCTGTTGAAGAGTGATTCTTAGAACTCTTCCAGTAGGTTGAAGACATGGATAGAATTAGTTATGTTGTTCTCCTCCAAAGGTTCTTGAAGACACGATTCTTTTATCACCACCAAGAGAGACTATAAGAGATATTCCTCTTTTTATTTCCTCTAGATGAACAATCTTTTGGTCAAGAGAAGATGATCCTTGATGGCTGTAATTTTATCAGATCCTGTGAAGAAGAAGAGTATAAAGAAGAGGGAAGATAATGAGAAAATTAGAATAATATGTTTCTCCAATGGCGTGCTAGTTTTTCCTGCCTTATCATAGAATATATATATATAAGAATAAAGAATCATTATTTTATAAATCTGCTTTTCCAAGAAATAAAAGCCTTCCATAAACATACCTTAACGACTAACCAAACTTAAGATTTTGCCTTACTATGTTTTAATATGTATTTGAAATTCATCAACATAGAAGTCGTCACATGACTTCTTTAACTTTGATATCTTGTCGATGTAGGCTCCTTCATACTTATGATCTTATATATCTTTGGAACAAGCTCAACGCAAGGAGTATATAGTTGTAGCTATTCATGTGCTTTTTGCTAGTGAGAGCATAAAGACAACTTCTTGGAGAAGAGTAGATGTGCATTGAGATTGAATTGAGAAGAGAATGTCTCATTGTATGTAATATATATATATGCATATTAACTCTGACTCTTGTCTTACAGATCTTGATGTATTGCTGCAGATATTAGTTTATAGTTGAAGCATAATATATGACTACTCATAGTACATTGATATGTTCACAACATAATAATCGACATACGTCGACTTCTCCCTTTAGTATTTCTCAACGTACATTGACATCTCTTCTTAATCTTATGAGTTGTCTATTAATGCTTTGACTGCTTCTTAATCATAACAATCTATCATAGCTACAAAGTTTGTCTTTATGAAAACAATAACATCTAACTTAATTCATCAAAACTAACTTGATATACCAAATAAAGTGGTTTTCCCCAATATAACGTATTGCACCTTTCATGCCAAGTCCCCAATTTTTGCAATGAATCCAAGCATTGTACGTAATAAACACGCATTATGCCACTCGCTCACCACTATAACCTTCACAATTCTCCATTATAGGAACAAAATACTCCCATAATCTCAAATGCATTATAGACACCACAATAGTTTAGGATGACAAGTACAAACCACGAGTCGTTCTACCATTTGAACTCAACCTTGCAAACCAAATTGGCTCGTGAGCATATCCCCATCATTTTCGATGTATTACTTTAAAATGTTAAATGAAACTCTGCATACGTGTGTAACCATTATAAACCACAAGCAAACAATAAACATGAGAGACACTCGATCGGGTCCACAATCACCACGTCCTATGCATGACTACTACATCTATCTTAGGATTAGACTCTACAAGTGACACGTTGGAAGCAACAGAGTTCAACACATCACTGTTAAAATGACACCAAAAGTATTCACCACACACGTGATATAGCGTACGACATACACAACAATGTAAAATCATCAAGCCAATTGTTATACTTGAATCAAACATAATATCCTCATGACACTCACAACATAGGGTATACAAAACTGCAAACACACAAGGACATTTACGTGTATGGACAACCATGCCAGACTCTTGGGCACTCAAGTCACAAAGTTTACAAACTCAAGACCTAACTATGGATCAAAACACAAGCATAGTGCACACAAAGCACTCAAACTAAAACTAGGAGTACACAACTCTCAAGTTCATTGAACATCTTACAGGTTCAGACTCTTAAGACAGACTCACAATCTATCTCATGGTTCATCACATAAAAGGGGGATAGATTTCACATCAGACTAAAAGAGCGCGACAGGGGGGAACAACCCGCAACTGTCCAAAAGATTCTGATAGGGGGAACACAATCCGCAACTGTCAAAAAGAGCATGATAGGAGAAAAACAGTCCAAAAGTGCACGACATGGGCAGTCCACAACTATCCAAAAGAGCGTGACATGGGGAAAATAGTCTGCCACTATCAAAAAGAGCGCGACATTGGTAAATATTCCGCAATTGTCAAAAAATGCGTGATATGGGGAAAATAGTCTGCCACTGACAAAAAGAGTGTGACAAGGGAAAACAGTCCTCAACTGTCAAAAGGACCGCGACAAGGGAAAACAATCCTCCATTGTCAAAATGAGCCTGACAGGGACTGTAACATTACTTCCAGTCCCAGAACATCGTGACGAGAGGTAAAAATTTGTCTTTTGTCTTTAAATGATACTTTTCCAACGCAACCTAAAATGACTATAAAATATACGGGCGAAGTGACATGGACTAATATGTCCGTACACGCAACAACGTGGCAGGGAATCCACTAGTCATGTCATTATACTTCACCACTCATGAATCATAATTTATCACCACCATTAGCAAAGTGTGTCATTATCTAATCATCAATCTTAAGTGTGAACTTATGTGGTCGCTTGCACACATCAGGGTCATGCCACCATGCATATGGGTAAACCCAATTGATCGGATGCCTCTTTTGACATAACACACTAAATTTCATAAGAGATATGGGTGATCCAACAATTTCAACTAATAGGTCACCAAGATTTGACATCATCTACAGTCATCCTTTATAGTACCAGATGAAACACTACATCAAAACTCACATCTTAAAGACCATGACTTTTCATTCAACTAGTCATTTTCGCATAAAGGTTGCGACAATGGCTCACAATACTTACCACATACTAAGGTGGTCAACACCTAAGCTATGATAACACCCAAATTATTGCGACAATTCACCCGACGCTCGTATTACTTGATAAGTAATCACTAAATTAAGTCTCCAATAAAGTTGTTGAAGGAATGCAAACCCAAAAGGCATTTCAGTCACTTAACA
Source organism: Dactylorhiza incarnata (assembly GCA_033032865.1). Lineage (NCBI taxonomy): Eukaryota > Viridiplantae > Streptophyta > Magnoliopsida > Asparagales > Orchidaceae > Dactylorhiza > Dactylorhiza incarnata. Next base: position 1,734,780 of record JAWHQI010000043.1, read on the forward strand.
CTACGTTTACATATGTGAAATACATGGTCTAGCGGTCGTGACTAGGGAAAAATCAGTAAGCATGGAATGCTTAAATTCCCAAATATGTATGGAACATAACGATTTTGGTCATTCCTAAGTGGACATTCTGCTTAAATTTAGTCATTTAGGCTCTTGCACTTCATTTGCTCACCACTCGTTAAAAAGGGTTCATCTCAAAACCGAAAGACTATCAGATTGTGAAACCTCCACTCCCTCTGGTATCAATTGTAACATCACTGGCCTACAAATAGTATATAACATGGGTCTGGCCATGGCCCCACGACATACAACATCCACAATAATATCAACTATAACAATTATCTTCTTCTTTGGTAGTGGATCGACCTCTTCAACAACATTGTTGGGAAAATGACCCTCAATGTTCCCTTGATTTGAAGAGACCTCACACTCAATGCTAAGTACAAGTTGTATTTGATAAACCCTATTTCTATCTCATAAGTATGCAGTACTATGGCACACCATGGTGTAATGTATGATCAGCTGAGATGAGCTCTCTGTCTCAGCTGAACCACTAAGACAAGACCAGGAGCCGCTGAGAAGGTGTATGGGCAAGCTGAGCTGCAGATAGAAGAAAATCGCTGAGACAACTGTCTGTCTCAGCGGATCCGCTGAGACGGGACAGAAGCAACCGCTGAGACGGCTGACCATCTCAGCCCAACCGCTGAGACAGATTCAAAAGTGATCTGGCGGGTTCTGCTTTTGGCGCAAGCTGCAGAAATACATATTGGGGTCCACCAATCACTCACATACCTGTCAGGAGGACAGCTAAGAGCTGTTGAGGGTCAGTGGTGTATAAAAGGAATAAGTTAGGGTTGAGCAAAGAACCTTTTCTATTGATCTTACTCTCCAGCACACAAACTCAAGAATAATACTGTTCCATTGTCGGCGGCCAAGAACTGAGCTCACACAAGGCTGCAAGGAGAAAAGAGATTGCTTATCTTGATTCATCTCAAGATAAAGCAAGTAGATCAAGTCCATCATCTGAAGGGTTGATCAAGAAGAATCAAGTTGGAGCTGCACTTCTCCTCCCTGGTTCAAGTTTGCAACAGCAGCTGTTAAGAAGAAGAAGAACAAGGCTTGATCTCTTCTTTCTTCAATCTGTAATCCTTATTATATCATTTGTAGGAGCCTTTGGGTTCTGAGACTGTAGGGCTTTATTTCCTGAGTGTGTAAGGCTGATTGGCCGGAGTTGTAGAGCTAAGAGGTCAGCTTGAGGTAGGACCAGGAGGTGGTCTGAGTTGTAGGAGGTGGATTCCTCTGAGGTAGGGTTGATGTGCCTGAGGTAGGGTTTGGGAAAATATGAGAGATCCTGTGGGATCTGTGTTATAGGCTCTTGGAGCTGAGTTTGGAGAAGTTTGCCTTGTCTAACTCATTGTTAGAAAGGTGAAGGGGAAAAGAGGACTACTCAAGACACCCTGTCTTGAGGAACCTCTATAAATCTCTTTGTGCTTTCTGTGCTTGATAATTTGCTAACCTAAATTCTGAAAACACTAAGCCTACAATAAAAGAAACCTATTCACCCCCCTCTATGTGTTTAAGACTACATCCTATATAAACTATCAAGTGGTATAAGAGGGAGGTTGGTCAAGAAGGACATAACTGTCTAACCAGATCCTATAAAGGAATAGTCTTATCAATCCAATGGCTTCCTCTAAATTGCAGAAGGAGATGGGATCCATGAAGTTACCCATATGCAACAAGGAAAACTTTGGCATACGGAAGCAAAGGGTTAGATTGTTTATGGAAGCATCTGATCTAAGGATCTACATAACTGTAAAGCAAGGGCCTTTCACCTTTCAAACTGCCTCCACCATAGATCCAACAAGAAGAGTGCCCAAGACCTTCAATGACTTGACCAAGGATGAACTTGCATTGTTGACTATGGACAAAAGAGCCCAGAATATCATAGTTAATGTTATTGATGATTCCACATTTCAAAACTTAGTACACTGCACTACTGCCAAGGAAATGTGGAACACATTAGTAGTATATATGGAAGGGACAGCTGAAGTGAGGGATGATAGAAAGTCACTCCTTAACAAAGAGTATGATGCCTTCAGGCAGCTCAGCCAGGAGAGCATCTCTATGTGCTATGAGAGGTTCTTCAGAATAGTCAATGAGCTGAGAACCTATGAGAGAGTGTTCACTGATTATGAGCTGAATGATAAGTTCCTTAGATCTCTAACAAGGGATTGGGACAAAAAAATCTGTGCTATCAGGGAAGTGGCTAGGCTTGGTGAGACCCCCACTCATACACTGTTTGGAAAGCTGCTCTCTTATGAGATGTAGCTGTCTGCAAGAAAGGAAGAGGACACCTCAACAAGGGCTCAGACAAGGGAGAAATCTGTAGCTCTCAAAGCTGACAGCTCCGAGAAAAGCAAGGGCAGGATGGTATCTCCTCCAAGGAGAGGTGCTGAATTTGAAAAATCTGAAATCAGCACCTCAAATAGCTCTTCCTCTGATGAAGAGTTTGTTGCCTTCTCAAGGCAGTTCAAGAAGATGATGAGGAGGAAGCAATGGAAGAACAAGCCCTCCTCCTCATCACACTCCAAGAAAGACCACAGGAAACCTGAAAGACAGCACCCAAAGGGTGACAGGTATGATTCCAAATCTAGTAAACATGTTTCAAATAACATTATTTGTTATTGCTGCAGCAAACCTGGACATGTCATAGCTGACTGTCCAGTCAAAAGAAAGGAGAAAGGTGATAAGAAGCATCATCACCAAAAGGATAGGAAGGGTGAAAAATCCTTCCTAGCAAAGAAAGGAAAAAGCTGGAGTGAATCTGAATCCTCAACTTCAGATTCAGAGAATGAAGAAGAAGCCTACATAGGGCTGTTTGCAGCAGAAGAAGATGAAGATTATCCTGCTGCCAAGGTTGGAGTTAGGGCCCCTCTATCACACTTAGATAGTGATATAAAGGAGGATGAAGTGGACAATGTTCAGCTAGGCCTCATGGCCATCACTGATGAGGAGGACAGTCAGAACATCTCAGAAAATGAACAGGTATTAATTCATTCCTTATCCTCTTCTGATTATGAGACTGGCCCAGAATCTGGAGGACCTTCATAAATTGATGGAAGTGATTCAGAAGCTGGGGTGGATGTCAATCAATTGATTGACAAGTATGATGCTCTCTTGGAAGCTCTGAAAAGGAGCAAAAAGCTAGCCAAGAGGCAAGCCCAAGAGATTGATTCCCTTAAGATGGAAAAACAAGAATGCACTGAATCTTCTACCAAGATGAATCAAATGTATAGAGAAATTAGCCATCTGAAGGGGATAACTATCACCCATCTGAGCGTCATATCCCTGAAGAACAAGGTCATCAAGGATCTTGAGGAGAAGCTTGTGAAAGAAAGAAGCCTAGTGGCTCAATTCTCCAAGCCAAAATCTGTGCTCCCTATTATTGACTCCTTCTCTTCTCAATCCAATAGAAGAGGACTAGGATTCAATAAAATGGAAGCAGGAGAAGGGAGTGGAGAAAAGAGCAGGGGTAAGGCTAAGACTCAAATCACCTTTCAAAAGGTATTACTCCCTTCCAACAGGTATGACCATGAAAGCATGTATGGTCACTAGAATAATAAGCCTCAAACCACCTTTCAAAAGGTATTACTCCCTTCCAACAGGTATGACCATGAAAGCATGTATGGTCACTAGAAGAATGGAAGTACCTATAGGAAGGAAAACACTCCTTCCCACGGTGGAAGAAAGGGGATGGGATTGAGTGCTATGAAGGCTCCCCATGAGGAAATTCAAATGGCCCAACCTGGACAATTTGTATTTGGTACATCTGCCCCTTCATTCAAGAATAAGAAAGCATGCCCTTCTAAGGTTGATTCAGCCAAGAACATGACTGCTGTCAAATCAGTGGATATGTCTAATTGCTCAGTGTCTAATGCCATCAAAACATGCATTGCCCAAATGCCAAAGCAAGCTGATGCCATTAATACAAAGACCACTAAGACTGTCCACAGATTGACTTTCAGCCAAATCCTTGCTGAAAGAAACAAGAGAAAAGCTGATGTCTCTCCTCCTGAACATGTGGACTGTGTTGCATACCCCTCAAGAAATGTTCAGAAGAGGAGATACAATATTCATGAATGTTGGTGTTGTGTTAAAGTAGGACACATTGCCATAGACTGTTGGCATAATCCTAATGTGCCATGTGCAAAGATGAGCCTTCCTGCAAAGGGTGCAGCTAGTGTAAGGTCATTTCATCATGCTAACAAGTACCTAGGACCCAAAGCTATTTGGGCTCCTAAGGATAACTAAACTCCTTCTTGCAGGATAGTTCAAGTACCAGCCTCGACCAAATTTGGTACTTGGACAGTGGGTGCTCAAGGCACAATCATAAAGAACAAGGCAAGGCTGGTAGCCAAGGGGTATAGACAGGAAGAAGGGATAGAATTTGATCAAACCTTTGCCCCTGTTGCAAGGTTGGAAGCAATTAGTCTATTCCTTGCCTATGCTGCTCACAAGGGGTTCAAAGTGTATCAAATGGATGTCAAATCAGCCTTCCTCAATGGTGACTTGAAGGAAGAGATTTTGCAGGCTGCAAAGAAGACAGGAAAAGCACAAGTGGAACTTGTCAATTCCTAGGAAGAAGTTTGATATCATGGAGCAGCAAAAAGCAGACAAGTGTGGCTATCTCCACTGCCGAGTCTGAATACATTGCTGCAGGAAGCTGTTGTGTACAACTATTATGGATTCAACACCAGCTAGAGGACTACAACCTCAAGGTAAGTAACTCTCCTCTTTATTGTGACTCATCAAGTGCTATCTCTATTGCTAAGAATCCTGTCTCTCACAGTATGTAAGGTCCCCCTCCCGCTCCCGGGCCAAGCGGACCTTATGCCCAGAGCCGACGCATTGCGGTGACTTCCAACACACGGGTTGGGCTACACCACGCAACGTCGACCCTGCCGGCTATGATCATAGTGCGAGCAATAAGAAAAGTAAGTACGAGAGAAAGTACAAACTGAATAAAAGAGAGTCCACAAAACACATTCCATCATATATATATATATCAAAAGCTAAACCACATGATAAATATATGTCCGAGCATGAAACAAAAGTACATAAATGAAGGGACTTAAGCCCGGTACATCATAATATAAAATCTCTCAAAACTCACTACAAGCGGAAGCAATCTCAACATCACTCAACACTAACACTCAAAAGAAGTCCACCTGAAGTCTCGTGGCCGCTACTCGCTGCGTCGCTGTCTGCTCAGGTCCTGCCCTCGTCTCCTGCGGTGCGTGCGACAGCTCCGTCTCCTCGGAACCCTAGATTGTTGTCGGCCCCAATGCAAACCGTCAGTCAAAGAATGACCGAGCTCGCTATGTCCCCTCCTCCTCCTGCGACTCCTAGGCACCGCGCGGGAGGAAGAAGCGGGGGACGAGCAAGGAACAAGCAGGTGACAGGGGAAGAAAAACTAGCATATGCATATAATTCTAATCTACACAAGTGTAAAAGGGCTAGACTATCATATGTAAGCAAGGGCAAAGACAGGAGCATAAAAAGTAAGGTGCAGCAGTAAGTAAGCAGTAAAGTAAGTAAAGCAGAGTAGTAAGAGAAGGAGCGATAAGTAGCATCTCGTACCCTAACTTATATGAATGCCCATACAAACTTATAAGTTAGGATTTCCAGGAATCGTAACTCATCATATAAAGGAGCCCACACTAATTTATATGATGAGGATCTGCAGGGGGTATGCTATGCTTATGCTATGAATGTTTATGCAATGAACTCACACACACGACTCTGTGCACACAGACCTTTATAGTTCCCTCTGTTTGAGAGGAAGCCAACCTCTCGGGTACCAACCGCTGTGACACACGGTGGTAGCGGACCGGGCTGTCCACTCCTAGGCGGGTATACACTCTACCAGGCCTAGACCGTACGTACGCCTCGACGCTAAACAACCGCGGAGCTCTGCGTACTCTTTGCTGGAGTCCACCAGACTATGAGCCAAGTGAGAGGTGTCTTCGGGGAACTGTCGTCCCGACACGCAGCCAAGCTGGCCCCTTAGACCCCTACACACCCGCTAAGTCAACGTACCGCGGTCGGAGTGACGACCTGCCTAGTACCGAAGACCTGCCACATTTTTGCGAAAGTTACCGGGATAATCATCCCCCTTGGGGTTCCCGCTCGTCTATCCGAGCACCACAATACTGCCACTCCCGCAACTGGGAGGAGTTATATAAATCCAATCACACCCTACTATGGCTACTCTTGCCTACTTTAAATGTCGCTGCAATTTAGGGTTAATCTTGGACTTCCCGAGGGTTACCCTGTAAGGGGCTCGCTACGGTACTAGGAACTATAATGGGATGACACCCCAAGGTTCCCTTTCTCAAGACACTTAGTATTATTGGTATCTACCCATAAGATTACTCTCTTATCATTTCGCTTGAAGTAAACCTCAGTGCTTTATGACCCTCTAAGGGGAAAGACGATCTTTCGTCAATCCCGAGCACAGCCTTACCCATAGCTCACCAAGCACTCTCATCACCTAAACTCCTTTTTGGTGACCTCAACCTCTTCATCCAAATCAGGTACACAACCTACCTCTCATTCCCACCTAATGGTCTACAAGTTGTCTCCATTCTACCATTTTACTATTCGCAGACCAAATGAGTTATATGAACCGCGTAAGGGGAGGTGCTACAAATATTCGTCTAATTGACTCAAGATTATTACCAGAAGACTATCATGAGTTTCTTGATGCTACACTTCTGTACTCTTCCAAGTCCCATGGGTCTAGATGATTAGATTACAAAAACCCAAATTTGCTAAACGCAGACCACTTAAGGATATTGCACCCTTACAAAGGAAGACCCCTAACCACAGATCCTATGACTCCACAGATTTTATCCAAGGATCCTACTGCCCTAAATAGGACATGGTTCAATTCCCATAATTTTCCAACTTAATTTAATATTTAATTAATTTTCTTGAATAGTGAGGGCCACACCAACTTGTTCATGAAGTACCCTAAACTCTGGTCCAATGCCTACCCAATATTTATCCTGTGAGTATACTGATCTCAATTGCATAACTCCAAAAGGTGAAGGGTCATAATTACTGTTTTGCCCTTGGATTAATTAATTGAATTTTTGTACAAAACCACCAAATTAATTAATTAAATACCAACACAGTATTTAAAATTCCTAAAAAATTTATCATATGCTATAAACATTGATGTAATCATAATTTGAAGGTTTCACATGGTTACAAGGTGAATTGCCTATGTATTTGTATAAATCATCAAAAGGGCAATTATGGTAATTTCCTTATAAGTACAACAATTATCACTAGAAGTGCTCCAATTAAAATTCCAGGGGCCACATATCATCACAAGTGAACATCCTACAGGGTTTGGTGGCCCTAGGTATGGTTTTGCTATGCAACATAAATAAATCCCCAAAATCTAGATTTTTCCCAAAAATCACAAAGTGGATAAATTCATAAGTAATGGCCACCCCAAGTGATTTAAATGCATTATAATATGAGCATCTATGTATTTCCAAAATCTCAGAATTTTTCAAGGACAATTACCATTTATTACCAATTTATTTTCCAAAAGGGCATATAAGTAAATTCAATCAAGTAAGTATGAAAAAGTCAACAAAGGTCACAAGATTAAATCCAGAGGTCATAAGCATATCAATTGACATCCATGTTCTGTTTGGTAATGAGAAGATCAACCTAGGTTATTGACTTGGCATGGACCCTCCATTAAGCCATTTTTTCATAAATCAAAATAGAAACCATTTAAGTAATGAAAATTCCAAGAAAAATATACTGGCCCTAGAATGTCATTCTCTGCCTAGGGTTGAAGTTTGGTTGTCTATAAATGAGTTTAAGTCCTAATTGCTTCATTAAGGCCCAAAAGGGCAATTAAGTAAATTTGAGGTTTGGGCTAGGGTTTTGGCTTTCAATGCTCCAATCACCCTCTTGGTGATGGACAAGACCCTACACTAACCCTAGATCCCATCACCACTGAAATTTGATAAGCCCCTAAGGCTAAGCTCCAAATTCCATAAGTCACCAATGTTATGTGACTTCCAAACCTAGGGCAAAAAGTATGCCCTTTGGGGGTTCACCATTAAGATGAACTCCAATTGGCCTCAAATTTGGAACAGAGGCTATACATAACCAGACCCACATGCCACCAAAGAATGAGGGTCATTAGGGGTGGTTTCACCCACTAGCTCCTCTTAGGTCAAAATCTTAAGATGAGATTAAAACTATAACTTAAAGGTGCCCAATCTACACTAATTTCTGGCACAAGGTGGGCCTAGGGTGGACACTCATGTGGCCAAAATCTTAGCCTCATAGGCCCACCCAATCAAAAGTTATTAAGGTTTTGGTGGGCTAACCCCACCTAGGACCAGCCCTAGGAAAATGGCTCCTCTGGGGTCTACTGACCTCCAAATGCCAAGATCTCAGTTTCTAATGAAACTAGACATCCAGGGCTACAAAAGTGTGTCTCATATCATTTTCATGAATTGGCCATTAAGGGCCTCATTTAGGCTCCTCAATCTGAGAGAAGTTCCTGGCCCAATCTCACACCACCCTTAAGCCATCCTCACTCCAAAGAGGGTTCACCCACAAGGAGTGGTCCAATGGACCCAATATTTTTAACAGTGTGTGGTATTAGCCTAAACTTCACCCCACCCTATTATGGGGGCCCCAATAGGGGGTTTGGCCACCTAATTAACATAAATTTCAATTTCAATGTTTGAACAAAAACTATAGAAAAAGGTGCCCCAAAAATTCTGATTTTTTGGGCACAAGGTAGGTCAGGGATAGTTACAATAGGGTTTAAAATCTCAGCCCTAAACTCCAAGCCAAATGGGAGTTATAACCATTTTAGTGCTAGGAATTTATTTGGACCAGCCTCAGAAGAATGGCTCTACAGGAGTCAAATCAACACCAAATGGTTTGATCTAAGTCCCAAATGAGAGTAGACTCAACCATCTACAAGAGTTGTCTCAGGCCACTTTTTGATTTATGGCCTCTAAGGCCTTCAATTTCTTGTTGGAAGGTAGCTGAATAAGTGTGACAGGTAATACACTATTCATTTATTTCATTCACAGGATAAATGGTTTAATACATCAGACGGCGCACGAATCTTGGCGCAGCAGGGACGATCCTGATTTCGTCTTCTTCCCTGAGCAACGGCCGAGATCGAGCCGACCTGGAGCCATTTAGAACCAGAAATCTCGTCCCTCCTTCCATCTCCCTGGCCAGCCACCGCCACCACCACCTCCGTTGAGGTGGTGCCGATCAATTGGCGGCGGATTGGTCGCCGGAGGAGGCGGTTTCCGGCAGTTCTACTAAGAAGCCCAAACCGAGAAAACCATGGAAATGACGAATTGAACTCGGCCCAATTGAGCTCGAACTCGACTCCTAACGATCCTAGAAGCTAGCACAGTCAGAGGGGGGGAGAAGCGAACCTGGAAACGGGCTGGGCGGCGAATATTCCGGCGGTTTGCCATCTCCGTCGCCGTCTCCGGCGAGCTTGCTACAGAACTCGATTCTCCACCGAATTCTTCGATCCAAAATGCTAGCCCGACTGCAAACGACCTTCTGGAGCTGTTGGTGAGGCTTATATAGGCTGAGGGGGGCTGTGCTGGGGGATTCGAGGTGGTGGCTCACGGGGGTGACTTGGCCGACCAGCCCCCTGCTGCATCCTTGCTTTCCAGCTCCTTCTCATCACTCAACACCATCAGGGGTGAGCCCAAGGCTGATTGGGAGGAGAGAGAGGGGGGGGGTGGGGGGGGGGAGATTGGGCTCCTTTTGCTTTTTGCTTTATCAAGTCCCTTTTTGTCCCCTCCTTTAACCCAACCCCTCACTTGGGTTAGCCCAACCCCTTAGCCACACCCCACCAGGTCCCATGAGCCCAAATGATTTCATAAACCTTAGGCTTAGGTTCTAATTAAAAGGGGGAAAAGGTTTAGGCACTCAAATTGGAATTAAGCCCAATTGAGTTGACTTTGACTTTGACCAATTGGGTTGACTGGTCCCCCATGTAGGTCATGGGTCCCATGTCATCACCCAATAGAGCTTGGCCCATGGTGGGACCCTATTTGGCCCAATTTGATCAAAAGGTGTGAAAAATACCCAAATTGCCCTTCTTTGGTACTTTGGCCAAATTGAGGCGACTTGACCCTTCCATGATGGGGCTTTTGGGCCTCTTAGGTTCTTAATGATGCTTAGAGACTAGATGTGGAGTCAATTTTAGGATTTGGGTGAAGATTGACCACATTTGGGTTGAGTTGACCTTTTTTGCCCTAATTTGGAGTTTGACCAAATTGGAGATGGTTGACCACCCTATGATGGGGCTTTTGGGTCCAAAGGGTCTCTAATAGGGTTTGGAACATAAGGGGGAAGTCAATTTGGCCTCTTGGGGGTCAATTGCACCTCAATTGGTTGGTTTGGTTCAGACTTACTTAAGGTGATTTTGGGCTGATCCTAAGGAATTGAGCCTCACCAAGGGGGTGATCACCCCATTACTCCTTCCTTAAGGTTTAGGGAACTAAGGGTGGTCTCATTTTGGGAAACTTGGTGTCCAACTGGCCCTCTATAGCAGCTTAGGTCCCATTTGATTGGGACTCTAGGTGTGCACATAGCAAAATTCTCATCCTAAGGGGTCCTCAAGGCCCCTCATCCCACCCCTTGAGCTCCCACTCTCACACTAGGGGTCTAGTAGGATTGGGGATGTTACACAGTAGGACTAAGCAAATAGAAATAAGATATCATTTTATAAGAGAGCATGTAGAATCTCAAGATATCTGCCTTGAATTTGTCCCCACTGACAGTCAAGTGGCTGATATCTTCACTAAGCCATTGGATGAGGCCAAGTTTAATGCCTTCAAGATTGAACTAGGAATGTTAAATGTAGAATAGTGTAAAACACTTCATTCTTCCAATCTTGATTTGATATAACTTAAAATGTTGACACATCAACCCTATGAGAGACATGATTAGGCATTCAGGTAATCTTATCTCTAATTATTTTAAAGTAGTATGATCATCTTAACTAGAACAATCTGTTTCAGCTGAGCTTCAGGTTGCACTTAGACAGCTGGGAATAGTCTCAGTTCGACGAACTCTTTCCTGGGTTCGACGAACGTCATGTTTCAGTTCGATAAAATTGCTCCTCAGCTCGACGAATACAGTCTTCCAGCCAGTTCAGCGGATTTTGTCTTCAGTTCGACGAACTCCAGTTTGAGTTCAATGAACTCAGCTTTTTATTCGACGAATTAATTTAGTTCGACGAACCCCAGATTCAGTTCGACGAACTCAGATTTGTATTCGACGAATTAATTCAGTTCGACGAACCCCAGATTTAGTTCGACGAACTCAGCTTTATGATGTAGTTTCAGATGCACTTAGACAGCTGGATTCATTATAAATTGTCTAAGTGCAACCCCAGTTGACCCATTTACACTTACAATTATAAGAGCAATCAAATATAATTAATAGGTTTAATTCTACCTAAGTCTTAAGCCATATAAATAGCCAATCTGATTAATGAAAAGCACACGACCCTTCTCTTCCAGCCGCCAAGACGAATCACCTACTCTTTCGTCCCAGCGCATTCCTCCACCACTGCAATGGCTCCCAAAAGCTCTAAAGATCTTCTTGAAGGATATGAGATAGTAAGGCATGGGTTTGCCCAATTAAGGGAGTGATTCAACTCCTAGAAGACCAAGGCCTGGAATTTCTACTACCTGAACCCTGTGTCATTCTCAGAACTGAAGTTCTGGAATGGTTTGGTAATGTCAAGTTGTCCACCTCCAAATACTCCCTCAAGTCAAAGATTGGAGAAGATAGAATCAAGATAACCCCAACAAAACTACAAAAGCATTACATCTTCCATCCTGCAGTCCAAGTGAGGAGGATGACATCTCTGAAAAAGATAAGAAAAAGTCTCTAAAATGGACTGAGAACAATGATGCCAAAATTGGCTCATTAAAGAGGAAATTTTTCAACCAAAAGGGAAAACTTTTATCAGATATTGTGGGAAAAGCCATTCTTTGCAAACCAGGGTCTCATGATACAATCTCACAGTACATGTTTGACCTCATGACAAGAATAATTCTGAAAAAGAAAACCTCTTGGGGAGAGGTCATCTTTCAAAGAATAAAGGAATGCCTTCAGGCACCCAATATGGGAAGAATTCTCTCCTTATACCTCCTGCAAACCCACCCTGACAAGTTCAACACATCCAAAGGAGCAAATCTTCACTATATCAAGAGAATGGACATCAAGACTTTAGAAAGATTCACCAGGTTATTGCCTATGTGCCAGCCCTCTGAAACTAAAGGAAAAGAGAAGACAACCCCCTCATCTTCTAAGAAAACAAGGCTGATCATGTCCAGTTCTGAGTCTGATCATTCAGACAAAGATAAAGATGCTGGTGCTGACATTGGGTCACACAACATTCTTGACAAAGAGGCTACACCAAATGACCTGCCAACTGAACCTGTCCATCCACAGCAGCTGGTCAAAGTCATAACTTCTGATCCTCAAGAACTGGTGTATGCTTCATCTGAGGGGGAGTATCAACAAGAACCATCACCCATTATTATTACAAAAATCAATGATGATGATGTGAACACAAGACCATCACCTCAAAATTTACAAGGTCAGATTGACACAATTATCTTCAATCTTGAAGAAAGAATAAGAAACATTCCTGAAAATGCACCAGCCCTGTGGTCATTACCTTCACAAGGTTCATCTGATGCCACATCTGAGGGGGAGCAGCCACAAGAGCCATCAGCTGATAAAGATCAGGTTATAGGTAAGCCCTAAAAACCCAGCCTAAATATTCAGAATCATAAAATCTAACTTTACAATTCTTGTTCTAGAATTCCTAGATTCATCCATTCAAGTTGATTTATCTGAGGGGGAGGTGCAGAATGCTCCTCCTACAGAGAAATATGAAGTTCTAGGTAAATCTTATATTATTATCCTTAGAACCTCTAAGTAGTTCAATCTAACTCCAACTCATTGTCCCAGCATTCCTGGACTCAACAGAAAAGAATGCTCTCTCTGAGGGGGAGGAGGATGATAATGCTGGTGATGTCAATCTGAGTGATCATCAAGATGCTGACACTGAAGATGAGCAGGATGATGCTCCATCTGCTGTTATCAACATTCAGCAAGCCTCTTCCTCCACCTCACCCAATGAGTCTCTTCTTAGTGCCATAAACATGCTGCTTCAGTCTCATCTCACCTCTATACAAACTAATCTAGATAAATTAGTTGCCTCAGTAAGGGAATATGTGGATCAGTCCATCAAAAATGTGAAAGCTGAAGTCATGTCTGAGGTCAAGGAAATAAAGGAAAATACTGAAATACTCAACAAACAAATGTCCAAATTGTTTGATCTGGCTGAAAAATCTGTAATTTTTCAGAATACCATTCTAAGATCTATGGACAAACACTTCCAGCTGTCTGAACAGGACATGACATATATCAAGAATTATGTTAGTCAAACAGATGAAGTGATAGAGAAGTCAGCCAATCATCTCCAAGAGTATGTCTATTCCACTGCCATATAGTTAAATGAAGAAGCTGACATGTACAAGGAAGAGCTGAAAGCAGAAATTGCATCTGTCTCCCAATCCATTGCTGAAAAAGCCATCTCTTCCCATCTGAATGAAGAAGTAGGCAAGTTATAAGATGTGCTTCAATATGATATAGAGAATATGTTCTAAACCCTGTCTGGAATAATAAATGCAGCCAAGCAAGACCTCCATCAAAAGATATATGAAGAAGCCAGAAAGGGGGAGGACACAAATGCTATCATAAATTCTGACCTCACCCTGAAAGTTCTACTAGGGATAATGATAGCTCTGAATCTTCCTATCCTAGATGTCAACAGGGAAGAAGACTGGGATTTCCCTCATCAAGAGGCAATTGCCCAAGATAAGAATCTGAAAAATAGAAGGGAAAGGGAAAGGGTAATGCTGGCTGAAGAATTTATGGCCATGCAAAGGGAGGTGCAGAATAATGACCTTGACCATGAGCAATGGAGTGATGACTCCAAGGAAATCATACTAAATGCCTGGATAAGCCATGGTCAGGAGTGTAAAGATATTGACAAGCTCTATCCATCTGAAGAATGGATAAAGCATTTGGAGAGAAATACTAAGAGGGATAAAATTTTCAAAGCAAATCTGGTAAGAAAGGAAAATCCAAAGAAAATGCCCTCTAGATACATTCCAAAACCAAATATGTATTTCCAAAGGCAAGAGAACAAGAAAAGAATTGCTGATATCAAGGCTGCCAATGCTGAAAAGAAGAAGCCTCCAGGTCAAGATAACATTGTTGCTGATGACATGGATGATGCTTCAGTGAAAGGGAAAGAAGCAGTTGTTAACTCTCCTAAATGTTCTTCTTATAAGAAAAGAAAGCTCTGAATGACTATTGAAACAATTTATATATATAAATGTTAATGAACTATAATGACTTATGATTGTGTGGATGCAAACTTAATTATACTTTGCCTAAAAATAGTTTATGAATATATGAATGCAAACTGAGCTTTGAATTACTATTCTATCTGGATTGAAATTGATAGATTGTTAATGTAATCAGCTTATATCATAGCTAAATCTGAGTTATATCTTAACCTTACCCTGTTTTGATTGGTTAATTCAATCTATGTTGCATTGTTATGTTTATCAAATCTTACTGATAGATTGATTAAACTCTATGGTAGAATCTTTTCATAACAACCATCTGTCTTAAAATAACTGATGCACTAAGCATGATATGTTGAACTCATTATTGCAATAACACATATCAAGAATTTATCAGTAATGTACTCTAGCATTTGAGGGTGTTTTGCCTTCTTCAAATAGGGAGAGATTATTGGGAAAATGACCCTCAATGTTCCCTTGATTTGAAGAGACCTCACACTCAATGCTAAGTACAAGTTGTATTCGATAAACCCTATTTTTATCTCATAAGTATGTAGGACTAGGGCACACCATGGTGTAATGTATGATCAGCTGAGACGAGCTCTCTGTCTCAGTTGAACCACTAAGACAAGACCAGGAGCTGCTGAGAAGGTGTCTAGGCAAGCTGAGCTGCAGATAGAAGAAAACTGCTGAGACAACTGTCTGTCTCAGCGGATCCGCTGAGACGAGACAAAAGCAACCGCTGAGACGGCTAACCATCTCAGCCCAACCGCTAAGACAGATTCAAAAGTGATCTGGCAGGTTCTGCTTTTGGCGCAAGCTGCATAAATGCATATTGGGGTCCACCAATCACTCTCATACCTGTCAGGAGGACAGCTAAGAGCTGTTGAGGGTCAGTGGTGTATAAAAGGAATAAGTTAGGGTTGAGCAAAGAACCTTTGCTATTGATCTTACTCTCCATCACAAAAACTCAGGAACAATACTGTTCCATTGTCGGCAGCCAAGAACTGTGCTCACACAAGGCTGCAAGGAGAAAAGAGATTGCTTATCTTGATTCATCTCAAGATAGAGCAAGTAGATCAAGTCCATCATCTAAAGGGCTGATCAAGAAGAATCAAGTTGGAGTTGCACTTCTCCTCCCTGGTTCAAGTCTGCAACATCAGCTATTAAGAAGAAGAAGAACAAGGCCTTATCTCTTCTTTCTTCAATCTGTAATCCTTATTATATCATTTGTAGGAGCCTTTGGGTTCTGAGACTGTAGGGATTTATTGCCTGAGTGTGTAAGGCTGATTGGCCTGAGTTGTAGAGCTGAGAGGTCAGCTTGAGGTAGGACCAGGAGGTGGTCTGAGTTGTAGGAGGTGGATTCATTTGAGGTAGGGCTGTTGTGCCTGAGGTAGGGTTTGGGAAAACCTGAGAGATATAAAATAAAAGAAACCTATTCACCCCCCCCCCCCCCCCTCTAGGTGTTTAAGACTACATCCTATATAAACTCAAACATTTTCATCTGCCGAATCTTCTATGTTAATTTCATTCATGGTCTCAGATGCAGTCATAATATGAGGTCCATAAGCTCTATCAACCACACACAACATAACCAAGTCACCCCAATTCACCACCACCTTACTTTGATAATGCATTGCAGCCAGACGTGCCATAAGTTAGTAGAGATTAGACTCATAAATTATAAATATTGATAATATAGTTTTTCCTCAAAAACAAATATTACCTAACATTGTTTCCTAGATATCCTCGTTGTCTACCCTCACAACATTGTACTCCCAATCCCAAATGAAGTCGCTTGTATCTAACATCGCCTATATTTTGTGATAATACTTATTCTATGTTTTTAAGCATGACATTATCTTTTTCTTATTAATCATAACATATATTTGTTCATTTATTGTTTGGATCGCAGCTGTGAATGTGACAACTTTCCAATGATTTGCCGACTTATTACTCAAACCCTGCCACTCATGGAGAGCTATGGATAAAGCACAATCCATCTATGTTGTCTAGTGAACACACGACCACACACTTTCTTTGGCAGTTTTATTTTGTTTTTATCCATTGACTAGTTGTATAACATAGAAAGTTAAGATTGCGCGGAAAAAAAGTCATGTACATATTGTAGGAAATCATGTGTGCCCATAATGTCATTTAAAAAATATCAACATGTTTAAATTAAGCATATTATATATTTAAATTTCACAGAAAAAGTGCATCAACAAAAGATTTTATGCTCCACAATGTGCTTGGTCATTGAACATGTTCATAACTACGCTATCTCTAAAATTAGTCCACTCATGTATTGCTTGAACTAGTACCACTACATCTATGTACTTATAACTATTGACACATGCATCTTGCACTAATATCTATGAGTCAACCTCTACAATTCATCTAGCATTATTCGCTAACTTCCTCTCTATAAGGAATTATGCTAAATGCAACAAGCTTTTATAATTTGAACCCATGTAAAGTAAAAATATTTTTTAGCTAACAAGCAAACAAATGATGATATTGTGCCTTAAAGAAGTCTCAATTACATGCACTTCAATATTAAAATAAGACATTCATTGCAACATTTCCCATCATTTCTTAAGTTGTCCAAATTTCCTCTCAATAACATTTTTTCCATTAATGTTGTGAATTAAACTACTCTTTGTAGTTGGTTGGATTATTGCCCTGCATGGATCACTCATTAAGATTGTTGGAAAAACCTCATCATTTGGTATACTAGATTAAATAAGTGATTTAGGTATGCCTTATGAATGTATAGAAGACAATATATCAGTATAATGTAAAATGTGAAAGCTGGCAAAAATGAAGGCATGGAAATACAAAGAAAAATGTCGAAAGAAAGCTTTGTACATACAAAATTAATCGACGTACATCTAAGAGCTAATACAGCTTACGTCGAATTTTGCAAAACATAAGAGGATAAATCAAAGTTTAGAGTATGAGAAGCCAGCTTACGTCAATTTTTGATGTAATCAGTAATCAACGAACATCGAGAAGTAATCAACATTTGGTTAAGTATATGTCGAATTCTCACAAAATGTAAGTTAAGGCAGTTGAGCACAATATGGTCGTGATTGCAATTCAAATCAAGTGATTGATGCTCCAATTAATAAAGTTGATTATGAGGAATTAGAGAAGGATGAAAAGCAATGAATTAGTTGGCAAATATCTATACACAAAACGAACAACCAAGAGAGACAAGTAAGCATGTGTGAAGCTTCTTCTCTTCTTTATAATTCTACGAAGGATTCATTTTCTCTCTGAGTCCAAATCTCTCTCTCTCTCTCTCTCAATCTAAAGGGGCTAGTACTACTATCCCTTAGAACTAAACACAAAATTTTGATTGGTGTTCTTTGTCTTCTCTTCAAGAACAGCCTATCAAAGAGGAATCCATATCCACACAGAGCTATCAATTCAAAGATCCATTCAAAGCTTGTCGACGAAAGGATTTCATTATGAAAAAGCCTATAACATTCATCATTTCCTATAGATTTTTAAGAATCCCTCTCTGAAGGACTCATTGGTTCTAAGAGTCTCCTTACCAAAAGACGGTCGGTTTAAAGAATATCCTTACCAAAATATTAGTGGTTCTATGAGCCTCCTTATCAAAAGACTCAATGGTTCTAAGAATTTTCTTATCAAAAGATTCACTTATGGCTTAAAGTCTTCTTATCAAAAGACTTAACACTTATATAATGAATTCCTACAGAGGGGTAGAAGAGTGGATGTACTCAAGTTTTATCTGAGGGAACCTCTTCTAGACTTTTGTGTCGTCTACATATTCTACTATATAACCTAGATTTTGTTTTCTTGTTTAATCTTTTAATCTGATGAATAATCTATGACATGTTTTGTTATTGATTATATAAAAGATTTTTAATTCTCCATTCACCACCCTCTAGATTAATTCTCAATTCATATTCCATACTTTCAATTAGTATCATAGCTAGGTTAATCGTAAAAGGCTAACACCTTAATTAACCAAGTTCTTGGGAATTGAGAATTAGTTATTGAAAGTCTCACACAATCATGAGTTCTACACAGGTTAGAGATTATGCTACATCCAGACTACATATGTTTAATTTTGACAATAAATCTATGGATATATAGAATAAAGTTATACATGAATTCTATTGATGAAGCTATTTTGTCTCAGTCATCACAGGTCCATACATTCTAATAAGATTAAATATCAATGGAATAGCCGTGATTAAGACAAAGGAGGAATGGAGTTAAGGAGACAAGAAAGTTAGATCTTGTGATGCCAAGGATATCAACATACTTGTATCTACAATGAGTGATGGCATCTACTAAAGAGTGATTGAATGTCAATCAACTAAAGAAATATGGGGATCTCTTATAAGAATTGTAGAATAGAACACTAATTAAAATAGGAAGAATCTTACTTGCTGAAAATGATCCACCAATGTACTTTTGGGCAGAAGTAGTAAAAACTACCTGTTATACCTTGAATAGGAGCTTAATCCACAAAACTAGAGAAAAGAATCCTTATGAACTATTGAAAGGAAAGATTCCAAATATTGTATATTTTAGAAAATTTGGAAGCTTATGCTACATATTAAACAATGGTAAAACTCACTTAGCTAAGTTTGATAAAAAGGCTGATGAAGGAATCTTCTTAGGATATTCTACTTCAAGTAAAGCTTATAGATGTTTCAATAAAAGAACATTAAATATGGAAGAATCAATGGATATTATTTTTGATGAGACTACTATGTTTCATGAGGAGCAAATATTTGTTATTGATTCTTGCACACAAGTTTCCAATGCAATAGATGAAATGGATAATTTAGTGATTGATAAATATAATCAATAAATCAGCCATTCAAAGGCTATTCCACAAATATCTACAATCAGATACGAAGAAGAAGAAGAAGAAATAGAAAATGAAGAAGTATCTAATTGAGTTGAATTTGTCAAGGTAATCAAGCCAGCCATCTTAAAGAAGTTAAAGTAAATGATGATTATAATATGTTGGAACAACAAACACTGGATCATGTTATGCCAACATCAGTAAAGTGAGGATATTGTTGAAGAAATTTCTCAAGCTAAAAATGTTGATCTTCCAAGAGAATTTGTTACTCTTAAAGATCATCCTATCTTCCAAGTGATTGGCAATATAATAGATGGAATTCAAACAAGAAGCGACACTTCAAATGAAGTTTTATTCTTAAGCTTTCTATCCCAACTGGAGTCTAAGAAATTTGAAGATGATAATAGTGATCCACACTTGATTGAAGTTCTGCAGGAAGAGCTAGCTCAATTTAAAAGAAACAAAGTATGTAAATTGGTTGAGAGACTAATTAACTGCCCAATTATTGGAACTCAGTTGGTGTTTAGAAATAAGCTAGATACAGATGGTATAATAGTAAGAAACAAGGCTAGATTGGTTGCTCAGGGATACAGACAATAGGAAAATATATATTATGATCACATTGATCAGGCATTTACTCTTATTGTAAGACTGGAAGCAATCAAATTATTTCTTGCTTATATAGCCAACAATAAGATGTAGGTATTTCAAATGAATGTGAAAAATGTTTTTCTCAATGAGAAACTTGAAGAAGAAGTTTATGCTGAACAATCTCTGTGTTTTGTGGATCCTAATATTCTCATGTATATGAACAAGTTAAAGTTTTGTATGGTCTCAAACAAACTCCAATAGCTTGGTATGAGACACTATCTACTTTTCTTTTTGAAAACTATTTCTTAAGAGAAAAAGTAGATAAGACTTTATTCATAAGAAAACACAAAGACAAACTACAATTAGTACAAATCTATGTTGATGACATTATATTTGATCTATTGCTAGCAATCTATGCAAAATGTCTGCAAACCTAATGCAAGGAAAATTTGAAATGAGTTGCGTGGGGGAACAACTGGAGTGAAGAGTGGAAATCGAAACTGACGAGCGGGATTTTGAAATTGGAGTCACTGAGCGTCCAACTTCGATAGGGAGGCGAGTTGGAGATGTGAGCGGGAGTGGAAAATTTGGGTCATTTTTTTCGGGACCTTAAGAATGTAGTAATATTTAATAAAAAATAATTAATTTCTTGAGGGGGCCTGCAACCCCTGTACGTGTGTGTGGATTCTCACCCAATGTTTGAGTAACTCAATTAGTTGGCATTCTCGGTTTCGCTTCACCCACACCTACTTGCGCGGTTGCTTCCCTCTAAGGCGGAATGCTCTCCAACCAATGTGTGTGTATGTATGTATAATAAATATAAGAATAGAAATTATATAAATACTATTATAATTAAACATAAATATAAAATTATAATTTAAGTATATTATATCAAATAAAGTTTATTATTAATTTATTATAGTTCATATATTATATAATATATAATTAGCATTCGTGCTTAGATTCCATTGGCAATATACAAGAGTTGTTATATTAAGTTCTTTGCACGACCTCTAGTTTTCTTTTAAAAATTAAGATAAATTAGTAGTTGTAGTAGTATTTCATGTGTCCATGTGCACGTGCGTGTGTCACACACGTGCTTCATAGTAATTAAGCGCGCTGATATTCGCAGTGCAGATTTGGCTAGCCGCACTTAAAAAAATGATTTTGTTTTAGGACTTTTTAAAATCTTATTAGCACTGCAGTTCATCTCCTCCTATCCGCACTGCAGTTCGTCTATTTCGTTCTCAAAATACAGTCCCATATTAATGAATTGAAACTCCGGCGATGTTAGGCACCATGTGGGGGAGTCTCGCCAGTAGGGTGGTCGTCGGAGGTCGGTGACCACCGAAATGGTGATCCAGTGGTTGGCCGCCATCGGATCACCTGCGGATGATTTTAAAACTGAGAAGGAAAACTCCTCGTCACATGGATCTAGATGCCGCCTCAAATGAGGCAATTAACCGCTATTGTGGATAGCGAAAAGTGCGGTGCTAATATCAACCTCCATATTTAATAATAATAACAACTAATGAAAGATTAAAGCGTAAACTACTGATATCATCAAAATGATAAAAAAGGTAAAAGCTTTGGGGGGAAGACGAAAACATAAACAGAATAATAAAAGTTCTCCTCAAATGACAAGATTTAGTTAAACTATAGAAATTTGTCTCATTTGATGTTTTTGTCACCGCAAGAATTGTAAATTTTTATCGCGTATCAGTCATGTGTTCTTATAAGATGACCGTCAAGAACTTTATTTCTTGCATTCCGCTTCTCCTAATTTATTCTCTTTTTTCTTCTTCAACCCTCTTCCTCCAAATACTCATTTTTTCTCTCCGTCCTTGAAGATTAGAGAGTTCGGAAAGAACATTTTTCATTGGATCAAAGTTTTGATCAAAATTTCTTGTTCTCGTGATTCCTGTGACTCAGCTTCTTTCGGAAAATTCCCTCCCCTGCTTGCTTTCGGAAACATGGGACTTCCTCAGCTCGATTTTCCGCCTCCTCCGTTTTCCTTTATTAAGAAGAATGAAAGAAGCAATGATTCTCACTTGGTATCAGAGCAGCAGAAAGATTTTAGTGGCGGAGAAGGCTCCTACGGGTGCAGCAAGAATCTTCAAAAACTGGAGCAGGAAATCAGAGACCACGAGAATAGCCTTTCCAAGCTCTGCACAAGATGCCATTGGAGACCAACTGAAGATGACAAGCTCAGGGAGCTTGTCTCGGTTTATGGCCCACATAACTGGAACCTCATTGCTGAGAAACTCGAAGGAAGATCAGGTTTAAAAAAAATAAAAATCTAAGACAAAATTCACTTGTTTTCCATACAATCCAAATGAATTCTAAATCCTCTGTTTTACTTCAATCTGAAATTTGTAGGGAAGAGCTGCAGGTTGAGGTGGTTCAACCAGTTGGACCCAAGGATTAACAGGAAAGCCTACACGGAAAAGGAAGAAGAAAGGCTGCTTTCGGCTCACAGATTCTATGGAAACAGGTGGGCTCTAATTGCTAGGCTCTTCCCTTGGAGGACTGATAACTCCGTGAAGAATCACTGGCATGTGATCATGGCGAGAAAGCAAAGGGAGAAATCGGATGCATATAGAAGGAAAAAGCACTCTAACTCAACAAACACCAAGGATGACTCTGCTTCTGCTTGCACCGAACTCTACCTCAATCCCTCTGTCCCCAAACCACATCCTCATAATGGTTTCCTCGCTAGTTATAAGCTTTCTCACCTTCCACAGCAGGGGAACTCAGTTCAAAATCTCATCGGTATGCTCCTTCATTACTCATTGATGTTAACAGCCTTGATTTCCACCACTAACTGGCAAAGAAGGGAACACATATTTATCATAAATTAGGTATATTTTAGAAAATTTGATTTGATTGTTTTTCAAAAGAATGTTGCTTTCAGAATTTCAAAGATTTTCCAAAAAGATTACTAAGTCAGAGTCTAATAATTTATGACCGTTGCAGGTGATTAAGAGCAACTTTTCAAAATACAAAAATGCATTAATTTTAAATTAAATTTTTTATGAGAAAAAACTGAAACAAGTGCCGAAAAGATTAATTTAATGACTAATGATTTTCATGATCATTCTCCAGGTTCTGATGGAAAGCTTGTGGGTGGAAGAACAGATCACAGTCCTGGCTTCTCTGATCAAGACTCCAACGTATCGGTTTCAGAATCAGTGATCAATCACAGCAGCCATGGCCGTTGGCTTAAGCAGACCGATCATGAGAGGGGGGAAATGATCCCCATGTCCTTCATTGATTTCTTAGGTGTTGGAGCAACATAAAAAAGTCGTCTTTTTTCTCTGGGAGGGTATGTTTTTGCTGTTAAGATTTGTGTTTAGCCTGGAATTATTGGGTCTGGACTTTATTAGAGCGTTCGAAAGATCGACAATTTTTTTGGGTTAAAAACAGTTTTTACGGTCATTTTTTGATCAAAATTAGATCAAATTTGAAGACCGTAGCATGACAGAAAATGATCGTTTTAAAGATCTTGTATGGTAAAAAATGATCACGATCAACCAAAAAATAACTGTTTATAATCTTTCGGACCAAAATTTGGATCTGAGACGAGGCTCAAATGTTTTCTCATTTCTTTACAACTAGAATTGCTCAAAATTTTGGTTCGGGACAGTCAAGTGTATGGTGATGTAAGTTGTGTATTTTGGTTGTCTTTTGAGTGACACTTATTTTGCAAATAAGTTTTCAACTGCTTTTTATATGTGACAAGTGAAAAGTGTTTCTTTTCCCCCTTTTTTAGTGAGGTCGAAGTTTCTCGTTTTGGGAAGAGTGCAACCCTTAGTGACATGATAGAATGGTTATGGCGGCATCTTATGATTTAGATGGCGGGAGTATCTCGCGTTAGAGTATACAAGAGGATTCGTTGACGTGTATGCTCGAATCTAAGCCGATCTTCCGAGTCCTGAGAAGTCATACGAATGTTGTATGTGGCATCCTAATTTTGGTACTTTGATGCGGTTAAGACCGTTTGGTTTTCCTTGTGAAAATGTAAATCGGAGTGGTGCAGCAAAAGTATGGCGGGTCCATAGCCCACGCGCCGTTCTTGTTAGAATTTATGCTACCACCATGCAAGCGAACCAATGATGAACAAAGACGAAGTAATCTTTATAACTAGGCAAACAATTATAAAGAGACAAGCTGACTACAAGGTGCATACACCTTGAATCACGTCAGCTGAGATATATAAAAAAAACTTGTCGCGGACAAGGTCCGCTTCTCCACTCAGTGTCGTTGAGCTTGTCAACGCACTCTTCACTTCACAACGCACGCAACCCTGCACTCTGCACTCTCCACTCTCCACCTCTCGCTGAGGTGCGGGTTGGGGTTGGACTCTCCTGGGGTGTAGGCACACTCCCACTCACACTCACTAGTTGATCACTAGTTCTCTCTCTCTCTTCTCTTCTCTTCACACCTCAACTTACACTAGGGGGGGTATTTATAGGCAACCACAAATATAGGAGAGATGGGTGGGGGGGAGGGTGCACTCATCCCATACACCAACTCGCCACCCCCACTACATGCTCCACTCGCCACTACAACACTCCCCCCTATACCATGGACTCGCCAACCCCCTCACTTCCTCCACTCGCCAGCCACAAGGGCTCCACTCGCCCAGCCCTCTTCATTCCACTCGCCAAGCAGCACTCGCACCCCCCCATACATCCACTCTCCTCCCCCTCTCTCTAGCTCCACTTCAAACTTCAACACTCCCCCTTGAAGTGATCTTCAGGGACAACTCCAAGGCAAGCGCGTAGCTTCTTGAACGGCCCCGCAGATAGGGGCTTTGTGAAGATGTCCGCCAGGTTCTCTTCACTCCGCACGTGCTCCACCGCAAGCGAGCCACCCAACACCTTCTCTCGGATGAAGTGGTGTTCGATCTCTATGTGTTTTGTCCTTGCGTGACACACTGGGTTGGTGGCCAGCTTCAGAGCACTCTCGTCGTCACCACGCAGCACAGTAGGTCCGCTGACCTTCTCATCCACATCTTCCACCAGCCTCCTCAGCCAGACACATTTCTGAGCTGCTAAGGACGACGCCTTGTACTCAGCCTCAGTGGTGGAAAGGGAAATGGAGTCCTGCTTCTTGCTACACCATGAGATGGCAGTGACTCCACACATGAACACGTAACCTGATGTCGACTTGTGATCATCAGCGTCACCTGCGTAATCTGCATCTGTGTAACCATGCAGCTTGAAGTCAGTCCTCCCTCCATAGAGCAACCCCATCTCAAGGGTCCCCTTCACATACTTCAGTATCCCCTTAGCTGCCTCCAGATGAGGCTTTCGCGGCTCCTGCATGTACTGACTCACTCGGCCGACAGCAAAGGCGATGTCCGGCCTTGTGATGGTCAGATAGATAAGGCTCCCCACCAGTGCCTGGAAGATCTTCGGATCAGGAAGAATCCTCCCTTCTTCCTTCCAAAGCTTCAGCCCAACCTCTAGTGGAACGGAACTGCTTTTCCGCTCCTTCATGCCGAATTTCTCGATGATCTTCTCGGCATACGCCTTCTGGGTCACGAGCAGCCCGCCACTTCTCTTCTCCACTTGAAGTCCAAGTAAATGGTGCCGTTCACCAAGATCCTTCATCTCAAACTGAATGGCTAGCTGCTGTCTCAGCGTCGCGACCTCTTCACTATTGTTCCCTGTCACGATCATGTCGTCGACGTACAGCAGCACCAGCACGTGAAGATCTCCACTCTTCTTCACGAACATGCTAAAGTCTGAGTCTGAGGCATCGTAACCACAGAACTGCAGATACTCTGCAATCTTCCCATGCCAGGCTCTCGGCGCCTGTTTCAACCCATAGAGGGCCTTCTTCAGCTTGCAGACATGATGTGGCTTAGACTTGGACACATACCCAGGTGGTTGCACCATGAATATGTCCTTGTCTATCTCTCCGTATAGAAACGCGTTCTTCACATCCAGCTGCCACAGCTTCCACCCTCTGCACGCTGCTAGGGCAATGACCGTCCTTAACGACGTCATCTTCGTTACAGGACTGAACGTCTCCTCATAGTCCTCTTCATAGGTTTGTGAGAAACCTCGAGCAACAAGCCTAGCCTTGTACCACTCTACTTCTCCGTCAGCTCTCTTCTTCACCTTGTACACCCACTTGCAGGTGACAGGTTTGTTGCCCTCCACCATGGGAACAAGGTCCCATGTCTAATTCTTCTTCAAGGCCTCCATCTCCTCATCCATGGCCACGTCTCACTCCTTAGTGCCTACAACATCTTCAAAGCGAGTAGGTTCCCTCTAGTCGAGTGGTCCTGCAGAAAGAGTTAAAAGCGTTAGAGGTAAACTCCCCCCACCCCCATTATCACTTCTTAACTTCTTCACCCTCAGGTTCAGCCTCCCCTCCACTAGTTCCTTCCACTCCTGGAACTTCTCAAACACCTCCGCCTTCTCCCTCATGAAGTAAACCCACGTGTAGCGGGTGTAGTCATCCACCAAGACAAGCGCATACTTGTTTCCTCCATAGGTCAGGGTGGCGTACGGCCCCATCACATCAGCATGAACGCACTCAAGAGGTGCCTTACATATGGTCTCCGACTTGTCAAATGGAAGTCGATGTGACTTTCCAAATTGACAGCCTTCGCACGCATGGCCGTCTGATGAGTCACATTTATAGACACATATTTGGACTCATCTGGGCTTGTTTTCACGCACATGCATTTCACTTTCTGCACATTATTGCTTATATTTCTCTTGAACACATTTCTTCACGAAGTGCTCATTTTGGCCCATTGTGGTGTGCAATTTCGCACTATTCTGCTGGGGGTAAGCACATGATGCTCCCCATGTCTTTATTTTGTTGTTATTATATATTTCTGTGTGCTAGTGGTATGATCCCCAGCTTGTTGGTTTATATTGCAGGTGGGCAGATTTTCATTCTATGAGAATTGTAACCTGGAGAAATCGCACGGTCGTGAGATTCCTTGACGCACGAATTCAGAGACCGTGTGATTCCTACAATACTTATAAATGGCGATCTGCCCCGGCTCGTGCATTTTGGTCGCGCACGGTCAGTTTTTATCGTGCGTGAGCAACATCGCACGAGTTTCCCTCTTTTACCTAAGAATTTATGTCATTTTACAATTTTCCAGATCGCACGGTCGTGCGTTCATCCTTCACGCACGATCTGGTCAATCGTGCGCCTTCATTTGCGGCCCAAAACAGCATTCTGAATTTGGTCGTGCGTTTTTACGCACGGTCGTGCGTTTTTACGCACGGTCGTGCGTTTGGTCGTGCATGAACAAAATTCTGCAACTTTTCTATTTAAACTGCGATTTTTTAGGTTTTGGAAGCCGGTTCTGTTCCGCGATTTCTTCCGCCGGAAGGGGCGACTGCTCCATTTTCTTCCACTATTCCTCCCCCTTTCACCTGGGGCCACCTCGCATCATCCAAGCACTTCAAGGGAGAGATCCTAGCCCTACTCTCATCAACGAAGGAAGGAGTACACAGCTTTTGTGGCGGCCAGATCGTGACACGGAGAAGACGGGTATATTGGAGGGAAAGTGACAGCTCCTCTGGACCCCGGACGCAGTTGTGGACCGAGCTAGGACGCGGATTGACAACCCGACGATTCCTACCGTGAATCCCAACAAGTCTCTAGATGTGGTTGTATTTCTAGCTTTTCCTCCTTTCCTCCTTATGATTGTAGTTAGTTTCTCTTATGTTGATGATGTTGCACTCTATATTTGTTGAACTTCTTGTCAAATATTATGAAATGTTTTCATGCTTATGAGTGCTTGAGGTGTGCTTTCATGGTGATTATGGTGTGAGTGTTCCGTGTGCCGCACTAGCAATTGCTAGTGGCGTGCTTGTTGAAGAGGTGCTTGCAACCCTCATTCCGCCGGTGTGCCCCATTCCATTCGCAAGCCTACTCGTCCATCCGCGTAGCGAAGCAGTGCATAGCAGCCCATGTAATCCATCCTCCTAGCCAAGAGGTGCTAACGGCCCTCAAACCTTTCCGCCAGTGCGAACCACTCCATCTGCTTGCCTTCTCGTCCATCCGCCCTTGCGAAGTAGTGCGTTCAAGGCCTACATTGTTTCCATCCCGCCTAGCGAAGCAGTGCGCTCAAGGCCTGCATAGGGGTAGTTTAGTTCTTTTCTTTTATTTTCCATAATCCAATCCAAATCTCCCGCATTCCATTCGGTTAAAGGACTTCAATCTCAAGTCATTCCTCGTTAGTAAACTCCATCTTACTGTGTTCCTTTGAGACCGATACTCGGGGATTTGCTCCTCGTTTTATATTACTTGAACGATCGGTACACTACCGTTGCCGCAGTCTAGCTACCGCCTATAGCGGTGTGCGAGATTTGTGCATCAAGTTTTTGGCGCCGTTGCTGGGGAACACAGACGTGTGAGTTTTCTAGAGAGGGAGAATCTGAGAGAGAAGCCCTTCCATTTGTAAATTGCATCCTTTCTTTATTTTATTTCTTGTTATTCTTTTTTCCTGTTTTATATTAGGTTGCTCTAGTAAATTTTTGTTAGGTGTAGTATTTTGCACAATAGTGTTTTTATTTTGAATCATTTTATCTTCACACTATGTGGGCTTCATTCAATATTCGTTGTCGTTGGTGTGGAGATATTTATCATGCTAGTGATAGATGCTCATTGGGAGATAATAGCCCTAACACTCAAGGCCCAGCATATGGAGCACCGACTTCGTCTGGTACTCCATATGGTGCGCGTAAGTCCTATGACTATTCTACCGAGCCTTTACCGTCATACTTCTTTTCGGCTTCAACACCTGTTGTGCCAAAGAAGCTCGTAAGGCAGTGCTTGTTTTGTCAGAGCACGGATCATGCCTTGAAGGATTGTGCTACCTATCTTCGCCAAGTGGACGAGGACGACGAGCCGGATATCTGGATCGTCCCGACTCCTACCTCTGGCAGCACACCTTCAACATCTGGTTATGTGCCTGTATAACCTTCATGCTTTGAAGGGTATGATGTGGACACAGTCACCAGATGTGTTGCTGATCTAGGCTCTGACATGGCTGAGCCCACCTCCCCTGTACATATATCACCATGCATAGATTCAATTCTTTGTGAGGAATCGGTGCTTGACATTTATCCAAGCACTATTCCTCCCCCTGTTGTGCACTACATTCATCTATGACGACATTATTGAGGATGTGTCGCAGGATGAGGCTGGCGATCTATGTGTTATGCCTGCTCCTATGGAGGAGGACAACCTTCTAGGTGAAGAGGAGCTTTCCTCAGCACCGGTGGAGGAAGTCCAACTTTTGGGCATGGCCACTGTTGATCCCGCCGAACCTTGTAGCATTGATGACAATGCAAACATAATTTTACTTTCCCAACCTGATGGGAGTGAGACCGGGACCACTCCCCCGATTGATATTTATTTAAGTTTTTCTTCTCTTTTATTCCCTAAACCCTCTTCTTTATCCGAGCCTATGCAGGTTGAGCCTCCATAGGTACTGTTGGGGAAATGATTTATCTTAACCCATAGAATTAAGAAGAATATAAATTCTAAGTATGAAAAATTAGGCTAAGTAAATATGCGTCGAATAGTATTCGACGCAACGTCGAAATATAGTCGACGTTTCCCTCAGAATGAGTCGAAGTAACTCTTAGAAGAATTCGACGTAATCATAGTCGACGTACCTCTGACTTCTAGTCGACGCATTTGATAAAGCCGACACACCTTTGTCGACGCACCTTCCTTATTCTCCTCTAGACGTCCATCCAGGATGAAATCGACGTATACGTCGAATAGTAATCGACGCACGTCGATTTCTATAAGAAATTCAGAAACACGCCAGATCTCTTTCCTTCTTTCTGTAGATCAGATTCTTATGGAATGATATTATTCTTTTATAGCCGTTCTGAATCAGTCTTTCCTTCTATTTGATTCTTGGCTAATTTGATTAAGATTATTTTAGATATTATTTGAAATCAGAATGAATTCTTTTCCTTCTACAAAAATATTGATTATGGAAACTCTTATCTCTTTTTAATTCTCTGTCTGCTAATTGATTATTCTCCTTTAGCAATATCTTTTAAGCAGAGCTATAAATAAGAAGAAGGTCGACAGAGAATACAAGAAGTGATCCACCATATACATTTAAAAAAAGAGGAAGAGCTCCCAAGTGAAGAGTGAGAAAATTAAGAAAAGAAATAGTGTGTTGCAGCAAAGAAAAAGCCTTCATCTTCTCCTTCTTCTGAAGCCATTCTGCTGCAAATTCTAAAAGCTCTCACAAAAGAGAGAAAAGCTTACAATCTCCTTCTCACTATAGAAGAGAGATCATATTCACTATACTTGTGCTTCTAATCTTCTTGCTAGTAAGAAGATTCTTTCTTACATATATCATTTTCTGTTCTTCTACTTGTTCTACTTCTTCTTCTCATTCTATTTTCAAATTGTGTAAAAGAGTTTTTAGAATCTCTCTTTAAAAATTCAGTTGTAGTGGTTCTAAGAGTCTCCTTACCAAAAGACTCAGTTTGGTTCTAAGAGTCTCCTTATCAAAAGACTCAGTCTGGTTCTAAGAGTCTCCTTATCAAAAGACTCAGTGCAAGTTAGTGGATTCCTACCAAGGGGGTAGAAGAGTGGACTACCCAAAGTTTGGGGAACCCCTATATTTCCTTGTGTTGTGCTGTGATTTTCTTCTTGTTATTTTTTCTTCTTTACTTGCTTAATTCTTGTTGGTGTGTGGGAAGTTAAATCTGTGATTATTACACATATATATATATATAATTGCACAAAATATTTTTAATCTCTATTCACCCCCCCCCCCCTCTAGAGAATTCTAGTGAAGTTTACTGTGCACTTTCAGGTACTCCAGAAGGACTTGGAGCATGATGCTCAAGTCAATGATGAGAGCATTCTCTTATGTGAGGAGGTTGATCCCCCTCCGTAGAGGAAGCTCCACTCATTGCCTTGTCCTCCTTCTCCTCCTGCTTCCTCCTTCTCCTCCTGCTACCTCCGTAGAGGTTGATCCCGCCCAACCTTGTAGCATTGATGACAATGCAAACGTAATTTTACTTTCCCAACCTGATGGGAGTGAGACCGGGACCACTCCCCCGATTGATATTTATTTAAGTTTTTCTTCTCTTTTATTCCCTAAACCCCCTTCTTTATCTGAGCCTATGCAGGTTGAGCCTCCATAGGTACTGTTGGGGAAATGATTTATCTTAACCCATAGAATTAAGAAGAATATAAATTCTAAGTATGAAAAATTAGGCTAAGTAAATATGCGTCGAATTGTATTCGACGCAACGTCGAAATATAGTCGACGTTTCCCTTAGAATGAGTCGAAGTAACTCTTAGAAGAATTCGACGTAATCATAGTCGACGTACCTCTGACTTCTAGTCGACGCATTTGATAAAGTCGACGCACCTTTGTCGACGCACCTTCCTTATTCTCCTCTAGACGTCCAGCCAGGATGAAATCGACGTATACGTCGAATAGTAATCGACGCACGTCGATTTCTATAAGAAATTCAGAAACACGCCAGATCTCTTTCCTTCTTTCTGTAGATCAGATTCTTATGGAATGATATTATTCTTTTATAGCCGTTCTGAATCAGTCTTTCCTTCTATTTGATTCTTGGCTAATTTGATTAAGATTATTATAGATATTATTTGAAATCAGAATGAATTCTTTTCCTTCTACAGAAATATTGATTATGGAAACTCTTATCTCTTTCTAATTCTCTGTCTGCTAATTGATTATTCTCCTTTAGCAATATCTTTTAAGCAGAGCTATAAATAAGAAAGTGGTCGACAAAGAATACAAGAAGTGATCCACCATATACATTTGAAAAAGAGGAAGAGCTCCCAAGTGAAGAGTGAGAAAATTAAGAAAAGAAATAGTGTGTTGCAGCAAAGAAAAAGCCTTCTTCTTCTCCTTCTTCTGAAGCCATTCTGCTGCAAATTCTGAAAGCTCTCACAAAAGAGAGAAAAGCTTACAATCTCCTTCTCACTATAGAAGAGAGATCATATTCACTATACTTGTGCTTCTAATCTTCTTGCTAGGAAGAAGATTATTTCTTACATATATCATTTTCTGTTCTTCTACGTGTTCTACTTCTTCTTCTCATTCTATTTTCAAATTGTGTAAAAGAGTTTTTAGAATCTCTCTTTAAAAATTCAGTTGTAGTGGTTCTAAGAGTCTCCTTACCAAAAGACTCAGTTTGGTTCTAAGAGTCTCCTTATCAAAAGACTCAGTCTGGTTCTAAGAGTCTCCTTATCAAAAGACTCAGTGCAAGTTAGTGAATTCCTACCAAGGGGGTAGAAGAGTGGACTACCCAAAGTTTGGGGAACCACTATATTTCCTTGTGTTGTGCTGTGATTTTCTTCTTGTTATTTTTTCTTCTTTACTTGCTTAATTCTTGTTGGTGTGTGGGAAGCTTAAATCTGTGATTATTACATATATATATATATATATAATTGCACAAAGTATTTTTAATCTCTATTCACCCCCCCCCCCCCCCCTCTAGAGAATTCTAGTGAGGTTTACTGTGCACTTTCAGGTACTCCAGAAGGACTTGGAGCATGATGCTCAAGTCAATGATGAGAGCATTCTCTTATGTGAGGAGGTTGATCCCCCTCCGTAGAGGAAGCTCCACTTATTGCCTTCTCCTCCTACTGCCTCCCTGGAGATGACAGCTTGCTGGGCAAGGATTTATTTTGTAGTGAGATGAGTGAGGACCAGCTCTCCTCCTCTTCTTACTTCCTATTCCCGCTACCTGTGTTCAGCAGGTATTTTTATTTAGGTAAGGGAGTAACTTTTCTGTCGCCGTATCGGTGCCCTCTACCGACACGCATATTAGAACAGTTACCTGTTTATTTCCTTTTTCATACTCCCATTAGCTAGAACTGTTTTAAATTTGAATAAGTCGTGCTGGGAGGACAATAACCCCAGTAGTTATCTTACCTTTCTTGCAATGTTAGTTTATCTAGTTTGTTTAGTTAGTTTTACTTTATTTTAGTTTGTATATTTTCGTTTGTTTTTGCGGAGCTCACCCATGCAGGTTCTTTTTCTGGTTGGGGATGTTGCAGCTTTGTATTGGATTTCTAGCGTCTTCTGGTATGCTCATTTGCTGAGCATTGGGTACTCTCTTCCCCTAGCTCTTTTCTGAATTTCATAACTATCTATTGTGTGTATTGTCTAGTTTAAGTCCGGGGAGAGCAATTTTGTGTGCCCACTCACGTGCACTTTTGCATAGCATGCTAGAAGTATTTTATTTTTAGTTATTTTGTATGTTCATTTTCATCGCACGTCACAACACCCACATGAGCGTGTACTTAGCCGTAGGCGCGTTACGAGTTCAACTCGTTTCTTTTGTGTGATTGTGAAAATCTCTTTGCTGGCTTAGGATTGTGAGACGGAGTAAAATGTTGACTCCCATAGTGCCCCTAGTCGAGCGCTTGCGTCTCGCGTAGAAATTCGTGTAGAATTAATTTTTCCTTATGCTTATAGTTTTATATTTTTTTCTATTTGCGTAAATATTGTTTATTCTACTCAGAAGTGGTGAATTTGGTGTGAATCAAACGGTAGCGTAGGGATGTGTGTAGACGTTTGCTAGGTTCGTATTGCTCAAGTCGGGAGGAAGAATTGTCTTTCTCGGTGGCTAAGAACTTGCCCCAAGCGACTCTTGAAGCATTGACATAGGTTAGTTCAGTGCGTGAGCATGACGTAGGCCATCATTTTTGGCCCAATTGAGCTTTTGTACCCATTCCTAGCGCCCTATCCTCGTTAGCCAAGTTGTGCCTACCCGTTCTTTGATTCAGCCCCACTTTTATCTCACCAAAGCCTAAAAGCCAATCCTAGTCGCACACCCAAATTTGAGCTTTAGTTGTTTAGTATTTTCATGATTGGGGTGTTGATATATTTTGTGAAAATGTGGATGCGCTTCATTGTTCTTCTTGCTGAAAATGTTTTGAAAAGAAAAGAAGAGAAAAAAATGAGAAAAAGAAAAAAAGTAAAAAGAAAAGAAAAAGAAGAAGTGTTTAATCGAATTTTTTTATAGATTTATGATTGGGAGTAGGCGGTGCACACACCCATGTAGTTCAGTTCATGTATGGGGGTGTGGTGCACCCGCTTGTTTATCGTGGTGCGTGGATCATTTATTTTGCGCTAGCTCATTTGGGTTTCGTGCGTAAGCCTTCATGTTTATCATTGTATATATCCCACCGAAACCCAAGCCCTGTCTTATACCTAAAGTCCTACTGATTCGTGCATTGAATCAAACTAGTGCCGTGGAGAGAGTGCGAACGGGCAAGCTTATGGTCACCGACATTGATGGATTTCTTTGGATGTTTTCCCGAGCCCCGATCTTTAGCAATGCTCACCTTAGTGATCGGTTTACTTTCTTCCTACGCGTGACCAGATGATTCACCGCGATTCAGATTCTGAGTAATAATAATATATAGATACGCTCTTAGAAAAATGTAAACTTTTATGCACAATTAAATATTTCGTCTACTGAATTTTTATGAGCGTGAGCTTGCGACTTCGCATGGTACTCCAACCTTGCAATTTCTATGCCAGCTTTGTATTTTCTCATCCGCTTGAGGGATTTGTTTGCTCGGGACGCGCAAATAGGTAAGTCTGGGGGTGTGATGAGTCACATTTATATACACATATTTGGACTCATCTGGGCTTGTTTTCACGCACATGCACTTCACTTTCTGCACATTATTGCTTATATTTCTCTTGAACACATTTCTTCACGAAGTGCTCATTTTGGCCCATTGTGGTGTGCAATTGCGCACTATTCTGCTGGGGGTAAGCACATGATGCTCCCCATGTCTTTATTTTGTTGTTATTATATATTTCTGTGTGCTAGTGGTATGTTCCCCAGCTTGTTGGTTTATATTGCAGGTGGGCAGATCTTCATTCTATGGGAATTGTAACCTGGAGAAATCGCACGGTCGTGCGATTCCTTGACGCACGACTTCAGCGACCGTGTGATTCCTACAGTACTTATAAATGGTGATCTGCCCCGGCTCGTGCATTTTGTTCGCGCACGGTCAGTTTTGATCGTGCGTGAGCAACATCGCACGAGTTTCCCTCTTTTATCTAAGAGTTTATGTCATTTTACAATTTTCCAGATCGCACGGTCGTGCGTTTATCCTTCACGCACGATCTGGTCGATTGTGCGCGTTCATTTGCGGCCCAAAACAGTATTCTGAATTTGGTCGTGCGTTTTTACACACGGTCGTACGTTTGGTCGTGCATGAACAAAATTCTGCAACTTTTCTATTTAAAGTGCGATTTTTTAGGTTTTGGAAGCCGATTCTGTTCCGCGATTTCTTCCGCCGGAAGGGGCGACTGCTCCATTTTCTTCCACTATTCCTCCCCCTTTCACCTGAGGCCACCTCGCATCATCCAAGCACTTCAAGGGAGAGATCCTAGCCCTACTCTCATCAACGGAGGAAGGAGTACACAGCTTTTGTGGCGGCCAGATCGTGACATGGAGAAGACGGGTATATTGGAGGGAAGGTGACAGCTCCTCTGGACTCCGGACGCAGTTGTGGACCGAGCTAGGACGCGGATTGATAACCCGACGATTCCTACCCTGAATCCCAACAAGTCTCTGGATGTGGTTATATTTCTAGCTTTTCCTCCTTTCCTCCTTATGATTATAGTTAGTTTCTCTTATGTTGATGATGTTGCACTCTATATTTGTTGAACTTCTTGTCAAATATTATGAAATATTTTCATGCTTATGAGTGCTTGAGGTGTGCTTTCGTGGTGATTGTGGTGTGAGTGTTCCGTGTGCCGCACTAGCAATTGCTAGTGGCGTGCTTGTTGACGAGGTGCTTGCAACCCTCATTCCGTCGGTGTGCCCCATTCCATCCGCAAGCCTACTCGTCCATCCGCCGAAGCGGTGCATAGCAGCCCGTGTAATCCATCCGCCTAGCCAAGAGTTGCTAACGGCCCTCAAACCTTTCCGCCGGTGCGAACCACTCCATCCGCTTGCCTTCTCGTCCATCCGCCCTTGCGAAGTAGTGCGTTCAAGGCCTACATTGTTTCCATCCCGCCTAGTGATGCAGTGCGCTCAAGGCCTGCATATGAGTAGTTTAGTTCTTTTCTTTTATTTTCCATAATCCAATCCAAATCTCCCGCATTCCATTCGATTAAAGGACTTCAATCTCAAGTCCTTCCTCGATAGTAAACTTCACCTTACTGTGTTCCTTCGAGATCAATACTCTTGGATTTGCTCCTCATTTTATATTGCTTGAACGATCGGTACACTGTCATTTCGTGCCGCAGTCTAGCTACCGCCTATAGCGGTGTGCGAGATTTGCGCATCACCGTCATCGCAAGAGGAGAGATTGGGCAGGCTAGACACCAGACCCTTCGCCGCTATCATCTTCAACTTGTCCATCCCCACGTGACCTAGCCTCCCATGCCAGATCGTTGCGCTGTCGTTGGTCTTCAGCTTGTCCACGTAAGCACTTGCAGACAAAACATACAAGTCCTTCACCCTTATCCCGGTGAGCGTGACATCAGCATCAACTGAAGACAGGTTCTTCAGGAACTTCACCTCCTTCGGTCCAAACAGCACATGGTATCCTGCATCCACTACATTCGCAACCGAGAAGAGGTTCTTCTTCATGCCCGACACGTGATACACACTCTTCAGTTTCACAGGTTTCTCTTCACTTCCAAGGGATACCATCCCTTCCTGCTCAACTGGATGCACCGTATCATCCGCCGTGATGATAGCATCAGTTCCACCATATACCTTCAAGGAGGCAAACTTAGACACATCTCCAGTGAGATGGTGCCCGCAATCGGAGTCCACTATCCAGTCATTCTCGAAGTTGACGGAGGCTAAAGCGTCGACTGACGGTGCCATCATCTCGGCTAGGAAGCAGTTGTCTCCACCTTCACCACCCTGGTGACTTCCACCTCTTCCTCCACCTCTTCCTCCACCTCTCTGATGGTATCCACCTCTCCGGTGGTTTCCCTCTCTCTCAACAACATGACCGGCCTTGAGATTTGACCGGCACTCCTTTGCCATGTGCTCGTACTTCTTGCAGGCAAAGCAAAGGGGTCTCCCCCTCTAGTCATATGGAGGGAGAAATTTCTCCCTAACTCCCTGAGAGGACATTGAGGGTCCATCTTTGGAGTTCTTCTTCTTGTCCCAAGGCTTTCTCTTGCCTGAGAACAACGCCTCGCAATCTCCTCCTGAGATAGACACTCCCGCCATATGCTTCCCCAAGCTCTCCTGTGACGACAATAGGTTCTCTAGCTCCAGTAAGGTGGCTGAGTAGCCCATCCTTGCACAGAGGTGACAAACGGAACATACTCCTTCCGCGTGCCTCTGAGTTTGTGTCTCTTCATCTTCGCCTTTGAGATCGGCTCGTCAGGATCCAAGGCCGAGATCTCTGCACACATTCTTCACCTTAAAGAAGAAGGTGGATATCGACAACTCTCCCTGAGTGGACCGCGCCAACTCATTCTCCAGGAACTGTAGCCGCTCTACGTTCTTCTTGTTGAATAACCCATCAAGGGCTCTCCAGATCTCTGACGCTGACTTGCACCCCAGGATGTGGTCGAACAAGTCAGGTGAGATAACCCTCTTTAAGGTGAACTCATCTTTGGCGTTGGTCTTCCTCCACGCCCTCACTGCTAGACCATTGTCTCCGGCAGCTACAACTTCCTCTTGCTCAGCTCCTCCAACGACCTCCCATAGGTCCTCTCTAAGCAAGTAACTCTCCATGCATGACTTTCACTTCTTATAGTTGGTTTGGGTGAGCAGCTCAATGCATAGTCCTCTCGCATAACCTTCTTCGCCGTCCATCTTGGTTGTCAACCTTGAACCTGGATAACACACTCCGCTTCACCAACCTGCCTCTGATACCATGTTAGAATTTATGCTACCACCATACAAGGGAACCAATGATGAACAAAGATGAAGTAATCTTTATAACTAGGCAAACAATTACAAAGAGACGAGCTGACTACAAGGTGCATACACCTTAAATCACGTCAGCTGAAATATATAAAAAAAAACTTGTCGCGGACAAGGTCCGCTTCTCCACTCAGTGTCGTTGAGCTTGTCAACGCACTCTCCACTTCACAATGCACGCAAACCTGCACTCTGCACTCTCCACCTCTCGCTGAGGTGCGGGTTGGGGTTGGACTCTCCTGGGGTGTAGGCACACTCCCACTCTCACTCACTAGTTGATCACTAGTTCTCTCTCTCTCTCTTCTCTTCTCTTCACACCTCAACTTACACTAGTGGGGGGGGGGGGGGGGGGGTATTTATAGGCAATCACAAATATAGGAGAGATGGGGGGGGGGAGGGTGCACTCATCCCATACACCAACTCGTCACCCCCACTACATGCTCCACTCGCCACTACAACACTCCCCCCTACACCATGGACTCGCCAACCCCATCACTTCCTCCACTCGCCAGCCACAAGGGCTCCACTCGCCCAACCCTCTTCATTCCACTCGCCAAGCAGCACTCGCACCCCCCCATACATCCACTCGCCTCCCCCCCTCTCTAGCTCCACTTCAAACTTCAACAGTTCTACAAATTGATGTTGTGTACCCCTTGCGGCTGAGGCCGAGAATAATTTTTAGGACGAAATTTCATTAAGAGCGAGAGAATTGTAACACCCCAAATATTTTAAATTAAATTGGTGGTGTGCAAATAGCAGAGTCGGGGTGCGGTTAGCAGGTTTGATTTTAGGTTTAAAATAAAATAAAACACTCCAATCCCTACCCAGCCGACTCCTCCACCTTTCCACTTTCTCTCGCACCGAGCAGCCGCCTGGAAGCCGCGAGAACCCGCTCTCTCTCTCTCTCTCACGCGCGCGTGTGCCTCCAGCCGAGCGTTGAAGGATTGTTGCAAAAGCCGCGCCGGAGTTACCTCCCTGCTGCGTGGCCCTTCACCTTCTGTCGTCGAAAGAGACAGATCGTCGCGGCGGAGTACTGCGAGGACTTCTTCTCAAGCTTTCTCTGCTTCCTTGTGTATGTGCCGACCTAGAAGATGGAACAAGACCTCCTTGTCGTGAGTCACAAAAGAGAACTTCTAAGTCAGAAGGAAGAAAAACATTGCTAGGGTTTTTGCCGATAGACGTTGTGAGAGTGTGAAATAAGGCTCGTGTTGCTGAAAGAGTGTTGATCTTGTGAAGAGGAAACCATTGCGATCGTTTCCATGGATCCAAAATGCACACCAGGGTTATTAACGATCTCTTTCCTTAGTCTTAGAACCTAATTTCTATATTTTTGTGCATGTGATTTTTTTCCCGTGCAATGAGAGTCCCCCACGTCGTTACTATTGAGGACGGAGACTCCGCCGGGGCGTGAGATTGTGACGCCGGCGTATGGTTGGCGTGAACTTTATTTAGAGTCCCTCTCCTGCTATGTGGTATAGAACGGGGACTCTGCCAGTGCGTGGGATTGCGACCCCGATGTAGAATTTTTTGCTTTTACTTTGCTTAGGAGGGTCACTCGCCTCCAATTGGACGCGGTGTGTATTTCTCTCGGTTCATTGTGAACCACCGGGTCGATTGTGTTTGTCCCGCATAAATGTGCATTAGTGATCTGACGTGCGATTCTGGATTAAGGTATGATTTGTGAAGACTACACGTGGCGATAAGCCCGGATCGGTGATGTTATGTGATATGCATTGTGATTAGCCCTATGCGCGCAAACGGGAATGTCCTGTGCCATTCGTCTTATTGTTTGCGAGAATTGGGGGCTTTCTTCGTGGAAGCCCCGTTCCCAAAAGGTCATGCGTTGGGCCCGGTAGAACAAATAGTTTTGAGTGATTTCGTAGGACAAGCGAGTTTCTCGTCCCCTTGTAGTAGCATTTATGAGATTTCTTAGCTTTCAACACATTGCCCATGTATGTTAGAGCCGCGTAAGGCTACGCTTAGAATCTAAGTTGGAGGGTGTGGGTTATGAGCCCCCCTTTGTTGTTACCGTGGAAGGCGTGTGTCATGAGTCCCCCTTCTTTAATATGTTGGGAGGCGTGGGTTATGGGTCTCCATTTGTTGTTACGTTGGGAGGCGTGAGTTATGAGTCCCCCTTCGTGCGTTGGGAGGCGTGGATTATGAGCCTTCTTCAAAGCCTATGGAAAGATTAAGCTAGCTCTCACACCATAAAAAATAAAAAGATGAACTTTGAGATTATTATTTTTACCACACATATTCCATTACCATTTATGTATATTTATTCAACTCAAAGAATTCTCTAAACCGAAAACAAGAGCACGCCGGATAACTCCTAAATCCAAACATAAAAATATTTTATATTACATACTTACTTTGTTATAAGATGCTAGAGTCCCGGTATCTTGGTTGATTATTATGTCTTATATATATATATATATATATATATATATATATATATATATATATATAAAGAGAGAAAGAGAGAGAGAGAGAGTAGATGGGATTAACATCACTTTTGCATTAATGTATTAATGTGATGAAGAAATATGGACTGTGTCAGCTTAAACCCATGATTAGAAACAGTCAAGAGGTTAGTTTAACAATAAATACATGAATTTGTGGCCTCGTTGTCTTTAGTAGAAAGATTTTGGGAAAACGAAACCGAGATATCTTTTCATTTCATTTCTTGTAAGAAGAAGCTGAACTAAGAAAGCGACGCCGAAGAGTTCCAACTACTTCAAGCTCTAAGAATTTCGCAAATTAAGTCAGTCAACTTATAGTCCGACCAATGATATTTAGACGAATATGAATATATATATTTCTTGTTTATTTATACCATTTTATCTTTGAAATTATGAATACAATAAGAATATTTTATTTATTATAGAAAAATCTAGTGCATCATCAACTCATAGTCCAACCAATGATATTTAGACGAATATGAATATATATTGTTAGAACAATTCTTATTATCGTATAAAAAGGCCCACTGTAAAGTCTATTTAGGCTCTTTAGTCTTAAATTGTCATTCTGATTTTATGTAACTTCTCTTCCTCTTATAAATATCCCTTCTTGGGATGAATATACATATTCTCTATTAACTTCAATATGGTATCAGAGCTTAATTAAATTATTTTTCGTTTAATTAAATTTTTTTAGCCGCTTGCCATCTCCAGCTCGCGCCTCTGTAATCTCTCGCCGTCCCTGTAAGACCTCTTTTTTTGCATTCTTTTCCGGGTCTTACCGCCTAGAACCGCCGCCTTGCGGTGAGCCCTCCACTCGAGGAGGACTCCACCACAAGACGCCGATCCTGCCGGCTATTCATTCATCCGGGCCAACCCACATTATAAGAAATAAAGGAGAGTTACAAGTCCACAGCAAATCACATAATATTTAAATAGAAGTTGTCCATCATGAGATAATCTAAGTACGCAGAATAATAATCAAAGTGCGAGAGGAGGAAGCCTAGCCACCGTGTCCCGTACCTCCCTCTGGTTGAGGGCCGGCTCTTCTTGGTGCTCCTGTAATAATGTGGTCCATCGACCGTCAGTTTATAAGACTCAACATGTTCCTCACCGCCTTCACCCGCAACTCCTAGGCACCGTGCGAGAGGAGGAAGCGGAGGACAACAAAAAGGGTAATAGAAAAATCAAGCAGGCGACATGGGCCTAACTATCATTTAAATATGTATAGATCAAAAGTATCTATTTTAGCAGTTCTACTATACAGACTATATAAAGAGTGCTATAGATAAGAGATAGGTATGGTAGTAGTAACAAAGAGCAACGAGCAGTTATAATGTAAACAATAGCAAGTAACAACTAGAGCAGCTATGAAAATAACCTTAGCTTATATGCGTACACACAGACACATAAGCTAAGGGATCTGGCAAGACGTAAACTCATCGTATAAAAGAGCACATACTAATTTATACGATGAGGTCTCTGTTTTATGCAAGGATGCTATGCTATGATTTGCAATGCAATGATGCAACTCACCCACCCGACTCTGCACGTACAAACCATTTGTAGTTCCCTCTATTCGAGTGTGTCAACTCAGGTACCCTGTTGAGGCGAACGGGGTAGTGGACCGGGCTGTCCACTTCTAGGCTTGTGTAACACCACTCAACCTAGATCTTATGTACGCCCATAAGAACACACAGGGTATCCGCGTACTATCTGGTAAGCACCACCTCTAACCCTCTATTCGAGTCTCCGCTCAGGTACCTAGTTGAGGTAAACAGGGCAGTGGACCGGGCTATCCACTTCTAGGCCAGTATGACACCTCCCAACCTAGACCTTACGTACGCCCCTAAGAACATACATGGTATCTGCGTACTACTTGATACAATAATGCCTCTAAGTGAAACACCAAGCTCTTGGCTCGAAGGACTCGACCAGTCCCTTCTTATACTACCGTGTCTACCGCTCGCAGGACTTACCAGTCCTTCTTATATAACATCAAGCCTACCGCTCGCAGGACTAACCTTGTCCTTCCCATATACCGAGCCTACCACTCACAGGACTATCTAGTCCTTGTACCGTTCCGTCCCAAACTTGGGACAAGGTTTACACTATCAGATTCTCCTACTTACTACTCTTGTCTACTGTTTAGTTATGCTTAGAAGTTTAGGGTGAATCCTGGACTTCCCGTGGACTACCCGGTGAAGCACTCGCGCGGTACTAGGGAATGCGATGATGGCTGAAGCCCAAATTCCCCTTTCCAGGATATTTGCTTATATTAGTGACTACTCATTCTCATATGCCCATTTGCTCTCTAATTGCTC
Organism: Dactylorhiza incarnata; assembly: GCA_033032865.1. Classification (NCBI taxonomy): domain Eukaryota; kingdom Viridiplantae; phylum Streptophyta; class Magnoliopsida; order Asparagales; family Orchidaceae; genus Dactylorhiza; species Dactylorhiza incarnata. The sequence goes on from JAWHQI010000043.1 coordinate 1,777,428, forward strand.
TAAAATCCTAGGGTGGATTACCATTTGACTCGGGCAGACGAGCATCGGTGTTCAATTGAGCACTGAAACCATGCCTCTCCTAGTGACTAGCTATTTCTTTGTGTTATCTCTCAATCACGACTGAATGTCCCTATTCTTACATCAACACACTTATACTGGTTCAATCCTTTCGTCATATCGTTGTAAACCCTGAATTGATGATTTACTAAACGCACCTCAATCCCTTTCCTTCTAGTAAGGTCACCAATGGTTGATCCTCCAAGCAATATGTGACTTGATAGTGACCTAGGAGTTAATAAATTCATGGATGATGGTCTGGAGTGGTCTAAATCACATAAAACAATTTTTACTATTCGCAGATCGGCATGCCTTTAAGTGAACCCCATGTCCAACAAGTTGGTCTTCATGAATGCTACTAAGTGTGGGGTCATTTTATTTCCAGGGATTGGTGTCAAGGTTGTTGGATCCTGTGGCGCCCTTAGAGGGGGGGTGAATAAGGGTGTGTTTAAATTTGTAATTTTTACTTAATAATTTTAAGACAATTTTACTTTAATAAAAAGTTTCTTAAAAATTAATTTTAAAAACAAAGCAATTTTTGTATAACACCAAGCACAAATTTCTAAGATAAAAATTTAAGCAAACCAATTTGCGATTAGTGAGAAGATCATCATTTTATTTATCATGAAATTTGCATACAAATAAAAATGATCTTAACAATGCTTAAGATCAAGGCACAATGATAATATGTAAATACAATATTTTTGATTTACCAATCCTTCTCACAAGGATCGGAAGGCTATCGCTTGTCTTTCCCAAGACAAAGCCCAAGCCTATCCTCTAGATCTTCCCAAGATCTAGACGTAGCACACAAGGCCACGATTTCCCACCAAGCCACGCAAGGACTTGGACGCTCCGCACAAGGAAGCGCTTTTCCCCTAAGTCGCGCAAGGACTTAGACGCCGCACGCAAGACGACGATTTCTTCCCCAATACAAAATGAAATATGAGTAAATGAAATACAATATGAAAAAGTCAACTCCCTAGAAATTCAGATCTCTGAATGGATTGTTGAAGCCTTGAGATGATCGTTGATGGAGTAGCGCGCCCGATCTCGTCTTCAATCTTCAATCCTTCTTTGCACAATTAGGAGTTGAGGAGGTTCTGGAGCTCTCTGGTTTGTATGCACTCAGGTAGGGACTGGAAATCTCCAAAGCTTAGAATGCACGAACCAAAGGCACCATTTTATAGACTTTCACTGTCGCCTGGGCGACAGTCACTGTCGGAAATTTCCGACAGCGCCAAACTGCCTCGGTCGTGCCGTCGAGCCGTCGTGTGGGCAGTTGCTGGAATCGTGGAGCTGTCGCTGGGGCGACATCGATGTCGGAATTCCGATAGCGCAAAACCGTCGGTCGTGGGTGAAGTCGTGGGCAGTTGATGTAACCGCTGAGCTGTCGCCTGGGCGACATCGCTGTCGGATTTCCGACAGCTCAATACTGCCGATTGCTGTTCTAACCGCTGAGCTGTCGCCTGGGCGATAGTGGGTGTCGGAATTTTCCGACAGTGAAAATTTCCCACAATCAATTTTTGCTCCAAGAGAATTGTGAACATTGCATACCTGTTATCTGCACACCATTAACAAAAATAGGATCAAATACAAACGGGACTTTGTTATTATCAAACCGGAGGAGTGCGAAACGCATGCTCCAACAATCTCCCCCTTTTGATAATAACAAATCCGTATAAAAAGTAAATCATGTCTATTTAGATTGTTGATTTTAACCTTTGGTGTGTACACAAAATTAACATTATATATATTCCTTGAAAAATAAATAATCTATCTCGAGATGAAAGCTCCTTCTAATTGAATGCTCCCCCTAAAGATATGCTCCCCCTAAAGATATGCTCCCCCTAAGTATATGATGTATTGTGTAGGTGGAATAGATGGTTGATTTTTCTTTTTATACTTGTGAATTCTCCCCCTTTTGGTATTAGCAAAAGTGAATATTAGAGTAGATAATAGTTCGAAAGGGAAGATACATAGGTTATAGAAAGATAGAGTAAGCGGAAGCAATTTTTGGGAAGGATAGAAGTCCTTTAAATAATAGGAATATGCCATAGTATGAACAAGCTCATGAAGGGACGGTATAGCCATATGAAGTAATGAAAGAAAATAACTTGAACATGAGTAAGATCATTAGAAAGTATCATAGAAAGACACAATAGTGTATAGATATATGGAATATTTTCGGTCCAATTCTCATGAGAGGAATGTTTATATAACATAATGATGTGTACATGTGATACTTAGATCAAACATATGAAGTCATTTAATTTACATGATCATTAAAATGTTGAACATAATAAAAGCTTATAAAGGCAACTTCGACTTTGAAGATATAGCACAAGCTGAATAGAAAAACCATTTTCTTTTGCTCAAGTTACTTTGCAATTCTTTCCAAGGTGCTTAACCTCACAATGCTCATTAAGACTTATCAGGAGGGTAAGTAGTGCTTGGTGGAGTATCCTTGTCTTTATTTTATAATTTTTTTGAGATCACAGATGTGATATCGTAATTTTGATATATTGATAATATTTTTTTTTGAGGATCTCCGAATTCACTTGAATCGCAAAAGATGGTGTATATTTTGTTGTGCTAACAAATCAAGGGTGAAAGTTGTTTTTAAGAAGTGCTATTTGATTATGTTAAAGCAAATATGATCCATGTATATATTAAATAAAATCAGTGTATTGATCAAAAGAGGTGAACGTGATGGCTCATTATGATAGATAAACAATTTCTCATACTTAGAGGCATGCGAAAACAATTTCCAATGGTCTAAACAACTTAGTAGAAATGTCAATACGATGATAGCTTGAAAATGAAATCATATAAACATGTAAGTCATTTTATTTAAAATAAATATCACATGGTTTGTCATCAAGTCATGAGATGAAGCATTAATAATGACATATAACTATTGTAGATCATAAAAGAGGCCTAAAATTGGAGTTTTGTGAAAATTGTAGCTGTCGGAAATTTCCGACAGCCACTGTCGCCTGGGCGACAGTGAAAAATTTAAATAGGGCTCAGGACCGAGTCAAAACATATTGTGCATCATTTCCTGGAGTGAAAAACAAGAGGAAGGCTGTCGGAAGTCGGCGACAACCCTAGATCCAAGGTATGGGTTTTTGATTTTGATGTTTTTAACTCCAAATTTTTTAGGGCTTTGTTATTTTGATAGTAGAGAAGAAGGAAAATGAAGTTTTCATGTTGATTGTAGATGAATGGTGTAGGTTTTGAAAGTTTTGATTTGAAAAAATGTAGATCTAGTTTGAAAACAAGATGATCTTGGTGGATCTTTGCCAAAAATATAATTTTTTTGTTAAATTTCTTTGTGATTTGGTGATGAAGGTTTCATTTGTTCATTTTCTTAAATATTTGTGTAGATTTAGGTTAGGGAAGAGGGTTGAAGATGATGAATAGTAAAGGATTTTGAGAATATTGTGATTTGAAAAATATGTTAAATTTTTTTGTATAAACTTGATGTTGAAATAATAGTTATTTTGAGTAGATCTGGAAGTGAAAGTAAAAATTTTCGAGAAAAATTCACTTGGAGGGCTGTCGGAAATTTCCGACAGCCACTGTCGCCTGGGCGACAGTGTTCCAGTGCACAATGAGAAAATCTGTTTTAATCAAAAATTTTTGTATTTTATTTGCAGAATGGCTTCCAGCTCTAAAGCCCGAAAGAGTACGTCGGAGGACGCACATACTTCATATCAAGTTTATTCTGGAGTGGAGAAGGCTATTGTTGGGGTGGCCAAATACATCGAATTTGATTTGCCAAAACATGATCATATTTATGATCGTCTTGCGAAGGCAGGTATTCTCTCAATAATCTCACCAGAGGGGTTTTCATCCTTTTTAATTCGTGAATTTTATAACCATTTGGAAGACCCAAATGTTACGGAATTGGATGGAGGTGTGAGATCAAGGATCCAAGGTCAACATGTGGAAATAACACATGCTGATCTACGAGAGGAATTTGGACTAGTGATGAGTGAGAATATGCCTGATATAGTGGAGAATTATCGGAAGGATAGAGATTGGACCCTAGTAAACATGAGTTTACATGGGAATCAGAAGAAAACTCTTACCACTGAAGTTACCTCACTTACACCGGATGCTTACTTAGTCCAAGATATATTAAGGAATTCGGTGATGTTGAAGAGTGGAGACACAAGAAGCATTACTGCGCAGTTGACCCTCTTTACGTACTATATTATGGAGGATGAGCCTTTTGATATGGCAGACTTCATACTATCCCAGATTAGGTATACGTACAGATTGAAACATCCAAGATGGGTGAAGGTGCATACGCTGCCAATGGGGTTGGTAATTCAGCGTGTACTTTATAAGAAGTATGGATGGATTGTGCAAGACTCGTATTTTGATGATTGTTATCCGGAAATTTATTTCACGGGTTCAATGAAAGGGAAGAAGCCGCTTAGAAAAGCTCAACCGGGAATCGAGATTAGAGAGCCGAGTATTTCTAGGGCAGGATCACTAAGGGAATCCATTGATGATTTGCGTGATTCGTTAGAGGATCACAAAAAGGAAGTGAAAAAGGATCGTAGTCGAATGCAGAAATTTATGAAGTTTCTTGTCAAAGGTCTGAAGTTGAAGCCAACGCCGGAGGAGGAGGCAGAATGGCAAGTTCCGGACGAGGAGCCGCCACGCCAATCGGTGAGGCAGACTCGCCGTGGCAAAGCCGTGAGACGAGGACCTCCAGAAGATTGTCCAGAGAGCAGCGGGGCTGGTTATGAAGACTCAGAGTAGGTTTGTGTTGCTGCTGCTGCTGGGAGATGTCGGAAAATTCCGACATCCACTGTCGCCTGGGCGACAGTGAACTTCTTTAAATTTCTGTGGTTTTTAATTTTTTTTTTTTTTTTGTTTAAAGAACTTGATCCTTAAGTTTGTGCTACTGTTTTGATGTGAACACTATTGATGTAATGTTAGTGATGTTGAATTTTGTTAAGGTTTTTGAAATTTGATGTTTTGGGTTTTTTTTTTTATAATTTTGGCATTTTTGTATTTACATTGTTTATGTTTTGTGATAATAAATTTTTTGTTATAGGCTTTAAAAAGTGATATATTCATTGTGAAATGTCTAGAATTCCCAATTCTAGCCTAAGCATAGAAAAACGGGATTCCGGTAAAGGTTTAGTGAATATATCCGCTAGTTGATTATCCGTGCCTATAAATGAAATTTTTATGTGGTTATTTTTAATATGATCTCTAATAAAATGATGTCTCACATCAATATGCTTAGACCTTGAATGATGGACCGGGTTGTGTGTTAAATCAATTGCACTTTTATTATCACACCATAATTCAATAGTTTGTTGTTTAATATTAAAGTCTTCTAAGGTTTGTTTCATCCAAAGGGCTTGTGCACAACAACTACCTAGTGCGATGTATTCGGCTTCGGTGGTTGAAAGGGCAACAGAATTCTGTTTCCTACTCGACCATGAAATGAGTGAAGGGCCTAAAAAGTGACAAGTGCCACTAGTGCTTTTCCTATCTAGTGAACAACCGGCGTAATCAGAATCAGAATAACCAAAAAGTGTAAAATCATCGCTATGAGGATACCACAAACCAAGTTTAGATGTGCCAATTAAATATCTAAAAATTCTTTTTACCGCTTTTAAATGTGATTCTTTGGGATCGGCTTGAAATCTAGCACATAAACAAACTGAAAACATAATATCCGGTCTAGAAGCAGTCAAATATAAAAGTGAACCTATCATGCCTCTATATAAAGTTTGATCTATTGATATTCCAGTTTCATCTTTTCCTAATTTTAAAGATACACTCATAGGAGTATTTGCTTGTTTGAGATTTTCAAATCCAAATCGTTTTAAGACATCATGAATATATTTTGATTGGTTAATAAAAACTCCATCATGATTTTGAACAATTTGAAATCCTAAGAAATATTTTAATTCCCCTACCATACTCATCTCAAATTCACTTTCCATCATTTTTACAACATAGTTACACAACTCTTCATTAGTGGCTCCAAAAATAATATCATCAACATAAATTTGTAAAACAATTAAATCATCATTTACTTGCTTAATGAAGAGTGTACAATCAACACCACCCATTTTAAAACCATTTTGTAATAAATATATGGTCAATCTATCATACCATGCTCGTGGTGCTTGTTTTAAACCATACAAAGCTTTTAGCAATCTATATACGCGATTAGGAAATTTTTCATTTATAAATCCTGGGGGTTGTTCAACATAAACTTCTTCTTTAATCAACCCGTTTAAAAATGCAGTTTTAATATCCATTTGCAATAATTTAAATCTTTTATGGCTAGCAAATGCAACAAAAATTCTAACTGCTTCCAATCGTGCTACGGGTGCAAAAGTTTCATCAAAATCTACCCCTTCAATTTGATTATATCCTTTCGCTACAAGCCTAGCTTTGTTTCTAGTGACCCTAGAGTCACTATCTAATTTGTTTTTGAAAATCCATTTGACTCCTACCACTGGATGATCACTAGGTCTATCAACAAGAATCCAAACTTTATTTCTTTCAAATTGATTAAGTTCTTCATTCATAGCTAGAAACCAAGATTCATCATTTAAAGCGGTGGCAACATCTTTTGGTTCGATATTTGAGACAAAACATAAATTTGAAAAGGTTTCATGTAAACTAGAACGCGTACGTACCCCACATAATGGTTCTCCAATAACAAGTTCTTGCGGATGATCTTTTGAGAATTGAAGTTCGGTTGGAGGTACATACCCTTCTCTTTCTTCTTCTTCTCTATCTTCTTCTCCTCTTTCTTCTTCTCTTTCTTCTCCTTTTTCTTCTTCATTTTCTCCAAGTTCTTCTTCATCATTCTCCACCGTGGGAAGGAGTTCATCTTCTTTTCCTGTAATTTTCCTTTCTACACATGAAGCAAACTCATCAAACCTAACATGAATAGATTCTTCAACTATTTTTGTTCTCTTATTATAAACTCTATAGGCCTTGCTAGTTGAAGAATAACCAATGAAAATTCCTTCATCACATTTTTCATCAAATTTGCCTAAGTTATCTTTTGTATTCAAAATAAAGCATTTACAACCAAACACTTTAAAGTAAGATACATTTGGTTTTCTTTGAAAATAAATTTCATAAGGAGTTAATTGTAATGTGGGACGAATCATGACACGATTAATAATATAACATGCCGTACTAACTGCTTCGGCCCAAAAATATTTTGGCAATTTAAATTCACAAAGCATAGTACGTCCTAATTCTTGGAGTGTTCTATTTTTCCTCTCCACTACACCATTTTGCTGTGGTGTGCGTGGAGCGGAAAATTCATGTTTTATCCCAAAATCATTACAATATGAAATAAATTTTTCATTATCGAACTCTCCTCCATGATCTGATCTAATGCATTTTACCTTTAGATCAACTTCATTTTGAATACGTGAAATTAGTTTTACAAATTCATCAAAAGCATCAGATTTTGAATATAAAAACAAAGTCCAACAAAATCTAGAATAATCATCAATAATAACAAACGTATATTTTCTACCTCCTAGACTTTGTGTAGAAATTGGATCAAACAAGTCCATATGTAATAAATTCAAAGGTCTAGTGGTAGATATGACATTTTTGCTTTTAAAAGGTGATTTTGTAAATTTTCCCTTTTGGCATGGTGAACATAATGAGGATAGCTTTCCATTCAAATTTGGTAATCCTTTTATTATTTTATTTTTAGAAAGCTTTACTATGCGTTTAGCACTAGAATGTCCTAGTCTCCTATGCCATAATTCAAGTTCATCATTCTTTGAAATGAAACATTTAAGTGTAGAATGAGATAAATCATGAAAAGTGATTGTATAGACATTGTTTATTCTTGGTGCAGTAAGTACAATTTCGTTTGTTTTAGAATCAATAATTTTGCAAAGGTTTGAGCTAGAGTCAAATAAAACATTTAGATTTTTATCACATAGTTGACTAATAGAAATTAAATTATGTTTCAAACCTTTAACATATAAAACATTTGAAATTTTAAATTCTTCGTTACCTACTACTCCAATGCCTTTGACTTTACCCTTTCCATTATCTCCAAATGTCACTGTTCCACCTTTCTTCATCTCCAGGCTAAGGAACTTTGATTTATCGCCCGTCATGTGTTTTGAACATCCAGAGTCCAAATACCACACGTCTTCTTTGTTCCTAGCCTGCACGCATACCTAAAAAGATGATGAGAGTAAAGATCTGGTTACCCAAGTGGTCGATCCCATTGTATAGGTGGACGCCTTAGGTACCCAGATTTGTTTAACAATAGCTTTTCCCTTCTTCCAACATGAGCTCGAGATGTGACCAAATCGATGACATTTGGCACACACAATGAATGGTGAGGAACCATTTTTCAATGGTTTCTCTGGACTCTTGCTGGTGGAAGCATCTTTATGTATGGACTTAGAAAAGATTGTATTTTTAGAAATAAGATTTCTGAACCTGGAGCTGTCGCCGGTTCCGACAGTAGCTGTCGGAAATTTCCGACAGCCTCCAGAGCTTCCAGAAATGTATCCTAGTCCATATTTTGCTGTACCATGGCATTGGTTGGCTAATAGCATATCCAGTGATTTTTTTCCAACACCAAATTTTCCAATTGCCATGTTCAACTCATTTACTTTGGATTTTAGAATTGAATTTTCTTTTACTATCATGCCACATCTATTTGCAAAAATTTTCTTATAATTATCTAATTGAGAATGAGAAGTTTTAACAACTTTTTCTAAGTCCCTTTTTTCTTTTACAAGTAGATCAAATTTTTGATCGGACTTAGAAATAGTAGTTTCAAGTTCTTTTATCCTTGTCGAAGAATGATCACACTCTTGACAAAATATCTTCTCTTTCCTAATAGATTCCAACTCTTTTGATAGTTTTTTATTTGCTTTTGAAAGACCTTTATTTTCAGATTTTAGAAAATTAATTTCCTTTAAGCTTTTATCTAAAACTTTGCATGTTTTCATAAATTCAGAATATAACTCATCAAAAGATGGAGGCGTTACCTCAGTGTCGCTTTGGACACTGCAGTCGTCTTCAGATGTAATGCTGTCTTTTGCCATTAAGCATAGATTAGCCTCCTCTTCTTCCTGTGTTGAGGGATCACTTTCTTCACCAGACGAAGAATCATCCCAAGTCTCTGCCTTTAACACTTTCTTCTTTTTATCGTGCCTCTTTGCTTTTTGCTCTTTCAGATACTTTGGGCACTTGCTTCTGATATGACCAATCTTCTTGCAATGGTAACACTCCGGTGGCGGACGCTCCTCTTCATTCTCCATTTTTCCTTTGCCTTTTTGGTAGGCAAAATCCTTCTTTTTGAAAAACTTTTTAAATGAGTTTCTCCTCTCTGGATTTCTCATAAACTTCTTAAAATTTCTTACAAACAATCCTTCTTCATCTTCATCACTTTCTTCAGTCTCACTCTCAAATTCCTTTTTAGATTTCAACGCCAAGCTCTTCTTTTTGGGCTCCAAATTATATTCTTGGCTTTGAATCTTCAACTCCACTTCATGGGTTTTTAGATTCCCAATGAGACTCTCCAATTTTAATGTCTTAAGATCATGTGACTCAGAAATTGCAGTCACTTTTGGATTGAACTTCGGGGGAAGTGATCTTAAGATTTTTCTAACTAAATCTCCATTTGAAAAGACCTTACCCAACACCTTTGAATCGTTCACGATTTTAGTGAATCGTGTGTACATTGTGTCAATTTCTTCATCCACCTCCATTTTGAATCTTTCGAACTCTGACTCCAATTGAAATAGCTTTGAATCCTTTACCTGCGAAGTACCTTCATGAGTAATTTCCAAAAGATTCCAAATATCAAAAGCAGTATCGCAAGCACAGACTCTATTAAACTCGGTGCGATCTAGTGCGCAAAATAAGGCATTCATGGCCTTTGCATTGTTTTTGCATTTTAATTTATCATTTTCATCCCACTTGTCTTTGGGTTTTTCCATAGTTACATCTCCTACAACAAATGTTGGAGAAGTGTAACTAGTTTCTACCATATTCCAGACTTCTATATCTAAAACAATTAGAAAACAACGCATACGTGTTTTCCAATAATTATAGTCCGTGCCCGTGAAAAGTGGTGGCCTACTAATTCCTTGTCCCTCAACGAACGCGTGATCGTTGTGCGCTATTACTCCCGGTGGTAAAACCGTTTTGGAGTAACCTAGCTCTGATACCACTTGTTGGATCCTGTGGCGCCCTTAGAGGGGGGGTGAATAAGGGTGTGTTTAAATTTGTAATTTTTACTTAATAATTTTAAGACAATTTTACTTTAATAAAAAGTTTCTTAAAAATTAATTTTAAAAACAAAGCAATTTTTGTATAACACCAAGCACAAATTTCTAAGATAAAAATTTAAGCAAACCAATTTGCGATTAGTGAGAAGATCATCATTTTATTTATCATGAAATTTGCATACAAATAAAAATGATCTTAACAATGCTTAAGATCAAGGCACAATGATAATATGTAAATACAATATTTTTGATTTACCAATCCTTCTCACAAGGATCGGAAGGCTATCGCTTGTCTTTCCCAAGACAAAGCCCAAGCCTATCCTCTAGATCTTCCCAAGATCTAGACGTAGCACACAAGGCCACGATTTCCCACCAAGCCACGCAAGGACTTGGACGCTCCGCACAAGGAAGCGCTTTTCCCCTAAGTCGCGCAAGGACTTAGACGCCGCACGCAAGACGACGATTTCTTCCCCAATACAAAATGAAATATGAGTAAATGAAATACAATATGAAAAAGTCAACTCCCTAGAAATTCAGATCTCTGAATGGATTGTTGAAGCCTTGAGATGATCGTTGATGGAGTAGCGCGCCCGATCTCGTCTTCAATCTTCAATCCTTCTTTGCACAATTAGGAGTTGAGGAGGTTCTGGAGCTCTCTGGTTTGTATGCACTCAGGTAGGGACTGGAAATCTCCAAAGCTTAGAATGCACGAACCAAAGGCACCATTTTATAGACTTTCACTGTCGCCTGGGCGACAGTCACTGTCGGAAATTTCCGACAGCGCCAAACTGCCTCGGTCGTGCCGTCGAGCCGTCGTGTGGGCAGTTGCTGGAATCGTGGAGCTGTCGCTGGGGCGACATCGATGTCGGAATTCCGATAGCGCAAAACCGTCGGTCGTGGGTGAAGTCGTGGGCAGTTGATGTAACCGCTGAGCTGTCGCCTGGGCGACATCGCTGTCGGATTTCCGACAGCTCAATACTGCCGATTGCTGTTCTAACCGCTGAGCTGTCGCCTGGGCGATAGTGGGTGTCGGAATTTTCCGACAGTGAAAATTTCCCACAATCAATTTTTGCTCCAAGAGAATTGTGAACATTGCATACCTGTTATCTGCACACCATTAACAAAAATAGGATCAAATACAAACGGGACTTTGTTATTATCAAACCGGAGGAGTGCGAAACGCATGCTCCAACAAAGGTTCTATGTACAAAATTTCCAAAATACCCAGCAATTATAATTCATTAGGGGCCTACTTAGTTAGGTCTAATCAATGAATTTCCAATATTTGAACATGAGGTGCGGTTTGCTTAACTTCAAATGGCCTATTAAGTTAACTATGGCTTCATCATACTTGATTAGTGGTAAATCCAAGAATTGGTAATTTTCCTAAGTTAATTCCCATCGAAAACCATTTAAAGTCAAGTGTCTAATGTATATTTCCAAAGGAACCATATGATTATCTTGTCCAATTTATCCAGGAAAATTTTCAGGACTTAACCATCACTAATAATGACTAAAAACAGATATTCATATTTTTGTAAGGCTATTTAACCATTCAAATCAATTTCTCTAAAATTATCAAAATTCATATTAATAGGGATGAAAATTATAAAGGCTCCATAAATAAATTCCCAAATATTTTCAGGGGTGTGTTTGCATAATTGTAACATTATCCCAGAGACTCAAAAATTCTTCATCATAAAATTAACCAGAAATAAATAAATACTCAAATAGTGTATAACTCATATTGTGAAGGATCTACCTCAACTTCTATTCCAAAAATTCAGAGAAAAATACCAGTTATATGTTTCTATCCAAAACTCATAATTCCAAAATTTTAGCATTTTTCCAACATGAAATTGTCCATAAATAAATAAATAATCCAAGGGTGAATAATTCCTATTGAGAAAGATGTACTATAAATATTACTACAAAAATTATAATAAAATTCACAGGGATTTATAATGGTCCATAAGTGATCCTAACAAAATTTTATGATATGATAATAAACATTTATCACAAGGATCAACTATTTACCCCAAGGTGATAAATAGGGATAATACAAGATGCAAGGGCATTGAGTGTCCAAAACTTTCCAAAATATTTCACAGGGTGTAAATTGCCCTAGATGAGCATATTCCAAGGTTTGGGAATTTTCCCAGGTGATTTGACCCTAAACATTTCATTAATACATAAAGGTGACAATTTAAATTAAATGTAAAACCTTAGGAAAATAATTTCCAAAAATCCTCAAACTCTCATAGGTGATGTAATATTTTATATTACATGCATGTGCAAATTTTCATAGGCATGCACCAAGGGAATCTAGGTTTTCATACTAACCTCCCTTTTTGGCTATATGCACCCCAAGGGCCAACCAAGCCTAGATTTTAAATTGAGATTACTCAACATGCAGCCATCCAAGAGACCCAATATTTTATCCCTGGATCATGCATACCCTAACACACCACCCACCACAAATTTGGGTGGATTTGAGGTCATATAACCCATTAATTAGTCCATGTAAGGATTATTAAATGTTTACCAAAACTTTAGAAAATTTTCTTCCAAAAAATCTTATTTTTGGTCAGTAGGTGTGTCCTATCTATGCCCATGCATGGCTGAAATTTCAAGCCATTTGGGTGAGGGGTCTAGGATGGGCACTCATTTTTGTCCTTGTGACCCCCTTTGGACCAGCCCCACTAGAATGGGCGTCAAGGGTGCTGCAGTGCTCCAAATCACCTCAAACAAATTTCTAAATATTTTTTAAGACCATAAGCTACATCTTTCATTCAAGAAACATTTTTTGTTGGGGCCTCTAAGGGCCCTAAATAAATTCTGCAAGATACTGCATTTTTTGTGACATAAATCTATTTACTATATAATATCATGTGCAAGTCTGCGATTAAACATCATCCTAAGATCCAACGGCTGGCGAATCATCTTCCTCCTTGGGCCTATGGCCCAAATTGACCGCGCCTGAGGTGTTTTGCGGGCCAAATTCCAGCCATCTGGAGCTGTCTCCGGCCAAACGCCCAAACCACCACCTCCGACCGAGGTTTGGCTATCCACCGGCGGTGAGAACTCGGCCGGAGGTGGTCGTAGCAAGCCCCCCGCCATTTTTGTTTTTCAGATAGGAGCATTAAAAATGGCAATAGTAAACCAGCGCAACACAGCTTGAATCGACAAGGGAAGGTAAGGATATCTAGCACAGATGGAGAGGGGAAGAAAACATGCCTGGTTGTGGGCTTGGCGGCGGGTATTGCGACGAAGGAAGACTTGAGCTCCATTTCCGGCATCCATGGCTGCTCTAGTACGGCTGAGCTCGAAACTCTCGCTGGAAGGGTGGGCTCGACTGCTTGGAGAGTGCTGAAGGTGTTGGTGGAGAGAAAAGAGGGAGGAGGGGAGTATATGGCTGCTTGCCATTAAGGGGTTCACAGCCAGCATGCTTGCCACCCATTTCAGCCAATTAGGCCTCCCTCTCACTGCCCCAAACTGAGGGTTATTAATCCCCCAACTTAGAGGAGAGCTTGGGGAATGACGATGGGGTGCCAATTGGCACCCATCCCTTCTTTTCCTCCTCTATTGCCTCCTTAGTTTTCTTCCTCGTAATTTACACTTGGGCATGGCATTTACTCCCCCCCCCCATTTCGAATTCTGAGGGATTGGGGTCTAGTCATCAAGTGGGATGACTATTTGACTCATGGGGTTAGGTTAAGTCCACCTAATTTGAGTTTGGCTCACTTGACCCAAATAGATCAAATTGGAGGTTTTTGGTTTGGGCTTGACCCAAGCTCACCCCATCCAATGTGACTTACCCACATTGTTTCCTTAGACCCTATTGACCTATTCCAAAAAGAATTGAGTCATGGTGGGGTCATTTGGGGCTTAATTGCACAAAATTGCTTGTAGGGGCAATTTGAGAATTTTGGTGATTTTGCCCTAATCCTCCAAAATTGAGTGTGCACCTTGGTTCATTTAGGTCTCACTTACTCCCATAAGTGTCTAGGAAGGGTTGTGCTAGGTCAATTTGGCCAATTGAGGGCCAATTGAACCATTAGGGCATAAGTTATATTTGGGGCAAATTGGTATTTTGCCCAATTCCCAAAATTGGCTTATCCCAAGGGTCCAATGTAGAACCATTAGACTCCTTAGGTAATCTTGGAGTGTTATGGGTGATCAATTTGATCACATTGGGTCAATTGAAGATCAATTGAGGATTTTAGCACTTTTTGGTCAATTTGGGGTTTTTTTGTTAATTGGCCCAATTTGAGTCAATGGATGGCCCCATGATGGGGTTTTTGGGTCTATTAGGTCCCCTTGGGATGTGTCCTTATGATGGTAGGTCCAACTTAATCATTTGAGGTCTAGTTGACCTCATTTTGGGAGGTTTGACCTAATTTGGTATAAGGTTGACCTTAGCCCATTTTGACCAAATTGTTTGACCTCATGGGTCGTTAGTGGCCTACTTACCTCCTTGAATGGTCATAGGGGTCAATGTGAGGTTATTTTGGATTATTGAGGTCTCTTGGCCACCCCTAGACTAGGCCATCAAGATTTGCTAAATGCACCCCAAAGTGTAAATTCCCTTGTTTTATTTTAAGTTCATGGGGCCCCTTTGGCACACCTTGTGTATTTTAATTTATCTAGGGGGAACTTCCTATGTTTATAATGGTGCTTGGGGTGCTTTACCCCTTCTTGGTCTACCCTAGGATGCCCTCAAATTGGGGGTGACTCATAGTGGCTAAGTGCACACCATGGTGTTCTCCTCTTAATCAACTTGTCACCAAGGAATCCTTGTGTTGGAACCGGTATTCGGCCCAACGAGGAGTTCGGAATCCAAAGATGGGTGCAACTCGTGCTTACTGATCTCTCGGATCAACCTGGCCGAAGACTTAGAACTGAGACCCTTGGCGATAGTGTGGAGGTCCCACCACACACCTAGAAGATCGTAGAGCGCTTCCCCTCCCAAGCCAAGAACTGAAGTCGGGCACCTTGGAGAGATCTGAGAATGCTAACCAAAGATGACCTGATGAGAGAGAAGAAAAAAATCCATTCCTCTCCAAAGTTGCCCTTAGGGTCTTATTTATAGTTTTCCTGAACTGGTCTGCTGGTAGCGGGGTTCCGCCTTTTGGTTTTACTAAACGCACCCCAATTTGGTCTGCCAACAGCCAAACTCCGTTGTTCTGAAGGGCTACTGGCAGCCCACCAAGGGCAGAAGGGTAATTTCACCTCCTTAACCCTTGGGCAAGTGGCCTGCGAGAGCGCCACTCCTAGCACTTCTCACAAGCCTCCTCGCGAGTACTACTCGCGAACCGTCCTTAGGAGAGCGGCCGGCGAAGGCCCCGCTCGCCCTCCTTCTGACGACGACCCCCCGGGTTAGGTCTCGCATTCTACCCTGCGAGATCTCCGTGGCTCGCTTGGCCTGGATCTCGTGAGAGCGTAGAGGCGGGGTGACCCCTGCAGCCCAAACCACATCTTTGAGCCTTATTCCCTCAGGCGAACACGGGGTTGTACACCTTGGTCTCTTGTCCTATTTTTGTCATGACATTGTCATAACAAAAATTTCCTAAGGGTCCAGTATTTTTGGGGATGTTACAAATCCCAATACAAAAGAAAACAATTTCGTCCCTGAAAATAAGATCGGGTGTATGGGGTCTTAGGTCAAGTTGATTAATCATGAAAAACTTAAGCAGTTAATTGTTACCTGGTTTGAAAAGTTCCGGATATTTTTGTTGCATAAAATCCAGTGATTACCATGTATGCTCCTCCTGTCCGTGGTTAGACCAAAGGACCTTCACCAGCGGAACTTTCTTTTGTCGCAAGACTTAAACCGCTGTATCATCAATTTGTATTGGCTCCAAACGGACTGTCCGGTCGGATGCTATCGGCGAGACCTCGCCCACCCCCTTCTCGCAACCATGCTCGCGTCCCCTGCCTATAAGACCTCTCTCTGCGACCTCTCGGTCGAGCTCCCTCGCCGAGACCTCGCCCCGCGAGACCTTTTGCCTCCCCCTGCCTGCGACTTTGCTCGCGCCCCCACCCCCCCCCCCCCTCTGCCTGCGACCTGCTCGCACCCCGCAACCCTGCTCGTGTCACCCTGTCGACCTTTCACTGCAACCCGCTCGTCGCAACCTCTCGGCTGAGAGCTTTCGTCTAGACCTCGCCAAGACCTCACTGCGACCTCGCACTCTCGCTAGCTCGTCGCCATTCGGCCAGGCTCGCTAACCTCGTCGATGGCCGATTCTACCCTGACATCTGAGTCCCGTCTCCGCATCACTCTTGTTGGTACAAACTACAGGATTTGGTCATTAGCTGTCAAAAGTCATCTTCGCAGTCGACGTTTATGGGGGCATATTGATGGCAGCAATCCCATCCCTACAACAACACCTGAAAAACCCACTGAAAAGGCCTTCCTTACTCTACTTGATACCTGGACTCATGATGAGCATCGGGCAGTCGATGTTATCCTTCACTATACATTGCTCTCCATCATGCTACAACTTGAATCTTACGACACTGCGGCCTCTATGTGGAACCATCTTGGCACCTATTTCACTATAACTGACAGTGCGCATGAGTTTCATCTTCTTCAAACTATCTAGTCCACCCGTCAGGGAAACCTCTCCATTCGCCAGTACAATGCCACCATGATTGACCTCTGGAATTAGCTGAGCATCATAGAGCCATCTTCTCTTCCAGGAGACATAAGTCCTTTCTATCAACAATACCTTGCTCTTCGCGATCATCGCCGACTATTGCAGTTCCTTATGCATCTCAGGCCTGAATTTCAGACTTTTACTGGCATACTTCTTCAACGATCTCCGCCTCCTTCCTTGGATGTCGCAGTAAATGAACTCACTGCAGAAGAAAATCGTTGTCTTGCTCTTGAGAATGGTTCCTCATTGGAACCCACTATTTTGGCCACTCCAGTTACTCTTGTTATGGCCGCAATCACTCGCCCTCCTCCCAGGTCATCATCATCCCACTCTGGAAATTGTCAATCACGGGCCATCCTTGCTACTCCCCCTGGGCAAAAATGGTGCAACTAGCACAAACGCTATGGAAATCATACCACTCAAGAATGCCTTGCTCTTACAAACTGCAAGGCTCAAGAAGCTGCAGGCCACGGTCCTTCCAGTCGTCCCACTCCTCAGGCTGCTACTACTGATCTTCCGCCAACCTTCTCTACAGAATAGATGCAGTAACTTATGGCAATGATGCAGGTCAACAGTTCCTCCTCTGACATTGGTTCTTCCTCCGGTGTTGTTGCTGCTGGTATTACTCCTGCCTCTTGGATTTTGGACTCGGGTGCTTCCTACCATATGACGAATGATGATAGCCATCTCTCCTTCCTTACACCTCTCTCCTCATCCTACTCTATTTGTACTGCTGACGACACCTTACTTCCAATTCGGGGTCGCGAACATCTCCAAGACCACTCTAACTTCATTATCCCACGTGTCTATTATGTTTCGAGACTGGCCATGAATCTCTTATCTGTCTCTCAACTTACTGATCAAAATTTCTCTGTCTCTTTCAATACTTTTAATTGTTCTATACAGGATTCAACTACGGGGATGGTTGTTGGTAAAGGCCTTCGTCGAAACAGTCTCTACTACCTCACCAGTCTTCACCTTCCTCTTCCTCAGTCAATTGTTGCTGCTGTTTCTCCTGCTGTCATCTCCTCATATGATCTTTGGCATTGTTGTCTTGCTCATGTCTCGCTGCCACGACTTCAGCTCCTGGCCTCCTTCGGTGCTCTGGGCTCTATCAAAACAAAAATGCTTAATCCTTATACTCATTGTATCCGAGGTCATCAAATTGCCTCCTCTTTTCCCTCTGGCATTTCTGCTAATGTAGCTCCGTTTGATTTAGTTCACTCCGATGTTTGGGGGCCTTCTCCTTTTATGTTATTTTTGTTGATGATTACTCTCGCTTCACTTGGTTATATCTCTTGAATGCCAAGTATGATGTTTTCTTAAGTATGTTGAATTTGCTTCTATGGTAGCTACGCAATTTTCATGTAAAATTAAAACTTTGCGTACTGACTCTAGGGGGATATCTTTCACACCACTTTCAACAGTTCCTTCAATCTCAAGGAACTCTTGCTCAATAATCATGTGCTCACACTCCCCAACAAAATGGAGTAGCTGAACGCCGACATATACTTATTTTGGAAGTAGCGAGATCTCTTCTTCTCACCTCTTCGGTATCTGTCCACTACTGGGTATAAGCCGTCCTTACCAATGTATTCTTAACAAATAAAATTCCTACCCCAAACCTGCAAAACATCTCCCCGTTTGAACGACGTTATCACAAGACCCCAACGTACTCACACTTAAGATTGTTTGGGTGTACTTGCTTAGTTAAACTTCCCTCAGCTGAACGGGATAAGCTATCACCTCACTCTGTGGCATGTGTCTTTCTGGGTTATAGCGAACAACACAAGGGCTACAGATGTTATGATCCTGTTGCCAAACGCATGCGCATCTCCCAACATGTGGTTTTCCTTGAACACCTTCCCTACTATGCCTTTCCTAACGCACATATCCCATTAGCATCATCCACTCCTGAAGACCTCATATTTCTTGACATTTTTCAACCATCTACATCTCCAGTAGCCACCTTTGCTACTCCCGATGTTCAAACTAGTGAGTGCGACCCCAAGAACAACCCAGACTCCTCCCAAATTCCTGATTCACACTTCAATACCAGTGAACCATCACAGTCCCCAATTCCTCTTTGCCGCTCTACTCGTACTCACAAGCCTTTGAATCGACTTAGCATGTTTTCCTCTCTCACTCCCATTCTACAAGCCTTTCTTTCAACTATCTCTAGTCATCGGGAACCTCAAACATACCACGAGGCAGCCTCTATACCTGCTTGGCAGCATGCAATGGATAAAGAACTACAAGCCTTGAAGAAAATAAATACTTGGGATCTGGTTTTGCCTCCTAAGGGCACTCACCCTATCAGTTGTAAATGGGTTTACAAAATCAAAACCCTGGCTGATGGCACCATCGATAGATATAAAGCACGTTTGGTTGCTCATGGTTTCCAACGACAACATGGTATTGACTATGATGAAACTTGTGCACCAGTTGCCAAAATGACCACCATTCGTACTATCCTTGCTATTGTGTCTATTCATTCATGGAACATCTCTCAGCTTGATGTCAAGGATGCCATTTTGCGCGGTGATCTTTCTGAAAGTGTCTATATGAAACCACCACCGGGAATCCAACACTCAGCTGAACAAGTCTGTCATCTTCGCAAGGCTCTCTATGGTCTCAAACAGGCTCCCCGCGCTTGGTTCTCTAAATTTGCCACTGCTATGTTAGCATTTTGGTTTTACTGCCAATCTCTCTGATCCGACATTGTTTACTCACATCTCCGACACTATTCTACTCCTATATGTTGACGATATGATTATCACAGGAGGAAACTCTCGGCATATCCAAGAAGTCAAGGCTTATCTGAATAAACAATTTGAAATGAAAGATCTTGGACTACTTCGATACTTCCTAGGCCTTGAAGTTGATCACTCTTCTAGAGGATACATCTTATCTCAACAGAAGTTTATCACTGAGATACTTGACCGTGCTGCTCTAACAGATGATCGCATTGTCGTAACTCCAATGGAAACAAATGTTAAGATGAGTCCTCGGGAAGGAGAAATCCTACCTAATCCTTCCAGATACAGACAACTAGTTGGAATGTTAGTTTATCTCACCATACGTCAGTCTCCTGGACATCTCTCATGCTACTCACATCCTCAGTCAGTTTGTTTCGCAACCACGGGGCACCCATTATGCGGTTGTCCTTCGCACCTTGCGATACATTCGTGGTACAAGAACAAGATCTCTATTTTTCGACTCAACCTCTCCTCTGGAACTCAGTGCCTATTCCGATTCTGAATGGGCTGGTGATATATCTGATCGCAAGTCTACCACTGGGTATTGCATATTTCTTGGCAACTCTCTGATTTCCTGGAAATCTAAGAAACAAGATGTCATATCTTGCTCTAGCAATGAAGCTGAGTATCGTGTCATGGCTACCACTACTGCAGAAATAACTTGGCTTCGTCGTTTGTTGCAAGAATTATAGACTTCTGTTTTTGATGCTACACCTCTCCATTGTGATAATACTAGTGTCATACAGATTGCTTCAAATCCAGTCTTTCATGAGCATACTAAACACATTTAAATTGATTGTCACTATGTTCGACAACAACTTCACAATAATGTTATCTCTCTGCCTCATGTTCCATCTGCTTTCCAGATAGCTGATTTCTTTACCAAGTCTCACTCAGTCCAGCGACACAAATTTCTGATTCGCCAGCTCTCCTTAATTGACACATGTGACAATGTTGTTCCCTGATATTTGAGCTGCTCTTCAAACTTCTACCTCAACTGATATCAATTTGAGAGGGGGTGTTAGAACAATTCTTATTATTGTATAAAAAGACTCACTGTTTAGACCCATATTGTAAAGTTCATTGAGACTCTTTAGTCCCACATTGTCATTCCGCTTTTACGTAACTTCTCTTCCTCTTATACATATCCCTTCATGGGATGAATATACATATTCTCTATTAACTTCAACATATATATATATATATATATATATATATATATATAAATGGAAATGTATCATATGCGGGCAACTTACGGTGTGGGCGTACGTGCATAGGTTTTTGGGGGTCAAGATGACTCCAAATCGAAAAGTGACCAGCATGAAAGTTTAGATATCAACTTTCATATTGGTCACTTTTCGATTTGGAGCCATCTTGACCCCCAAATCTGAGCCCGAAATCGCTGTTTTAGTAGGTCTACTGTAGCTCTCTCGCCGCCATACTTTTTGAGCCCAAAATCGAGGGTCAAAACTACTCCCAATCAAAAAGTAATCAACATGAAAGTTGTTCGTCTCAACGAGATCTACAACTTTCATCTAGATCACTTTTCGATTTGAAACTATTTTGACCCTTGACCGTACGCCCGTTTGCCTGCACACGATCAATCCCCTGTATATATATATATATATATCTTGTTTTACAATAAGAATAATTTATTTATTATAGAAAAATCTAGTGCACCATCATTTATATATCTAATACATATAAAAAAAGACATATATATATATATATAAATATATGAACAACCACCGGCGCCTTGATTATTTCAGCTTGTCAAATCATCAAACCTGTCATTATACGAGGAGTTATTTGATAGAAGAAGTTTTTGAAAAGGGAACCGACCAGGTCTCAACATTTTGGCATACGACTGAGATCACATATTTTCTTCTACTTTTCTTAATATAATAATATTGGTTCTTCCGGTCTAGCGGTATTTTAACTCTTGATTTGCTCTCGCGAATAATATTATATAATAATAATTATTAGTATGTTACTATTATATCATTTATGATTGGTATATATCCGTAGAGGCTTTGGGGTACGTCCAGGGAAAGCTCCACTAAAAGGAGGTGGGGTCAACAATCAACGCATGATCGCCCGAGTTGAGGAGGCCGAACCCGTCATTTTCACCACCAACACACAAGAACGCATGAAGCGCGCGTCGCGCCCCGCCATGACCGAACCCCGGGTGCGGTTAGCCCGCACCCCACTAGTGGGGTGCGAATAGCCGCACCCCCCCCATAGTGGGGGATGCGGCCAAACCGCACCCCACGTGGGGTGCGGCCAAGCCGCACCCCCCTTTTGGGGTGCGGCCAAGCCGCACCCCCCTTTTGGGGTGCGGCCAAGCCGCACCCCCCTTTTGGGGTGCGGCCAAGCCGCACCCCATGAGGGGAGCGGCCAAGCCGCACCCCATGTGGGGTGCGGCCGAGAGGAGTTGCCCCCCTCTCACGGGCGCAGCCGCGCCGCGCCCTCCTTTGGGAGCGGTCGAATCGCCCTCCCCGTAGCAAGGTTGGGGTGAGTCCCCCCTCTTCCGGCTCGCCGCCCGCATTTCGGGCTCCAGACTCTGTTCGGAGTAATTCCCCGTTCGTTACGCGCTCAGAACGCTTCTGAGCGCGCTTAGCTCACTTTTTGTCTTTTCTGACTTCTCACATTTTGTCTTTCTAGCATGCTCACTTTTCATCTTTCCAGTTTCTCACATTTCAGGAACAGCTTGTCGCCTTTTTCGCCTCCAACAAAATCGCCCGAACTGCCCGAGGGGCAAGATGGTCAATTACGAAAAATGGCGATCTGTTTGCTCTGAACCAGAAAATATGATTCGTCCGCTAGGTAGTTACGGTGGTTACAACGACGAAATTACCGGGCTACCCCCGACCAAAGCTATAAAAGGAGCCCAGAGCCTTCATTTGGGGGGACCTTGCCTTCTGGACCCGGGAGAGCTTCTTGCAGACTTTCGCGGAATTCTCCTTCGGACTCGAAGATTTCCTTCTTCCTGAAAGGTGACACAGCGCGCTCACTTTTGTTCTCCAGGGCGTTCTCACTTTTGTTCTCCACCTTTCTCAGAAGGAGAAAGGACTTAGTTTTTCTGGAGGTGGTCTGTCACCTTCGGAATTTTCTCTCTCTCTCTCTCTCTCTCTCTCTCTCTCTCTCTCTCTCTCTCTCTCTCTCTCTCTCTCTCTCTCTCTCTCTCTCTCTCTTTCTCTCTATTATTGTAACGAGCAGCGGCCTGTCGCGCTCGACTTCTAAGTCTTAATTGTAACCACCCAGAAGATAGTGGAAGTTTGGTCGGCACAGCTAGGCCTGTAATGGTTCGGTTTGGTTTAGTTTTTCAGTAAAACCGTAAACCGAACCACCCCTATGTGGTTCCAAAAATTTGGAACCGAACCAAACCGCCAAAACATTGAAACCGAACCAAACCAAACTGAATGGTTCGACTCGGTTCGGTTCGGTTTTGGTGGTTTAAATAATGTGATACAAGCTGAAAACATGAATTAAATATTGTGATGCAAGTGATGCCTGAACAGTGAACACAATTCCTAATTTCCTATCACCCAATCATTTGAGGACTCCAAAATCAAATCTTTTTATTAACCAATAATATATAAAAAAAGTAGATAACTTAGATGTATTGTTATTCAAGCTGAAAACATGAATGGAAAATGAAATATTCATCAACATTGTTTATTTTGAGAAAGATCTAGATTAGAGAAGTATTCATAGGACAAAAATCACTCTATCAAGTGCCACAAGAAGCAAGATCTGTGTTGGATGGGCTTGCCTGTGAAATGAGTCCAGAAGATAATATGAGCAATGAAAGCTTATTACAGAGAAGAGGAAGAGGGCTCACCTGCGTTGAGCGCGGCGGTTGGCGCCCGACAGGATGAGGAGCGGTGACTCGGCGTCAGCGGGATGAGGAGAAATCAACAGCGTGGAGAAATTCAGAAAACCTAGCTCCAGCCATCCAGGAGAGTTCCGCACTTCCAGAATATAAAATATAAATACACTACGGTTTAATGAAATATAAAAATATAATATGAGATGTAATTAATAGTTTAATGAAATATAAATGCACTACAGTTCACTATGAGTCTTATGCAAAGATTAAAATATAAAAATAAATTAAATACTTGTATACACTATGGTTCGGTTCGACTCGGTTCGGTTTGCCACATAAAATCATGAACCGAACCGAACCGTATGGTTTTTCTAAAATCAAAACCGTGACCGAACCGCGACCTACTGAAACCGAACCAAACCGTGCGGTTTGGTTTGGTTCGGTTCGGTTTAGCGGTTCGGTTGGTTTTTGCTTACAGGCCTAGGCACAGCGCCGACCACGTGGTTTTTTACCCTTTCCGGGTTTTCCAGGCTAAAAAATCTCTGTGTAATCAACGAATCTCAAATTGACTGTTTGTGCGCTTGGTTCGCTCCCGAGCTAAGGTGGTTCAAGTAAACCGGTCTACCAAGAGCCCTAAGCGACCCACAACAGTTTGGCGCTGTCTGTGGGAACCAATTCCCAAAACTCTGCAAAGATTCGCCAAAGGAAGAGCTTAGCCACCGATTGCAATGGCAAGAAAAAGTGCTCGCACTACTGAAGGATCAATCCCGGAGGGACGCGTCGACCCAGCTCCCTCCCACTCGCTTATCAACGCGCCTCTCGCAAAAGAGGTGGTGCTTGCGCCTGCGACAGTGCTGGAAGGACGCATTCGGCGAGTGGAAGAGCAACAAGCCGAGATGTTGACTCTCGTAAGAAACCTGGGGGCTCCTCGAGTTACCGTTCAGCCTCCAACATCAAACGTTCCGCCGCCTCCAGCTCCGAATCATGCTCCGGTCGAGGGAGCCGGTCGGGAAGATGAAGCCTCAGAAGATTTTTCCGATGCTGCAAGCTCCGCTCATCCTGCTCCGCCGGTCAGAGGACCGGAGGCTGACCCCCATCACCCCCGCCAAGGAAGAGCTGCTCCCGTCCGAGCAGTGGAAAGAACCACGCGAGAGGAAATACGCGACATGATAGAAGAAGAGTACGCCCAAGCAGGACGACGCGCAACTCTCGCCCGCCGTCCCGCACATCACGGATCCCCGTTGTCGCCTCAAGTCTTGGCACATCCAATTCTGAATGGTTTCAAGCTTCCCAGCATCGAGACATTCGATGGGACGGATGATATGTTGGAACATGTCAATCACTTCACCACCGTTATGAGGATTTACAGCGCCCCTGATCAGCTCCTCTGTCAGGTATTCCCGGCAACCTTGAAGGGGCAAGCGCGCACTTGGTTCCACTCTCTGCGGAATGGGGCCATCAACAACTTCACCGAAATGGCGCAGCAGTTCGTGGACCAATTCATAGCCAACCGTAGAATTGTCCGAGATCCCTCCCACCTCTCAGGGATCCGCCAAAACGTCGGAGAGACACTCAAAGATTTTTTCCGACGCTTCAGTACGGAGGCTCGACAGATCCCAGGAGTTGACCCTAAGCTCCTGCCGGGAGTTTTCCTTGGAGGACTCCGCCCAAGTGGCTTCTACTCAGCTCTCATGAGAGAAACCGTACCAAGTTACCCTGACCTCGTTCACCGAGTTGAAGCTCAAATAGCTGCTGACGAGGCCATTGAAGCACACCGTCGGCAGTTCGAAGGAAGCCAAGGAAGGAAGAGGGGATCAGACCAAGCCCATCGCGGACGAGAAGAACGACGCGGCGAGGAGCGCCGTGGTGACGAACATCGCCGTGACCCCCGAAGAGACCTGGGACCGCAGCCGCCCAGGACCTACACCCCGTTGAACACTACTAGAACTAATGTACTCTACGCCATTCAAAACAACCCAGAACTCCGCGCACCTTGGGCGTTAGCCCCAAACCCAAGGGGCGATCAGTACAGGTACTGCGAGTTCCATCGGGGAACCGGGCACAACACTGAAGAGTGTACCGGACTTAAAGACGAAATCGAGCGTCTTGTCCGCCAGGGACTCCTAGGAAGATTCCTACAAGGCCAGGTTCCCAATCAGCCTCAGCAGCCTAGGGATGCAAGGGAACAACCTCCCGCTCCCCGGGGCGCGCAAGGAGGAAGGCCGCTGGTGGGAGAAATCGAAACGATCGCTGGACCTCCCGTCCTAGTGGCGCAAATCCTCTCGATAGCCAAACCCCCAAGAGACCACGAAGACAAGAAGCTCAAACAGGACATTACGATCGCTTTCGGGGAAGAAGACCTGCAAGGGTTGCGAATACCGCACCAGGATTCCCTCGTAATCAGCGCAGGGATCGGGGACCCTTGCTTTAACGTGAAGAGGATATTGGTCGATAACGGAAGCTCAGTTGATGTTTTGTTCCTTTCTACTTTGCAAAATATGAAGCTCACAAAGTATCAGCTCAGCCCTGCTGCCGGGCCCGTCTACGGCTTCGACAACCGACCTGTCCCTGTTCAAGGCATGAGCACTCTCCCAGTCACATTGGGCGAGTTTCCGAGACAGTCAACGTACAGCATCCAGTTCGTGGTGGTGGAATCCACTTCCTCCTATAATGCCATCTTCGGGAGACCGCTCCAGTCTATCTTTGGAGCAGTCTCATCTATTCCGCATCTGGCTATGAAATTCCCAACCGCCACTGGCATAGGGGTTGTAAGAGGAAACCAGGAGGCAGCCAGAACCTGCTATCTGAAGCAGGCTCAACCGGCAAAGGCAACCGCTCTCAACATCAATAACTTCGATCTGCGAGACGAAGCTACTCTGCAGCGAGGAGCGCCCATCGAAGGACTAGTAGAAGTACCGCTTTCCCAACAAGACCCAACTCGGACTGTTCAGGTCGGGTCGCTCTTCTCACCAGAAGAGCGGGAAGAGTTCACAACCTTCCTGCAGGAGAACGAAGACATTTTTGCTTGGAGCCCAGAAGAAATGCCCGGTGTAGATCCCGAAGTCATTTATCACTCTCTAAACCTCAACCCCGCCTGCAGGTCTGTAATTCAAAAGAAGAGGAACTTTGCCCTCGAGCGGTTGAAGGCGATCGAAGAGGAGGTAGCTAAACTCCTGGAGGCACGATTCGTACGCGAAGCGGAATACCCCACGTGGCTCGCCAACGTGGTCATGGTAAAAAAGGCCTCGGGGAAGTGGAGAATGTGCGTCGACTACAACAACCTGAACCAGGCATGCCCAAAAGATAGCTTCCCCCTCCCGAGGATTGACCAGCTCGTCGACGCAGCGGCCGGCCACGAACTACTTAGCTTCATGGATGCTTACTCCGGCTACAACCGATAAGAATGAATCTCGTGGACGAGGAACATACCGCCTTCCGCACCGACAGAGGAGTCTACTGCTACAAAGTGATGACGTTCGGCCTTAAGAACGCCGGAGCCACCTATCAGAGACTGATGAACAAGGTTTTCAAGAACCTCATTGGAGAAACGATGGAGGTATACGTGGACGACATGTTAGTCAAAAGCGTCCACCGTTGCGACCACTTGAAAGACTTGGGAAAGTGCTTTCAGCTTCTCCGTCGCTTTCAGATGCGGCTCAACCCCAGCAAATGCGCATTTGGTGTGACAGCGGGAAAGTTCTTGGGTTTCATGGTAACCCATCGGGGAATTGAGGCCAACCCCGATAAGATCAAGGCGTTGGAGGATATGTCGTCACCTCGTTCAATTAAGGAAGTGCAACGTCTGAACGGGAGGATCGCCGCGTTATCTCATTTCTTATCGCGGACAGGAGACAAGTACCTCCCTTTCTTCAAAATTCTTCGGGGAGCGCACCACTCTGGGTTCCAGTGGACTGACGAGTGTCAGGCGGCCTTCGAACTTCTCAAACAGTACCTAGCTTCGCCACCGCTTCTGTCAAAACCCGTCCCCGGAGAGACTCTGTTCGTATACCTAGCGGTCTTACCTACGACTCTTAGCTCGGTACTCATGAAAGACGAAGGAGGGTTGCAACGACCAGTCTACTACCTCAGCAAGGTCCTCACCGACACCGAAACCAGATACCCGGCAGCAGACAAGACAGCCTTGTTAAATTTTTTGATTTGAATCGTTTAGGAGTAAGCAGGAGTTGCATCAACTGAGTTAAAGCCAAACAACCACAATGCCACACAACAACACAAGAAACTTTATTGAAACACAGACTTCATTTACAGTGCGAGGTATACATGGCGAGACATGATTCATCAGAATCACGGAGACGAGAAGAACAAAACACACCAAAAACAAATCTGGCGGCTAGACAAGCTGAGACCGCACAGACCGCTCGACTCTAGAAGTCGTCCGGCTTGACCTGAGACCATGCGAATAGAAACCGGACAGACCGCCATCACTGTAAGACCGCACCTCAAACCGCATGAACTGGAGCTTTATTGGAACAAAGAACTGAAGCTGTCGCCAGACCGCAACTCAGATCGCCTAACCGCTGAAGGTCGCCTGATCACTGAGCTCGCTGCGAACAGCACAAGAACGAACATAAACCATGTCGCAGACTGACCGCTGCCGAACTGTTTATTCAAGCTGCTGGGAATCACCAAGGAAGAAGACCGCAACCTACTGACCGCAAACCTGCGAACGCAACAAACAGTCAACTCGCTTCCGAGACCGCCCGACCTCAAAGTGAGACCGCGCGAATTAACCCAGGCTCAGTTCTTACAGTTCTCGTTATGAATGACGGGCCCTGCACCCCTATTTATAGGCGGGTAGACGGATGTCGTCACCGCACAGGAGAGATACAATCACCACCCGACCAAGACCGCAGATCAGCAGACAGATCGCGCACAGGTCGCGCGAACACGAGACCACGCACAAGCCGCGCGGTCACAAAGGTACACCTTCCTTAGACTACCAGGAGCAACCCAGGAACCATCTGGACGACTTAGAACAAGTCGCTAGATCGCCAAGCACAAACCGCCCGGACAGGCGGTCACACATAAGAACAGACCGCCCGGTCTTCCAACAAAGAAGACAGGCCAACCAGCAGACCAACTCGGGAACAGACCGCAGCTACTAAGAACAGACCGACAGAGCCATACAGGCAGAATACAAGCACAGGCCGCACGGTCTCGGCGGTCTCCCAAAGTCAGACCGCCCGAACACCTCCACTTCACTTCAAAATTTCAACACTCCCCCTTGAAGTGGGAAGTGGAGACTAGCCCGAGTAAACTCCGCAACCGTGTAAATGTCCCTTCGCCAGCGGCTTTGTGAAGATGTCTGCGACATTGTCCGCACTCCGAACATGCTCGACCATAAGAGATCCTCCCAACACCTTTTCACGAATGAAATGGTGCTCAATCTCAATATGCTTGGTCCTCGCGTGACAGACTGGATTATTAACCAGCTTGAGATCACTCTCATTGTCCCCGCGTAGCATAGTGGGACCTCGAACCTCCTCATGAGCGTCCTCCACCAACCTCCTGAGCCAAACGGCTTCCTGAGCTGCCAAGGCCGAAGCCTTGTACTCCGCTTCTGTGGTAGATACGGACATCGAGTCCTGCTTTTTGCTGCACCAAGAGATAGCTGTGGGGCCCGTCATACAGACATAACCAGACGTTGATCTCCGTCATCCACGTCTCCCCCGTAGTCAGCATCCATGTATCCATGCAACTCCAAGCTTGACCCTCTTCTAAATAGGAGACCCAAATCAGAGGTCGACTTCACATATTTCAGAATCCCTTTTGCCGCCAGAAGATGAGGCTTACGTGGCTCCGCCATGTACCGACTCACTTTGCCAACTGCATAAGCAATATCAGGCCTCGTGATGGTCAAGTAAATCAAGCTCCCAACCAGATCTCGGAACACCAACGGATCAGATAGAACTCTTCCGTCATCCTTCCGAAGTTTATGATGTGTTCCAGAGGTATAGAGCTGCTCTTCCCTTCTTCCATGCCAAATCATTGAACGATCCGCTCCGCATATCCTTCCTGAGAAACAAGCACTCCGCTCTCCTGCCTCTGGACCTCGAGTCCAAGGAAATGGTGAAGCTCCCCCAGATCCTTCATCTCAAACCTGATAGCAAGCTCAACTCTCAGCCTTGCTACCGCCTCCTTCGAGTTCCCGGTGACAATCATGTCATCCACATACAACATCACAATAACCCGAAGCGCCCCCTCCTTCTTCACAAACAAGCTAGAATCAGAGTCTGAAGCAAAGAACCCGCAGAATAAGAGATACTCCGCGATATTTCCATATCACGCCCGAGGCGCTTGCTTCAACCCATATAAGGCCTTTTTCAGTTTGCAGGCGTAGTCCAGACGATCCTCCGAGATGAACCCCGGTGGTTGGATCATGAAGATATCCTTGTCAATCTCTCCGTATAAGAAAGCATTCTTAACATCGAGCTGCAAAATCTCACATCCACAAGATGTCGCCAAAGCAATAACAAATTGGACCGAAGTCATCTTTGCCACTGGACTAAACGTCTCATCATAATCTTCACCAAACTGCTGTGAGAACCCGCGAGCTACAAGGCGAGCCTTGTATCGCTCGATCATGCCGTCAGCTTTCTTCTTGAGCTTGTAAACCCATTTGCATGTTACAGGGGTAATGCCCTTAGGTCTGGGCACTAGAGACCAAGTCTCATTCTTCTTGAGAGCATCCATCTCTTCTTGCATAGCAATATCCCACTACTTCACGCCTTTAGCTTTCTCAAAGCTTGACGGCTCCCTCTCATCCAAGGGACCAGCAAAGAGACATGAGACGAAGCTCACCATGTTTCCTCCTGTATATCGATCTGGTGGCTTGATAGTCCTCTTCGACCTCCTAAGAGGTTGCACCTGACTAACCACCTCCTCAGCTGCTTCTTCTGTGCAAGCTCCTCTTCCAGACGAACTTGGAGCATCGCTCCCCCTGCTTCCAGAACCTGAAGCCTCCATCTCATAGCTTGACACAGCTGGAGCTCCTGGTGAAACAGGCAACTCCACTTGAAGACTTCCTGCATCTTTCCCTGCTTCATCAACCCTGCTCTCCGGTAGTTCAACTCCTGAACTCCCCTTGTAGGAAGTCACCTCATCGAACACCACATCCCGAGATACCACTGATCTCCGTGTCTCAGGATCCATGCATCTCCATCCTTTCTTCCGCTCATCATACCCGACAAAGACTAGCTTCCTTGCTTTCGCATCTAGCTTTGTCCGAAGAGCATCAGGAATATGCAAATAGCAGGTTGACCCGAACACCCGAAGGTGTGCAACACTCGGTTTCTCCTTGAACATCAGTTCGTGAGGGGTCTTCATGTTGATAGGACTTAGAGGCATTCTGTTGATGACGTAAGCCACACAAGACATTCCCTCCGCCCAAAAGGACTTTGGGATACTCTTGGCATGAAGCCATCATTTGCAGGTTTCCGTCAGATGACGGATCTTCCTCTCCGCAATGCCATTTTGCTGTGGAGTATGGGCACAAGTGAGCTCTCTCCGAACGCCGTGTTTCCTGCAAAAACTTGAGAACTCACCAGAGGTGAACTCCCCACCATTGTCAATTCTCAATTTCTTCACCCGCAGGCCTAACCGACCTTCCACCAGCTCCTTGAACTCCACAAAATTCGCAAAGGCTTCCGACTTCTCTTTCAAAAAATACACCCAGACATATCTGGTGTAATCGTCAATCAACACCAACATATATCTATTGCCTCAAAGGCTTGTGGTGGCTGTCGGTCCCATCAAATCACCGTGGATGCACTCCAACGGCGCTTTGCATCTTGTTTGTGATTTATCAAATGGAAGTCGATGAGACTTACCAAACTGACATCCAGCACAAACATGACCGTCTCCATAAGAAGACAAGCTAGGCAAGCCCTTGACAAGGCCCCTTACCTCCATAGCCTTCAATTTGTCCATGCCAGCATGCCCCAACCTTTCATGCCAGATAGCTGCGCTAACGTTGGTCTTCATTTTATCAACATAGGTACTTGTCGATAATACGAACAAGTCCTTCACCCGCTTTCCAACATGGATAACATCTCCCCTTATCTCCGGTTGAGTTTTAAGAAACTTCACTTCTGTTGGGCCAAACAGAACGTGATAACCGGCATCGACCACATTGGTCACGGAGAAGAGATTCTTCCTCATACCAGGCACGTGATAAACACTCCTCAATGTGAGTGGACCCTTATCACTGCTCAGGGAGACAACACCTTCTTGTTTGACAACATGAACAGAATTATCAGCCGTAATGATAGCATCGTTACCTGAGTAAGGCGCCAAAGAAGAGAACTTTGATTCATCCCCGGTGAGATGATGTCCACACCCTGAATCAACAATCCAATCCTCTTCGAAGTTGATGGCAGCCAAGGCCTTAACGGGCATCGCCGTCATATTAGCCGCAAAGGCTCCTCCCCATCCAGCTTCATCAGACTTTGGCTTCTCCTTCTCTGCTACATGTCCCGACTGAAGATTAACCCGACAATCTTTCTTGAAGTGGCCGGTCTTATGACACCTGAAGCACCTTGGTCCATCTCCCTTCTTCTTCCCATCAGACTTAGGAGCATAACCCCTATCCTGCTGACCTGAAGTAGAGGGTCCATCATAACCCGACTTCTTCTTCTCCCACTTCTTCTTCTTCTTCTTTCCAGAGAACAACACATCACTATCTCCCCCAGAGATAGAAGTCCCGGTCATCTGTCTTGCCAAACTTTCTTGCGAAGCAAGTAAGTTCTCCAGCTCCAACAGAGATGGTTGATTTGCCCAACCTTGAACTGAAGTCACAAAGGCAAGATACTCCTTCCGCAACCCGCGGATGATATGCCTCTTCAGTTTTGCCTCCGAGATGGGCTCATCAGGGTCCAATGCAGAAATCTCTGTTGTGAGGTTCTTCATCTTGAGAAAGAAGGAAGAAATAGAAAGATCGCCTTGAGAGGCCTTCGCCAACTCATTTTCAAGAAACTGTAGTCGAGCTACATTCTTCTTATTAAACAACCCGTCCAAAGACGTCCAAATTTTAGCAGCAGATTTACATCCAATGATGTGATCAAACAGCTACGGTGAAATAGCCCTCTTGAGAGTGAACTCTGCCTTAGCATTCGTCCTCCTCCAAAGTCTCACCTCTGCCATATTATCTCCTGCTAGAAACACCTCTTGTGTGTCTTCTCCTCCAACTATCTCCCATAGATCCTCGCCAAGTAAATAGCTCTCCATACACGATCTCCATTTCTTATAGTTAGTCGATGTAAGGAGTTCAATACCAAGCCCTCTTGTGAATCCACCTTCCATGGCAATCTATGTGGTCTCTTCTTCACAAATACGATGTCAACTCAAGTTGATCACTGCTTATCCACTCCAAGCACCTCGCTTTGATACCATGTTAAAATATTTGATTTGAATCGTTTAGGAGTAAGCAGGAGAGTTAAATCCAAACAACCACAATGCCACACAGCAACACAAGAAACTTTATTGAAACACAGACTTCATTTACAGTGCGAGGTAAACATGGAGAGACATGATTCATCAGAATCACGGAGACGAGAAGAACAAAACACACCAAAAACAAATCTGGCGGCTAGACAAGCTGAGACCGCACAGACCGCTCGACTCCAGAAGTCGTTCGTCTTGACCTGAGACCACGCGAATAGAAACTGGACAGAACGCCAGCACTGCAAGACCACACCTCAGACCGCACGAACTGGAGCTTTATTGGAACAAAGAACTGAAGCTGTCGCCAGACCGCAACTCAGATCGCCTAACCGCTGAAGGTCGCCTGATCGCTGAGCTCGCTGCGAACAACACAAGAACGAACATAAACCAGTTCGCAGACTGACCGCTGCCAAACTGTTTATTCAAGCCGCTGGGAATCACCAAGGAAGAAGACCGCAACCTGCTGACCGCAAACCTGCGAACACAATAAACAGTCAACTCGCTTCCGAGACCGCCCGACCTCAAAGTGAGACCGCACGAATTAACCCAGGCTCAGTTCTTACAGTTCTCGTTATGAATGAAGGGCCCTGCACCCCTATTTATAGGCGGGTAGACGGATGTCGTCACCGCACAAGAGATATACAATCACCACCCGTCAGATCGCTAGCGGTCTCATAAGGCAGACCGCGCGATCACACTACTTGGACGATCATCCGACCAAGACTGCAGATCAGCAGACAGACCGCGCACAGGTCGCGCGAACACAAGACCGCGCACAAGCCGCGTGGTCACAAAGGTACTCCTTCCTTAGACTACCAGGAGCAACCCAGGAACCATCTGGCCGACTTGGAACAAGTCGCCAGATCGCCAAGCACAAACCGCCCGGACAGGTGGTCACACATAAGAACAGACCGCCCGATCTTCCAACAAAGAAGACAGGCCAACCAGCAGACCAACTCGGGAACAGACCGCAGCTACTAAGAACAGACCGGCAGAATACAAGCACAATCCGCGCGGTCTCGGCAGTCTCCCAAAGTCAGACCGCCCGGACACCTCCACTTCACTTCAAAATTTCAACAAGCCTTGGCCCTCGTCTTCTCCGCCAGAAATCTTCGGCCCTACTTCCAGGATCATACAGTGAAAGTGTTGACTCACCTCCCGTTACGGACAATCCTCCAGAAACCAGAAGTCTCAGGAAGACTAGTGAAGTGGGCCGTGGAACTCGGCGAGTTTGACATCCAATTCCTATCCCGACCAGACATCAAGTCACAAGTACTCGCCGACTTTGTTGTAGAGTACACCATCCCACCAGAAGCAACTCCCATCGAAGACACCACTAGTCCCCGTTGGACTCTCTATGTCGACGGTGCCTCAGGAGCTGAAGGGGACGGAGCAGGACTGCTCCTCATAAGCCCCGATGAGATCACCTTGGATTACGGCCTCCAATTGAAATTCCCCGCGACAAACAACATTGTAGAGTACGAGGCGCTGATCGCCGGCCTCCGACTCGCCATCAATTGCAAAGCAGAGAACCTAACTATCTATGCAGACTCTCAACTCGTAGTCTCACAAGTCGAAGGAGACTACGAGGCCAAGAGCGACCAGATGGCGAAATACCTCGCATTCGCAAAATTACTCCTTCAGGAGATCTCATCATATCAAATTCTACACATTCCCCGGGAGCAGAATTCCAGGGCTGATGCTCTATCCAAGCTCGCCACCTTACCCTCCAGCTACCAGTCTCGAAGACGCCGAATAGAAGAGATCGTGATTCCAAGTATTCAAGGGTCGTGGGAGATCGCAAGCATCCACCACGAAGAGTCATCCTGGATGACACCCTTACGGGCTTACCTCGAGCACGGACACCTCCCTGAAGACCGCCTAGAGGCACGAAGAATACGGATGCAGGCGGCATCATTCACTATCGTGGACGGGGAGCTCTACAGGCAGGCGTCTTCAGGACCATATATAAAATGCCTACCGGCAGGCGAGTCAGACTACGCCCTCAGAGAAGTGCACGGGGGAGTCTGCGGAGAGCATCTAGGCGGAAAGGCGTTGGCACAAAAGATACTATGCCAAGGCTTCTATTGTCCAACAATGAAGAGGGACGCAGCCGAGCTGGTCCATAAGTGCAGGAGCTGTCAGCTGCACGCGAACGTGCCTCATCAGCCCCTGGTCGCGCTCGCCACACTCCAAAGTGCGTGGCTGTTCGCGCAATGGGGAATCGACCTCCTTGGCCCCCTACCTCTGGCTTCCGGACAGAGGAAGTTCATCATCCTAGCCATCGATTACTTCACCAAGTGGATAGAAGCGGAACCCTTAGCCAAAATCACGGAAGAGAACGCTAAACAATTCGTCTGGAAAAACATCGTCTGCCGCTTCGGTATCCCAGCAACAATCAATGCCGACAACGGCACTCAGTTCACCGGGAAATCCTTCACTAAGATGTGCGAGGACCTGAAGATCAACCTTCATCATACCGCCGTAGCACATCCACAAGCCAACGGACAAGTAGAAGTTACGAACCGCACCATCCTCAAAGGGTTGAGGACGCGCCTCGAAGAAGCTAGGAGACAATGGGTAGACGCACTCCCAAACATACTATGGGCATATCGGACAATAGAGAGGACTCCCGCAGGAGAGACACCATATAACCTCTGTTACGGTACTGAAGCTGTCATCCCCATCGACATAGGCATTCCGAGCACTCAAGTGCTAACCTTCGATCCCAACAAGAATGACGGCCTGCTTTAGGAAAACCTCGACCTAATCCCCGAGGTCCGGGACGACGCCGCCCAGCGTGCCGCCTCTTACCAAAGGCGCGTAGCCCGGCTCTATGGTAAAAGGGTGAAGCCCAGACCAATCAACATAGGAGATCTCGTCCTACGCAGCATCGAGGCGGCTGGAAAGGGCCCCCAAGGAGATAAACTCTCACCCACCTGGGAAGGTCCGTACGTTGTCACTGCGATTGTAAAACCCGAAACATACAGGCTCAGAACAGCGGAAGGAAAGACTCTACCACGCACCTGGAACGCCCAGAACCTGCGCCGTTTCTATCAATAACATCAAGTCTTCTATCAAGTAGAAAGTCGCGAGCTCAGACTCGTGCAAACTTATCTTATATTATGTATGCAAAGCCGTAAGCTCAGACTCGTGCAAACTTATCTTATATTATGTATTGTATGCAAAACCACGAGCTCAGACTCGTGCAAACTTATCTTATATTACAAAAACTATGCGCAAAACAATTTTTACTATAAAAAATATATACGCTTCAACATCTATGTTCAATTAAGAAAGATCTTTATTTCGGGGCCCTGCCCCGGGGACTTCGCACCGCCGTCGATTAAAGGTTCGCCCTTCTCCTCCGCCGTAGAGTCCCGGCGTCGTAGGGGCCTGCACCCCTTACGTTTGCCCCCGGTTTGAATACTCCAGCTATTCACCGGCCATCTCGGGGCCCTGCCCTGGGGACTTCGCACCGCCGTCGATTGAAGGTTCGCCCTTCTCCTCCGTCGTAGAGTCCCGGCGTCGTAGGGGCTTGCCCCCTTACGTTCACCCCCAGTTTGAATACTCCATCTATTCATCGGACATCTCGGGGCCCTGCCCTGGGGACTTCGCACCGCCGTCGATTGAAGGCTCGCCCTTCTCCTCCGCCGTATAGTCCCGGCGCCGTAGGGGCCTGCCCCCCTTACATTCGCCCCCGGTTTGAATACACCAGCTATTCACCGGCCAAGCCTATATTATGTAAAAGCTGCGAGCTCAGACTTGCGCAAACTAATTTCTTGTTATTATTATGAATAACTCAGAGGCTCGAACGCGCGCAGACTCCTCAGTTATCTCGTAAAAGGCTATCAAGCAGTTCGGGCATCAACGCTAAACAACAAGCCAGCAACAATTCCAAAGAACGAACATCCTTCGTCGACCATCTTGAAGCACCATTCCTCAATCGGCACTTCGACAACAACAGGGGTAGCAGAGCCACGAGAGTGCCATTGCAACGCAGCGCAGAGCGAGAAATGCCTAAACAGAACAAGATAGCAAAAGCAACCACACACTCATCCATCGACAGCGATTCCTACCCAAGGCACCACAAAGAGAGCAATGGTCAAAGCTGCCACAGAAAAATCTAAACCTCCGAACTCCTCCGTGGTGAAATTCGGACTCTGAAGGTTTGGGGGTTTATGTTATATATCCGTAGAGGCCTTGGGGTGCGTCCAGGGAAAGCTCCACTAAAAGGTGGTGGGGTCAACAATCAACGCATGATCGCCCGAGTTGAGGAGGCTGAACCCACCATTTTCACAACCAACACACAAGAACGCATGAAGCGCGCGTCGCGCACCGCCATGACCGAACCCCGCTACTGGGGTAGGGTTAGCCTGCACCCCACTAGTGGGGTGCGAATAGGCGCACCCCCCATAGTGGGGGATGCGGCCAAACCGCACCCCATGTGGGGTGCGACCAAGCCGCACCCCCTTGGGGTGCAGCCAAGCCGCACCCATGAGGGGTGCGGCCAAGCCGCACCCCCTTAGGGGTGCGGCCAAGCCGCACCCCCCTTTTGGGGTGCGGCCAAGCTGCACCCCATGAGGGGAGCGGCCAAGCCGAACCCCATGTGGGGTGCGGCCAGGCCACACCCCCTTGGGGTGCGGCCGAGAGGAGTCACCCCCCTCCCTCGGGCGCGGCCGCACCCCGCCCGCCTTTGGAGGCGGTCGAACCACCCTCCCCCATAGCAAGGTTGGGGTGAGTCCCCCCTCTTCCGGCTCGCTTTTCGGGCTCCGGACTCTATTCGGAGTAATTCCCCGTTCGTTACGCGCTCAGAATGCTTCTGAGCGCGCTTAGCTCACTTTTTGTCTTTTCTGACTTCTCACATTTTGTCTTTCTAACATGCTCACTTTTCGTCTTTCCAGTTTCTCACATTTCAGGAACTGCTTGTCGCCTTTTTCGCCTCCAACAAAACTGCCCGAACTGCCTGAACTGCCTGGGGGGCAAGATGGTCAATTACGAAAAATGGCGATCCGTGTGCTCTGAACCGGAAAATATGATTCGTCCGCTAGGTGGTTACGGTGGTTACAACGGCGAAATTACCGGACTACCCCCGGCCAAAGCTATAAAAGGAGCCCAGAGCCTTCATTTGGGGGACCTTTCCTTCTGGACCCGGGAGAGCTTCTTGCAGACTTTCGCGGAATTCTCTTTCGGACTCGAAGATTTCCTTCTTCCTGAAAGGCGACACAGCGCGCTCACTTTTGTTCTCCAGGGCGTTCTCACTTTTGTTCTCCACCTTTCTCAGAAGGAGAAAGGACTTAGTTTTTCTGGAGGTGGTCTGTCACCTTCGAAATTCTCTCTCTCTCTCTCTCTCTCTCTCTCTCTCTCTCTCTCTCTCTCTCTCTCTCTATTATTGTAACGAGCAGCGGCTGTCGCGCTCGACTTCTAAGTCTATAATTGTAACCCCCCAGAAGATAGTGGAAGTTTGGTCGGCACAGCTCCGGCCACGTGGTTTTTTAACCTTTCCGGGTTTTCCACGCTAAAAGTCTCAGTGTAATCAACAAATCTCAAATTGACTGTTTGCGCACTTGGTTCGCTCCCGAGCTAAGGTGGTTCAAGTAAACCGGTCTACCAAGAGCCCTAAGCGACCCGCAACAATGATGACATATAAATTTACATTTTCTAATTTACGTTTGTTTTTTTAATAATTTTTTACTTTAATTTTAAATATTGTTTTATTTTATTTCTGTCTCATTTTACTTTTCTAATCTATTTGACCTTATTTTATTATTGTGCAGATTGTTCAATGCTCTCACTAGCTAATTGGGATAGATCGTCCTAGCTTTAGAGTGAGTCGAACTTACAAACAATCACAGAGAATTGACCAAGATTTTTAAGTGGAAACTCGAAATGAGAAACCAGAGGTTCTGACCTAGTTCAGTGCAATCCACTAGAAAAATATTTGAGTTCACAATTAATATTTTTGCGGGGATGGCAGACGACCACTCGTTTTACAATGATTATGCATGTCCTCTACATAGAAGAACACACTCTCAGAAGTATGTGAATATGCGTGCTCTTTGGATCTCATATCCTCCTGATGTGTACGACGTTTGGTGTGGACGTGTACGAACATTGTGAAGGTGCAAGAGGGCGCTCATTGGAGTGAAGAGTACCCTATTGCGCCTTAGCGATGTTCATAACACGACCGCACCAAACTGAGCACATCGGGAGCATACAAGATATGGAGAGCACACTAATTTTACCATTCACGGGCATGAGATTTCTCTGTCCACTATCTTCTTTCAACTTTTTATTTGTAATTAGCCTCTCGTACTCCCCGTAGGTAGATGGTTTGCTCGGGTCGAGCAATAATTGAAGTATGAGGGTATTTGATTAATGTATTTTATATAGTATTTTTGGCTCTAGTGTAGCTTGATTTTCAAGTGATTTCACTCATCATTTATTTGGATTTAGCATAAAAACTCTTAAAACTCAATCTTCCACTGTTTGAGCGTTTGGTAGCTATTTAGAGCATGTTTGCATTCATTCCATGCATGAAGTATAGTTCTTCTCCTTCTCATTTCATTTTCTTATATTGTCATATTGTGTATGGTGTATGTATGTTCTTTTCTGTGTGTTCTGGAGTTTTTTTTATGCATGTACATGTCTAGCCTCGTGTAACTTCCCCCGGGTGATTGAGCCCAATTTCAATAACGAAGCCACTGGTCGTGCAGTTTCCTTTGTGCACGAGTAGTGGACTCCTCTGTGCATGACCACTGGTCGTGTGCGGTCATTTGCCAAAATCATCCCGAGGATCGCATGGGCAAGCGCACGAGTACTGGACCTCCTTCGCACACGACCACTGGTCGTGCGCAGTTCATTATTTTTTCCCTCCAGGCTTCACACCTTTTCCTACCAGTACAGGTTCCTACGCCCATGGTTAGTGCGCCTAATCATGCGTGGGTCAAATTTTCTGCTCGCCTATAAATACCCAATTTTGACGGGATTTCAGGACTTATTGCTCTTCTTCCGCAAGCAGCTTACCATTCCACCATTTTTCTCCCCCAAGGGCTTGGGATAATCCCTTAGGCTCTCCCCATCATCCAAGGTGTCCAAAGTGAAGATCAATCATTCCTTTCTCTCTGCAAGCTAGGATCTTGAAGTCTGAACGCGAACGGGGCAAAACCCTCGAGAAGATGGGATCATTAATTGGTAGTCGGTGACAACGATTACTCTACCCCGGATGACAGCCGACAATCAAGGTCGACACTGATTCATACTCCGGAGTCCCTTCATATCTACAGAAGAATCTCGAGCACTGTTTGTATTCGTATCATTTTTTCCTTATATTTGGTAGAAATTTGTATTTGTTTCTTCTATATTGATGATGGTGAATGAACATGGTGTGATCTTGGTTTGTGAATGTTATATGTGATTTTGAGTTTAACTGTGTTCATCTCCTTTGGAGTAGCTTAGGAGGCTTAGCCTCTTGTTGTTATTGTGTTTCATCAAATCGTTCTCTTGAGCTGTGGTTGTGTGAGTGAAGACCGGGCTGCGGTGTCGTTGTGATAGACACAAGCTAGTGAGCGTTAGGATGGCCTTAGGTTTTGCTATGCGCAACGAGTGGAGCGATGGTTACGACCCGCGGAAGTGTGAAGCGGTGTCCGCGACCCGTATGGTTAATTTAGTTTTCTTTTCTTGCACTAGTTGATAGCGAACAACCAAACCCCCCGATAAAATTCGACCTATAAGACTTCGATCTCAAGTCTTGTCTCAATGGATAAATCCACTCTGTCGTGTTCCGCGAGAGATTCGATACTCATGCACATATTCATGTTTTAATTATTACTTGACAATGACCGGTTCACTTGCCGTGTGATTGGTTCGACCATCAGAGTGCAAACACTTAATTGAAGACCGCGACATTGCACATCTTTTTGACTTGCCAAGGCAAAGCTATATTGTTCCTATTCTCTATGCCCTTAGGATTAGCTTTAATGTTCATGACTGTTTATTTAACATAGGAGGAAAAGTTTTTACATTTACTGTAAATGAAATGACGATAATTTTGGGGTTGCCCAACATAGGTGATGAGTTAATAATTAAGCCTAAACCTACTGCCAAAATGACTAAAACAGACTTGAAGAATAAGACAGTCCTCATGGCTTCAGACAACTATAAGGTGGACCGTCAATGATATAAGTACCTAATTTTGCATCTAATTTGTGTATTCCACTTTTCATGTCCCGACGTAGTAATATCCGAACATATGGTTCTGATGGATTGTTTCCAATGTCCAGGACATGTATGCATCTCTTCTTAAGAAACCTACATTCTGAGACCCCCAACTTCATCTATCAAGTACGTGTACTCATCCATATGTAGTTTATAATCCTACTTGTGTCATGGATTTAAAAACACTGGCTCTGTCATCATTGACACATATGTTAGAGCGGAGTTAATGACGTTCAATGCATCACACAAGAGATGATTATATTCTTCCACAAACTTTTCAACAACTTGATTTTTACCTGCCTCATCATCATTAAATACTATGACCACAGGACAATTGGTTCTTGTATCAAAGCGTCGAAATTTAACTTCATAATATAAAAGCTTAGGGGTTTTCTTTTTGCATGAACTAGAACAAGAAAAGTCTCTTGCCTTCAAAATCTTCGTACCCGTCTAACATATTATATGCTCCTTACGAACACTAAAACTCACTTTGCGAGCATAGATTCAATATATTTTATACGCTTCCTCTTCGGCATGAACTACTACGAAAGTAGGAAATTTGCCCTATTAAAATATTATTGAACCTTTAAAATATACAATTGCATGAATCATTAATGTTCTCCCAAATAGCATTCTCTATGCCCAAGATAACACATGATAATCTAGCGAATATAAGTGATCGTTTCGTTTGGATATTATTTCTGATATCCTTGCGAACAAAAGATTTTATTTGGATATTAGAAGACATTTGATATCTCGGTGAACAAAAGTGTTCGTTTGGATATTATTTCTGATATCCTTGTGAATAAAAGTGTTCGCTTGGATATCAGAAGACTTCTGATATCCCGACGAACAAAAGTTTTTGCTTGGAAATCACAAATGATATCCCGGAGAACAAAAGTGTTCGCCTGGATATCACTTTTGCGATATAGTTTTGATAACCAGGCGAATAAAGCACATGAATTCGAAATTTTTGCAGGTTCGGTCGTAGATGATCGTCGTTTTCCACAAGTTTAAGATCTACAAAGGTTTTATAAATATTTTCAAGCGAAAATCATAACGATTAGAATCACACATCATTCTAGCATGGTACCTCATTGCTAACCTCCTCCTTTGGAACATAATCCGCCATTAACAATCCGACGAAGCTTCTGCAGTCCAACAATGGTGAAATGCTTAAAGAAGTTGTCAGAAGCACGTAATGCTAAGCAAATTTCAACCTATATATCTGCGACAAAAAATTCGCATCTTCTCTTCAGTAATGTTAGTGCGTCCGCTCAAAGTATTATACGAATACCCCATCAGAGTTTGGAATGAGTATTTATAGTACCTCCAGCGTAGAGTCATGTCGGCCCTAGGTCGCCACGCTACTAATTGGTCACTATCGAGTTGGTTCAGGTACGTGCAGACATATATATGAAATATTTAAAAGGGGGGGCATGTTAAAATTTTTAAATAAGCGAAAAACGGGAACCAGGTCGCAGGAACACTCCAACCATACCAAGCACCAGAAACCAGAAACAATGAAGGAACAAGAAAAACTTGTATCAACTATCTTCTGTACATTACGAGACATACATTGTGAGACATGATTTATCAGTACACACAATGATGAGGAGAGAAGAAAACAAACTACAAGAAGCTGGCGGTCACAAAGAAACAACCCGCCAAACCGCCCGGCTAACAAAGTTGTCCGCGCAAACCACCAAGTCGACAAGCTGACCACGCGGCTAACCGCGAAATCACCAACCCGCAACTCAACACGCGAACTGTCCATTATTCCAATGCTCACTCTGTTCGTCCAAACAAGGCCTCCTGACCGAAGTCACTTGGCCGATCCTAACAGCGAACAAGTTGCTGAAGAACTGAACAAAAGTACAGATCGGCAAAGGCAAACCGCCTAACCGTCGCGGTCTAACTTTATTGAAAGCTGGAAACGAGCTGAAGAAAAACCACCTCGTCGCTAACCGCGACCTCCTGCTGCTACCCGTCGCTGACTGCTACCGACTTATCCGTGTGGTCTCCTCTGATCAAATCAGAACCACAAACAAGCCGCACAACCTGCGAACACAACAAAGACAAGTCTCAAACCGCGCGAACAAAAAATTCTATCCGCACCACAAACTCGCTAGCTCTCACTTACTGTTCAAGTCTTTTTTATGACGAGACAGGGGGTCATATTTATAGTAGAGGTGAGGAGTGCGGTCACCGCCTACGTGATAGGATAACCACCCAAAGCAACATCAGCGGGTAGAAAACAACTCGCGTGACTTGCTGAGATAACCCTGCCAATCCGCGAGCAGAGAACTGGCCAGAGCACTAACACCTGGATGTAACCGCAAATGCTAACCGCCCGATTACAACTAGATAACTGACCCCAGATGGTTGAAGAGTCAAGGCCATCTGCCACTGGCTAACCGCCAGTCCACAGCGGGAAGACAACCCGCGCGGTCTTCATATTAGACCGCCCAACCTCCGCGGTTTTACCAGACCACCGGTCTGATGCCCAGACCGCCTGACCTCCACTTACACTTCAAAATTCAACACTCCCCCTTGAAGTGGGAAGTGGAAGTCAGCCCAAGCAAACCACGTAACTGAATAAATGGTTCATTCGCCAGCGGCTTCGTGAAGATGTCATCGACATTGTCCTCGCTCCGCACATGCTTAACCATCACCCTCCAACACCTTCTCCCGAATGAAATGATGCTCGATCTCGATGTGCTTGGTCCATGCGTGCAGACTGGATTATTAACCAGTTTGAGAGCACTCTCATTATCACCACACAGCAGAGTAGGACCTCGAACCTCCTTATGGACATCCTCCACCATTCTCCTAAGCCAGATGGCTTCCTGAGCTGCCAAGGCCGAAGCCTTGTACTTTGCTTCAGTGGTAGAGATGGACAAAGAATCTTGCTTCTTGCTGCACCATGAAATAGCCGCTGATCCGCATAAGAAAACATAACCAGACGTCGACTTTCGATCGTCTGAATATCCCCCATAATCGGCATCCATGTAACCATGCAAATAAAAGCTCGTGTCTCTCCCATAAAGGAGACCCATGTTTGAGGTCGACTTCACATACTTCAGAATACTTCTTGCCGCCACCAGATGAGGTTTTCGTGGTTCCGCCATATATCGACTTACCCTACCAACTGCATAAGCAATATCTGGTCTAGTAATCTTCAAATATATCAAACTCCCAACAAGAGCCCGGAATACCAACGGATTAGGAAGAATCCTCCCCTCATCCCGCCGAAGTTTTAGACCAATCTCCAGTGGAGTAGAGCTGCTATTCCCATCCTACATGCCAAATCGCTTAACGATTCGCTCCACATAACCTCTATAGGAACAAGCACACCGCTCTCTTTCCTCTCCACCTCGAGTCCAAGGAAATAGTGAAGCTCCCCCAGATCCTTCATCTCGAAAATGATAGCTAGTTCAGCCCGAAGCCTAGCTATCTCAACTTACGAGTTTCCCGTGAATGTCATATCGTCCACGTACAACAACACCAAGACTTGCAGCTCCCCGATCTTCTTTGCGAACAGACTCGAGTCT
The DNA here is from genome assembly GCA_033032865.1 of Dactylorhiza incarnata. Classification (NCBI taxonomy): domain Eukaryota; kingdom Viridiplantae; phylum Streptophyta; class Magnoliopsida; order Asparagales; family Orchidaceae; genus Dactylorhiza; species Dactylorhiza incarnata. Next base: position 1,822,248 of record JAWHQI010000043.1, read on the forward strand.
GAACCAGAAGCAAAATATCTGCAGAACTTGAGGTATTCTGCGATCTTCCCATACCACGCCCGAGGCGCTTGCTTCAACCCGTAAAGATCCTTCTTGAGCTTGCAGACATATCCTGGATGAACTTTCAATACATATCCCGGTGGCTGAACTATGAAGATATCCTTGTCAATCTCGTTGTACAAGAAAGCATTCTTTACGTCGAGTTGCCAAAACTTCCACCCTTGGCTAGGTGCCAATGTAATCACCACCCGTACCAAAGTCATCTTGGCTACCAGACTGAACGTATCTTCATAGTCTTCTCCATACTGTTGGGAGAACCCTCGAGCTACAAGGCGAGCCTTATATCGCTCGATACTCCAGTCAGCTTTCTTCTTCAGCTTGTCACTTGCATGTCACATGAGTAATGCCATCGACCTTGGGTACAAGATCCCAAGTCTCATTCTTCTTGAGGGCAGCCATCTCCTCATTCATGGCATCTTCCCACTCCTTGATTCCAGTGGCGTATTCAAAGCATGCCGGCTCTTGCTCATCCAAGGGACCAACAAAGAAATATGAGTCGAAGCTCACCTGGTTTCCCCCTGTATACCGAGCTGGTGGAATAATAGTCCTCTTGGACCTCCTCAGAGCTTTACTCCGATCCACCTCTTCCACTAGAACTTCTGGAATAGCTCTTTTCCCGGGCACACTTGGAGCATCGCTCCCCCTGCTTCCAGAACCTGAAGCACCTGACCCAGAGCTAGAGGCAACTGGAGCATCTGGAGAAATAGGCAACTTCACCAGAATTTCTCTTGCAGCTTCTCCTGGTCCACCATCCAACCTGCTTTCTTGTAGCTCAACAAAAGAGCTACCCTGGTATGATGTCAATTCATCGAATACCACATCCATTGAGACCATAATTCACCGTGTCTCTAGTTCCATGCATCTCCAACTCTTCTTCCGGTCATCATAACCGACGAAGACTAGCTTCCTTTCTTTGGTATCTAGATTCATTCTAAGGTCATCATGAACAACACATAGCAGGTAGATCCGAACACTCGAAGGTGTTCCACCGTAGGTTTTATCTTGAACATCAACTCATGTGGGGTCTTCATGTTGATTGGACTAAGAGGCATCTGATTGATGACATAAGTAGCACAAGACATTCCCTCTGCCCAGAAGGACTTTGGGATACTTTTGGCATGAAGCCAACATTTGCAGGTCTCCGTCAGATGACGAATCTTCCGCTCTGCAACTCCTTTCTGTTATGGAGTGTGAGCACAAGAGAGCTCTCTCCGGATGTCATGCTTCCTGCAGAAGTTAAAGAACACATTTGAGGTGAACTCCCCTCCATTGTCAGTTCTGAACTTCTTAATCCGCAAATTAAGCCAACCTTCCACTAGCTCCTGGAACTCCACAAACTTCCCGAATGCTTCAGACTTCTCCTTCATAAAGTATACCCAAGTATACCTAGTGAATTCATCAATCAAGACCGTCATATACATGCTGCCTCCAAGACTGGTAGTTGCGGTAGGTCCAAACAGATCACCATGAATACACTCCAATGGTGCTTTGCTTCTGCTTTGTGATTTGTCGAATGGGAGGCGATGAGCCTTACCATATTGACAACCTGCACAAACGTGACCTTCACCAAAGGATGACAAACTAGGCAAGCCTCTTACAAGGCCTCTCCCCGCCAAAGCTTTCAACTTGTCCATCCCAACATGTCCAAGCTTATATGCCAGATATCAGCGCTATCATTAGTGCTCATCTTATCAACATAGGAACTTGTAGATAACACAAACACGTCATTCACCCTTCTACCAACATGAGTGACTTCAGCCATCACCGCTGATAGATTCCAAAGAAACTTCACTTCTGTTGGACCAAACAGAATGTGATAGCCAGCATCAACAGCGTTGGTCACCGAGAAGAGGTTTTTCTTCATCCCCGGAACATGATAGACACTCTTTAATGTGAGTGGACCTCTATCTCCGTTCAAAGAAACTACACCCTCCTTCTCAACTGCATGTATAGTATCATCAGCAGTAATGATAGCATCATTACCTGTGTATGTCTGCAAAGAAGAGAACTTGGACACATCCCCGGTGAGGTGATGAGCACACCCATAATCCACTATCCAATCATCCTGATAGTTGATAGAAGTCATAGCCCGAACACAAGTGCCCGTCATAAAAGCTCCATCACCCCAACTACCATTAGCATTGGAACCAACCTCCTCCTTTCCTGCAGCATGCCCCGGCTGAAGATTAACTCTGCAATCCTTCTTAAAATGACCAAGCTTATTGCACCTGAAGCAACTAGGTCCTTCCTTCTTCTTCCCATCACGCTTAGAAGCATTGCTCCTCTCCTGTTGATATGAGGTAGATGGACCATCATCTCCAGATGACTTCTTCTTCTTGTCCCAACGCTTCTTCTTCCCTGAATATAAAACCTCACTTTCTCCCCCCGAGACAGACATCCCCGCCATCTGCATAGACAAACTCTCTTGCGAAGCAAGCAAGTTTTCCAGCTCCAACAACGATGGATGATTGGCCCAGCCTTGAACAGAAGTAACAAAGGCCATATACTCCCTCCGCAAGCCGTGAATTATGTGCCTCTTCAACTTAGCTTCTGAGATAGGCTCATCCAGGTCCAATGCTGAAATCTCTGCACAGAGGTTCCTCATCTTTAGGAAGAACGTTGATATGGACAAGTCACCTTGAGTGGCCTTAGCCAACTCATTTTCCAAGAACTGTAGCCGAACTACATTCTTCTTATTGAACAAACCATCCAAGAATGTCCAAATCTCAGCATCTGATCGACATCCAATGATGTGATCAAATAACTTCGATGAGATAGCCCGCTTGAGAGTAAACTCTGTCTTAGCATTAGTTCTCCTCCAAGCTCTCACCAGATGAGCATTCTCACCAGCAGCAACCACTTCTTGAGTTTCTTCTCCACCAAAAACCTCCCAGAGGTCCTCGCCCAGAAGATAGCTCTCCATGCAAGACTTCCACTTCTTAAAGTTAGTCTGTGTCAGGAGCTCAATACCAAGACCTCTTGCTATTTCTCCTTACATTGTTATATCACTGATAACTGTGCTTCCAGAAATCCAAGCAAGATAACTATGGTTGAATCACTGCTCAAACCTCTGTCCCCCCCTCTGATACCATGTTAAAAATTTAAAATAAGTGGAAAACAGGAACCAGGTCGCAGGAACACTCCAACCATACCAAGCACCAGAAACCAGAAACAATGACGGAACAAGAAAAAACTTGTATCATCTTCTGTACATTTCGAGACATACATTTAGAGACATGTTTTATCAGTACACACAATGATGAGGAGAGAAGAAAACCAACTACAAGTAGCTGGCGGTCACAAAGAAACAACCCACCAAACCGCCCGGCTAACAAAGTTGTTCGTGCAAACCGCCAAGTCGACAAGCTGACCGCGTGGCTAACTGCGAAATCACCAACCCACAACTCAACACGCGGACTGCCCGTTATTCTAATGCTCACTCTGGCCGCCCAAGCAAGGCCGCATGACCGCAGTCACTTGGCCGCTCCTAACTGCAAACAAGCTGTTGAAGAAATGAGCAGAAGTACAGACCAGCGAAGGCAAACCGCCTAACCCCGCAGTCTGAACTTTATTAAAAGCTGGAAACGAGTTGAAGAGAAACGACCTCGTTGCTAATCGCGACCTCCTGCTGCTACCTGTCGCTGACAGCTACTGACTTATCCTCTACGGTCTCCTCTGATCAAATCAGAACCACAAGCAAGCCACACAACCTGCGAACACAACAAAGATACGTCTCAAACCGCGCGAACAAAAAATTCTATCAGCACCACAAACTCACGATCTCTCACTTACTGTTCAAGTCTTTTTTATGACGAGCCAGGGGGGTCCTATTTATAGTAGATGTGAGGAGTGCGGTCACTGCCTACGCGATAGGATAACCACCCATAGCAACATCAGCGGGTAGAAAACAACTCGCACGACTTGCTGAGATAACCTTGCCAATCCGCGAGCAGAGACTCGGCCAGAGCACTAACACTTGGATGTAACCGTGAATGCTAACTGCCCGATTACAACCAGATAACTGACCCCAGGTGGTTGAAGAGTCAAGGACATCTGCCACTGGCTAACCGCCAGTCCACAGCGGGAAGAAAACCCCCGTGGTCTTCATACAAGACCGCCCGACCTCCGCGGTTTTACCAGACCGCCCGATCTGATTCCCAGACCGCCCGACCTCCACTTAGACTTCAAAATTCAACAGGACAAACCCAAATTTGGGAAACCTCTATGAAACCTTTTGTCTTCTAGATTGCATATCTCTTTGTTGTTTTGTTTGATTATCTTAATTGCACTTCTGCTGCATAATAAACAACAAATAAAATTGATGGGTCTTTATCCATTTTGTAGAGAAACCCGGGCTGCGTTTAGCCGAAAACCCCACTCCCCACTAAGATAGTGGAGGCATGGGCAAGAAAGAGGAGAAAAACTGCCCAAAACAGCCGCAGAACCGCCACGTGGTACCGCGCTGTAGCGCCCCCCAGCGCGTGCAACCGCACGGCACGCGCGGTATCGCGCGCGCGCAACCGCGCAGCACGCGCGGTACCACGCGTGCAACGCGCGATACCACGCGCACGCAACCGCACGGCACGCGCGGTACCGCGCACGCGCAACCGCGCGGTACCGCGCGCGCAACCGCGCAGAACCACGCGCGCGCGCAACCGCGAGGCAGGCGCGGTATCGCGCACCCGCAACCGCGTGCACGCAATCGCGCGCATGCAACCGCGCGCGGTACCCCTCGCCTGTCGTGCACGGCGCCCAGCACGCGGCCGCACGCCTGCGTCCGCGCACGTGTTCGGCACCTGCCGCTCCCCCTCGCCTCGTGCCGCCTGTTGCGCTCTTTGCGCAATTCTTGTGAAACCTCGATCGCGCTAGTGCTGCTAAGTCCTTAGCATGCTCTTGACCGGCGCGCACTTGAACAATGAAAAGTTCATTACACGCGCTGATTGCTAACTTCATTTTCTCTCTTAAGATTACAGGATTTATGCATTGCAATCAGGAATGTCAACTGCCCGAACTGCCCGAACTACCCAAACTGCCCGAGGGGCGAAGCCGTCATATCCAGAAAGTGGCAATCTGTGTGCTCCCAACCAACGGACGAGATCGGCCCGTCAGGTGGTTACGGTGGTTACGACGGCGAAATTACCGGGTCGCCCCCGGCCAAGTCTATAAAAGGGACCCTGAATCCTCATTTGAAGGGATCTGGCACTTGGCATCTGAGAGAGCTCCTTGAAGATTTCCTTCGAAGATCTCTTTCGCGTTCGATGATCTCCTTCGCGGTTCGATGATCTCCTTCGTGATTCGAAGATCTCCTTCATCACTTAAAGATCTTCTTCGGACCTTGAAGACCTCCTGCTATACCGAGACACTTAGTTTCTCTGAGAGGTGGTCTATCACCCTCGGAGAATTTTCTCCAACTGCAATTGTAACGAGAAGCGGCCTGTCACTCTCAGTTCTCGCAACTACACTTGTAACACGCAAAGATTTAGTGGAATTTGGCTAGCGTCGATCCGACCACGTGGTTTTTCACCCTTTCCGGGTTTTCCACGCTAAAAACATTCTCTTGCCACCTGTTTGTTCTCTCTATGACTGTTTGCGCATTCGGCCCACTCTTGGGCTAAGACGGTTCGATTTGCCCAGTCTGGAGGAGCGTCAAGTGGCCCGCAACAGTTTGGCGCCGTCTGTGGGAAAGGCGTTCCCCAAACTCTGCAAAGACTTTTCGAAGACAGTATTCGCCTCATAGCAATACTCGTGACTAACAACAATGGCAAGAAGAAGTGCTCACACCACCGATGGTTCCATTCCAGGAGGATGCATTGATCCCGCTCCCTCTCATTCACTCATCAACGCACCTCCCGCCGAAGAGATCATGTTATCACCTGTGGCCGTGCTAGAAGGGCGCGTGCACTTGATGGAGGAGCAGCAAATTGAAATGCTGGCCCTCCTTAGAAACCTCAGAGCCCAGCAAGCTCCCGTCCCACCTGTCGCTCCAGTCATCCAACCCCCCTTGATCCCAAACCAAGCTCCATTGGGGGAGGCTGCTCAAGAGGAAGAAATTTACGAAGAAGAGTACTCAGATGTTGCCAGCTCAGTGCATCCGGTCCTCCCCGCCAGGGGAGCTAGAGGAGAACCCCTTCACTATCAGCAAGGAGGGGTAGGAGTAGAACAAGCCAAAGGAAGGCCCACTCGCGAGGAGATCCACGATGTAATAGCTGAAGAGTACCGACAGGCCGGACGCCAGAGCATCTTCACTCGTCGCCCCCTACGTTGCGGCTCTCCGCTCATACAACAAATCTTGGACCATCCAATTCCGCATGGTTTCAAGCTTCCCAACATCGAAACATTTGATGGAACGGATGATCCGCTCGAACACATCAACAATTTCATCACCATTATGAGGATCTATAACGCCGCTGATCAGCTCCTCTGTCAAGTGTTTCCGGCAACACTCAAGGGGCAGGCGCGCACTTGGTTCCATTCTCTGCAGGATGGATCCATCAATAACTTCAAGGAGCTAGCCCAGCAGTTTACAGATCAATTCGTCGCCAACCGAAGAATTGTCCGAGATCCCTCACATCTTTCGGGGATTCGCCAGAACGAGGGAGAGACCCTAAAGGACTTTTTCCGTCGCTTCACCGCTGAGGCGCGACAAATCCCATGGGTTGATCCCGAACTTCTGTGTGGCGTTTTCCTAGGGGGGCTCCGCCCAAGAGGCTTTTACTCCGCTCTGATGAGGGAGACAGTACCAAACTATCCAGATCTCGTACACCGAGTAGAGGCACAAATTGCGGCCGACGAAGCGATCGAAGCTCACCACCGACAATTCGAAGGAGTAGTAAAGAGAAAGAGAGAAGAGCCAGCCCCAAAGCGGCAAGAGGAGTGCCAGGGGAACGTACGTCATCAAGACCGTCCTGGGAACATGCCCCACCAAACCTACCAAGAGTACGCCCCGCTCAATACTTCCCACACGAACGTGCTCTACGCAATACAGGACAATCCAGCGTTGCAAAGGCCAAGAGATCTCCCTCAAGGTAGGGGGGACCAATCAAAGTACTACCAGTTCCACCGAGGCGCGGGTCATGCCACTGAAGAGTGCATTAAACTCAAAGATGAGATATAACCGTTGGATCGGTAGTCTCCCATAGAGGGGGGTGAATAAGGGTTTTAAAAACTTATATTATATTTTGAAAAACTTTGAAATAATGCGTGATTAAGAAGATGAGAAATCAAGTGAAACAATTGAAATAAAGTAGAGACATGTTTTATTAATATGAAATAAGGTTTTACAAAAGGTGATTTCTATAACGCTAGAAATCTGTGGCGAATAATAGTAAACTCTTTTTGTTTTCTATCCCGACTCGCATCCCCACGAACCGGTGGCCCTAGCCTATCCTTCCCGGATTCGGCCTCAAGCCGCTCTAGCCAATACAACCCCAGATATGGCCTTGAGCACCCCCTAGACCTAACCTAGATCTAGTCGCCAACACGAGGCGAATTTTTGCCCTAAGTCCTACCCAGACCTAGTCGCCAACACGAGGCGAATTCTCTAACCATTTACAAGAAATATGAAATGATAATAATAAAAACTCCCTCTTGAAGAACTTCTGAAGTTGGAGACGAAGATCCGCTGTAGAATAAGTGTTATAGAAGCGCTACGGCCGGCGCTATCCCATATTAGGACAGATTCTGCGCGCCAGAATCTTCAATCCGAGGAAACATTTCTCTCTTGCCTTCTGTTCTCCGCGCTACCGCCTACCGTCAGGCGCTATCTCCTTCTATATGTGCTCCCGGAATTGCGCTACTCATCGCTAGCGCCGGGCGCTAGGTGCTACCGCTGGCGCTAATGGGAATGTTGAATTTGATGGCTCAAATTTTGGGGCAACCTTCTTATGTAATCCTTGAGGCATATGGACTTTGTTTTCCTGCACACTTAAGCACACAAGATCAAATACAAATAGGTTTTGGTATTCTCAAACTTAGGAGATGCGGAAGACCTTGTTCCAACAAACTCCCCCTTTTGATAATAACAAAACCATTAATGATAAATCAGAGCATTAATATATATAAGCACGATGAACTACTTTTGTGTGTGTGAGAGTGATGACTTAGGATAATTATCAATTTTAGTATTTAAAATTGATCCCCCTAAATACATGCTCCCCCTAAGTGAATGCTCCCCTAATATGTAAGCTATCATCTTTAATTAATCAAGTTAGTTTTTCATTTTGATAGCGGATTTTATTTATCATGGAAGATCTCCCCCTTTTGTTATTAGCAAAAGTGAGTAAGGAAACAAAACACAGAAGAGATTTGATTAGAAGATAAAGGCATGATCGAGCTTTTTAGAGAGAAGAAAATGATAAGGGGTTTTAGAATACTTTTCATTGAAATAGATCAGAGTTTTGAGCATAAAAATGAATAATATAACATTTAACAAGTAATCAATATTATCTTGTTAGTTCTCTCCGATATATAAGAGTTTTAAGCATAAATAGAATACAAGGTAAATGGAAAGTTGCGGAAGACTTATATAAAAAAAATACAATCAAAACATCTTTTGTAAGACATGATGATTCATAAAATGAAACAAGTTGTTTGTGTAAATCATTGTTCAGTTAAAATCTTTAAGTTTTAACAATAAAGTAACCAAGCATGAAATAATGTTATCAAAAAGAGATTACTCCAATGTTATTTTAATTCACAATTTCAAAACGAACCAAACATTGTAGAAAGTATGCTAGGTTATCTAGTGCATTTCATAAATAGAAAGAGTAGTATAGAATTAGCATTAGGATCCAATACTAACGAGAAGAAGTGTTATGAAAGATAATGATGTGCACATAGGTGTATTTTGAATAAAGTAAACAAATGTTTTAATAAAAAATACATGAAATATGTAAAGTAAAGAGCACAATAAAACACAAATAATTTTACTTCCACACACTTCAATGCACAAACAAAATGTACAACTTGCAAGGTGCTTTGCACACACAATGCTCATCAAGACTTATCAGGGTGCAAAGTAGTGCTTGGGGGATCACATATTTTATTTTATTTTAATATTGAAACTAGTGATCCGGTGTACTTAAGAGTAAGTGGTTTTTATTTTGAAAGAAAGATATGGTTTGCAGAAGATACTTTACTATTCTTTCCAAGGTGCTCAACCTCACAACGCTTATTAAGACTTATCAGGAGGTTCAAGTAGTGCTTGGTGGAGTTATCTTTGTCACTTTATTTTATGATTTTTGTTTTGTACAAAGTTCTCTGAATACACTTGTTTTGCAAACCAATATAATTTATGAAAACATAACCACTTTTCTTAACTTTTAAAAGTGCAAATAAAGGTAGTGTGGGTAAGATACTTGTGCAATTTAAATTCATTGTACTAATGCAAAACATACACAAGCATTCTTAGATTAAACACATGTATAGACAATGCCAAAATAAGTGAGTGAATAAATATCATTATCAAACATAAAACATTTACTTATACTTAGAGGCAAGCTAAGCTTTGTTCTACACAACTTCTACAATATAATTGATGCACATATTAATAGATATATCAAAGCATGATGAAAACAATGTTCAAAGTAGTTTGAAAAGATAAATTGCAACATTATAGAAGTTCTAAATAATAGATTAAATCATGCTTGATTTTCACAGGAAAGTCCATACAGGTTTTTTGATAGTTTTAATGTTTTATATTTTTGTATTAGATTTTTGCATAAAAATAGACTTTAAACAAATGACAAAAACAAAAAAGGCAAACATATATTTTGTAATTTGGCTTTTGTATTTTTGTATTTGATTTTTCAAAAATGAAATAAAATCAGAAGTGCAAAAATAAATAGTACATATTGATTAATATATTTTTAAGAATTTTTCAAAATTTTAAAAATACAGAAAAACAAATGGGTGCGCTAGCGCCGGCGTTAGCGCTAGCGCGGGAAACAGTACACGATTATTGATGATTTTGAAATTTTTAATTGTTGAATTGATTAAGTGTCCAAATAGTAGTTTCATGCAAAAATTTCAGAATTTTAGGAGATGTCTTAGATGGTTAAAAATTGCAAAATTGCGTTTATGAATGTGTTTTAACTCGAAAGATCTAGAACACCTAACTCAAGTCGTAATAATCGAAATCTTGCATCGGGAAGAGGTTTATTAAATATGTCAGCGAGTTGAGAGTCCGTGCCAATGAAACTTACTTTTACATGATCTTTATTAATGTGATCCCTAATGAAATGATGATGAACATCGATGTGTTTGGATCTAGAGTGGTGTACGGGATTATATGTGAGGTCTATTGCACTTTTGTTGTCACATTTAAGATCAATGTTCTTGAGATGAAATCCAAAATCCTCTAGAGTTTGGCTCATCCATAACGCTTGTGCACAACAACTACCAAGTGCGATGTATTCGGCCTCCGTGGTGGAGAGTGCAACCGAAGATTGTTTCCTACTAGACCAAGCAACTAATGAGGGTCCTAAAAAGTGACAAGTACCGCTAGTGCTTTTTCAATCTATTGAACAACCGGCGTAATCCGAATCGGAATAGCTGTGGAGTGTGAATGAATCATTGTGTGGGTACCATAATCCTAATTTAGATGACCCTAATAGATAACGAAAAATAGGTTTTATCGCTTTTAAATGAGATTCTTTTGGATTGGCTTGAAAGCGAGCACATAAACATACAACACACATTATATCTGGTCTAGATGCACTTAAGTAAAGAAGAGATCCTATCATTCCTCTATATAACGTTTGATCAATGGAAATTCCAGATTCATCTTTTCCTAGTTTTAAAGAAGCACTCATAGGAGTAGAAGCTTGTTTAAGATTTTCAAATCCAAATCGTTTAAGCATATCGTGAACATATTTTTTTTGGCAAATAAAGATACCATTAGTTCATTGTGAGATTTTAAAACCAAGAAAATATGATAGTTTTCCTACAAGACTCATTTCAAATTCATTTTTCATTACTAAGACTACTTCATTACACAACTCTTCATTAGTGGCTCTAAAAATGATATCATCAACATATATTTGTAAAATAATTAGATCGTTATTATTATGCTTAATGAAGAGTGTGTTGTCGGCACTTCCCATAACATAACCGCGCTTTAACAAAAATGATGTAAGTCTATCATACCATGCACGGGGCGCTTGTTTTAAACCATAAAGCGCTTTTTCTAATTTGTAAACATGATTAGGAAATTTTTCATTTATAAAACCGGGGGGTTGTTCTACATAAACTTCTTCTTTTATAAACCCGTTTAAAAAGGCACTTTTAACATCCATTTGAAATAATTTTATTCTTTTAAAACTTGCAAATGCCAAAAATATTCGTATAGATTCTAAGCGAGCAAAGGGTGCAAAAGTTTCTTCAAAATCTAGCCCCTCGATTTGAGAATAACCTTGAGCAACTAAGCGTGCTTTATTTCTTATAATCCTAGATTTACCATCTAATTTATTTTTAAAGATCCATTTTACGCCGATAACTGGATGATTAGATGATCTATCTACTAGATTCCAAACTTTATTTCTTTCAAATTTATCTAACTCTTCATTCATAGCCAAAAACCAAAATTCGTCATTTAAAGCGGTGGAAACGTTTTTAGGTTCGATTTCGGAAACAAAGCAAATATTTGAAAACGTTTCATGAAGAGAAGATCGAGTTCTTACCTCAGTAGAAGGTTCCCCAGTGACTAGCTCTTTTGGATGATTTTTTGAGAAGTTCAAAATGCTTGGAGGTACATATTCATCTTCCTTGGACTTATCCTCCTCTTCTTTTGAAGGTTCCTCTTCGTCATGCTCCAAAGATGGCAAAGGTTCATTATTTGTACCTGTAGGAAGCCTTTCTGCACACGGAATAAATTCATCAAATTTAACATTAATAGACTCTTCAACCTTGCTCGATCTTTTGTTAAATATTCTATAGGCTTTACTGGTTGAAGAATATCCAAGAAATATTCTTTCATCACATTTTTCATCAAATTTTCCTAAGGAATCTTTTGTATTAAGAATAAAACATTTACAACCAAATACTTTAAAATATGATACGTTAGGTTTCTTCTTATAATATAGTTCATACGGTGTGAGATTTAGTGATGGGCGAAGCATGAATCTATTCATTACATATCATGATGTGCTTACGGCTTCGGCCCAAAAAGACTTAGGTAATTTATATTCAGATAACATGGTGCGTGCTAGTTCTTGGATTGTCCTATTTTTCCTTTCTACAACACCGTTTTATTGAGGTGTGCGTGGAGCGGAGAACTCATGCTTAATACCTAACATTTCACAAAAAGATTTAAAATTTTTATTTTCAAATTCACCTCCATGATCTGAGCGAATGCATTTTATTTTTAAATCTAGTTCATTTTGAATACGAGTACATAATTTTGAGAATTCACAAAACGCATCAGATTTGGAAGAGAGAAATAAAGTCCAACAATATCTTGAGAAATCATCTATTAGAACGAAAGTATATATTCTACCACCAAGACTTGCGGTGTTAACGGGACCAAAGAGATCCATATGAATTAATTGCAATGGTTTTGAAGTAGAAATTTTGTTTTTGCTTTTAAAAGATGATTTTGTAAATTTTCCTTTTTGGCATGGAGAACATAGTGAAGATAAATTTCCATTCAATTTAGGCAATCCTCTAATCAATTCCTTTGCTAGTTTTAAAATGTGCTTTGTACTAGCATGAACTAAACGTCTATGCCATAGTTCTAATTCATCATTTTTTATTATAAAACATTTTATAGATGATTTGGAAAGATCATGAAATGAAACTATGTAAACATTGTGAACTCTAGGTGCAGTTAGTAACACATCTTTTGGTTTAGGATTAAATATTTTGCAACGATTAGTGGATGATTCAAATAATACATCTAATCCTTTATCACACAGTTGACTTATAGATATTAAGTTATGTTTTAATCCTTTTACATAAAGAACATTTGAGATAAGAAAGGATTCGTTACCCACTGTACCTACTTCCATGATCCTTCCTTTACCTTTATCACCAAGCGTAACGATCCCTCCTTTCTTCTTTTCTAGGCTAAGGAATTTTGCTTTGTTGCCCGTCATGTGCTTGGAGCAGCCTGAGTCCAAGTACCACACATCCTCCGTTTCCTTAGCCTTCCTGCAAATCTAGAGAGAAGATGAGAGTAAAGATCCAGATATCCAAGAGGTACCACCCATAGAGTAAGTGGATTTCTTAGGTACCCAGATTTGTTTTAACGATCGTTGTTTTATATTCCTGCAAGAGCTAGATGTGTGTCCAAACTTAAGACAATTTGCACACGAAATAAAGGGGGTTGAGACACTTTTCTGAATTTCTACATTGCTCTTGCTGGATGATGTTTGAACTTTAGAAAAAATAGGAGATTTTTTAACTGTTGAGCTACCGCCGACGTTAGTGGCTAGCGCCGGGCGGTAGGGCTCACTTTGATATCCGACCCCAAATTTTCCAAAACCATAACATTGGTTTCCCAAAATCATATCAAAGGATTTTTGACCAATCCCGAATTTTTTTATGGCTATATTGAGGTCATGATTTTGTTTTTTAAGAAATGTATTTTCTTGTACAATCATAACACATATATTTTCAAAGCCCTTTTTGTTATTTTCAATTTGTAAAAGAGAGGTTCTTAGTTTTCTCTCTAAGTCCCCCTTTTCTTTTGCAATAGTTTTGTTTTGTGAGAGGGCCTTAGAAAGAGAAACTTCAAGTTCTTTTATCTTAAATAAAGAGTGCTCACACTCTTGGCATGAAACCTTTCTCTTTTCAAGGGAAATCAATTTTTTTTGTGAGCTTATGATTTTCTTTGATAATAGATTCATTTTCACGATTTAATATAATATTATCTTTTATACTTTGATCATAGGATTTGCAAGTTAGAACAAATTCATCATAGAGTTCTTCAAAGCTAGGAGGAGTTACCTCAGTGTCGCTAAGAACACTGGTGTCGTCATCGTTGCTTTTTGCCATTAAGCATAAGTTTGCTTCCTCCTCGCTACTTGAATCAGACTCATTTGAATCTTCAGAGGATTAATCATCCCAAGTTGCGGCTTTCAATACTTTCTTTTTCTCTTTTGTTTTGTATTGTTCTTTTTGCTCATTTTGATACTTCGGGCACTGGCTCCGAATGTGCCCGGTCTTTCTGCAGTGGTAGCACTCCGATGGTGGTCTTTCTTCTTCATCTTCGCTTCCTTTTCCTTTCCTTGATGAAGAGGAAGATCCCTTTCGTCGAGCATCCTTTTGGAAGTATTTCCGGAATGTGTTCCTTCTTTCCGGATTCCTGATGAACTTCCTGAAGTTCTTCACCAGGAGACCTTCTTCATCTTCATCATCATCTTCGATGCTCTCCTTCTTTGATTTTAGTGCTAGCGCCTTTTTCTTTGGCTCTTTGTTGTATTCATCGTGTTGAATCTGGAGTTCTACCTCATGGGTTTTGAGATTCCCAATAAGGTTCTCGATCTGGAGCGTTCTTAAGTTGTGCGACTCTGAGATGGCTGTCACCTTTGGATTGAACCTTGGAGGTAAAGAGCGAAGAATTTTCCTCACCAAGTCCCCATCTGAGTAGATCTTTCCAAGTGCCTTTGAAGCGTTGATGATCTTGTTGAAGCGAGTGTACATCGAGTCGATGTCCTCTTCGGTATCCATCCTGAATTTTTCATATTCAGATTCCAGTTGGAATAGCTTTGCATCTTTCACCTGCAATGTACCTTCATGAGTAACTTCCAATTGATTCCAAATATCATAAGCAGTTATGCATGCAGAAATTCTATTAAACTCAGTCCTATTTAAGGCGCAATATAAAGCGTTCATTGCTTTAGCATTATTTTTACACCTTAGTTTATCGTTATCATCCCATTTATCTTTAGGTTTTAGTAATGTCGCCTCTCCCACTACAGTTGTAGGAGGAGAGTACCGAACTTCTACCATGTTCCATACTTCTACATCCATGGTCATAAGAAAACACATCATTCGATTTTTCCAATAGTTGAAATCTGACCCAGAAAAGAGAGGTGGTCGACTAACTCCTTGACCCTCCGAAAAAGCGAGATCATGATACGCCATTATTCCCGGTTGTTAAGCCGATTGGAATAAAACCCCTCTGATACCACTTATTGGATCGGTAGGCGCCCTTAGAGGGGGGGGGGGGGAATAAGGGTTTTAAAAACTTATATTATATTTTGAAAAACTTTGAAATAATGCGTGATTAAGAAGATGAGAAATCAAGTGAAACAATTGAAATAAAGTAGAGACATGTTTTATTAATATGAAATAAAGTTTTACAAAAGGTGATTTCTATAACGCTAGAAATCTGTGGCGAATAATAGTAAACTCTTTTTGTTTTCTATCCCGACTCGCATCCCCACGAACCGGTGGCCCTAGCCTATCCTTCCCGGATTCGGCCTCAAGCCGCTCTAGCCAATCCAACCCCAGATATGGCCTTGAGCACCCCCTAGACCTAACCTAGATCTAGTCGTCAACACGAGGCGAATTTCTGCCCTAAGTCCTACCCAGACCTAGTCGCCAACACGAGGCGAATTCTCTAACCGTTTACAAGAAATATGAAATGATAATAATAAAAACTCCCTCTTGAAGAACTTCTGAATTTGGAGACGAAGATCCGCTGTAGAATAAGTGTTATAGAAGCGCACATCGTTTGGATACGGCGTGAAGAGATTCTACTTCAGAAATTCGCAGAACTTTGGTAGGACATCAACTTTCGGCCAAGACAGCCTATGGAATTCTACCACTCAATCTCTCTCTCTGATGTCTATGTGAAACAAGAGAAGAGGGGTCCAATTTATAGCCTTAGCGCTAGCGCCTACGCTAGCGCTACCGCCAGCGCTATCTCATATTAGGACATATTCTGCACGGTAGAATCTTCAATCCGAGGAAACATTTCTCTCTTGCCTTCTGTGCTCTGCGCTACCGCCTGTGCTATCGGCTACCGCCAGGCAATAGATCCTTCTATATGTGCTCCCGGAATTGCGATACTCATCGCTTGCGCCGGGCGCTAGGTGCTACCGCCGGCGCTAGTGGGAATGTTGAATTTGATGGCTCAAATTTGGGGGCAACCTTCTTATGTAATCCTTGAGTCATATGGACTTTGTTTTCCTGCACACTTAAACACACAAGATCAAATACAAATAGGTTTTGTTATTCTCAAACTTAGGAGATGCGGAAGACCTTGTTCCAACAATAACGTCTTGTTGGAACCTTAGTTTTGATTTGAGTCAGGATCCATCTTTAATATTTAAGTTTCTATCTTAACACATCTTATAACTTAGATCAAATTCACTTAAGTCAGAAGACTAAGAAAATAATATAAATATGATGTGATCGAATCAGAAGAAATAATATAAGAAAAACTATATATGTTCTCTGCGTTCGACGAACGGCTATCGGCGTTCGACGAACGACGCTCTGCGGTCGACGAAAGATGTTCATTTTGCGCTCGACAAAATCAAGCCATCTCAGCGATCGACGAATAGATTGTCTCAGCGGTCGACGAACAGACCCCGTCTCAGCGGTCGACGAAATCCAGCTCGACGAAAAGTTGCATTCGACGATCTCAAGTCTGCGTTCGACGAATCTTCAACAGAAGCCCAGAACGATGAATCAAATGTTCAGATCGACGAACTTGAAGTTGAGCTCGACGAAATATTATCAGCTATATAAATTCTCCTTTCCCAGCTCGACTAATATTATATATGTTGTTAGATTTAATAATGCAATATTTTATCCTTTCTATTTATATATTGCTATATATTGCAAGCCTTAACATTATAGCCGTTGCAGCACTAAATGTTATAGCTATTGCAGAAAAGCTTAAAGACAGCAGTTTATCTTCTCGAGGAATCAAGATAATTAAAGAGACTTTATCTCTTGCCTTTTCCCAAAAAAAGTGGAATTCAAAATAAGAGAGAAATTCTCCAGATTATATAAAGGCAGAGAAAAGATCAGAGAAACATATAGAGTGAAGAACTCAACAAAAGAGAGACATAGCACACAGAATATATGACACAAGCATAAACAGAGAACAACCTATTATTCTATCTTTTTTTTGCTAACTCTTCTCTGCAGATCTTCTTCATCCTGAGACACCCATCAAGATCATTTGCTCATGATCTTAACAGCAGCAGAAGAAGAAAGGAATACTTCATCCAAGAGAAGAAGCTTCACCACCTGAACATCAACTCTAATCAAATCAGGGGGAGCTCTTCAACATCTTCATCAAAGATCCATTCTCAACAACCCATCAGGATCTCTAGAGTCTTCTCAGAAAAGAGAAGAACACTTTAACCTTTTTGTTTTCTTTATTCCCTCCTGTACAAAGGGTTATAAATCCCTTCAAAAGTTAACTCTTGGTGACAGGGCACCTTAGCAAAAACCTGTGATTTGGTTTTTGAGTTACCTGATCAAAAGCTCATATGGTGGCAGGGCACCTGATCAAAAACCTGTAGTGGATTCCTACCAGTGGGTAGAAGAGTAGATGTACCCAGGTTGATTGGGGAACTACTATATTTCTTGTGTCTTCTGGTTTACTTGTCTTATGCTTTATTTTCTTGCTGCTGTGTTGTGATCTGTTTGTGTTTATCTTTTATAACTGTATTTAAAATAACTTAAAAAGAAGTTTTTAACTTAAGAACTAGACTCTCCTTCAATTGGTATCAAAGCAAGGCTGATTATATTAATCACCTTCAACTGATATTCAATTGCACTTTCAATTGGTATCAGAGGGTAGTTGATTTTCATATAGGCTAACACCTAAATCACAAAGATCATTTAGTTCTTAATGTTGGGACCATTGTCCACAATGTCTTAGATTTGGAGAAGTCCATTCCTAAGTCAAAGATATACCTCAGAATGTATTTGATATACTTTCTAGAATCATTGTGCCGAAGATCAGGTCAAGCAAAGTGCTCAAGGAATTCATCTAAGCTCACAAGCGTCGAGACACTACATATCGCTCGACGCCTGTGACCCAGAAGCGTCGACCCATGTCTGCTGCTCAAAAAGACAAGGTCGCCGCTGAAGATCTGAGACCAAGTTTAGAAGCATCGAGCCAAGGAATATCGCTCAACACCGTGGAATAAGAAGTGTCGACTAAACTTCAGTTTGCTCAACGCCAGCAAAAAGAGTCGAGATATGAAGGCAAGATTAAAAGCGTCGAGACACTACACATCACTCGACACCTTATTGAAAAAGCGTCGACAGAAATACACAATGCTCAACGCCTTTTTCTGAGAAATGCATAACAGTTCATCTACAGCTAGCTGAGCCTTGGTTTGTTCTGAAGCAATTAAAGACGTTGAAGACTTAATGTCATGCTGACGTGGAGGAGCGTGTCAGATGTCGCGGATGACGGGCTATAAATAGAAGGGATAACCTATGATTCAAGAGTAGAACTCTCCTATTAAAGTCCATTATCTTCTTCGTTCTTCAAAAAGAAAATCTAAGGAAGAATCTGAAGAATCCATCTCCTCTTTCAGAATCGTACTACAAGAAATTCCTTAGCAATCTGGTGCTGAGACTATTTTCTGAAGAGAGAAGGTAAGAAGGAAGAATCTGTTTTCCTAAAGAAGAACAATCATCCCAGCCTATGCAAATCAAGAAGATCATTTTGCTGATGTTGTTCTGCTGAAGTTTTCTATCTGATCTTTTCAGATAGATCAAGAAGACTCAATACATTGGTGAATCTGAGTCTAAGTATTGTTTCTACTTCTTTCAAATTATGTAGGATATGAGTTGTTAGATCTGAGTGTAGGATCTTTCAAGGATCTGAGGTGTAGGATCAGGAGTGATCTGAGTTGTAAGATTCAGGATTGAATCTGATTGTAAGCCTATTGTTATAAAGGCTGAGGTAGGATCTGCTGAGATCTGAGTTTGTAAGATCTGCTGAGATCTGAGAGGGTAAGATCTGTTGAGATCTGAGTCTGTAGGATCTATTGAGATCTGAGCTGTAAGACCTGTTTGGTCGTCTGAGATCTGGAGGAGATATAAACCCTATCTAGCACACTGCTAGAGGTGAGAAGGGGGAAAGTGGATTACCCAAGATAAGGGGAACCACTATAAAATTCTGTGTGTTTGTGTTTATTTTCTTGAAAGATCTGATCATTCATTTAGGTTTTGATCAAGAATTGCAAATAGTTTTCAAAATAACCTATTCACCCCCCCCCCCCCCCCCCTCTAGGTGATTAGCTACCCTTAAATAAATTCTTTCAAGTGTTATCAGAGGGAGGTTGTTCAAGAAAAGGTTTAACAGCCTGAACAAGATCTCCTAAGGGTAGACTTGTTAATTTGTGATGGCTAACAGTGAAGGAAACAAGGAATTCACATCAATGAAGTTACTAATCTGTAGAAAAGAAAACTTTGGGATTTGGAAGGAAAGGGTCAGATTATTCATGGAAGCTTCTGACCCTAGGATATACATCACTGTACTAGAAGGACCTTTTGTTCCAATGAAGGTCTCATTCACAGATGGAAGTATCAAGACTCCCAAAACATACTCTGAGATGACTAAAGATGAAGTGATTCTGGCCTCCATGGATAAAAGAGCTCAGAATATCATTGTGAGTGCAATTGAGGATTCAACCTTCCAGAACTTAGTACATTGCAAAACTGCCAAAGAAATGTGGGAATCTCTCATTGTCTATATGGAAGGGACTGAGGAAGTCAGAGATGACAGGAAGTCTCTTCTAAATCAGCAATATGAGGCTTTCAGACAAGACAAGAAAGATTCAATAGCAATCTGCTATGAGAAATTCTTCAAAATTGTAAATGGTCTGAAAACCTTTGGAAGAACTTTTACAGATTATTAGCTGAATGATAAATTCTTAAGATCCCTGAACAAATAATGGGATATCAAGATCTGTGCTATCGGGGAAATGGGAAATCTGGGAAATATTCAGCCACAGAATCTATATGGGAAACTTTTGTCCCATGAACTTCACCTGAATACTAGAAAAGCTGAATTAGGACACAGCAAGGAAAATCCTATTGCTCTGAAGGCAAAAAGTTCCAAGAGAAGCAAAGAAAGAATATCATTATCTCCCAGGATACCATCTGAATCTGAAAAATCAGAGACCAGTAATTCTGATTCTGAAATATCAGATGGTGAACTGTCACTCTTCACCAAACAGCTGAAAAGGATGCTCAGAAGAAAACAACACTGGAAAACTAGACCCTCTCAGTCATCCAGATCTAAGAAGCACTCCAATTCTTCTGAAGGATTCAAACAAAATTTCAAGAAGGACCGGTATAATTCTAAACATAATAAATCTAATTCAGAAGAAATTGTGTGCTTTGGATGCAGGAAATCTGGACACATGATTGCTGATTTTCCTTCAAAAAGAAAGAATAACAAGAAGTCTGATGAAAGGAGGCACAAATCTGACAAGAAACATGAGAGGAGCCTAATAGCCAAGAAAGGCAAGTCACACTCAGTGACAGTGAATCTCAATCATCTGATTCAGATAGTGAAGAGTCACTCATACCTCTGGTGGCTGTCAATGAAAGAGAAAACATTTTGAACCTTAGACCTATGATAAGAGCCCCACTATCAAGGTCTGATAGTGAAGAGGATGAAGAAGAAAATACAGGACTCATGGCACTCAGTGATGAAGAGGATCAGGAGACAATCTCTAATGTGAAGGTACTTAATAAATCTCCTTTATCTGATTCTGAATCTGAACCTAAAATTATTTCTAAACCTGAGACAAATTCATTTTCTTCTGATGAGAATGACTCAGAATCTAACTTTCATGAAGATGAAATTATTAAGAAATATGAGTCACTTCTTAAAGCTCTTAAAAAGAGCAAAAGGCATAACAAAAATCTACATAAAGAAATATCTGAATTAAAGCAAACTAACTCCCAATACTCTGAGGCAGCTGAGAGGCTGAATCAGGTAAGTAAGGAGCTTAGCAAATTAAAAGCCATGTCTATCATTCACATTCAAACTTTATGCACTAAGGAGAAATTAATAAAAGAACTTGAAGAAAAACTCCTAGCTGAAAGGAAGCTTGTGGCAAAGTTCTCAAAACCACAAACTATCCTTCCCATAATAGACACATTTTCTGCACAATACAGATCTGGCATAGGATACAATGGAAAGGCAAAAAATAAATCTAAAAATAATGACAAGACACTTATGCAACCTATAAAATTCAACAAAGCTATGCCTATCACAAATGAGCATGATCAAAAAGTTGTGCATAAGTTTTGGAAGGGTGAGTGTTCAAATAGCAAAGATGACTCAACTCAACCAAGTGTCAATGATGCCAAATATCTATACAAAGAAAAAGAATTAACTCATCATGACTCCTTTGTATTTAAAGCAAACACCAAACTCAAAGGAGAGGAACTAAGACCAGTAGCGAAAACCACTGCTGTCAAGGAAACTAAATCAGTAAATTTCATTAAAACACTTTACAAAGCTCCATTGAATAAGGCAATTAAACAACATGTAAGTCAACCCAAAGAAGTGAGAAGACCTCAAAGGAGATATAACAGACATGAATGTTGGTGCTGTGGAAAGGTTGGCCATTTTGCCTTTGACTGCTGGTTCAATCCAACTGTTCCAAGATTTAATTCTGGGAAACCAGTACTCAGACCTGTGGCAACACACACAGCACAAAGATTCAAACAACAAATAAAGACACCAGCTATTACTAACAAAGTTCTAGGACCCAACTCTGTGTGGGTTCCTAAGAAAAAGTAATTTACTTATTGCAGGTTTGTCCAAAGACCAATCAAATTCCTATCTGGTATTTAGACAGTGGGTGTTCCATGCACATGACTGGAACAAGAAGTCTACTAAAAGACTATACCTCTCTGAAGAATGGACCAAATGTTGTATTTGGAGGATCTGACAGAGGTAAGACTAAAGGATATGGCAAAATCACAAATGGAATTGTCACCATCACCAAAGTTGCTTATGTTGATGGATTGCAGCACAATCTCATCAGCATAAGTCAATTATGTGATCTTGGGTATGACATTTCATTTCACAAGGATTAGTGCCTGATTAAGAAAGAGAATAGTATAATTCTCTCAGGCACTAGGAGTGGCAACATTTACTGTTTAAATTTCATATGTTCTGATCAAATAAATCCCATATGCTTAGTTGCTGAAAATAAATTCTCCTGTAGTGTACAATGGCACAAAAGGTTAGCCCACATAAACTATAAGACTATAAATAAACTTATTTCAGGAGATCTAGTGAGAGCAGGGCCTAAGTGGAAGTGTGTTCAGGAGGGTCCCTGTCATGCTTGTCAAATGGGTAAGCAAACCAAGTCATCCTTCAAACCAATAGGTGAGAAGGATTCCATTAGATGTCTATATCTACTTCACATGGACTTATTTGGACCAATGTCAATTCATAGCCTAGGAGGAAAGATTTACACCTTTGTAATTGTTGATGACTATTCTAGATTCACATGGGTATTCTTCCTAAGACACAAGTCAGATACTTTAGAAGTATTCACTAGCTTTGTTAGGCAAATTAAAAATGAAATAGGAAATACAGTAGTCAAAATTAGAAGTGACCATGGGACTGAATTTCAGTCAGGAGTAATGACCAAATTCTGTGAAAATCTTGGCATCTTACAAGAGTTCTCATCTCCTAGAACACCCCAACAAAATGGGGTTGCTGAGAGAAGAAATAGAACTCTCATTGAAGCCAGTAGGAGCATGCTTAGTGACTCCTCTCTTCCTGAGTATTTCTGGGCTGAAGCTGTAAACGCAGCATGCCATGTGCAAAATAGGGCTCTTATCAACAAAAGATTGAATAAGACCCCTTATGAGTTGTTTAAAGGTAGAAAACCCACTTTAGCCTACTTCAAAATATTTGGAAGTAAATGCTTTGTATTAAATAATGGAAAGCACCATCTCACTAAGTTTGCTGAAAAAGCCCATGAGGGAATCTTTGTTGGCTATAGCTCTCAAAGTAGAGCTTATAGAATCTTCAACAAAAGCTCAAATAAGATAGAAGAATCTATACATGTTGTATTTGATGAAACCAGCCTTATTTATAAGGATCTAGGAAGTCTCTCTAGTAATGTAGGTTCTACACAGAAATTGAAGGAGATGAGAATCAATGAACAGCACGTTGAATACAATGAAGAAACTAATGGGACTGTGATTGTGAATAGAGAGGATGAGTTTCAAGAAGAAGACAATCATGAAGAACCAATTGCTGTTGAAGAACCACGTCATCCAGAACCTCTAGAACAGCCAACTCAAACAGATGCACCAGAATCACAAAGAGAGAATGAAAGGTGGAGGAATGCAACCAAACATCTGAAGGATCACCCAAAAGAACAAATTATAGGAAATCCAAATGAAGGTGTGCAAACTAGAAGAGGGAACTCAATACATGAGGTATTGCGTCACAGCTTCCTATCCAAAATAGAGCTTAAGAAGTTTGATGAAGCCAATAAGGATCATTCATGGATATTGGCTATGCAAGAAGAGCTAAATAAATTTGAAAGATGCAAGGTCTGGATATTGGTTCCTAGACCAAAGAAACACAAAGTCATAGGGACCAAATGGGTATTTAGGAATAAGCTAGATGAAAATGGTGTAATTGTCAAAAACAAAGCACGGTTGGTTGCCCAAGGATATAGACAGGAGGAAGGCATAGATTTTGATCAAGTGTTTGCTCATGTGGCAAGATTGGAGGCAATCAGGCTATTCCTGGCATTTGCAGCACATATTGGATTCATAGTTTATCAAATGGATGTGAAGTCAACATTCCTTAATGGAACAATACGGGAGGAAGTATATGTAGAACAACCCCCAGGTTTTATTGATTCTACTCATCCAAACTATGTCTATCTTTTATTAAAAGCTTTGTATGGTCTAAAACAGACACCTAGGGCCTGGTATGAGACACTATCTAGATTTCTCATTGAGAACAAATTCTCAAGGGGAAAGATAGACAAGACATTGTTTCTTAGGGTAGTTAAAGGTCATATTATTCTAGTGCAAATATATGTAGATGACATAATTTTTGGCTCAACTGACAATAACCTTTGCAAAAGGTTTGAAAGTCTTATGCAAGGGAAATTTGAAATGAGCAGCATGAGTGAGCTCAAATACTTCTTGGGACTGCAAGTGAAACAGTCTGAGGAAGGAATCTTCATTTCTCAGACCAAGTACACCAAAGAGATCATCAAGTAGTTTGGAATGGAAAATTCCACTATCATGAAAACTCCAATGGCAGCCAATATGTCACTGGACAAGGATGATAAAGGGAAACCTATTGATGAAACCTTGTACAGAGGTATCATTGGCTCACTGCTCTACCTAACTGCTAGCAGGACAGACATTATGTTCTCAACATGTGTGTGTGCTAGGTACCAAGTAAACCCTAAAGAATCTCACTATACTACTGTCAAAAGAATCCTGAGATATCTGAAGGGTACTCTTAATCTTGGCCTTTTGTATCCTAGAAGCAATGACTTTGAACTGACTGGTTTTTCAGATGCTGATTTTGCAGGATGTAAGGAGGATAGAAAAAGCACATCAGGCACCTGTCAATTTCTTGGAAAAAGACTAATATCTTGGAGTAGCAGGAAGCAGACCAGTGTAGCTATCTCTACAGCAGAATCTGAGTACATCTCAGCTGGAAACTGCTGTGCCCAGCTACTTTGGATTCAACATCAACTCCAAGACTATAAAATCAAGCTAAGTAAATCTCCTTTATATTGTGATTCAACTAGTGCGATTGATATAGCTAATAATCATGTATCACATAGCAGAACAAAGCACATAGAAATTAGATATCACTTTATTAGAGAACATGCAGAAAATGGAGACATCATAATTGAATATATTCCTACAGACAAACAAGTAGCTGACATATTCACTAAACCCCTGGATGAAACAAAATTCAATAACTTCAAAATTGAATTAAGAATGCTAAAAATGGAATAAAATTAGAATAAATGACAATTCACAAATAAGTATAGAAAATGAATTAAATAAAGTCTTTCAAGTGGTATCAATTTAGTCCTAAAATGTGAGTGGAGTTATATCTGGCATTGAGCAAGGATACCTGGCGTCCAGAGAAGATTCCTGGAGTCGAGCGAAGATAAATGGCGTTGAGCAAGGCCGTCTCGACAGGGTATATTTGAACCATTTGATCAATCTTGTTAAAGAAGTCCGGCGCGCGGCTACTCATCTTCTTGAACTAGAAATTCTATAAATAGGGAAGACACTTCGTTAGTACATTTGCCCTAGAATTCTCAATTCGAAATTATCTGCCCTAGAAAATCTTTCCATCAATACTCTCAATCTACAATCAACAACAACAATGCCTCCCAAGAGCAGTGATTACCTTTACGAAGGAGGCGAGCTTGTTCGCAATGGATTTCAATCAGCACCAGAGGAAATCACGTCAACCATCGAGCTGATCTACAAAGCAGGACTAGAATTCATTCTATCTGAATCGACTCTAATTTGGAAACGAGAGGTATTAGAACTTTTCTCCAATACAGTAATAGACACCGCCAATACTAAGCTGAAAACTACTGTAAATGGTAAGAAGATTAAGATTTCTCCTACTAGACTTGCAAAGGCACTAGAACTGCCAAGATTCAAAAGTAATAAAGAAGAGGAAGAAGTGAGTTCTGAGATGATTAGATTAGCCCAAGTTTGGTGTGGAATAGAAACATCACATGAAATTTCTGGGAGTATACTAAGGAAAGGGATGAATTCAAGAGGAAAACTGCTGAGAGATGTGATTGAAAAGGGACTACTATGCAAGACAGGGTCCCATGATAAAATCTCCAGGAAAATGTTTGTGCTTCTGACAAGGATTATTCATTCATTAAGAACTGATTGGGGAAAGGTGGTGTTTGACAGAGTGATTGAATGTATCCAGGCACCCAACTTGGGTAGGATATTGTCTCTATATTTAGTAAAAGTCATTCCAGATTCTTTAAACAACAAACTTGGATCCAAGATAAATCATATGAAGAAAATGGACATCAGAATGATAGAGAGATGGGAAATAATTTTGTCAAATCATCCACCAACAGAATATTCTCCCAAGCAGAAGAAAGTTCAGAAGAAAAAGAAGAAGAAGGTCTCTTCTAGCTCATCAAGCTCATCTTCTTCCAAAAGAAAATCAAGATCCTCTCCAATTCATGATCCTAATCTCACAACATCTGAAGAAGAAGAAGGGAACAAACCCAGGGATAGTATTCCTGACACACCAACAGGTACTGATCCAATATTGGAAGGGATTGACAAGATCAATAAAGAAAAAGATGAGAATGAGAAAGAAGAGGAAGTAAGAGGAAGTCAACCAGGATCCCCTGCAAGAGATAAGGAGAAGTCTCAGAATGAGAGGGAGGCTCCAGATGAGATCCCTGCTCAGGTTAATACTAAATTTAACATGGCAGCAGTTGAGGGGGAGGCTCAGGATGAGATCCCTGCTCCAGATATTTCTGATATTAACAATACAGACATTGAGGGGGAGTCTCAGCATGAGATCCTTGCCCCTGAGAATTTTGATTCAGCAAATGCACCATTTGAGGGGTAGTATCATCCTGAGATCCCTGCTCAAGAAAATCCTGCTGCTGATGCTATGGATTTGGAAGGAGAGCCTGAAGCCACAAGGAAAGAGGCTGAAAAGGTGATTAAGATAGAATCTTCTTGCTCACATATGAGCCAGAGAGATGACTCTTTCATCAGAGAAGAAAGTAGTAGAAGTGATGGAATGGCAAGAGAAATCAATGTGGATCTAAGTCCAATACTACCTCAGCTGGAGGTGTTGCTTAATAATCAAAGAAGATTATTGGAACAATATATTGAAGAAAATAATACAAAAATGAAAAATGAAGTAGATTTTCAGATGAAATTGGTAAGATTTGAAGTCAATCATCAAATGAATGCACTGAGAAAGGAAATGATAAAATTTTTCAAAAGAGTTGGTGCTTCTGTGGACTATACAACTGAACAACTGGATGTAATCAAGGAGACTTCAAAGGAAATCAAAGAAAAACAAGCAGGTATTGCAAAGACTACAGATGATGTACAAGTGAATCAGGGAATTCTAAGCAACAATATGCAAGTGTTGTACAAAGAACAAGTTGCACAAACTCTTACAGGTACAACTAAGATAGAAGCTAGGCTGCAACAGCATGATGCTGCTATACTAGACAAAATTGATGAGAGCTCTTTAATTCTAAAAGATCAAGTAAAGTTTAATACAGATACTATAGATGACCTTTTTCTTAAGGTCAAGAAAATCATTGAAAGTGGAATACATCATCTAGAGGGCCAAGTTAGGTTTCAGAAGAATGTTATAAGAGATCATATAGTTGAAGAAGTCCTAAAGGGGGAGAGGTCAATGATTCAAGCCAGCTCTGAGCATGCTGTGTGGACCTCTAATTCAATAAGAGAAATTTTTGGCTATCCTCCCATAGATATAATAATGATCAAGTTTCTGAGACCAAGCCAACATCTCTTACACAAATCCAAAAGCAAATTGCCAAAATGTATAGTCCTGAGGGTAAAAGAAAGAGAGAAAACTTTATCAGTGAACAAGTAGAATCTAGCAAAAGGAAGTTCAGAGAAGAAGTTCAATCAAGGGTTGATTATGAACATTGGTCTCCCTCTTCAAGAGAAATGATTCTGGCAGCATGGGAAGCTGTGAAAGGTAATCCAGAAGAAAGAGGGAAATGGTACTCTGAAGCTGAGTGGTTGAAGCACAGGGATCAGGAGGAGCTGAAGATGAAAATCAAAGCTGACAAATTGGCTGGGAAAGTTCAGGCAGGTGATAAGGAGCCAATCAGATATTTTCCAAAACCGTTTGGCTATTTCAAGAGAAGAAAAGAGGTTGCTGAAGTCCTTTCCAAGAGAGTCAAAAGAGGAACAGAGATCAAGGAACCTGAACAGCATTAGGATTTTAATCTTTATTAAGAATTCTCAGACAAATGTATTTGATATAACTTTGAACAATCTTGATGTGCTCCCAGAGCAAACTATCTTTTATTATCATATATATATATATGCCTGTGATGTGATTCTTTCCTTATCTTGACATGATTTATTCTGAACTGCTTGTGATTTTGTGCTCATATGAGAAATCATGTCTGAGATAATTTCTTTTGTTAGAATGTTTTGGTAATCTGATTTTATAGGGTATTATACTCATTATATGTTGATTACCTGTATAGAAAATATTGATTTTCTTTGTAAAGAGGGATATATCATTGACTGAGGTTATGACTTCTTCAAATAGGGGGAGATTGATGGGACCATTGTCCATAATGTTTTAGATTTGGAGAAGTCCATTCCTAAGTCAAAGATATACCTCAGAATGTATTTGATATACTTTCTAGAATCATTGTGCAGAAGATCAAGTCAAGCAAAGTGCTCAAGGAATTCATCTAAGCTCACAAGCGTCGAGACACTACATATCGCTCGACGCCTGTGACCCAGAAGCGTCGACCCATGTCTGCTGCTCAAAAGGACAAGGTCGCCGCTGAAGATCTGAGACCAAGTTTAGAAGCATCGAGCCAAGGAATATCGCTCAACGCAGTGGAATAAGAAGTGTCGACTAAACTTCAGTTAGCTCAACGCCAGCAAAAAGAGTCGAGGTATGAAGGCAAGATTAAAAGCGTCGAGACACTACACATCGCTCGACACCTTATTGAAAAAGCGTCGACAGAAATACACAATGCTCAACGCCTTTTTCTGAGAAGCTCTGAACTGAGAAAGGCATAACAGTTCATCTACAGCTAGCTGAGCCTTTGTTTGTTCTGAAGCAATTAAAGACCGTTGAAGAATTAATGTCATGCTGATGTGGAGGAGCGTGTCAGATGTCGCGGATGACGGGCTATAAATAGAAGGGATAACCTATGATTCAAGAGTAGAACTCTCCTATTAAAGTCCATCATCTTCTTTGTTCTTCAAAAAGGAAATCTAAGGAAGAATCTGAAGAAGCCATCTCCTTTTTCAGAATCGTACTACAAGAAATTCCTTAGCAATCTGGTGTTGAGACTGCTTTCTGAAGAGAGAAGGTTAAGAAGGAAGAATCGGTTTTCCTAAAGAAGAACAATCATCCCAGCCTGTGCAAATCAAGAAGATCATTTTGCTGATGCTGTTCTGCAGAAGTTTTCTATCTGATCTTTTCAGATAGATCAATAAGACTCAATACATTGGTGAATCTGAGTCTAAGTATTGTTTCTACTTCTTTCAAATTCTGTAGGATCTGATTTGTCAGATCTGAGTGTAGGATCTTTCAAGGATCTGAGGTGCAGGATCAGGAGTGATCTGAGTTGTAAGATTCAGGGTTGAATCTGATTGTAAGCCTATTGTTATAAAAGGCTGAGGTAGGATCTGTTGAGATCTGAGTTTGTAAGATCTGCTGAGATCTGAGAGGGTAAGATATGTTGAGATCTGAGTCTGTAGGATCTATTGAGATCTGAGTTGTAAGACCTATTTCGTGGTCTGAGATCTGGAGGAGATATAAACCCTATCTAGCACACTGCTAGAGGGGAGAAGGTGGGAAGTGGATTACCCAAGATAAGGGGAACCACTATAAAATTCTGTGTGTTTGTGTTTGTGTTTATTTTCTTGAAAGCTCTGATCATTCATTTAGGTTTTGATCAAGAATTGCAAATAGTTTTCAAAATAACCTATTCACCCCCCCCCCCCCCCTCTAGATGATTAGCTACCCTTAAATAAAGTCTTTCACTTAAACTTTTTTTTAAATCTAATTGCACAAGAAGATTTTTTAACCACTTCTTCCACTAACTGTATTTATGATGCAGAACCATTTTCAAGTCTAAGTGAAGAAGAAGAGGAAGAACAAAAGGCCAGAAGATTCCGCATGTTGGCCATATATGGCTTAAACCACTACTCAGATGCAGAATCTGAATCAGATAAGGTAACTGAGGTAACTTCAACTCCTAATTTTACTTCAGGACAAATCAAATCAGATTCTAAAATTCCATATACAGATTTAATAAAATATGAAAATAAAATCAGAAAAGAGTTAACAATAAATAATTTAACTTCTGATAAACTTAAAGAAATTTTGAAAATATCAGAAGAACAAATTATTTCTTTAAAAAATAAGTTAATTAAGGCTGAAAAGTTTAAACAATCTTTTAAGGAAAAAGAAATATTTTATGTTCAGCAAAATCAAAATAATTTTCAAATTTATATTTTAATGACATAAAAAGGCCAATATATCCAATTATAAGGCTTGACCAGTTTTTCACCATTAAACTCCATTCCTAATCAAACAGATTTAAGTTCTAAGATTTACTTAATTTTTCTATCTTAAAAAAACAGTCACATAACTTCATGTTCTTACAGACATTTCTCCAAAAATCTTGTTTGAGCATTCTACTCAAGTTGCATTGATTAGAAATAATCATAGCACTGAGTGTGAGTCTCTTCAGATAAGGAGATTCTGCAAGAAGGAAGGTATCAGGCAATGTTCCTAAAAATTATTTCCTTAAAATCCATTAACAGCTGTAGCAATTCAAGATTTTAATGGAATCAAAATAAAAAAAAATCAGAATCCATCAAAAGCTGTAGAAATTAAAGGAAATGGAATTAAAAGAGGAAGAATTAAAAGAAGAGAAATTAAAAGAAGATGAAATTTAGCATCCTAAAAACAAATAGGGAAAGATTACCGGAACACTAGTTTTGATCCCTGTTTATTTTAGGGGGAGGCTATAAATCTGTATCCTAACCCAAATAGGGGGAGATTGTTAGAACACCTAGTCTTGATTTGGATTAGGATCCCAACTCAAATAGGGGGAGATTGTTGAAACCTTAGTTTTGATTTGAGTCAGGATCCATCTTTAATGTTTAAGTTTCTATCTTAACACATCTTATAACTTAGATGAAATTCACTTAGGTCAGAAGACTAAGAAAATAATATAAATATGATGTGATCGAATGAGAAGAAATAATATAAGAAAAATTATATATGTTCTCTGCGTTCGACGAACGGCTATCGGCGTTCGACAAACGGTACTCTGCGGTCGACGAAAGATGTTCATTCTGCGCTCGACGAAATACAGCCATCTCAGCGGTCGACGAACAGATTGTCTCAGCGGTCGATGAACAGACCCCGTCTCAGCGGTCGACGAAATCCAGCTCGACGAAAAGTTGCGTTCGACGATCTCAAGTCTGCGTTCGACGAATCTTCAACAGAAGCCCAGAACGACGAATCAAATGTTCAGATCGACGAACTTGAAGCTGAGCTCGACGAAATATTATCAGCTATATAAATTCTCCTTTCTCAGCTCGACTAATATTATATATGTTGCCAGATTTAATAAAGCAATATTTTATCATTTCTATTTATATATTGCTATATATTGCTGCCTTAACATTATAGCCGTTGCAACACTAAATGTTATAGCCGTTGCAGAAAAGATTAAACACAGCAGTTTATCTTCTCGATGAGTCAAGATAATTAAAGAGACTTTATCTCTTGCCTTTTCCCAAAAAAGTGGAATTCAAAATAAGAGAGAAGTTCTCCAGATTATATAAAGACAGAGAAAAGATCAGAGAAACATATAGAGTGAAGAACTCAACAAAAGAGAGAGACAGAGCACACAGAATATATGACACAAGCATAAACAGAGAACAACATATTATTCTATCTTGTTTGTTTTGCTAACTCTTCTCTGCAGATCTTCTTCATCCTAAGACACCCATCAAGATCATTTGCTCAGGATCTTAACTGCAGAAGAAGAAGAAAGGAATACTACATCCAAGAGAAGAAACTTCACCACCTGAACATCAACTCTAATCAAATCAGGGGGAGCTCTTCAACATCTTCATCAAAGATCCATTCTCAACAACCCATCAGGATCTCTAGAGTCTTCTCAGAAAAGAGAAGAACACTTTAACCTTTTTTTTTCTGTATTCCCTCCTGTACAAAGGGTTATAACTCCCTTCAAAAGTTAACTCTCGGTGACAAGGCACCTTAGCAAAAACCTGTGATTTGGTTTTTTAGTTACCTGATCAAAAGCTCATATGGTGGTCGGGCACCTGATCAAAAACCTGTATTGGATTCCTACCAGTGGGTAGAAGAGTAGATGTACCCAGGTTGATTGAGGAACTGCTATATTTCTTGTGTCTTCTGGTTTGCTTGTCTTATGCTTTATTTTCTTGCTGATGTGATGTGATCTGTTTGTGTTTATCTTTTATAACTGTATTTAAAATAACTTAAAAAGAAGTTTTTAACTTAAGAACTAAACTCTCCTTCAATTGGTATCAAAGAAAGGCTGATTATATTAATCACCTTCAACTGATATTCAATTGCACTTTCAATTGGTATCATAGGGTAGTTGATTTTTATACAGGCTAACACCTGAATCACAAAGATCATTTACTTCTTAAAGTTTTTTTTTTAAATCTAATGGCACAAGAAGATTTTTTAACCACTTCTTCCACTAACTGTATTTATGATGCGGAACCATTTTCAAGTCTAAGTGAAGAAGAAGAAGAAGAAGAGGAAGAACAAAAGGCCAGAAGATTCTGCATGTTGGTCATATATGGCTTAAACCACTACTCAGATGCAGAATCAGAATCTGAATCAGATAAGGTAACTTAGGTAACTTCAACTCCTAATTTTACTTCAGGACAAATCAAATCAGATTTCTAAAATTCCATATACAGATTTAAAAAAATCTGAAAATAAAATCAGAAAAGAGTTAACAATAAACAATTTAACTTCTGATAAACTTAAAGAAAATTTGAAAATATCAGAAGAACAAATTATTTCTTTAAAAAATAAGTTAATTAAGGCTGAAAAGTTTAAACAATCTTTTAAGGAAAAAGAAATATTTTATGTTCAGCAAAATCAAAATAATTTATCAAATTTATATTTTAATGAGATAAAAAGGCCAATATATCCAATTATAAGGCTTAACCAGTTTTTCACCATTAAACTCCATTCATAATCAAACAGATTTAAGTTCTAAGATTTAATTAATTTTTCTATCTTAAAAAAAACAAAGTCAGATAACTTCATGTTTTTACAGACTTTTCTCCAAAAATCATGTTTGAGCATTCTACTCAAGTTGCATTGATTAGAAATAATCATAGAACTGAGTGTGAGTCTCTTCAGATAAGGAGATTCTGCAAGAAGGAAGGTATCAGGCAATGTTCCTAAAAATTATTTCCTTAGAATCCATTAACAGCTGTAGCAATTCAAGATTTTAATGGAATCAAAATCAAAAAAAAAATCAGAATCCATCAAAAGTTGTAGAAATTAAAGGAAATGGAATTAAAAGAAGAAGAATTAAAAGAAGAGAAATTAAAAGAAGATGAAAATTAGCATCCTAAAAACAAATAGGGGAAGATTACCAGACCACTAGTTTTGATCCCTGTTTATTTTAGGGGGAGACTATAAATCTGTATCTTAACCCAAATAGGGGGGATTGTTAGAACACCTAGTCTTGATTTGGATTAGGATCTCATCTCAAATAGGGGGAGATTGTTGGAACATTAGTTTTGATTTGAGTCAGGATCCATCTTTAATGTTTAAGTTTCTATCTTAACACATCTTATAACTTAGATCAAATTCACTTAAGTCAGAAGACTAAGAAAATAACATAAATATGATGTGATCGAATCAGAAGAAATAATATAAGAAAAATTATATATGTTCTCTGCGTTCGACGAATGGCTATCGGCATCCGACGAACGGCGCTTTGCGGTCGACGAAAGATGTTCATTCCGCGCTCGACAAAATCCAGCCATCTCAGCGGTCGACGAACAGATTGTCTCAGCGGTCGACGAACAGACCCCGTCTCAGCGGTCGACGAAATTCAGCTCGACGAAAAGTTGCGTTCGACGATCTCAAGTCTGTGTTCGACGAATCTTCAATAGAAGCCCAGAACGACGAATCAAATGTTCAGATCGACGAACTTGAAGCTGAGCTCTACGAAATATTATCAGCTATATAAATTCTCCTTTCTCAGCTCGACTAATCTTATATATGTTGTCAGATTTAATAAAGCAATATTTTATCATTTCTATTTATATATTGCTATATATTGCTGCCTTAACATTATAGCCGTTGCAGCACAAAATGTTATAGTCGTTGCAGAAAAACTTAAAGACAGCAGTTTATCTTCTCGAGGAGTCAAGATAATTAAAGAGACTTTATCTCTTGCCTTTTCCCCAAAAAAGTGGAATTCAAAATAAGAGAGAAGTTCTCTAGATTATATAAAGACAGAGAAAAGATCAGAGAAACATATAGAGTGAAGAACTCAACAAAAGAGAGAGACAGAGCACACAGAAGATATGACACAAGCATAAACAGAGAACAACATATTATTCTATCTTGTTTGTTTTGCTAACTCTTCTCTGCAGATCTTCTTCATCCTGAGACACCCATCAAGATCATTTGCTCAGGATCTTAACTGCAGAAGAAGAAGAAAGGAATACTACATCCAAGAGAAGAAGCTTCACCACCTGAACATCAACTCTAATCAAATCAGGGGGAGCTCTTCAACATCTTCATCAAAGATCCATTCTCAACAACCCATCAGGATCTCTAGAGTCTTCTCAGAAAAGAGAAGAACACTTTAACCTTTTTGTTTTCTTTATTCCCTCATGTACAAAGGGTTATAACTCCCTTCAAAACTTAACTATCGGTGATAGGGCACCTTAGCAAAAACCTGTGATTTGGTTTTTGAGTTACCTGATCAAAAGCTCATATGGTGGCAGGGCACCTGATCAAAAACCTGTAGTGGATTCCTACCAGTGGGTAGAAGAGTAGATGTACCCAGGTTGATTGGGGAACTACTATATTTCTTGTGTCTTCTGGTTTGCTTATCTTATGCTTTATTTTCTTGTTGTTGTGCTGTGATCTGTTTGTGTTTATCTTTTATAAATGTATTTAAAATAACTTAAACAGAAGTTTTTAACTTAAGAACTAAACTCTCCTTCACGTCTCATCTGGCAAGGCATCCTCGGGAGGTTCTTACAGAACCAGACGCAAAATCAGCCAGCAAATGGAGGAAGAGAGCAGCCGCTGGCTCGTCAGGGCGCACCAGGAGACAGCAAGTGGTTGGGGTAGTAGAAACCATCACTAGTGTTCCGTTCCCCACCATAAATTCCATCGTCCAACCATCAGAGACGATCAGCTTCGGAGATGAAGATTTAAGAGGACTGCTCATTCCGCACCAAGATCCATTGGTCGTCAGAGCAGAGATCGGCAACCCCAGCTTCCGCGTCAAACGAATACTGGTAGACAACGGCAGCTCCGTCAACGTCATGTTCATGACCACTCTCCTCAGCATGAAGATCCTACCTGAAAACCTCCAACCAGCTTCTGGTCCAATCTACGGCTTCAACGGCAGTCCGGTCCCGGTTAAAGGAACCATTACTCTCCCTGTTACCCTAGGAGATTTCCCAAGGCGGGCTACCCACGATGTGCAGTTCATGGTAATCGAGATAGAATTGTCTTACAACGCGATTTTCGGTCGACCACTGCAGGTCCTATTCGGAGCTATCCCATCCATCCCACACCTTGCAATGAAGTTTGTCACCCAAGGAGGAATCGGAGTTGTCCATGAAAACCGGGAAGCAGTACGTGCATGCTATCTGCAGCAGATGAAGCCTGGACAAGGAGCCGCCTTGTGCGCCACTGCATCCAGAACTTGAAGCCCCAAAAGGAGCTAGGAATCGGGCAGAAATGTTTTACTATATTCCAAACTCGTCAAATCGTCTCTAAGAACTCTTGTTTGTAATAGTTATTCTAGAAAAGTCGTAAGCCTGCGCTGACGCAAAAACTATTGTGTTAATTTTGAAATGCTTTCTTTGCTTCAAGTCATGTTATTCAAACACAGTAAAGATCAACTGCAAGCAACACCAATTGTTGTAATATTAACGACATCCCCCGGGTCGGTAACGCGAACCTCCCACTACTCAGATCGAATCGCTCGCCATTCACCCACGTAGTAGGTCCCGGCACCATCTGGGTCTCGTCCTCTAAACCGCTTCGCCCGGGCCTGCCCCCCTCACGCTCGCAAACGGTTCGAAGCATTTTCCCTTCACCGCAACTATCAACGACATCCCCTAGGTCGGTAACGCGAACCTCCCACTACTCGGCTCGAATCGCTCCCCATTCCCCCACGTAGCAGGTTCCAACACCATCTGGGTCTCGTCCTCTAAACCGCGTCGCCCGAGCCTGCCCCCCTCACGCTCTCAAACGGTTCGAAGAGTTTTCCCTTCACCGCAACTATCAACGACATCCCCCAGGTCGGTAACGCGAACCTCCCACTACTCGGCTCAAATCGATCGCCATTCGCTCACGTAGCAGGTTCCAACACCATCTGGGTCTCGTCCTCTAAACCTCGTCGCCCGGGCCTGCCCCCCTCGCGCTCGCAAACGGTTTGAAGCGTTTGCCCTTCACCGCAACTATCAACAACATCCCCAGGTCGGTAACGCGAACCTCCCACTACTCGGCTCGAATCGCTCGTCATTCGCCCACGTAGTAGGTTCCAACACCATCTGGGTCTCGTCTTCTAAACCGCGTCACCAGGGACTGCCCCCTCGCGCTCGCAAACGGTTCGAAGTATTTGCCCTTCACCACAACTATCAACAACATCCCCAGGTCGGTAACGCGAACCTCCCACTACTCGACTCGAATCGTTCATCATTCGCCCACATAGTAGGTTCCAACACCATCTGGGTCTTGTCCTCTAAACGCCAACCTTGTGAAAGAAGAACATAGTTTGCCGAGCAAAGCATTGGTCCAAACGCCGCAAAAACTACACTACTATAAAAGCGAAAGCAAAAACAGTTGTACAAACGGCGCAACCCACCAACAGCCTTTAGCTCAGCAGCCCGCTTCGGCTAAGAAAGGCGCTCCACCTTCGTCTTCAAAGACACCAAATCGGCCCCCAGACGAATCACTGTAGCTCACAAATCCTCCAACAAACGAGCTGAAGCCTTCATAAGGGCCTTCTCAGTACAGACTTCAGCACGGGACTCCTCCAGATCACACCGAAATATTACAAAATCCTTGCACTTCATTGAGCAACAGGAAAGAACTCCGAGGATTTGGGGGGCAATTGATGGGTCTTCATTCATTTTGTAGAGAAACTCGGGCTGCGTTTAGCCGAAAACCCCACTCCCCACTAAGATAGTGGAGGCATGGGCAAGAAAGAGGAGAAAAATTGCCCAAAATCGCCCAAAACTGGTGCAGAACTGCCACGCGGTACCGCGCGTGCAACTGCGCGGCACGCGCGGTACCGCGCGCGCAACCGCGCGGTATCGCGCACCCGCAATCGCGCGCCCGTAATCGCGCTCCCGCAATCGCGCGCCCGTAATCACGCGACCGCAATCGCGCGCGCGCAGCCGCGCGCGGTACCCCTCGCCTGCCGTGCGTGGCACCCAGCACGCGGCCGCACGCCTGCGTCCACGCACGTTTTCGGCGCTGGCCGCTCCCCCTCGCCTCGTGCCGCCCGTTGCGCTCTTTGCGCAATTCTTGCGAAACCTCGATCGCGCTAGTGCTGCTAAGTCCTTAGAATGCTCTTGACCGACGCGCACTTGAACATTGCAAAGTTCATTACACGCGCCGATTGCTAACTTCATTTTCTCTCTTAAGATTACAGGATTTACGCATTACAATCAGGAACGTCAACTGCCCGAACTGGCCGAACTGGCCGAACTGCCCGAACTCCCCGAATTACCCGAACTACCCGAACTGCCTGAGGGGCAGAGCCGTCATATCCAGAAAGTGGCAATCTGTGTGCTCTCAACCAACGGACGAGATCGGCCCGTCAGGTGGTTACGGTGGATACGACGGCGAAATTACCGGGTCGCCCCCGGCCAAGTCTATAAAAGGGACCCTGAATCCTCATTTGAAGGGATCTGGCACTTGGCATCCGAGAGAGCTCCTTGAAGATTTCCTTCGAAGATCTCCTTCGCGTTCGAAGATCTCCTTCGCGGTTCGAAGATCTCCTTCGTGATTTGAAGATCTCCTTTGTCACTTGAAGATCTTCTTCGGACCTAGAAGACCTCCTGCAATACCGAGACACTTAGTTTCTCTGAGAGGTGGTCTGTCACCCTCGGAGAATTTTCTCCAACTGCAATTGTAACGAGAAGCGGCTTGTCGCTCTCAGTTCTCGCAACTACACTTGTAACACTCAAAGATTTAGTGGAATTTGGCTAGCGCCAATCCGGCCACGTGGTTTTTCACCCTTTCCGGGTTTTCCACGCTAAAAATATTCTCTTGCCACATGTTTGTTCTCTCTGTAACTGTTTGCGCATTCGGCCCACTCTCTGGCTAAGACGGTTCGATTCGCCCGGTCTGGAAGAGCGTCGAGTGACCCGCAACAAAAATAATATGTGATGTGTTGTGGATGATTACAATCTGAAAAGAAATTTTAAATATTTTGTGAAAGTCTTGTAAGGCCTATGGAAAGAGAGAGGATCAGGTGAGATTAAGCTAGCCTTTAATATGCTCTCACACCATAAAAAATAAAAGGCAAAATACTCAAATTAGTTCCTCAACTTTAGGCCTAGTTTCAAATAGGTTCTTTAATTTTCATTTGATTCAAATAGGTCCTTCAACTTGTGGTGTGATTTCAAATAGGTCATTTAATTTCCATATGCTTCAAATTAGTCCCTTTATTTTGGAATAGTTTCAAATAGGTCTTTTAATTTTTACTTGCTTCAAATTAGTCCTATAAATTTATATTTTATTTCAAATAAGTTCATAAACCACCGTTATTCAAATTACTAGGCACTGACAAGGCATTGATGAATCGTTTTGACACAAAGGTTACAAGATTCTTTATCTTGTAACCTTGTAGTTGTTGATGATTACTCAAGGTTCACTTGGGTATTCTTCCTCAAAAAGAAGTCAGATACCCTAGATATCTTGAAAAATTTTGTCAGGCAGATCCAGAATGAGATGGACTGTACTGTGCTCAAACTCAGAAGTGACCATGGGACAGAATTTCAGTCTGTGGCCATGACAGAATTCTGCCAAGAACTAGGTATCTCCCAAGAATTCTCCTCACCCAGAACTCCTCAACAGAATGGGGTTGCTGAAAGGAAGAACAGAACCTTGATAGAGGCTAGTAGGACAATGCTAAGTGACTCCTCTCTACCAGAATACTTCTGGGCAGAGGCTGTCAATACAGCTTGTCATGTAATAAACAGGGCTTCCATCATCAAAGACCACAAGAAAAATCCCTATGAGTTAATGAAGGGTAGAAAACCAACCCTATCTTACTTTAGGATCTTTGGAAGCAAATGCTATGTCCTTAATAATGGGAAATCCAAGCTAACTAAGTTTGCTGAGAAAAGCAATGAGGGTATTTTTGTTTGCTACAGCTCTCATAGCAAGGCCTATAGAGTGTACAACATCAATAACCAAGCAGTGGAAGAATCTGTTCATGTGGTATTTGATGAGACTAGCCTTATATATAAGGGCTGGTCTAGTTCTCTAGTGAATGCAGGTACAGTGGAGAGATTAGAGAAGTTATCTATTGAAGACAATACTGGTACCTCACTCAGAAATACGAATCAGTCAGTGACAGTTGAAATCGAGGAAGAACCTGCAGAAAGCTCAAAAACGGCTGAAGAAGTGCAACCTGAAGAAGTTGCTAATGCAGAAGTGCCCAGAATACTGCCAACTTCCTTGAGACAAGTAAGAGGTCATCCCCAAGAGCAGATAATAGGAAATGTCAACCAAGGTGTGATGAAAAGAAGCAGAGCTGCAAATGAAGCTTTGTACCCGAGTTTTCTCTCTCAAATTGAACCCAAGAAATTTGAGGAAGCAAATCAGGATCCATTCTGGATTGCAGCAATGCAGGAGGAACTGAACCAGTTTAAAAGATGCAAGGTTTGGAAACTGGTTCCAAGACCCCAAGGACAGAACATCATAGGGACTAAATGGGTCTACAGAAACAAGTTGGATGAAAATGGAATCA
Source organism: Dactylorhiza incarnata (assembly GCA_033032865.1). Taxonomy (NCBI): domain Eukaryota; kingdom Viridiplantae; phylum Streptophyta; class Magnoliopsida; order Asparagales; family Orchidaceae; genus Dactylorhiza; species Dactylorhiza incarnata. Next base: position 1,862,273 of record JAWHQI010000043.1, read on the forward strand.
TCACCAAGAATAAAGCAAGGCTAGTGGCAAAAGGCTACAGACAAGAGGAAGTGATAGATTTTGATCAGACATTTGCTCCAGTAGCCAGACTGGAAGAAATAAGACTATTTCTAGCCTATGCAGCATACCAAGGCTTTAAGGTCTACCAGATGGATGTGAAGTCAGCCTTTCTAAATGGTGACCTCAAAGAGGAGGTATATGTAGAGCAGCCATCAGGTTTTGTAGATTTTGCTAGTGCAGATCTAAATGGTGTTCCTAAGGGAAGTGAAGGGCAAGATTTTGCTAGTGCAGATCTATGTGGATGAGATCATTTTTGGCTCTACGGATTACAATCTCTGCAAAAAGATTGCCAACTTGATGCAGGGAAAGTTTGAGATGAGCAGTATGGGTGAGCTCAAATACTTCCTAGGTATCCAAGTGAAACAATCTGAAGATGGTATATTCATCTCCCAGACCAAGTTCACTAGGGAGCTGGTCAAGAAATTTGGATTGGAGAGTGCTTCTTCAATGAAGACTCCAATGGGAACTAATGTGTCTCTAGACAAGGATGAGAAGGGCATACCCTTTGATGAAACCAAGTACGAATGCATGATTGGATCCTTGCTCTATCTAACTGCAAGTAGGCCTGACATAATGTTTGCTAAATGTGTCTGTGCTAGATATCAGGTGAATCCTAAGGAATCTCATCATGTCTCTGTCAAGAGAATCTTAAGATACCTAAATGGTACATCAAATCTTGGCCTATGGTACCCTAGGAACAATGGATGTGAACTAACCAGCTATTCAGATGCAGATTATGTAGGATGCAAGGAAGACAGGAAGAGTACATCATGGACATGCCAATTCCTTGGTGGAAGACTGATCTCTTGGAGCAGTAAGAAGCAGACTAGTGTGGCAATCTCAATAATAGAATCAGAGTATATCTCTGCTGGGAGTTACTGTGCCCGACTGCTATGGATCAAACATCAACTTGAAGACTACAACCTAAAGATGACCAAAACACCCTTATTTTGTGACTCTTCAAGTGCAATCTCAATTGCTAAGAATCCTGTCTCTTACAGCAGGACTAAGCATATTGAGATCAGGTATCACTTCATCAGGGAGCATGTGGAAAATGAAGATATCACCCTTGAGTTTGTCCCAACAGACAAACAAGTGGCTGATATATTTACAAAGCCCCTAGATGAAGCTAAGTTCAACTTCTTCAAATTCCAACTGGGAATGTTGAACTTAGAGTAATCCTCTACTTATTTTTCACTAATCCCTTTCTAGATGCTTGTTTAGAAAATCTCTCAGAGTTTGGATGAACTATGACCAAGCAAGGGGGAGCCTTTGACTATTGTCTACTTAAAGAAGAGCTCCAGGAAAGAAGTTAGAAAGGGGGAGAAAGGGCATCAAATGTTCAAGACAAGATGCTCAAGAAGACCTCAAAGATAGGGGGAGCAAAGAAGTAGGGGGAGCCACAAAAGAAGAGACATCAAATCAAGGGGGAGCTACAAGCCTGATGTACTCAGAGAGTTCAGCAAAGATAAGTACAATCTTACATGCTCAAAGTTAAGATTATAATATTTATTGTCAAGTGAAAGTAGTCTTGAATTGAGATTCTGACTTCTTCAAATAGGGGGAGATTGTTGGGAATCTTACCCACATGATTCCTGATTTGAAGAAGTCATCAAGTCAAGAAAACTTCACTTTGTATTTGATCACTTCTCTAGCTGATAATCTCAGGAAGTTAAAGTACAATATCGTCGAACGAAGAACGTAGTTCGTCGAACGCAAAGATGATGCAAAGCGAACGCTGAGACTTGGCGAGTTCGCCTAACGCAGAAGCAAGATCGTCGAACCAAGAAGGAAGATCATCGACCGCTGAGGCTCGGTGTGTTCGTCGAACGCAGAAGGCTGTTCGTCGAACATAGAATGGAGTTCGTCGAACGCAGAATGGAGTTCGTCGAACGCTAAGACGGGACAGAAGAATTGTTGGGGAAATGATTTATCTTAACCCCTAGAAATGAGTAGAATATGTATTCTCAGAGTAAAAAAAATTAGTTTAAGTAAATATGCGTCGAATAGTAATCGACGCAACGTCGAAGTGTAGTTGACGTATCTCTCATACTGAGTCGAAGTAATTCTAAATAGAATTCGACGTAACCAAAGTCTACGTAACTCTGATTTCTAGTCGACGCACCGAGTAAAGTTGACGCACCTTTGTTGACGCTCTTTCCATATTTTCTCCTCGACGTCTAGCCAGGCTGAAATCGACGCTTACTTCGAATAGTAATCGACGCACGTTGATTTCTGTGACAGATTCAAAAACACGCCAGATCTCTTTCCTTCTTTCTGTAGATCTGAATTTTATGGAATTATATTATTCTTTTCTAGCCGTTCTGAATCAATCTTTCCTTCTAAATGATTCTTGGCTAATTTGAATAAGATTATTATGGACATTATTTGAAAATAGAATGATCTTTTTCCTTTTACAGATATAATGATTATGGAAACTTTTCACTCTTACTATTTCTCTGACTGCTAATTGATTATTTTCCTATAGCAATATTTTGAATAAACAGAGCTATAAATACACAAGGAGGTCGGCAAAGAAAAAGGACAAGTGATCCACTCCATCCATTTGAAAAAGAGGAAAAGCTCCCAAGTGAAAAGTGAGAAAGCTGAGAAATGTGAAAGAGTGCTGCAGCAAAGAAAAAGACTTTTTCTTCTCCTCCTTCTAAAACCATACTGCTGCCATTTCTGAAAGCTCTCACTGAAAGAGAAAAGGGCCTACAATCTCCTTCTCACTATAGAAGAAAGATTTCAAATTCACTATACTTGTGCTTTTAATCTTCTTGCTAGGAAGAAGATTCTTTCCTGCTTCAATTATTTTTCTTCTACTTCTTCTTCTTATTCTTATTTCATTTTCAAATTGTGTAAAAGAGTTTCTTAGAATCTCTCTTCAAAAAATTCAGTTGTAGTGGTTCTAAGAGTCTCCTTATAAAAAACTCAGGCTGGTTCTAAGAGTCTCCTTATCAAAAGACTCAGTGCAAGATAGTGAATTCCTACCAAGGGGGTAGAAGAGTGAACTACCCAAAGTTTGGGGAACCACTATATTTCTTTGTGTTGTGCTGTGATTTTCTTTTTGCTATTTTTTATTTATTTGCTTAATTCTTGTTAGTGTGTGGGAAGCTTAATATTACCTATATATATCTATTAACTCTGCACAAAATATTTTTAAATCTCTATTCACCCCCCCCCCCCCTCTAGAGAATTCTAGTGAGGCTAACTGTGCACTTTCGATTGGTATCAAGCGAGGTTGATCAAAAAGGGGTAACTCCTTGATCAAAAAAATCCTACCTCATATATATATATTTCTAAAAAACATTTTATGGCACAAATCAAAGATTATGCTTCCACCAGACCACCAATGTGCAATCTTGAAAAGTTTGCACTTTGGAAAACAAGAATTAGAATTTATTTAAATTCTATTGATGAAGAACTATTTGATGTTATTATGATAGGTCCTCCCAAGCCATTCAAGAAGGACTCAAGTGGAGAGGTCACACAAACACTTGCTCCAAGGGCTGAATGGACAGATGAAGAAAAGAAAGCCCAAGCATGTGATGCCAAGGCTATGAATATATTAGTCTCAACTGTTGGAGTCTATGTTCCGCATCTCTTGGTTTGAGAATAACAAATACCATATTGTATTTGATCTAGTCTTTTGTGTGTTTATAGTGTTCAAGTTGTACAGGTTCAATGAGGAGACAAGTCATCGTTCATGGGCATGATCCAAGAGTGTGTACACATTAGAAAAAACAAAAGGATGAGTTTTGTGAGCTGATCTTAAAATGACCATAACTTTCAATCCAGGAAGAGTTACGGAACGTGCCACCCCATTTCGGAGATGAGAACGACTCAATCTACAGTCTGGAGAAGTTTCGGACAGAAAAAATGAAGAGGAGATGTCGCCCAGGCGACAGTCAATGTCGCCCAGGCGACAGCAGAGAAGTTACAACTACTTTCCTCCACGGCAGCACGACGAAAGACAGTTTTGAGCTATCGGAAATCCGACAGCGATGTCGCCCAGGCGACAGCTCGGAGGTTACAACAACTGCCCACGACAGCACCACGACCGGCAGTTTTGCGCTGTCGGAAATTTCCGACAGCCGATGTCGCCCAGGCGACAGTGAATTTCTATAAATTGGCTCCTTTGGTTCGTGCATTCCAAGCTTTGAAGATTCTAAGTTCCTTCCAGAGTGCATTCCATCCAGAGAGCTCCAGAACCTCATGAACTCCCATTTATGCTGAGAAGGTTTGAAAGTGAAGACGAGATCGGACGCGCTTCTACATCAACGATCATCTCGAGGCTTCAACCTTCCTTTCAGAGATCTGAATTTCTAGGGAGTTCTTATTTTATCTTGTATTTTCATTTATATACATTTTACTTTGTATTGGTAGGGAAAATCGCTTCCTTGTGCGGAGCGTCTAAGCCCTTGCGTGGCTTAGGGGAAAATCGCTTCCTTGTGCGGAGCGTCCAAGGCCTTGCGTGGCTTGGTGGGAAATCGTGGCCTTGTGTGCTACGTCTAGATCTTGGGAAGATCTAGAGGATAGGCTTGGGCTTGGTCTAGGGAGAGACAAGTGATAGCCTTCCAATCCTTGGGAGAAGGATTGGTAAACACAAATTGTAAAAGTTTTATTATCATATTTGTGCCTTGATCTTAAGCATTGTTAAGATCATTTTATTTGTATGTGAATTTCATGATTATAAAATTATGACTTTTTCTTTAATTGCAAATATGATTGCTTAATCTTTAACTTAGAAATTTGTGTTTGAATTAATTTAAAAATTACATTGGTTGAAATTTATATAAGTAATTTTTTAGAAAAGTAAAATTTGTCTAAAAATTCTTAAGTAAAAATCGTAATTTAAAAAGGCCCTTATTCACCCCCCTCTAAGGGCGCCACAAGATCCAACAATTGGTATCAGAGGAAGGTTATTCCAAATCTGCTTATCAACCGGGAATAATGGCGTCTCTTGATCATGATCTCGCTTCTACTAGTGGGGAAAATTTTAATATAAATGAAAAAATATTATCACCACCTTTATTTATGGGCAAAAATTTTAAAGGGTGGAAAATATTAATGAAAAACTTTCTTAAGGCCTTAGATGAAAAAGTTTGGAATATTACTATTAAAAAGCCATCTAGCGTACTAACTAGAAACGAAATTATGTTAAATGCAAAATCTATGAATAGTATATTTTGTGCGTTAGACCTTGACCTCCCGGACATGAATCTAAATTGATTTTATGAGATGCTAGTCTCTCGTTTAACTCTTCTCTCTATTACTCGTTCATATAGTTTTATAGTATGTCTCATTAATTTAATTCCCCTGTAATTGACATAATTTTGTATATCTCATTTGTTATTATACAAAGGTACCAAAATACTTTCTCTTCATTGGTCTGACATCATTTTTGTCTTCAGTATCTTATTGAAGAAACTTGTAAACCATAAAATTCTTTCCCTCCCTAAGCATTCCATACTTCAATGGATATATTCTCTGACCCAACCGTCTTTCTATTTGTCATTTTCTTTAGAGCGTCATCTATCTCTGATGCTTGAATTTTACGATAAAAAATTATGTTTCTATACTCTTCCAATTTACTTAACTCTTCCAAGTTCAGTTCATTGTCTTTTCCTTCATTGTATAGTTGATAAAAATATATTTTCCATTGCTCCTTAATAGCCACATCATCCGTCAAAACCGTATCTGATTCATCTTTTATTCATTTAACTTGGCTTAAATCTTTTGTCTTCATCTCTCTAGCTCGAGCAATTTTATATATATCACGTTCTCCATCTTTGGTATCTAGTCGTTTATAAAATTCTTCATAAATTTGACTTCTTTCTTTACTTACTGCATTTTTAGCTTCTTTTTGGCGATTTTATGCTTTGCCAAGTTTTTATCATTCCTACAAACATATAATGTTTTGTAGCTGACCTTCTTTACCCTCACTTTGTCTTGCACTTTCTTTTTCCACCACCAATATTTTTTTGTGGGGGCGCATGACCTTTTGACTCTCAAAGTATGTTCTTTTCACTAATCCTTAAATGAGAAGACATAACTTCTCATGTGATACTAAGATCAACATAAGGATCATCAACTAGTTGTTCTAAAACTGCTGTCTTGGAAGCAACCTGTTTTTCCTTCTTCAAGTCCCACCACCGAATTTTTGGCAACACTTTTGTCTTTCTCTTAAAGTTACTATATTTAATTTGCACATCCAACACCATTAACCTATATTGTGTTGTTAAACTTTCTCCTGTATGACTTTGCAATTATTACAAATCTTTTTATTCATTTTACGAGTCATAAAATAGTCCATTTGTGACTTGTTTTGTCCGCTCTTGAACGTAATTAAGTGTTTTTCCCTCTTCATGTAGAACATATATGTCACAATTAGCTCATGTGTCATGGTAAAGTCTAGAATGGTTCTTCCTTTTTCATTTCTTTCTCCATACCCAAATCCTCCATGAACATCTGTATAATCAGTATTTTTCTTCCCTACATGTCTATTTAAGTCTCATCCAATGAAAATTTTATCACTTTGTGAGCTTTCTCTTACCAAATCATCTAAGTCTTCCCAAAATTGTACTTTAATAGCTTCACTTAATCTTACTTGTGATGCATAAGAACTAATTATATTAATAATTTCCTTTCCTACGATTAATTTAAGAGCTATGATTCTATCATCTTTTCTGCTTATACTACGAGGAGAAAAATTTGCGCCCCGACGAAAAATGCACGCCTGGGAGGAAAATGCGTGCCTGGGAGGAAAATACACGCCCGAGAGAAAAATGCACGCCCGAGAGGAAAATGCACGCCCGGGAGAAAATGCAAGCCTGAGAGAAAAATGCATGCCCAGGAGGAAAATGCGCTCATGGGAGAAAAATGCACAGGAGGAAAATGCGCGCCCGGGCGGAAAATGCGCGCACAGGATGAAAAATGAGCGCCCGGGCAAAAATTTGCACCCCGACGGAAAGTTTGCGCCCAGGCAGAAAATGCGCTCCGACGAAAAATATCTGCTCCGACGAAAAATGCACGCCCAAGCGAAAAAATGTGCGCCCGGGCCAAAAATGCGTGTCTGTGCGAAAATACGTGCCCACTCAAAAAATTTACATTTGGTCGGGGCGCGCGGGCGAAAAATGTGCACCGGGGCTGAAAATGCGCGCCCAGGCAGAAAATGCGCGCCCAGGCGAAAAAATTGCGCCCGTAGAAAATTTAGGCCAGAGTGAAAAATGCGTGCCCTTGCGAAAAATTTGCGCCCCGCTGAAAAATGTCTGGTCTGGAGAAAAATGCGCGTCGGGGCAGAAAATGCGAGCCCGGGCCAAAAATGTGAGACATGGCGAAAAATGCGGGCCCAGGCGAACAATGCTTGACTGGGCAAAAATTACGCGTCCGAGCAAAAAATTTGCGTCCGAGCGGAAATTGCGCGCAAGGGTGGAAATTGCGCGCTCATGCGAAAAATGCGTGTCGGGGAGAAAAAATGCATGCTCTAGCGAAAAATGCAGGCCCGGGGAAAAATTTGCGCACTGGCGGAAAAATGCAAACCATGTTGAAAAATGCGCTCCCGGGAAAAAAATAAGCGCCCGGGTGGAAAATGCGTGCCCAGACGAAAAATTCTGCCCACGGCGAAAAATGCACGCCTGGGCGAAAACACACCCCTGGAGAAAATGTACCCTGGCGAAAACGTGCTCTCGGGTGATTTCACAGTTCTGAAATGCTCAATCTCAAAATCTACCGCATGACCTAAACATTCAATGCAAAGTTTTGTAGGTTTATTTCAATATCGATGATTTTGGACCCAAAAGTCAATTCCGCCCTAAAACCTTTCATCTGAACATCAATACTGATTTTGGTATTCTCAATGTCAATTCTTGAATATCAATGTCGTCCATACGAACAAACTCGTATAATTTTTCATATCCCGCAAGTAAATATTTTTTATTTATTTTTTAACCCTCCAAAATATAATATTTGTAGACCCCAATTCATATTCGCCTGTCGAAAATCTAGTCCTGGGCAGAAAATGCGCGCCTAGGCGAAAAAATTGCGCCCGTCGAAAATTTAGGCTTGAGCAGAAAATGCATTCCCTTGCGAAAAATTTGCGCCCCGCTGAAAAATGTCTGGTCGGGCGAAAAATGCGCGTCGGGGCAGAAAATGCGCCCGGGCAGAAAATGCGGGCCCGGGCCAAAAATGTGAGACCGGGCGAAAAATGCGGCCCTGGAGAACAATGCTTGATTGGGCAAAAATTACGCACCCGAGCAAAAAATTTGCGTCCGAGCGAAAATTGCGCGCGCGGGTGGAAATTGTGGCTCATGCGAAAAATGCGTGTCGGGGTGAAAAAATGCACGCTCTAGCAAAAAATGCGTGCCCGGGGAAAAATTTGCGCACTGGCAGAAAAATGTAAACCATGTTGAAAAATGTGCTCCCGGGAAAAAAAATAAGCGGTGGAAAATGCGTGCCCAGACGAAAAATTCACCCCCGACGAAAAATGCACGCCTGGGCGAAAACACACCCCTGGAGAAAATGTACCATGGCGAAAATGTGCTCTCGGGTGATTTCACAGTTCTGAAAGGCTCAATCTCAAAATCTACCGCATGACCTATGTTGACCCAGAAATCGGCGATCCTTTCCTAGGAGATTTTTCCTACCTTTCTCTTACAGGTTACGCGGTTAAGAAGATTCAAACCGCCCAGCTTGGGGGCGGTCTTCCTCAAACCGCCCATATGGGCGGCCTTCGTCAAAACCGCCCAGCTTGGGGGCGGTTTTCCTCAAACCGCCCATATTGGCGGTCTTCGTCAAAACCGCCCAGCTTGGGGGCGGTTTTCCTCAAACCACCCATAGGGGCGGCCTTCGTCAAACCGCCCAGCTTGGGGGCGGTATTCCTCAAACCGCCCATAGGGCCTTCGTCAAACCGCCCAGCTTGGGTGCGGTCTTCCTCAAACCGCCCATAGGGGCGGCCTTCGTCAAACCGCCCAGCTTGGGGGCGGTCTTCCTCAAACCGCCCTTAGGGGCGGCCTTCGTCAAACCGCCCGTAGGAGCGGCCTCCTTCAAACCGCCCAGGGTGGCGGTCTCCTCCTTCAAATCGCCAAGGTGGCGACCTCCATCTTCAGACCGCGCGGGTAGAGCTCTAGTCACCGGCTCACCGACGGTGACGACATCGACCCAGAGCCTATAAATAGGACCCTCGACATGAACAGTGGGACATGCAAGTGGGGGGACCAAACCGGCGGCTAGAAACAGCCATACCGCACCTAGCAGCGGCATGTCCTGCGATCTCCAGCGAACAGTTCGGGCGGCCTCAGCGAACAGTCCCGGCGGCCTCAGCGAACAGCCCCGGCGGCCTCAGCGAACAGTCTGGGCGGCCTCAGCAAACAGCCCGGGCGGCTTACTTTTCTTATCCGTCATTCTCTTGTAGTTGTTCTGTTTCCATGTACCTAAAACGGCATGCTGTAATACAAGTTGATAAATAAAGGGAAAGCCCGTCGTAGGAGTGGCTTTCGCCGCTGCGGGCGAAGTCTGGCCTCGCCGCAAGCTAGCGGCCCTCTCTTCTTCTCTCTCTTTCTCTCATCTCTTCATTCACGACTCAAGTAATCAGCTGCTCGACCATTACCCCCTCCCTTTCCTCCGGGATTGAGCATCGAGGACTTGGGGACAATTTTGGATTCAACAACCTAAACATTCGATGGAAAGTTTTGTAGGTTTATTTCAATATCGATGATTTTGGACCCAAAAGTCAATTCCGCCCTAAAACCTTTCATCTGAACATCAGTATTGATTTTGATATTCTCAATGTTAATTCTTGAATATCAATGTCGTCCATACGAACAGACCCGTATAATTTTTCATATCATGCAAGTAAATATCTTTTATTTATTTTTTAACCCTCCAAAATATAATATTTGTAGACCCCAATTCATATCCGCTTGTTTCACGATTTTTGGGTCTTGCCACTTCACTATAGATCATGTTTGCTATGATCTCTTGCAAACCCCTATCCGCGTCCTAAAATCATAGAGATGGAAGACGTCAAGCAGTCTCTTCGCAGACAAGCATTTGGTAACACCAAAGGTCGAATGCACAATATTCAGGGCATGGAAGATGTCATCGCGACAATGAAGGTTGAGGCCTAGATTCCGATTTCTATTTGCAAGCATTAGTTGTGAAACACTACATCTTTGCCAGCCAAAATGAGAAGGCCGAAGCGGCTCTGAAGGAGATTGAAGGGGATAGCATTAACAAGAATCACGTAGCGTGTAAATCTCTTTTTCCTCTGTATGCCGCCCTCCGCAAAGTGGACGAGGAAGGGAGGATTTGGAAAGTTTACAACTCAATCCCCATCTAGAGGAATGCTCGTCCGCAATAGCGGCTTGGGGCAAGGAAGGTAATGTAGATGGCACCGAGAATGTCTTCAACCAGATATAAAATCATTTATAATGCTGAGAACATATTTTGAAACTTGAGGCAGATTGGTTATGTTGCATGGTAGGTTGTGGCAGTATCAGATATTACTCCAAGCATATATAAATTGCATGATATGAGCTTATGGTTTTAGGGAGAGGATGAAGAATGATTTTTTTCCCAAATAAGGTAATATTTGCGCAATTACAAGTTGTTGATTGATGCATTCAGAAAGATGGAGCTTTCAGAACTTCTTGGCTTGGAGGTTCGACAGCTATCCCCACAACTTTGCGCGCGAGATATTAGATTTAAGTAGATCAATGAGGATAGGGATGGCACCCTCCTCAGTCATGGATACTCCGAGTTCATCGATGGAATAAATGTAGCATAGGGATGCATCGGTGATTGGTTGGATACTGGGGGAGATGAGATGCTCATTTTATATTTGTTTAATTTTTTTCACACATTGGTCTGTGAATAACGTGTGTGGGTACAAATGTAATTTCAGAGTCTACAAATAGTCCAAATGGGTCTACCAATATCGATGCCCTATATTAACAGCAAACTCTCTCGTACATGTGCATATCCCGATCATCTCTACAATATTCATATATAACCTTATCATGGAGATTCTCTTCCAAGCAAGAGAAATCCATCATAACAATGACAAGATTGACACACCCATCAACTACACAAATTACAATATGATACCCATGACATATAACATAATTGTTTAGACCAGAAACCCAAGATAACACATCAAAAACATGTGCGACACGAGCATCAATGCAAGGAGCTGACTGATAAGCCATTGGATGACCGTCTTAGAGTCCCCCTCAATATGAAGACATCGAGCGCCCAAATCTTGAATAACCCATTGGACACCTTAACTCCCAGGAAACATGAGCTCCACCATTGACACACAAAAGCATCTAAGTCGAACACACTAGCAAGAAAGACTGTCCAACGATGGTCCCATAGTACCCACCAACACCAGGCCACCCTGAGTGACGTTTTTCGACTCTATCAAAGTTAAGATTCACCCAATCTACCCATGGAGCTTCCCAAAATAAGGATGTTATGGGACGGAAGCCAGCAAGACGTCCTCAGGTTCCCCCATTTAGGTTGATTGTGATGCATCCATCCTCGGAAGATCACCCCCACTTGCGACAAATAACCTCTCAACACTAGCAATCCCCTGTCGGATAACCTCAGATTGTGGTAGTGAGGTCCACTCAACAAGATATCATCTCGAGCCTTGCAAACCCCCCCCCCCCCCCCCCCCCCCCACACCATCTAGAAGCCAAGTAAGGGTTGTATAAGGATATTGATTGAACCACAAGGACCAATACTTATCCTGAGCACATTCAGTAGATGAGAATGAGACTCCCACTCCCCGCTCTTATGGATCAAAGGTAAAGCTTGTTGCCTGAATGTCCGCACGCATGAGCACTAAAGTAGGATATGATGTGCAATCTCAATAGAGTTACCCCTGTTGGATCGATAGGCGCCCTTAGAGGGGGTGAATAAGGGAATAAAAATTCTTCTTTATAATTTTATGAAAATTGTCTAAATTGTTTTATAATGTGAAAAGAGAAAAATAACAATTTAGTTAATATGTGAGAATATCATAATTTTCAAGTTTAAAAATAATTGCTAAATTGTGTTATGATTAAAGAGATTGAAATAAACAATTTAGATAAAGAAATTTGAATTGAAAACTTTGTAACCAATATTTTAGAGATAACGCCAAAAGAGAGAAATCAAGTAAACACAAATAGAGACATGATTATATTATATAAAAAGTGTTTACATAAATTTGATTTCTATATCGCTAGAAATCGGAGGCGTACAAAAGTAAATATCTTTTCCTTTTTTATACCGACTTGTATCCCCACAAACCGGTTGGCTTTAGCCTATCCTTCCCCGGATAAGGCCTCAAGCCGCTCTAGCCAATCCTTCCCCGGATATGGCCTCGAGACCCCTAGATCTAATCACCTAGAACTAGTCGCCAACACAAGGCGAATTTCCCCCTAAGTCCTACCCAGACCTAGTCGTCAACACAAGGTGAATTCCTCCCTAAGTCCTACCCAGACCTAGTCGCCAACACAAGGCGAATTCTCTAAACGGTTACAAAAAGTATGGAATGAAAATAATGATAACAATTAATAAAACTCCCTATATGAGATCTTCTGAAGTCGGAGATGAAGGATCGCTGTAGTATAAGCGAGGTCGAAGCGATCGTCCTTCGGATGTAGCGTGACGTTGTCCTCCTCCAGAATTCTCCTTAAGCTTTTAGTGGGAGATCCATCTTCGGCAGCATAACATCAATAGAATTGTGGCACTTGCAACCTCTCTGGGATGGATTAGCCAAAACGATAAAGAGCCCATCAATTTATAGATCTAGAAGATAGCGCCTGCGGTAGCTCCTAGTGCCTGCGGTAGCGTTCGTGTGGAGCGGTTGCGAAACCGTCGGTGGTGTGGCGCTGCGCACGAACTTGAGATAGCGTCAGGCGATAGCGCTAGCACTGGCGATAGCGTTCACGTGGAGCGGTTGCGAAACCGTCGGCGGCGTGGAAGAACAAACTTTCGTCGAACGAAATTCGTCGAACGAAATTTTCGTCGAGCGGAGCTTCAAGTTCGTCGAACGTAAATTTTCGTCGAACGAAATTTTCGTCGAATGGAGCTTCAAGTTCGTCGAACGGAAATTTTCGTCGAACGGAGTTTTCGTCGAACACAGGCAAATCCGTCGAACGGAACCTTAGATAGCGCCTGGCGGTAGCTCTAACGCTGGCGGTAGTGCATTCTTCCAGATTTTTGAATCCAGCCGCTTTCTACCTGTGGAGTATTGCACCTATAGTTCATGCATACTATAAACACACGACAAGCAAGATCAAATACAATTTGGGATTTGTTATTCTCAAACAAAGGGATGTGACACACATGTCCAACAACCCCAACATTTGGGGTAGCTGATGGAGATCGGCATACCCCGACTGTGAAGGAGAGAACGCCATGACAATATGTTCAAGCTCACCTTCTAAATGAAGCACCACACACGTGGTGAGACCGCAATTTTTCAAATCCATGTGAGATGATCAATGGTGTGTTCGATACACATGAAAAGTTCGTAGACCGCTTTCGAAGCCACTTTTATAGTGTACAACCCTCATTCTCTGAGGGTGGGCCCATTCAAAGCCACGTAGGCAGAAGTCAAAGTCAGAAGGTCAACAAAGAAGTCAACAGTTCAAAGACACCAAGACAAAGTCGGCCTAGAGGAGTTCGTCGAACGCATCCAGGAGAAGTTCGTCGAATGCAGCCAGGAAGAATTCGTCGAACGCAGCCAGGAGGAGTTCGTCGAATGCAGCCAGGAGGAGTTCGTCGAACGCAGCCAGGAGGAGTTCGTCGAACGCAGCCAGGAGGAGTTCGTCGAACGCAGCCAGGAGGAGTTCGTCGAATGCAGCCAGGAAGAATTCATCGAACGCAGCCAGGAGGAGTTCGTCGAACGCAGCCAGGAAGAATTCATCGAACGCAGCCAGGAGGAGTTCGTCGAACGCAGCCAGGAAGAATTCGTCGAACGCAGCCTTCAAGAGTTCGTCGAGTGCAAGAGTAGAAGAAGGCCTAGGCGAGTAGGGGTGCACTCGTGCGAGTAGCCCGGATACTCGCCAAAAGGTGGGCGACCATAGGTGATTCTCGCTCATTTGCCCGGGGAGATTGCCTCAATGTCGTTAGTCGCCGGGCAGGGGCAGGGCTATAACCCCCCCCCCCCCCCCCACCCCTTGGTTTTCCTATAAATAGGACCCCAGGGGTACTTGGATTGACACCTGAACTTGAGCTTTTGGAACCCTCCTCATTCAAATTCTCAATCCCGTCGACCTTGGCCGTTACTCCCGGTACTAGCCAAGTCGGTGCCTTCCTCGTACCCTGCTCGGCCATTTTTTGGTTGTGGAGGGGAAGTTTCTTCTGAGCTTCTGGGTACGTGGTGGGACCTCCCTGCCGTGGCGCCTGGGGTCCTGTTTGTTGCTCTTCTAGCTTCCTCGTAGTTGCCAGTCAAGCCGTCTCTTCGAGCCTCATGGCAAGTAATCTCCTGCTGCATTGGTCCGAATTTTGGAGCCTAGGATTTTCCTGGCTTCAACACTTTGGTACGGTGAGCGTGGATCGTAGCCAGGGAAGGAAAGCTTAATGGGAAGAAAATATGGTGGTAGTAGGCGACCAGGAGGAGGTTGTCGGCAACTCGGCCGGTGGTGGCGGGTTTGTAACGTTGGCAGCCTTTGAAGATTTCTCGCGGCGAATTGAAGGAACCCTTCGAGCAGTTCTTCAAACTCGCACAGAGGGGACAGCGACTTCACCCCATCATCCGGTTGTGATCGAAGAAGGTGCTCCCTCGAGGCGAGCAGGGAAGGATCATGTGGAAGAGCCCGAGCGACCAAGGAAGTCGCAATTCTGCCCGCAAAACTCGCAAGGGGCTGGCGGGGTCCGGTTTCGCGAAGAGGAGGAGCAGGCGAGGTACTACGGTACTCGCCATTATAGTGAGTATGGAGGCGGTACTCGCCCCTATAGCGAGTATGGGGGTGATACTCGCCAAGCGGAGGATCATCGCCAAGTGGGGGGAAGGACCCCCTTTTGCGAGGAGATCATTGCCGCACCAGTGCTAGAGGGGTTCAGGGATCCCGCGATGAATTACTACTCGGGGAGAGAAGACCCTATCCGACACATCCAGTGGTTAAAGGATGTTGCCTCCATCCGGACCATGTATGACGCCTTCAAATGTAAATTGTTCGCACTCTCCCTCAGAGGGAAGGCGGGGGACTGGTTCCACCAGTTGCCCGAAGGTTCGATCTACTGCTTTGAAGACCTTTGCTGGGGGGCTAACGATGCGGTTCGCCACGACAAAGAAGCTGAAGAAGGAGGCGACAACCCTCTTCCACCTGTTGCAAGGGGCCAAGGAGACGTTGGGAGATTATATTGACCGCTTCCAGGAGTAGGTGTTAAACATCCAGGAGGTGGATGGTCGCACATTGCAGCTAGCCCTGACATTCGGCCTTCGTGAAGGCCTCTTTAAGTTGGAGGTCGGTAGGATCCCTCCATACTCCTACGGCAATCTCATCGAAAGGGCCAACCAGTTCATCTAGGGTGAGGCTTCCAACCGCGGCTTCCTAGCCAGGCTCACCCTAGTGACCAAGGAAGATGAGGAGGAGGAAGAGGAGAAGACCCCCGAGAAGAAGAAGAAAGAAGAGCCCAGGAGGGCGTAAAAAGGAAGCCGGAGGAGAAGAGCAGGGAGGAAAGAAGGAAGGAGGAGCCAAGAAGGCACGATGAAAAGAGACTCATCGTGCCACCGGAGCGTCGGGAGGAAGAGAGACGATACAAAGTCCCCGCTAACGGACTGCCTTGGAGGCCGGCTAGGGGACCTCAGCGTAGGGATCGGGAGAGATCCCTGGAGAGAAGACGTCGCGATCAACCGAAAAGGCGTCAGGAAAGAAGGAGGGAAGAAGCGATGGCAGTAGCCAGGCGTGGTAACCGGCAGGGAAAGAAGAATCGGAGGAAGACATGGCAGGAAGAGGAGATCCCCCTCTTTTGTGACCTGCATCAGGTGGCAGGCCACGGGACGATGGCTTGCCCAGATTTTTGGGAAGCCCGTCGAAGGTTGACAGCAGGAGAGGCAGGAGGGGAGCTCCCGAGGATTGAAGCCCCTATCGAGCCGCCGACAGTTCAAGCTGTCGGTCGAAGGAGGAACGAGGACCGAGTCAACCATGGAGGTCGAGGAGTAGGGCTGATCCACGGGGGGGCAGGGCTGGGAGCTTCCCGCAAGGGAAGTCTCCATCAGATCTATCGGAGGAGTGTCGCCTCGACCTCACAAGCACCGCCCCCGTTAGAGGAGATCACCTTCTCCGAAGAAGACATGCTAGGGAATGAGAACCCCTTCCATGATGCCCTCGTAGTTCAAGCAGCAGTAGAAGACTTCACCGTGGATCGAATCCTCGTCGATAACGGTAGCTCTGCGAACGTCATCTTCAAGGAAACGTTCGACGGATTGGGAGTCAGAGCAGAAAGAGTTCGAGCATCGGGTGGACCCCTCTTTGGCTTCTGCGAAGAGAAGCAGGAGGTGGAGGGAGGAGTAGACCTCCTCGTAACGCTCGGTGGGACTCCCCTTACCTGCCTCTTCGTCATTGTAGATTCCCCGAGCTGTTACAAGGCCATCTTCGGAAGGCCGCTTCTCAACACTTTCAAAGCCGTCCCATCCTCCTACCATCAGTGCTTGAAGTACTGTCAGGGAGACGTTCAGGTGAGGATCAGGAACGATCCAAGAGCCTCCCACGAGTGTTACCTCAGCGCCGTCAGCACTATCAGCTGGATGGCCGAGGCCGAGGAGTTCGAGAAGACGCTGGGGAGCACGGCTAGGATGGAGGCATCCGAGGAGATAGAAGAAATTGAGATACTCTCCGCAGCGGGAGTATCTGGGTTGCTGAAGATCGGTGGATCACTGAAGGTCAGCGAGAAGGTGGAGATGGCGACGTGCCTGTAAGAGAACGTCGACATCTTCGCTTGGAGTGCAGCCGAGATGCCGGGGATCGATCCAGAGGTTGCCTGCCACCATCTCAACCTGGACCCGACAGCTAAGCCCGTCCGCCAGAAGAAGAGGTCCAGTGCCACCATGCTGGCTGGACCTATCCGAGAGGAAGTGAGGAAACTGCTGGATGCAGGTTTTGTATCCGAGATCCAGTATCCAGGCTGGGTCTCAAATGTTGTAATGGTTAAGAAGAGTGGAGGGGGCTGGAGAATGTGTGTAGATTTTTCGTTGATGAATAAAAGCTACCCGAAGAATTGTTATCCCTTGCCTCGGATCGACGCACTGGTTGATTCAGCCGTTGATTTTTCTGTGATGAGCTTTCTTGATGCATTTTCAGGATACCACCAGATTCGGATGCATACCCCGGATTGTTGCAATGTGTCCTTCATCACGGGTGATGGCTGCTACAGCGATAGGATGATGCCTTTCGGCTTGAAGAACGATGGGGCCACCTATCATCGGATGATGGACCACGTGTTCAAGGGACAAAAGGGGAGGAATCTGGAGGTGTACGTGGACGACCTCTTAGTTAAAAGCAAGAGCGCCCGAGAGCATGTGGTCGATCTGGTGGAGACCTTCGCGACGCTCAGGAAATTCAAGATGCGGCTCAATCCCGCAAAGTGCGTATTCGGGTCTGGTAAGGGAAAATTCCTGGGACATCTCATCACCCCGGGGGGAGTGGAGCCGAACCCTGACAAGGTCAAGGCAATCCTGGAGATGACCTCGCCAAAGACCATGAAAGAAGTTCAAAGGCTAACAGGAAGGTTGGCAGGCTTTAGCTGCTTTCTGTCCAAGGAAGGAGAGAAGTGCTCTCCCTTTTTCAAGACGCTCCGTAAGAGCGAAAACTTTGCATGGTCCGACGAATGCGAGAAGGCGTTCGGTAAGCTGAAGGAGCAGTTGACTCAGACACCTCTCCTTCAGAGCCCGAAAGAAGGTGAAGACCTACTCATCTACTTGGGAGTAGGGGTGGAAGCGGTAAGTTCTGTACTGGTCCTGGAAGAAGGAAGGAAGCAGCTCCCCATTTATTATGTTATCAAGGTGCTCAAGAAGGCGGAGTTGAAGTATCCAATCTTGGAAAAACTTGCCTTCGCCTTGGTGGTGTCGGCGCGGAAGCTCCGGCCTTATTTTCAAGCTCACTCCATCCGGGTCGTAACCGACCATCCTCTCCAAAATGTCTTAGAAAGGGTGGAACATTCGGGAAGGCTGGCGAAATGGTCGGTAGAGCTCAGCGAGTTCGACATTTCCTTCTCGCCTTGGGTGGCGATCAAAGCGCAGGCGGTAGCTGATTTCCTGGCTGACTTCTCGGTAGAGGCGGAGCCGGGAGAGGAGGCTTCTACTCCCATCCCTTGGAAGATGTTCGTGGACGGAGCCTTAGGCAAGAGCTCTGTGGGGGTGGGCATCGTGCTGGTCAGCCTACAGGGGACTAAGATCGAGCAGGCAGTCGAGATCCTCTTCCCCATCACGAACAATCAAGCCGAGTACGAAGCCATAGTGGCAGGCTTGCGTCTTGCAAGAGAGTTGAGGATTCAAGACATCAGGGCCTTCATGGATTCAATGGTGGTCGAGTCACAGATCCGGGGAGAGTTCGAAGTACGCGACACCATCCCGCAGAAATATCTGGTCAAGGTGAAGGGATTAGTAGGAAGTTTCCAGTCCTTCTTTGTTGAGCATGTCCCAAGAGAGATGAACTCAGCAGCGGACCGTCTGGCCAAGTACGGGCCAAGCGCAGGAGGGACCATCACGGAGCTATTCCAACCATCCATTCAAGAAGGGGAGATGATGGAGATCGACCAACGTCCTTCGTGGATGGATCCGTTCATCTCCTTCCTATGATCCGGACAGCTCCCAGCAGAAGGTGGCCAAAGGAAGTTTCGATACAAGGCGGCGTACTACTTATTACAAGATGGGGAACTGTATCGCAAGACCATCTCGGGCCCTCTGGCTGGATGTGTTTCTGAAGACAAAGTACCCCGAGTGCTGGAGGAGATCCATTCGGGGACTCGCACTTTGGAGCAAAGGATCTTGAGGCACGGCTACTTCTTGCCCACTATCTGGAAGGATGCGGAGGTCTTCTCAAAGAGGTGCCAAAAGTGCCAGCTGTTTGCCCCTTTCAATTACAGCCAGCCCAACAACTTCGCTCGATCACCTCCTCGTGGCTGTTCGCTATCTGGGGGATGGATCTGATAGGTCCCTTTCCCTCGGCTAGTGGCCAGAGGAAGTTCGTCCTAGTCATGATCGACTACTTCTCCAAGTGGATCGCGGCCAAAGCACTGGCCAAGATCACCTCTCAAATCGTGAAGAACTTCATATGGGGAGAGATCGTCTGCAGATTTGGAGTCCCCCTCGCCATCATCACCGACAATGGTCCCTAATTCGCCAGCTTGGAGCTGGAAGATTTTTGCAAGCAACTCGGGACAGATCTCCGTTTCGCCTCTGTCCACCATCCCCGGAGTAATGGGCAAGTAGAAGCCGCCAACAAGCTAATCATCAACCTCTTGAAGAAGAAGGTCGAGAACCTACGAGGTAATTGGGCGGAGCAACTCCCCTCGGTTTTGTGGGCTTTGAGAACCACTCCTAGCTCAGCCACAGGGGAAACCCCATTCAAACTCTCTCACGGGTCCGAGGCCCTCATCCCGGTGGAGTTCGAAGTCAGAAGTCCCAGGGTGGTTGCGACCCAAGATGGAGAGGAAGAATGGCGGTTGGAGAATAACAAAGCACAGGAGATGTCACTCGACTACATTGAGGAACTCCGAGACTTGGCATCTGCCAGGCAGGAGGAGATCAAGCGCCGAATGGCAAAGCACTTCGACAAACATGCCCTCCTCAGACACTTCCTAACAGGGGATCTAGTCATGAAGAAAGTGGACGCGGCAGGAAGATCAACAGTCGTAGGGAAGCTCAACCCAAATTGGGAAGGGCCCTTCATCGTCCACGAAGCGCTCATGACGGGAGGATATCGTCTACAGAACCAAGAAGGAGAGCTATTGGGGAATACTTGGAGCGGCGACGACCTGAAGAGGTTTTATCCCTGAGCAGGGAAGGTGTATTCTCCCCCTCTTTTGTAATTCCCTACGATGAATATAAATTACTCACCCCCCCCCCCCCCCGGAAAACGGGTTGCGAGAGTTTCTTTTCTTCTCTTCTCCTAAAAATTAATTGTCTAAAGGAAGGTGAAGTCGATCTCCACGATGGGTTAGGAAACTGGCCTCCGACTTGATTCTTATAAAACCTAGAACGGGTGATGGGACGGTGCCTCGGTAGTGCGTTCTCATAAGACCAAGCCTTTGCACTAACGACCGAGATCAGCTCCCCCCTGCACGCTGGCTGCAGGAACCCTCCAACCGCACCTCTCATCCGGCTGGTAAGATTATCAGGAAGATGTCTGGACGCTGACCTCCCAACTCGGCGAATAGATGATCCACTTAACCTCGCGGAGGACCCTTGAATAAAGGTGTCATAAACCCTCGAGAGCCAAAGGCTCACAGCAAAGCACTTCGCTCCCGTTTACTTCTTTCAATCATTTGAGTAGGTGTGTTTAAATCCTATCTAGTTGTCAAGTATGGCAGGAAAGTGTCGATCTCTTCAACAATATCAACCAGAGCAGTAGGATGAAGACCTTGGGATGGTGTGTTCCCTTGGAAGGTGCTCCATTGGAACCTCCCCGACATTCATTCCCTACTGTGTCGATCTCTTCAACAGCATCAACAAGAGCAGTAGGATGGAGACCTTGGGATGGTGTGTTCCCTTGGAAGGTGCTCCATTGGAACCTCCCCGACAGTCATTCCCTACTGTGTCGATCTCTTCAACAACATCAACAAAAGCAGTAGGATGGAGACCTTGGGATGGTGTGTTCCCTTGGAAGGTGCTCCATTGGAATCTCCCCGACAGCCATTCCCTACTGTGTCGATCTCTTCAACGGCATTAACAAGAGCAGTAGGATGGAGACCTTGGGATGGTGTGTTCCCTTGGAAGGTGCTCCATTGGAACCTTCCCGACAGTCATTCCCTACTATGTCGATCTCTTCAACAACATCAACAAGAGCAGTAGGATGGAGACCTTGGGATGGTGTGTTCCCTTGGAAGGTGCTCCATTGGAACCTCCCCGACAGTCATTCCCTACTGTGCCGATCTCTTCAACAACATCAACAAAAGCAGTGGGATGGAGACCTTGGGATGGTGTGTTCCCTTGGAAGGTGCTCCATTGGAACCTCCCTGACAGTCATTCCCTACTGTGTCGATCTCTCCATCAACATCGAATATGGGGACACCAAAATGAAATCTTAGAAGTACATATCTCAAAGATCTTTCTTCCTATGAAGGTGCGAGTATGATGAGGCGAGTATGCGGGTGCGAGTATCCAACAAGCGAGCAAGGTATGATCGTCGTCCGCAGTATCCTATCTCGTCTATGCTTAATTGCCTAGCGAGCACTCAACCTCGCCCCGAACCTAAAAGCCTACTCGGCATAATCACAAAAAGAAGAAAAGCAAGAAGCGACTACAAAAGGTGAGCAAAAAATTGTATTCATTTACTTTTTCATAAGTACATATACAAAAAATGTTGTACAGATTTGCAAAATGGAGCCAGGCGGCTATTCATCATCTTCGCCACCATCCTCGCCATCTGCGTCGACATCTTCGCCATCATCATCCTCGTCCTCAGAATCGTCATCTTCGGAATCGGTGGATGAGGATGGAAGATCTCGCATAGGGGAATTGGACTCTTCGGCGAGTAGTGTCCGGATGATGTCCATGACAGTCAGGTCCATTGCCTCCGGCTTCAAGAGACCATCGGCCTTCAGACTGCTTAGAACCACCTTCCCGGTTGCTCGCGCGATCTCCCGGCGAATATGCGCCACATCATCGCCGAGTATCCGAATTTGCTTGCCAACCCTGGAGGGGCCCGCTGACGAAGGCTGTTGCTCGGCAGGCCGAGTTTCCAGCTCGGCGATGCGAACTTGGGCGGCCTCCAAGGTTTACCGAGTATCCTCCAGCTCCTTCTCTAGCTGGGACACCTTCTTCGCCATTTCCATCTAGGCGGCCTGTACAGATGAAGACAACGGTTAGCAAACATCGATCGACGCGAAAAGCGACTATCCCAAAAAACCAAAGAAGCGACGAGCGAGTACCTCATGATCTTTCCACTTGGCGGCCTCCAGCCCCATGGTGATGAGCTTCTTGCTCTGCACCTTGATCACCTGCTCGTACTCAAGCAGTTTTCTCGCCGACGCATGACCGAGCTCGGCGGGTCGCAGGTAAGCTCGCGAGCTCTGGTGCGCCAGATACTCAACAGACACGTCTTGCAGGGATTCAGCATCTGCGCGACCATAAAGGGCGTACATGACGTCGAACGCCTCGCCAGAATCCTCCCAATCCTCCGACCAGGCGGGAAGGTTGGTGTTCGAAGTTACTTCATGGGCCCGCTCAGCCCAGGACACCAGAGGGCGACCATAGGCGTCCTCGTTGCCCACACCCTCGCCGAAGTTCGGGTGGCCGCTGGGCTCGCCAGCCTCCGAAAGATTTGCCTTCGCCTTCAGGTCCCTCCTGGCGACCTCCTTCTTTCTCGCAGGCTCGGCGGACTTCGCCTTAGCCTTCCGCTTCTTTGAAGGCCCGACGCCATCACCAGCGACCTCCTGCTCATCGCCACCTGGCGACGAGTCGATCAGAGTAGGAGCCCCTGCCTTCGGCGCCAAAGGAAGAAGCTCGCTCGGTAAGGAGCGAGTAGCTGCATCAAGACATAAAGAGAAGAATATTAGGCACCAATTGAAGACGAAGTGGCGAGTATGACCAAAAAACTCGCTCAGAAGACTACCTTCGCCCGGGAACACTTCGGCAAGCTCATCTACTCGCCTCCTCCAGAGGACGACATCCAGGCGGTGACCCCGGAAGCTGTCGAGCGGCTTCTCTCGGCTCTCCTCCAAATAACGGGGAGCGAAGGCGCTCTCCGCCGGCTGGAAGGATGAGTCGGCACGACTCCAAAGTCGCCCTTGATGATGGCTAATCGCTCGGTCCAGCGATGGCTCTTGTTCGCCGTGCCGACCAGCGAGCAGACATGACTACACAAGAAGACGACGCCTTTGCCAGTGGTGCCGAAATGGCATACTCGCCGGAAGACGGATAGATCAAAGGCGATCTTCTGTTCTCGCAAGAAGCAAAGAAAGCCCATGATCATCGCCACTCCGTTTGGGTTGATTTGGGCAGGGACTATCCCGTGGTAGCAGAGTATCTGGCAGACCTCCGACCACAATGGTAGTCGCAGGCCGACTTCGAAGTGGCGGATTCGGAATATCAGCTCGGTCGCCGAGAATGAGTTCAGGCGCTCATCCTCGCGAGGAAGCCTGGCGACATACCCCGTCGACAATTACGACTTTTTCTAATTTATAAATTTTCTAATTAATTTTTCTCAACATGCTATAAATTTATATCAATTTATTAGAAATAATAACAAGAAATTAGGAATTATAAATGTATGCAAGAATGCTACGTTTTAAATTTCTTTTATTATTTTTTGATATGTCAATGGTGTGAGGTCTTTTATAATCCCTAATTTTTTTATATTTATTTTTAATAAATTGATATAAATTTATAATGTGTTGAGAAAAAGTATCAGAAAATTTATAAATTTGAAAAATAATTATTATTTTTATTAGATAATTATAAAAAAATTATTTTATTATCACATAAGAGATTCATTAACGCCGTCTAAATGGCTCGTCGGTGCCTAGTACTCTGAATAATGATGGTTTATGAACTTATTTGAAATAAATTATAAAGTTAAGGGACTAATTTGAAACAGATGAAAAATTAAAGAACCTATTTGAAACTAGACTCAAAGTTAAGTGACCAATTTGAAGCAAATGAAAATTAAAGGACTTATTTGAAACCAAACCAAAAGTAAATAGACCTATTTGAATCAAATGAAAATTAAAAGACTTACTTAAAATTAGGTCCAAAGTTAAAAAACCAATTTGAGTGTTTTGCCAAAATAAAAAGATGAAGTTTGAGATTATTTTTTTTTCCCACACATATTCCATTACCATTTATTTATATTTATTCAGCTCAAAGAATTCTCTAAACCGAAAACAAGAGCATGCCGGATAACTCCAAAATCCAAACATAAAAATACTTTATAGATAACTAAACACAAATAAAAAACAATTACATATTTACTTTGGTATAAGATGCTAGAGTCCGGGTATCTTGGTTATATATATATAGTAATGTGATGAAGAAATATGGACTGTGTCAGCTTAAACCCATGATTAGAAACAGTCAAGAGGTTAGTTTAACAATAAATACATGAATTTGTGGCCTCGTTGTCTTTAGTAGAAAGATTTTGGGAAAACGAAACCGAGATATCTTTTCATTTCATTTCATTTTATTTCTTGTAGGAAGAAGCTGAACTAAGAAAGCGACGCTGAAGAGTTCCAACTACTTAAAGCTCTAAGAATTTTGCAAATTAAGTCAGTCAACTTATAGTCCGACCAATGATATTTAGACAAATATGAATATATATATTTCTTGTTTATTTATACCATTTTATATCTTTGAAATTATGAATACAATAAGAATAATTTATTTATTATAGAAAAATCTAGTGCACCATCATTTATATATCTAATACATATAAAAAAGACATATATATATATATAAATATATGAACAACCACCGGCGCCTTGATTATTTCAGCTTGTCAAATCATAAAACATGTCATTATACGAGGAGTTATTTGATAGAAGAAGTTTTTGAAAAGGGAACCGACCAGGTCTCAACATTTTTGGCATACGACGGAGATCACATATTTTCTTCTACTTTTCTTAATATAATAATATTGGTTCTTCCGGTTTAGCGGTATTTTAACTCTTGATTTGCTCTCGCGAATAATATTATATTATTATTATTATTATTTTACTATTATATCATTTATGATTGGTATATATCCGTAGAGGCTTTGGGGTACGTCCAGGGAAAGCTCCACTAAAAGGAGGTGGGGTCAACAATCAACGCATGATCGCCCGAGTTGAGGAGGCCGAACCCGTCATTTTCACCACCAACACACAAGAACGCATGAAGCGCGCGTCGCGCCCCGCCATGTCCGAACCCCGGGTGCGGTTAGCCCGCACCCCACTAGTGGGGTGCGAATAGCCGCACCCCCCATAGTGGGGGATGCGGCCAAACCGCACCCCACGTGGGGTGCGGCCAAGCCGCACCCCCCATAGTGGGGGATGCGGCCAAACCGCACCCCACGTGGGGTGCGGCCAAGCCGCACCCCATGTGGGGTGCGGCCGAGAGGAGTTGCCCCCCTCTCACGGGCGCAGCCGCGCCGCGCCCTCCTTTGGGAGCGGTCGAATCGCCCTCCCCGTAGCAAGGTTGGGGTGAGTCCCCCCTCTTCCGGCTCGCCGCCCGCATTTCGGGCTCCAGACTCTGTTCGGAGTAATTCCCTGTTCGTTACGCGCTCAGAACGCTTCTGAGCGCGCTTAGCTCACTTTTTGTCTTTTCTGACTTCTCACATTTTGTCTTTCTAGCATGCTCACTTTTCATCTTTCCAGTTTCTCACATTTCAGGAACAGCTTGTCGCCTTTTTCGCCTCCAACAAAATCGCCCGAACTGCCCGAGGGGCAAGATGGTCAATTACGAAAAATGGCGATCTGTTTGCTCTGAACCAGAAAATATGATTCGTCCGCTAGGTAGTTACGGTGGTTACAACGACGAAATTACCGGGCTACCCCCGACCAAAGCTATAAAAGGAGCCCAGAGCCTTCATTTGGGGGGACCTTGCCTTCTGGACCCGGGAGAGCTTCTTGCAGACTTTCGCGGAATTCTCCTTCGGACTCGAAGATTTCCTTCTTCCTGAAAGGTGACACAGCGCGCTCACTTTTGTTCTCCAGGGCGTTCTCACTTTTGTTCTCCACCTTTCTCAGAAGGAGAAAGGACTTAGTTTTTCTGGAGGTGGTCTGTCACCTTCGGAATTTTCCACTTGGCGGCCTCCCCCTGCCTGCGACTTTGCTCGCGCCCCCACCCCCCCCCCCCCCCCCCCCCCTCTGCCTGCGACCTGCTCGCACCCCGCAACCCTGCTCGTGTCACCCTGTCGACCTTTCACTGCAACCCGCTCGTCGCAACCTCTCGGCTGAGAGCTTTCGTCTAGACCTCGCCAAGACCTCACTGCGACCTCGCACTCTCGCTAGCTCGTCGCCATTCGGCCAGGCTCGCTAACCTCGTCGATGGCCGATTCTACCCTGACATCTGAGTCCCGTCTCCGCATCACTCTTGTTGGTACAAACTACAGGATTTGGTCATTAGCTGTCAAAAGTCATCTTCGCAGTCGACGTTTATGGGGGCATATTGATGGCAGCAATCCCATCCCTACAACAACACCTGAAAAACCCACTGAAAAGGCCTTCCTTACTCTACTTGATACCTGGACTCATGATGAGCATCGGGCAGTCGATGTTATCCTTCACTATACATTGCTCTCCATCATGCTACAACTTGAATCTTACGACACTGCGGCCTCTATGTGGAACCATCTTGGCACCTATTTCACTATAACTGACAGTGCGCATGAGTTTCATCTTCTTCAAACTATCTAGTCCACCCGTCAAGGAAACCTCTCCATTCGCCAGTACAATGCCACCATGATTGACCTCTGGAATTAGCTGAGCATCATAGAGCCATCTTCTCTTCCAGGAGACATAAGTCCTTTCTATCAACAATACCTTGCTCTTCGCGATCATCGCCGACTATTGCAGTTCCTTATGCATCTCAGGCCTGAATTTCAGACTTTTACTGGCATACTTCTTCAACGATCTCCGCCTCCTTCCTTGGATGTCGCAGTAAATGAACTCACTGCAGAAGAAAATCGTTGTCTTGCTCTTGAGAATGGTTCCTCATTGGAACCCACTATTTTGGCCACTCCAGTTACTCTTGTTATGGCCGCAATCACTCGCCCTCCTCCCAGGTCATCATCATCCCACTCTGGAAATTGTCAATCACGGGCCATCCTTGCTACTCCCCCTGGGCAAAAATGGTGCAACTAGCACAAACGCTATGGAAATCATACCACTCAAGAATGCCTTGCTCTTACAAACTGCAAGGCTCAAGAAGCTGCAGGCCACGGTCCTTCCAGTCGTCCCACTCCTCAGGCTGCTACTACTGATCTTCCGCCAACCTTCTCTACAGAATAGATGCAGTAACTTATGGCAATGATGCAGGTCAACAGTTCCTCCTCTGACATTGGTTCTTCCTCCGGTGTTGTTGCTGCTGGTATTACTCCTGCCTCTTGGATTTTGGACTCGGGTGCTTCCTACCATATGACGAATGATGATAGCCATCTCTCCTTCCTTACACCTCTCTCCTCATCCTACTCTATTTGTACTGCTGACGACACCTTACTTCCAATTCGGGGTCGCGAACATCTCCAAGACCACTCTAACTTCATTATCCCACGTGTCTATTATGTTTCGAGACTGGCCATGAATCTCTTATCTGTCTCTCAACTTACTGATCATAATTTCTCTGTCTCTTTCAATACTTTTAATTGTTCTATACAGGATTCAACTACGGGGATGGTTGTTGGTAAAGGCCTTCGTCGAAACAGTCTCTACTACCTCACCAGTCTTCACCTTCCTCTTCCTCAGTCAATTGTTGCTGCTGTTTCTCCTGCTGTCATCTCCTCATATGATCTTTGGCATTGTTGTCTTGCTCATGTCTCGCTGCCACGACTTCAGCTCCTGGCCTCCTTCGGTGCTCTGGGCTCTATCAAAACAAAAATGCTTAATGCTTATACTCATTGTATCCGAGGTCATCAAATTGCCTCCTCTTTTCCCTCTGGCATTTCTGCTAATGTAGCTCCGTTTGATTTAGTTCACTCCGATGTTTGGGGGCCTTCTCCTTTTATGTTATTTTTGTTGATGATTACTCTCGCTTCACTTGGTTATATCTCTTGAATGCCAAGTATGATGTTTTCTTAAGTATGTTGAATTTGCTTCTATGGTAGCTACGCAATTTTCATGTAAAATTAAAACTTTGCGTACTGACTCTGGGGGGATATCTTTCACACCACTTTCAACAGTTCCTTCGATCTCAAGGAACTCTTGCTCAATAATCATGTGCTCACACTCCCCAACAAAATGGAGTAGCTGAACGCTGACATATACTTATTTTGGAAGTAGCGAGATTTCTTCTTCTCACCTCTTCGGTATCTGTCCACTACTGGGTAGAAGCCGTCCTTACCAATGTATTCTTAACAAATAAAATTCCTACCCCAAACCTGCAAAACATCTCCCCGTTTGAACGACGTTATCACAAGACCCCAACGTACTCACACTTAAGAGTGTTTGGGTGTACTTGCTTAGTTAAACTTCCCTCAGCTGAACGGGATAAGCTATCACCTCACTCTGTGGCATGTGTCTTTCTGGGTTACAGCGAACAACACAAGGGCTACAGATGTTATGATCCCGTTGCCAAACGCATGCGCATCTCCCAACATGTGGTTTTCCTTGAACACCTTCCCTACTATGCCTTTCCTAACGCACATATCCCATTAGCATCATCCACTCCTGAAGACCTCATATTTCTTGACATTTTTCAACCATCTACATCTCCAGTAGCCACCTTTGCTACTCCCGATGTTTAAACTAGTGAGTGCGACCCCAAGAACAACCCAGACTCCTCCCAAATTCTTGATTCACACTTCAATACCAGTGAACCATCACAGTCCCCAATTCCTCTTCGCCGCTCTACTCGTACTCACAAGCCTTTGAATCGACTTAGCATGTTTTCCTCTCTCACTCCCATTCTACAAGCCTTTCTTTCAACTATCTCTAGTCATCGGGAACCTCAAACATACCACGAGGCAGCCTCTATACCTGCTTGGCAGCATGCAATGGATAAAGAACTACAAGCCTTGAAGAAAATAAATACTTGGGATCTGGTTTTGCCTCCTAAGGGCACTCACCCTATCAGTTGTAAATGGGTTTACAAAATCAAAACCCTGGCTGATGGCACCATCGACAGATATAAAGCACGTTTGGTTGCTCATGGTTTCCAACGACAACATGGTATTGACTATGATGAAACTTGTGCACCAGTTGCCAAAATGACCACCATTCGTACTATCCTTGCTATTGTGTCTATTCATTCATGGAACATCTCTCAGCTTGATGTCAAGGATGCCATTTTGCGCGGTGATCTTTCTGAAAGTGTCTATATGAAACCACCACCGGGAATCCAACACTCAGCTGAACAAGTCTGTCATCTTCGCAAGGCTCTCTATGGTCTCAAACAGGCTCCCCGCGCTTGGTTCTCTAAATTTGCCACTGCTATGTTAGCATTTTGGTTTTACTGCCAATCTCTCTGATCCGACATTGTTTACTCACATCTCCGACACTATTCTACTCCTATATGTTGACGATATGATTATCACAGGAGGAAACTCTCGGCATATCCAAGAAGTCAAGGCTTATCTGAATAAACAATTTGAAATGAAAGATCTTGGACTGCTTCGATACTTCCTAGGCCTTGAAGTTGATCACTCTTCTAGAGGATACATCTTATCTCAACAGAAGTTTATCACTGAGATACTTGACCGTGCTGCTCTAACAGATGATCGCATTGTCGTAACTCCAATGGAAACAAATGTTAAGATGAGTCCTCGGGAAGGAGAAATCCTACCTGATCCTTCCAGATACAGACAACTAGTTGGAATGTTAGTTTATCTCACCATACGTCAGTCTCCTGGACATCTCTCATGCTACTCACATCCTCAGTCAGTTTGTTTCGCAACCACGGGGCACCCATTATGCGGTTGTCCTTCGCACCTTGCGATACATTCGTGGTACAAGAACAAGATCTCTATTTTTCGACTCAACCTCTCCTCTGGAACTCAGTGCCTATTCCGATTCTGAATGGGCTGGTGATATATCTGATCGCAAGTCTACCACTGGGTATTGCATATTTCTTGGCAACTCTCTGATTTCCTGGAAATCTAAGAAACAAGATGTCATATCTTGCTCTAGCAATGAAGCTGAGTATCGTGTCATGGCTACCACTACTGCAGAAATAACTTGGCTTCGTCGTTTGTTGCAAGAATTATAGACTTCTGTTTTTGATGCTACACCTCTCCATTGTGATAATACTAGTGTCATACAGATTGCTTCAAATCCAGTCTTTCATGAGCATACTAAACACATTTAAATTGATTGTCACTATGTTCGACAACAACTTCACAATAATGTTATCTCTCTGCCTCATGTTCCATCTGCTTCCCAGATAGCTGATTTCTTTACCAAGTCTCACTCAGTCCAGCGACACAAATTTCTGATTCGCCAGCTCTCCTTAATTGACACATGTGACAATGTTGTTCCCTGATATTTGAGCTGCTCTTCAAACTTCTACCTCAACTGATATCAATTTGAGAGGGGGTGTTAGAACAATTCTTATTATTGTATAAAAAGACTCACTGTTTAGACCCATATTGTAAAGTTCATTGAGACTCTTTAGTCCCACATTGTCATTCCGCTTTTACGTAACTTCTCTTCCTCTTATACATATCCCTTCATGGGATGAATATACATATTCTCTATTAACTTCAACATATATATATATATATATAAATGGAAATGTATCATATGCGGGCAACTTACGGTGTGGGCGTACGTGCATAGGTTTTTGGGGGTCAAGATGGCTCCAAATCGAAAAGTGACCAGCATGAAAGTTTAGATATCAACTTTCATATTGGTCACTTTTCGATTTGGAGCCATCTTGACCCCCAAATCCGAGCCCGAAATCGCTGTTTTAGTAGGTCTACTGTAGCTCTCTCGCCGCCCTACTTTTTGAGCCCAAAATCGAGGGTCAAAACTACTCCCAATCAAAAAGTAATCAACATGAAAGTTGTTCGTCTCAACGAGATCTACAACTTTCATCTAGATCACTTTTCGATTTGAAACTATTTTGACCCTTGACCGTACGCCCGTTTGCCTGCACACGATCAATCCCCTGTATATATATATATATATATCTTGTTTTACAATAAGAATAATTTATTTATTATAGAAAAATCTAGTGCACCATCATTTATATATCTAATACATATAAAAAAGACATATATATATATATATATATAAATATATGAACAACCACCGGCGCCTTGATTATTTCAGCTTGTCAAATCATAAAACATGTCATTATACGAGGAGTTATTTGATAGAAGAAGTTTTTGAAAAGGGAATCGACCAGGTCTCAACATTTTTGGCATACGACGGAGATCACATATTTTCTTCTACTTTTCTTAATATAATAATATTGGTTCTTCCGGTCTAGCGGTATTTTAACTCTTGATTTGCTCTCGCGAATAATATTATATTATTATTATTATTATTATTTTACTATTATATCATTTATGATGACATATAAATTTACATTTTCTAATTTAAGTTAGTTTTTTTTAATAATTTTTTACTTTAATTTTAAATATTGTTTTATTTTATTTCTGTCTCATTTTACTTTTGTAATCTATTTGACCTTATTTTATTGTTGTGGCAGATTGTTCAATGCTCTCAGGAGCTGATTGGGATAGATCGTCCTAGCTTTAGAGTGAGTCGAACTTACAAACAATCACAGAGAATTGACCAAGATTTTTAAGTGGAAACTCCAAATGAGAAACCAGAGGATCTGACCTAGTTCAGTGCAATCCACTATAAAAATATTTGAGTACACAATTAATATTTTTGCGAGGATGGCAGTCGACCACTCGTTTTACAATGATTATGCATATCCTCTGCACAGAAGAACACGCTCTCAGAAGTATGTGAATATGCGTGCTCTTTGGATCTCCTATCCTCCTGATGTGTGCGATGTTTGGTGTGGCCGTGTACGAACGTTGTGAAGGCGCAAAAGGGCGCTCATTGGAGTGAGGAGTACCAAACTCAGCACATCAGGAGCATATGAGATATGGAGAGCACACTAATTTTACTGTTCACGTACATGATTTGCTCGGGACGAGCAATAATTCATGGATGAGGGTATTTGATTAGTGTATTTTATATAGTATTTTTTGCTCTAGTTTAGCTTGTTTTTCATGTGATTTCGCTCATCTTTTATTTGGATTTAGCATAAAAACTCTTAAAACTCAATCTTCCACTGTTTGAGCGTTTGGTACCTATTTAGAGCATGTTTGCGTTCTTTCCATGAATGAAGGATAGTTCTTCTCCTTCTCATTTCAATTTCTTATATTGTCGTATTGTGTATGGTGTATGTATGTTCTTTTCTGTGTGTTCTAGAGTTTTTTTATGCATGTACATGTCTAGCCTCGTGTAGCTTCCCCCGGGTGAATTATTGTGCGGGTACCATAATCCTAATCTAGATGACCCAATTAGATATCTAAAAATTCGTTTCACCGCTTTAAATGAGATTCTTTTGGATTGACTTGAAATCGAGCACATAAGCATACGACAAACATAATATCGAGTCTAGTTGTACTTAGATAAAGTAGAGATCCTATCATATCTCTATATAAAGTTTGATCAATTGAAATTCCCGATTCATCTTTTCCTAATTTTAGTGATGGACTCATTGGTGTAGAAGCATGTTTAAGATTTTCAAATCCAAAGCATTTAAGCATAATCATGGACATATTTAGTTTGACATATAAAAATACTATCATTTCTTTGTGATATTTGAAAACCAAGAAAATAAGAAAATTCTCATACTAGACTCATTTCAAATTCATTTTTCATCACTAAAATAACTTCATTACACAATTCTTCATTAGTAGATCCAAAGATTATATCATCAACATATATTTGCAAAATAATCAAATCATCATTATTGTGCTTAATGAATAGAGTATTATCGACACTTCCCATAATATAATCGTGCTTTAATAAAAATGATGTAAGTCTTTCATACCATACACTTGGTGCTTATTTTAAACCATAAAGTGTTTTTTCTAGTTTATAAACATGAGTGGGAAATTTTTCACTAATAAAATCGGGGGGTTGTTCAACATAAACTTCTTCTTTTACATACCTCTTTAGGAAAGCAGTTTTTACATCCATTTGAAATAGTTTTATTCTTCTAAAGCTTGCAAATGCTAGAAAAATTCGTATAGATTCCAATCTAGCAACGGGTGTAAAAGTTTCATCAAAATCTATCCCCTCAATTTGAGAATATCCTTGTGCAACTAAGCGTGTTTAATTTCTAGTGATTCTAGACTCACTATCTAATTTATTTTTAAAAATCCATTTTACACCTACAATAGGGTGATTAGATGGTCTTTCTACTAATTTCCAAACATTATTTCGCTCGAATTGTTCTAACTCTTCATTCATAGCCAAAAACCAAAATTCATCATTTAAAGCGGTTGAAACGATTTTTGGTTCAATTTCAGAAACAAAACAAATGTTTGAATAAGATTAATGAAGAGAAGAGTGAGTTCTTACCCCAATGGATGGTTCATCAATTATTAGTTCTCGTGGATGATTCTTTGTAAATTTCAAGGCGCTTGGGGGCACATAATCATCTTCCTTGGTTTCCTCTTCCTCTTATTTGGAAGGTTCCTCGTCACCATGCTCCAAAGGTGGTAAGAGATCCTCCTCTTTGCCTGCGGAAAGACTTTCTACACAAGGAACAAGCTCATCAAATTTCACATTAATCGACTCTTCAACTTTTTTAGTTCTTTTATAAACAATTCTATAAGCTTTACTAGTTGAAGAGTATCCAAGAAAAATTCTTTCATCGCATTTTTCATCAAACTTTCCAAGATATTTTTAGTATTCAAAATAAAACATTTATAACCAAAAACTTTGAAGTAAGATACGTTAGGCTTCTTTCGAAAATAAAGTTCATATGATGTGTGCTTAAGAGATGGGCGAATCATGATTCTATTCATAACATAATATGATGTATTTACGGCTTCGGCCCAAAAGGACTTAGGCAATTTATATTCATATAGCATAGTGTGTGCTAGTTCTTGAAGTGTCCTATTCTTTCTTTCCACAACACCATTTTGTTGTGGTGTGCGTGGTGCAGAGAACTCATGTTTAATCCTTAACATATCACAAAAAGATGTAAACTTTTCATTTCCAAATTCTCCTCCATGATCCGAGTGAATGCATTTAATTTTTAAATCACTTTCATTTTGAATACGAGTACATAAATTTGAAAATTCGCAAAATGCATTGGATTTGGATGAGAGAAATAAGGTCAAACAATATCTTGAAAAATCATCTATTAAAACATATGTATATAATCTACCACCAAGACTTGCGGTGCTAACGAGACAAAAAAGTTCCATATGAATTAATTGCAAGGGTCTTGTAGTAGAAATGATATTTTTACATTTGAAAGAGGATTTAGTAAATTTACCTTTTTGACATGGTGAACAAAGTGAAGGTAAATTTCCATTTAACCAAGACAATCATCTAATTAAATCACTTTTAACAAGTTTTACAATAAGTTTTGTGCTAGCATGACCTAGCCGTATATGCCAAAGTTCTAATTCATCATTTTTGGTGATAAAACATTTTATAGATGATTTAGAAAGATCATGAAATGAAACTACATAAACATTATGTATTCTTGGTGTAGTTAGTAAAATATCTTTTGTAGTAGGATTAGATTTTTTGCATGAGTTAGTAGAAGATTCAAATAAAACATATAATCCTTTATCACATAATTGACGAATAAAAATTAGATTATGTTATAGCCCTTTCACATAAAGAATATTAGATATCGTAAAGGATTCGTTACCAACTATACCAATTCCCATGATCCTTCCTTTTCCGTTATCGCCAAACATCATGATCCCCCCTTCTTCTTTTCTTGGCTAAGGAACTTTGCTTTATTGCCCGTCATGTGCTTAGAGCATCCAGAATCCAAGTACCACATGTCTTCATTGTCCTTAGCCTGCCTGCATATCTATAAAGAAGATGAGAGTAATGACCCGGATACCCAAGCGGTACCACCCATAGAATAAGTGGAAGCCTTAGGTACCCAGATTTGTTTTAAAGTATTTTGTTTCACTTTCCTGCAAGAACTAGACGTGTGACCAATCCTGTGACAATTTGCACACGAAATAAAGGCGGTTGAGACCCTTTTCTGGAATTTTGTGTTATTCTTGCTGGAAGGAATCAGTTTTGCAGAAGAGAATGATTTTGCAAAAGAAAATACTGAATTCTTGTATGAGGCGCTAGCGCCAGCGTTAGTGGCTAGCGCCGGGCGGTAGCCCTCACCTCGATATCCGAGCATAAATTTTCCAGAATCGTAGCACTGGTTCCCTAAAATCATATCCAATGATTTTTGGCTCATTCCAAATTTTTTAATGGCCAAGGTGAGATCATGAACTTGTGCTTTAAGTGATGAATTTTCTTTCACAAGCATGACATACCTATTTTTAAAACCTTTTTTTATTATTTTGAATTTGTAAAAAAGAGGCTTCTAATTTTCTTTCTAATTCCCCATTCTCTTTTGTAAGAGTTTTGGAATGGGAGAGGGCTTTAGAAAGAGAATCTTCAATATCTTTTGCCATTTTAAGGGAGTGATCACACTCTTGGCAAGAAACCTTTCCCTTTTCTAAAACAATTAATGTTTTTGGAAAGCTTTTAATTTTCTTTAATTAAAGATTCATTCTCACGATTCAATGAAGTACTATCTTTTAAATTTTTATCAAAAGCTTTGCAAGTTTGAAGAAATTCATTAAAAAGTTCATCATAAGTTAGAGGTGTTACCTCAGTGTCGATAAGAACACTGGCGACGTCGTCTCCATGTCCCATGAGGCTTATGTTTGATTCCTCATCATTGCTTGATGAAGACCTGCTTGATTCTTCGAAGGAAGAGGAATCATCCCATGTTTCAGCTTTTAGTACCTTCCGCTTTTCCTTCCCTTTGTGCCGCTTTTCCTTTTTCTCCATCAAGTATTTTGGGAATTGGCTCCGAATATGCCTGGTTTTCCTGCAATGATAGCATTCCGGTGGAAGTCTTTCTTCTTCATCGTCGCTCTCCTTTTCCTTCTTTGAAGATGACCCTTTCCATCTTGCATCCTTTTGGAAAAATTTCCGGAAGGTGTTTCTCCTTTCCAGATTATGCATGAACTTTCAGAAGTTCTTTACCAAGAGACTCATCTTCATCCTAATGGAACTCCTTTGATTTGAGTGCCAACGCCTTCTTCTTTGGCTCCTTGTTGTATTCATCGTATTGGAACTTGAGTTCTGCCTCATGGGTTTTGAGATTCCCAACGAGGCTCTCAACCTAGAGCATTCTTAGATTGTGCGACTCCGAGATAGCCGTCACCTTCAGATTGAATTTTAGAGGAAGTGATCGAAGAATCTTTTGGACCAAGTCGCCGTTGGAGAAGGTCTTTCCAAGAGCTTTGGAGGCATTGACGATCTTGGTGAAGCGCATGTACATTGCATCAATATCTTCGCTTTCATCCATCCGAAACTTTTCATATTCTGACTCCAGTTGGAAAAGCTTTGAATCTTTAACCTGTGATGTACCTTCAAGAGTAATTTCCAAATGATTCCAAATTTCATATGCAGTAGTACATGCATAAATTCTATTAAATTCATTTCTATCTAACGCACAAAATAAAGCATTCATGGCATTGGCGTTATTTTTGCATTTAAGTTTATCCCTATCATCCCATTTATCCTTAGTTTTTTCTAATGTTACCTCTCCAACTACAATTGTAGGAGGAGAGTATTCCTCTTCTACCATATTCCATACCTCAATATCTAGGGTCATAAAAAACATCGCATCCTATTTTCAATTAATTATAAACTGACCCAGTAAATAGTAAAGGGCTACTAATTCCCTGACCCTTGGAAAAAGCGAGATCATAAGACACCATTATTCCTGGTTTTAAACCAATTTGGAATAACCTCCCTCTGATACCACTTGTTGGATCGATAGGCGCCCTTAGATGGGGGGGGGTGAATAAGGGAATAAAAATTCTTTTATATGTTTAAGCAATTTGCTAAATTGTTTTAAAATATAAGAGAGCGAAAAAACAATTTAGCCAAATGTAAAGAATATTGTAATTTGCAATATAAGAATTTTATGTCAAATGAAAGAAATCAAGTAAACAAAAATAGATATATGATTGTATTATATTAAAGAGTGTTTGCACAATTTTGATTTCAATATTGCTAGAAATCGAAGGTGTACAAATGCAAATGAATTTTTCATTTTTATACCGACTCGTTTCCCCACGGACTGGTGGCTTTAGCCTATGCTCCTCGGATATGGCCTCAAGCCGCTCTAACCAACCTTTCCCCAGATATGGCCTCGAGCACTCCCTAGATCTAATCACCTAGACCTAGTCGCCAACACATGCGGCGAATTCCCCCTAAGCCGCGCTAGGACCTAGTCGCCAACACAAGGCGAATTAACTACACAAATTCACAAAGATAATGAAATAATACAAATAAAAACTCCCTTTATGAGATTTCTGAAGTTGAAGATGAAGGATCGCTGTAGCATAAGCGTGGTTGAAGCGATCGTTCTTCGGATGCAGCGTGATGACGTCCTCCTTCAAAAATCTTCTTTAGCTTTGAGTGGTAGATGAACTTTCGGCAGAGTAACAACTCTAGAAATTTGGCACTAGTATTCTCTCTAGGATGTGTGTACAAAACGAGAGAGAAAACCCCATTTTATAGAACTTGGAGATAGCGCCTGCAATAACACCTAACGCCTTCGGTAGCGTACAATTAGAGATCGTGGAAGTGGAACGTTGCGACACGATCTGGAGCTAGCGCAGGTGGTAGCGCTAGCGCCTTGCGATAACACTACCGCCTGCTGTACAACCTAGTGTTTGCCGACTCACGGAGAAAATCACGTAACCGAATAAATGGTTCCTTCATCAGCGTCTTCGTGAAGATGTCATCGATATTGTCCTCACTCCGCGCATGTTTAACCATCAGAGATCCCTCCAGCACCTTCTCCCGAATGAAATGATGCTCGATCTCGAAGTGCTTGGTCCGTGCGTGACAGACTGGATTATTAACTAGTTTGAGAGCACTCTCATTATCACCACGCAGCAGAGTAGGACCTCGAACCTCCTTATGGACATCCTCCACCATTCTCCTAAGCCAGATGGATTCCTGAGCTGCCAAGGCCGAAGCCTTGTACTTTGTGTTGGGAATATTGCCCTCAATATTCCTTTGATTTGATCAAGATGCATCACTCACAATGCTAAGTACAAGATGTATTTGATAAAGCCATATTTTTGTAAGATATACAGGCTCAGTTAACTCAAGAGAAAGGGCCAATCATGCACTTAGATCAGGAGAAATCATCTCCTAAGAGATGAAGATATGTCTCAGCTGAACCGATGAGACGAGGTCAGGAGCCGCTGAGAAGGCTTCTGGACAAGACTTGGCGTGTTCGTCGAACGCAGAACTCAGTTCGCCGAACCTGAGACGAGACAGAAGAAACCGTTGAGACTTGGCGTGTTCGTCGAACGCAGAACTCAGTTCGTCGAACGCTGAGACGAGACAGAAGAAACCGTTGAGACTTGGCGTGTTCATCGAATGCAGAACTCAGTTCGTCGAACGTAGATACGGGACAGAAGCAAGCGCTGAGACTTGGCGTGTTCGTCGAACGAAGAATGAAATTCGTCGAATGCAGAATGCTGTTCGTCGAACGCAGAAACTTCTCTGCAGATCGACGAAATCAGCTGAGAAGAGGAAGCCATCTCAGCCCATCCGCTGAGACAGTTCAAACGTGACATGGCGGGTTCTGTCCTTGGCGCAAGCTGCAGAAAGGCATTGTGGGGTCCACCAATCTCTCTCAGAACTGTCAGAAGGATGGCAAAGAGTCGTTGAAGATCAAGGGTGTATAAAAGAAAGAGTTAGGGCACTTTTGAGAAGAGTTGGTCGAGTGCAAAAATAAATTCATTATTCCATTGACGGCCCCCGTTCTCGTCTTTCTCCTCATGCTCACTGAACAAGCAAGAAGAATCCGAGAGATAAAGAAAGCTCCTCTACAAGAAGGAGCAAGGTAATCTTCCATCCTTCAACTGAAGAGGAAGATCAGTTTGTAGCTGCCATCATCATCTCCAGCTACAAGAAAGCACAAGCTGTGCAGGAACTACAGGAGACTTCTTCTCTCTGTTGTCTGCTGTAGTAAGCTTCAATTACTCTTTTACTGTAGGGCTATTTGCCCGAGTTTGTAGGGCTATTTGCCTGAGATTGTAGGGCTGGTTGGCCTGAGTTTGTAGGGCCATTTGGCCTGAGGTTGTAGGACCAAGAGGTAGTCTGAGTTGTAGGAGGTGGAGTCCTCTGAGGTAGGATCTGTGAGATCTGAGGTAGGGATGAATAGCCTGAGTTGTAGAGCTGAGAAATCAGCTTGAGGTAGGACCTGGAGGTGGTTTGAGCTGTAGGAGGTGTTTTCCTCTGAGGTAGGGCTGCTGTGCCTGAGGTAGGGTTTGGGGAAAACCTGAGAGATCTTGAGGGATCTGTGTTGTAAGCTCTTGGAGCTGAGTTTGGAGGAGTTGGCCCTATCTAACACACTGTTAGAAGGGTGAAGGGGGAAATTGGACTACCCATAGACACACTGTCTTGGGGAACCACTATAAACACTTGTGTGTTTTCTGGGTGTGCTTGATTACTTGCTTAGAATAACTTTACACATCTAAATCAAACAAGTAAAAATCAAAAGACCTATTCACCCCCCCCCCCCCCTCTAGGTGAATTAGATCATATACCTATATAATCTTTCAAGTGGTATTAGAGGGAGGTTGATCATAAATGGCTTAACAGCCTGACCAGATCCTACATAGGTATTATTAAATCTGAATCCAATGGCCTCCTCTGGATTGAAGAAGGAAATGGGATCCTTGAAGTTGCCCATATGCAACAAAGAAAACTTTGGCATATGGAAGAAAATGATCAGACTGTTTATGGAAGCATCTGATCCAAGGATTTTCATTATAGTTGAGGAAGGACCTTTCATCTTTCAAACCGCCTCCACTATAGATCCAACAAGAATAGTGGCCAGGGCATTCAAAGACTTGACCAAGGATGAACTTGAATTGTTCACCATGGACAAAAGAGCCCAGAACATCATAGTTAATGCTATTGATGAGTTCATGTTTCAAAACTTAGTTCACTGCACTACTGCCAAGGAAATATGTGATACATTAGTAGTATATATGGAAGGGACAACTGAAGTAAGGGATGATAGAAAGTCACTCCTTAATCAAGAGTATGAAGCCTTCTGGCAGCAGAGCCAGGAAAGCATCTCCATGTGCTATGAGAGGTTCTTCAGAATAGTCAATGAGCTGAGAACCTATGGGAAAGTGTTCACTAATTATGAGCTAAATGATAAGTTCCTCGGATCTCTAACAAGGATTGGGACACAAAAATCTGTGCTATCAGGGAAGTGGACAGGCTTGGTGAGACCACCACTCACACATTGTTTGGAAAACTGCTCTCTTATGAGATGCAGCTGTTTGCAAGAAAGAAAGAGGACACCTCAACAAAGGCTCAGGCAAGGGAGAAATCAGTAGCTCTCAAAGCTGACAACTCCAAGATAAGCAAGGGCAAGATGGTGTCTCCTCCAAGGAGAAGTGCTGAATCTGAAACCAGCACCTCAGATAGCTCTTCCTCTGATGAAGAGTTTGCTGCCATTTTAAGGCAATTCAAGAAGATGATGAAGAGGAAATAATGGAAGAACAAGCCCTCCTCCTTATATCACAACAAGGAGGACAACAAGGAGTCAAAGCATCACTCCAGGAATGACAGGTATGGCTCTAACTCTAAATTTAATTCCTCTAAAGTTGTCTATTATTGCTGCAGCAAGCCAGGGCATGTCATTGCTGACTGCCCAGTCAAGAGAAAAGAGAAGGATGAGAAGAAGGCTCATCAGCTAAGAGGCAAGAACGGAGAAAAATCCTTTCTAGCTAAGAAAGAAAGGAGCTGGAGTGAATCAGACTCCAGCTCATCAGAATCTGAAAAGGATGAAGCCCTAATTGGGCTGGTTGCTATTGAAGAACTTGCTGCTGAGGAAGATGAGGACTTTCCTGCAGCAAAGGTGGGCATCAGGGCCCCTCTATCACATTCAGACAGTGATATGGAGGTGGATGAAGATGTTGAAGAATATATTGGCCTAATGGCCTTAACATCAGATGATGAAGACTGTCAGGACACACCTGACCAGGTACCTACTCCTTCCTCTCTATCTAAGGATGAATCAGGCCCAGAATCTGGAGGACCTTCATCAATTGATGGAAGTGATTCATAATCTGAAGTAGATGTCAATCAATTGATTGACAAATATGATGCTCTCTTGGAAGCTCTGAAAAGGGGCAAAAAGCTAGCCAAGAGGCAAGCCCAAGAGATAGATTCCCTTAAGATGGAAAAACAAGGATGCACTGAATCTTCTACCAAGATGAATCTGATGTATAGAGAAATTAGCCATCTGAAGGGGATAACTATCACCCATCTGAGCACCATATCCCTGAAGAACAAGGTCATCAAGGATCTTGAGGAGAAGCATGTGAAAGAAAGAATCCTAGTGGCTCAATTCTCCAAGCCAAAATCTGTGCTCATTATTATTGACTCCTTCTCTTCCCAATCCAATTGGAGAGGACTAGGATTCAATAAAATGGAAGTAGGAGAAGGGAGTGGAGAAAAGAGCAGGGGTAAGGCTAAGCCTCAAACCACCTTTCAAAAGGTATTACTTCCTTCTAATAGGTATGACCATGAAAGCATGAATGGTCACTGGAAGAATGGAAGTACCTATAGGAAGGAAAATACTCCTTCGCATAGTGGAAGAAAGGAAATGGGATTGAGTGCCATGAAGGCTCCCCATGAGGAATTTCAAATGGTCCCACCTGGACCTTTTGTATTTGGTATCTCAGCCCACTCATTCAAGAATCAGGGTGCAAGCTCTTTTAAATCTATTTCAGCAAAGAAAATTTCTGCTGTCAAATCTATTGACAAGGCTTGTTGCTCAGTGTCAGATGCAATCAGATCTTATATGACTGCCAAGCCAAAGCAAGCTGATGCCATCAGGACAAAGAGCATCAAGACAGCACATAGATTGACATTCAGTCAAATCATTGCTGAGAGAAACAGGGAGACTGCAACTGTCTCCCCTCCTGAACACAGGCACAATAAAGCTAATTCCTTTGGAAATATTCAGAAGAGGAGATATAACATTCATGAATGTTGATGCTGTGGTAAAGTGGGACACTTTGCCATAGATTGTTGGCACAATCCTAATGTGCCATATGCAAAGATGAGCCTTCCTGCAAAGGGTGCAGCTAGTGAAAGGTCATTTTATCATGCTAACAAGTACCTAGGACCCAAAGCTATTTGGGCTCCTAAGGATCACTATATTTTTTTTTGCAGGATAGTTCAAGTACCAGCCT
The DNA here is from genome assembly GCA_033032865.1 of Dactylorhiza incarnata. Lineage (NCBI taxonomy): Eukaryota > Viridiplantae > Streptophyta > Magnoliopsida > Asparagales > Orchidaceae > Dactylorhiza > Dactylorhiza incarnata. The sequence goes on from JAWHQI010000043.1 coordinate 1,904,668, forward strand.
CACCCAAATTTGGTACTTGGACAGTGGGTGCTCAAGGCACATGATAGGAACAAGTTAGATGAAAATGGCAAAATCATAAAGAACAAGGCAAGGCTGATAGCCAAGGGGCAGCTGTTGTGCTCAACTTCTGTGGATCCAACATCAATTGGAGGATTACAACATCAAGTAGGCACAGTCCACATGATAGGGTAGATAATCTCCCTAAAATGATAAATACTTTGAATTCAGCTGATCAGCTGAGACAGCCAAACTGTCTCAGTAGATAAGTATCGAAAACAAACTAAAGCAGACTAAGGGCTCAGCTGGGAAAAATCTGGGTTCGACGAACTCTTTCCTGAGTTCGACGAACTCTTTCCTGAGTTCGACGAACTCTTTCCTGAGTTCGACGAATGTCGACCTTGAGTTCATAGAACTCAGCATTATGACATAAGATTAATTTACACTTACAAAAATAAGAACAATACTAATGCTCCAAGGGAGGGGGAGCTAGAAAGGGTTATTCAAAATGAACAAGAACAACTAATAAAGCTAACAGTTCTCACATTGAGGGGGAGCAAGTTCCTGCTCAGGTTGAGGGAGAGATGTCCAATGCTGCCTCCCAATCCCTAGAGGGAAGAATAGTTGAAGAAATCAGAAAGGGGGAGATGGCCAATGCTAAGACCAACTCAGAGTCAGCTTTGAGTACAAGGATTGTCCTCTGAGTTAGTCAATGCTTAATATAAACAATCATGAGTTTTAATAGAATGCTTAAACAATCTTATCTTCTAGAAGCAATGTTATCATGAATGTTATATAGATCATTCTCATGATAAGTTTTTTGTTGGCTATGTACCTTAGCATTGAGAATGTTCTGCCTTCTTCAAATAGGGGGAGATTATTGGGAATATTGCCCTCAATATTCCTTTGATTTGAAGAGGCATCACTCACAATGCTATATACAAGATGTATTTGATAAAGCCATATTTTTGTAAGATATACAGGCTCAGGTAACTCAAGAGAAAGGGCCAATCATGCCCTTAGATCAGGAGAAATCATCTCCTAAGAGATGAAGATTTGTCTCAGCTGAACCGCTGAGACGAGGTTAGGATCCGCTGAGAAGGCTTCTGGATAAGACTTGGCGTGTTCATCGAACGCAGAACTCAGTTCGTCGAACGCTGAGATGAGATAGAAGAAACCGCTAAGACTTGGCGTGTTCGTCGAACGCAGAACTCAGTTCGTCGAACGCTGAAACGAGACAGAATAAACCGCTAAGACTTGGCGTGTTCGTCGAACGCAGAACTCAGTTCGCCGAACGTAGAGACGGGAGAGAAGCAAGCGCTGAGACTTGGCGTGTTTGTCGAACGAAGAATGAAGTTCGTCGAATGCAGAATGCTGTTCGTCGAACGCAGAAACTTCTCTGCAGATCGACGAAATCCGCTGAGAAGAGGAATCCATCTCAGCCCATCCACTGAGACAGTTCAAACGTGACATGGTGGGTTCTATCCTTGGCGCAAGCTGCAGAAAGGCATTGTGGGTTCCACCAATCTCTCTCAAAACTGTCAGAAGGACGGCTAAGAGCCGTTGAAGATCAAGGGTGTATAAAAGAAAGAGTTAGGGAACTTTTGAGAAGAGTTGGTCGAGTGCAAAAACAAATTCACTATTCCATTGACCCCCGTTCTTGTCTTTCTCCTCCTGCTCACTGAACAAGCAAGAAGAATCCGAGAGATAAAGAAAGCTCCTCTACAAGAAGGAGCAAGGTGATCTTCCATCCTTCAACTGAAGAGGAAGATCAGTTTGTAAATGCCATCATCATCTCCAGCTACAAGAAAGCACAAGCTGTGCAGGAACTACAGGAGACTTCTTCTCTCTGCTGTCTGCTGTAGTAAGCTTCAAATACTCTTTTACTATAGGGCTATTTTCTTGAGTTTGTAGGGCTATTTGCCTGAGATTGTAGGGCTGGTTGGCCTGAGTTTGTAGGGCCATTTGGCCTGAGGTTGTCGGACCAGGAGGTGGCCTGAGCTGTAGGAGGTGGAGTCCTCTGAGGTAGGATCTGTGAGATCTGAGGTAGGGCTGAATAGCCTGAGTTGTAGAGCTGAGAAATTAGCTTGAGGTAGGACCTGGAGGTGGTCTGAGCTGTAGGAGGTGTTTTCCTCTGAGGTAGGGCTGTTGTGCCTAAGGTAGGGTTTGGGGAAAACCTGAGAGATCTTGAGGGATCTGTGTTGTATGCTCTTGGAGCTGAGTTTGGAGGAGTTGGCCATGTCTAACACATTGTTAGAAGGGTGAAGGGGGAAAGTGGACTACCCATTGACACACTGTCTTGGGGAACCACAATAAACACTTGTGTGTTTTCTGTGTGGGCTTGATTACTTGCTTAGAATAACTTTAAACATCTAAATCATACAAGTAAAAAATCAAAAGACCTATTCCCCACCCCCTCCCCTCTAGGTGAATTAGATCATATACCTATATAATCTTTCACTTTGCTTCAGTGGTAGAGATGGACACAGAATCCTGCTTCTTGCTGCACCATGAAATAGCTGCCGATCCGCATAAGAAAACATAACCATACATCGACTTTCGATCATCTGAATCTCCCCCATAATCGGCATCCATGTAACCATGCAAACAAAATCTCGTGTCTCTCCTATAAAGGAGACCCATGTTTGAGGTCGACTTCACATACTTCAGAATACTTCTTGTCGCCACCAGATGAGGTTTCCGTGGTTCCGCCATATATCGACTTACCCTACCAACTGCATAAGCAATATCCGGTCTAGTAATCTTCAAATATATCAAACTCCCAACAAGAGCCCAGAATACCAACGGATCAGGAAGAATCCTCCCCTCATCCCGCCGAAGTTTTAGACCAATCTCCAGTGGAGTAGAGCTGCTCTTCCCATCCTACATGCCAAATCGCTTAACGATTCGCTCCGCATGACCTTTATGGGAAATAAGCACACCGCTCTCTTTCCTCTCCACCTCGAGTCCAAGGAAATGGTGAAGCTCCCCCAGATCCTTCATCTCGAAACTGATAGCTAGTTCATCCCGAAGCCTAGCTATCTCAACCTACGAGTTTCCCGTGAATATCATATCGTCAACGTACAACAACACCAAGACTTGCAGCTCCCCGATCTTCTTTACGAACAGACTCAAGTCTGAACCAGAAGAAAAATATGCGCAGAACTTGAGGTATTCTGCGATCTTCCCATACCACGCCCGAGGCGCTTGCTTCAACTCGTAAAGAGCCTTCTTGAGCTTGCAGACATGTCCTGGATGAACTTTCGATACATATCCCGGTGGCTGAACCATGAAGATATCCTTGTCAATCTCGCCGTACAAGAAAGCATTCTTTACGTCGAGTTGCCAAAACTTCCACCCTTGGGTAGCTGCAATGCAATCACCACCCGTACCGAAGTCATCTTGGATATCAGACTGAACGTCTTTTCATAGTCTTCTCCGTACTGTTGGGAGAACCCTCGAGCTACAAGGCAAGCCTTATATCGCTCGGTACTCCAGTCAGCTTTCTTCTTCAGCTTGTAGACCCACTTGCATGTCATAGGAGTAATGCCATCGACCATGGGTACAAGATCCCAAGTCTCATTCTTCTGGAGGGCAGCCATCTCCTCATTCATGGCATCTTCCCACTCCTTGACTCCAGCGGCGTCTTCAAAGCATGACGGCTCTTGCTCATCCAAGGGACCAGCAAAGAAATATGAGACGAAGCTCACCTGGTTTCCCCCTGTATACCGAGCTGGTGGAATAATAGTCCTCTTGGACCTCCTCAGAGCTTTACTCTGATCCGCCTCTTCCACTGCAACTTCTGGACTAGCTCTTTTCCTGGGCACACTTGGAGCATCGCTCCCCCTGCTTCCAGAACCTGAAGTACCTGACCCAGAGCTAGAGGCAACTGGAGCACCTGGAGAAACAGGCAACTTCACCATAATTTCTCTTGCAGCTTCTCCTGGTCCACCATCCAACCTGCTTTCTTGCAGCTCAACAGAAGAGCTACCCTGCTATGATGTCAATTCATCGAATACCACATCCCTTGAGACCACAGCTCTCCGTGTCTCTGGATCCATGCATCTCCAACCCTTCTTCCGGCCATCATAACTGACGAAGACTAGCTTCCTTGCTTTCGCATCTAGATTCGTTCTGAGGTCATCATGAACAGCACATAGCAGGTAGATCCGAACACTCGAAGGTGTTCCACCGTAGGTTTTATCTTGAACATCAACTCATGTGGGGTCTTCATGTTGATTGGACTAAGAGGCATCTCATTGATGACATAAGTAGCACAAGACATTCCCTCTGCCCAGAAGGACTTTGGGATACTCTTGGCATGAAGCCAACATTTGCAGGTCTCCGTCAGATGACGGATCTTCCGCTCTATAACTCTTTTCTGTTATGGAGTGTGAGCACAAGAGAGCTCTCTCCGGATGTCATGCTTCCTGCAGAAGTTAAAGAACACATTTGAGGTGAACTCCCCTCCATTGTCAGTTCTGAACTTCTTGATCCGCAAATTAAGCCAACCTTCCACTAGCTCCTGGAACTCCACAAACTCCCCGAACGCTTCAGACTTCTCCTTCATAAAGTATACCCAAGTATACCTAGTGAATTCATCAATCAAGACCGGCATATACCTGCTGCCTCCAAGACTGGTAGTTGCGGTAGGTCCAAACAGATCACCATGAATACACTCCAATGGTGCTTTGCTTCTGCTTTGTGATTTGTCGAATGGGAGGCGATGAGCCTTACCATATTGACAACCTGCACAAACGTGACCTTCACCGAAGGATGACAAACTAGGCAAGCCTCTTACAAGGCCTCTCCCACCAAAGCTTTAAACTTGTCCATCCCAACATGTCCAAGCCTATATGCCAGATAGCAGCGCTATCATTAGTCCTCATCTTATCAACATAGGAACTTTTAGATAACACAAACACGTCATTCACCCTTCTACCAACATGACTGACTTGAGCCATCACCGCTGATACATTCCGAAGAAACTTCACTTCTATTGGACCAAACAGAACGTGATAGCCAGCATCAACAGCGTTGGTCACCGAGAAGAGGTTTTTCTTCATCCCCGGAACATGACAGACACTCTTTGATGTGAGTGGACCTCTATCTCCGTTCAAAGAAACTACACCCTCCTTCTCAACTTCATGTATAGTATCATCAGCAGTAATGATAGCATCATTACCTGTGTATGTCTGCAAAGAAGAGAACTGGGACACATCCCCGGTGAGGTGATGACCACACCCATAATCCACTATCCAATCATCCTGATAGTTGATAGAAGTCATAGCCCGAACACAAGTGCCCGTCATAAAAGCTCCATCGCCCCAACTACCATTAGCATTGGAACCAACCTCCTCCTTTCCTGCAGCATGCCCCGGCTGAAGATTAACTCTGCAGTCCTTCTTAAAATGACCAAGCTTATTGCACCTGAAGCATCTAGGTCCTTCCTTCTTCTTCCCATCACGCTTAGAAGCATTGCTCCTCTCCTGTTTATATGAAGTTGATGGACCATCATCTACAGATGACTTCTTCTTCTTGTCCCAACGCTTCTTCTTCCCTGAATATAAAACCTCACGTTCTCCCCCAGAGATAGACATCCCCGCCATCTGCATAGACAAACTCTCTTGCGAAGCAAGCAAGTTTTCCAGCTCCAACAACGATGGCTGATTGGCCCAGCCTTGAACAGAAGTAACAAAGGCCACATACTCCCTCCACAAGCCGTGAATTTTGTGCCTCTTCAACTTAGCTTCTGAGATAGGCTCATCCAGGTCCAATGTTGAAATCTGTGCACAGAGGTTCTTCATCTTCAGGAAGAACGTTGATATGGAAAAGTCACCTTGAGTGGCCTTAGCCAACTCATTTTCCAAGAACTGTAGCCGAACTACATTCTTCTTATTGAACAAACCATCCAAGAATTTCCAAATCTCAGCAGCTGATCGACATCCAATGATGTGATCAAATAACTTTGATGAGATAGCCCGCTTGAGAGTAAACTCTGTCTTAGCATTAGTTCTCCTCCAAGCTCTCACCAGATGAGCATTCTCACCAGCAACAACCACTTCTTGAGGTTCTTCTCCACCAACAAACTCCCAGAGGTCCTCGCCCAGAAGATAGCTCTCCATGCAAGACTTCCACTTCTTAAAGTTAGTCTGCGTCAGGAGCTCAATACCAAGACCTCTTGCTATTTCTCCTTCCATTGTTATAACACTGATAACTGTGCTTCCAGAAATCCAAGCAAGATAACTACAGTTGAATCACTGCTCAAACCTCTGTCTCCCCCTCTGATACCATGTTAAAATTTTTAAATAAGTGGAAAACAGGAACCAGGTCGCAGGAACACTCCAACCATACCAAGCACAAGAAACCAGAAACAATGACGGAACAAGAAAAAACTTGTATCATCTTCTGTACATTTCGAGACATACATTGCGAGACATGATTTATCAGTACACACAATGATGAGGAGAGAAGAAAACCAACTACAAGTAGATGGCGGTCACAAAGAAACAACCCGCCAAACCGCCCGGCTAACAAAGCTGTTCGTGCAAACCGCCAAGTCAACAAGCTGACCGCGTGGCTAACTGCGAAATCACCAACCCATAACTCAACACGCGGACTGCCCATTATTCTAATGCTCACTCTGTTTGCCCAAGCAAGGCCGCATGACCGCAGTCACTTGGCCGCTCCTAACCGCGAACAAGCTGTTGAAGAACTGAACAGAAGTACAGACCAGCGAAGGCAAACTGCCTAACCGTCGCAGTCTGAATTTTATTGAAAGCTGGAAACGAGCTGAAGAGAAACCACCTCATCGCTAATCGCGACCTCCTGCTGCTACCTGTCGCTGACTGCTACCGACTTATCCTCTACGGTCTCCTCTAATCAAATCAGAACCACAAGCAAGCCACACAACCTGCGAACACAACAAAGACAAGTCTCAAACCGTGCAAACAAAAAATTCTATCAGCACCACAAACTTACGATCTCTCACTTACTGTTCAAGTCTTTTTTATGATGAGCCAGGGGGTCCTATTTATAGTAGAGGTGAGGAGTGCGGTCACCACCTACGCGATAAGATAACCACCCATAGCAACATCAGCGGGTAGAAAACAACTCGCACGACTTGCTGAGATAACCCTGCCAATCCGCGAGCAGAGACCCGGCCAGAGCACTAACACTTGGATGTTACCGTGAATGCAAACCGCCCGATTACAACCAGATAACTGACCCCAGATGGTTGAAGAGTCAAGGCCATCTGCCACTGGTTAACCGCCAGTCCACCGCGGGAAGACAACCCCCGCGGTCTTCATACTAGACCGCCCGACCTCCACGATTTTACCAGACCGCCCGATCTGATGCCCAGACTGCCCGATCTGATGCCCAGACCGCCCGACCTCCACTTAGACTTCAAAATTCATCAGGACAAACCCAAATTTGGGAAACCTCTATGAAACCTTGTGTCTTCTAGATTGCATATCTCTTTGTTGTTTTGTTTGATTATCTTAATTACACTTCTGCTGCATAATAAACAACCAATAAAATTGATGGGTCTTCATCCATTTTGTAGAGAAACCCGGGCTGCGTTTAGGCGAAAACCCCACTCCCCACTAAGATAGTGGAGGCATGGGCAAGAAAGAGGATAAAAACTGCCCAAAACAGCCACAGAACCACCACGCGGTACCGCGCGGTAGCGCCCGCCAGCGCGCGCGCAACCGCGTGGCACACACGATATCACGTGCGCGCAACCGCGCACCACGCGCGGTACCACGCGCAATGCGCGATACCGCGCGCACGCAACCGCGCGGTACCGCGCGCGCGCAACCGCACGGCACGCTCGGTACCGCGGTGCGGTATCGCGCACCCGCAATCGCGTGCGCACGCAGCTGCGCGCGGTACCCCTCGCCTGCCGTGCACGGCACCCAGCACGTGGCCGCACGCCTGTGTCGGCGCACGTGTTCGGCACCGGCCGCTCCCCCTCGCCTCGTGCCACCCATTGCGCTCTTTGCGCAATTCTTGCGAAACCACGATCGTGCTAGTGCTGCTAAGTCCTTAGCATGCTCTTGACCGACGCGCACTTGAACATTGCAAAGTTCATTACACGCGCTAATTGCTAACTTCATTTTCTCTCTTAAGATTACAGGATTTATGCATTGCAATCAGGAACGTCAACTGCCCGAACTGCCCGAACTACCCGAACTGCCTGAGGGGCGAAGCCATCATATCCAGAAAGTGGCAATCCGTGTGCTCTCAACCAACGAACCAGATCGGCCCGTCAGGTGGTTACGGTGGTTACGACGGCGAAATTACCGGGTCGCCCCCGGCCAAGTCTATAAAAGGGACCCTGAATCCTCATTTGAAGGGATCTGGCACTTGGCATCTGAGAGAGCTCCTTGAAGATTTCCTTCGAAGATCTCCTTCGTGTTCGAAGATCTCCTTCGCGGTTCGAAGATCTCCTTCATGATTCGAAGATCTCCTTCATCACTTGAAGATCTTCTTCGGACCTTGAAGACCTCCTGCAATACCGAGACACTTAGTTTCTCTGAGAGGTGGCATGTCACCCTCGGAGAATTTTCTCCAACTGCAATTGTAACGAGAAGCGGCCTATCGCTCTCAGTTCTCGCAACTACACTTGTAACACTCAAAGATTTAGTGGAATTTGGCTAGCGTCGATCCGGCCACGTGGTTTTTCACCCTTTGCGGGTTTTCCACACTAAAAACATTCTCTTGCCACCTGTTTGTTCTCTCTATGACTGTTTGCACATTCAACCCACTCTCAGGCAAAGACGGTTCGATTTGCCCGGTCTGGAGGAGCGTCGAGTGACCCGTAATAGTTTGGCTCCGTCTGTGGGAAAGGTGCTCCCCAAACTATGCAAAGACTTTTCGAAGATAGTATTCGTCTCATAGCAATACTCGTGACTAACAACAATGGCAAGAAGAAGTGCTCGCACCACCGATGGTTCCATTCCAGGAGGATGCATTGATCCCGCTCCCTCTCATTCACTCATCAATGCACCTCCCGCCGAAGAGATCATGTTATCACATGTGGCCGCGCTAGAAGGGCACGCGCACTTAATGGAGGAGCAGCAAACTGAAATGCTGGCCCTCCTCAGAAACATCGGAGCCCAACAAGCTCCCATCCCACCTGTCGCTCCGGTCATCCAACCCCCCTTGATCCCAAACCAGGCTCCATTGGGGGAGGCTGCTCAAGAGGAAGAAACATACGAAGAAGAATACTCAGATGCTGCCAGCTCCGTGCATCCGGTCCGCCCCGCCAGGGGAGCTAGAGGAGAACCCCTTCAATGTCAGCAAGGAGGGGTAGGAGTCGAACAAGCCATAGGAAGGCCCACTCGCGAGGAGATCCGCGATGTGATAGCTGAAGAGTACCGACAGGCCAGATGCTAGGGCATCTTCGCTCGTCGCCCCCTACGTCGCGGCTCCCCGCACATACAACAAATCTTGGACCATCCAATTCCACATGGTTTCAAGCTTCCCAACATCGAAACATTTGATGGGACGGATGATCCGCTCGAACACATCAACCATTTCACCACCATTATGAGGATCTATAACGCCGCTGATCAGCTCCTCTGTCAAGTGTTTCTGGCAGCACTCAAGGGGCAGGCGCGCACTTGGTTCCATTCTTTGTGGGATGGATCCATCAATAACTTCACAGAGCTAGCCCAGCAGTTTACAGATCAGTTCGTCGCCAACCGAAGAATTGTTCGAGATCCCTCACATCTTTCAGGGATTCGCCAGAACGAGGGAGAGACCCTAAAGGACTTTTTCCGTCGCTTCACCGCTGAGGCGCGACAAATCCCAGGGGTTGATCCCGAGCTTCTGCGTGGCGTTTTCCTAGGGGGACTCCGCCCAAGCGGCTTTTACTCTGCTCTGATGAGGGAGACAGTACCAAACTATCCAGATCTCATACACCGAGTAGAGGCACAAATTGCGGCCGACAAAGCGATCGAAGCTCACCACCGACAATTCGAAGGAGTAGTAAAGAGAAAGAGAGAAGAGCCAGCCCCGAAGCGGCAAGAGGAGCTCCAGGGGAACGTACGTCAGCAAGACCATCCTGGGAACATGCCCCACTGAACCTACCAAGAGTACGCCCCGCTCAATACTTCCCGCACGAACGTGCTCTACGCAATACAGGACAACCCAGCGCTGCAAAGGCCAAGAGATCTCCCTCAAGGTAGGGGGACCAATCAAAGTACTACCAGTTCCACCGAGGCGCGGGTCATGCCACCAAAGAGTGCATTAAACTCAAAGATGAGATATAACTGTTGGATCGGTAGGCGCCCTTAGAGGGGGGGGGGGGGTGAATAAGGGTTTTAAAAACTTATATTATATTTTGAAAAACTTTGAAATAATGCGTGATTAAGAAGATGAGAAATCAAGTGAAATAAAGTAGAGACATGTTTTATTAATATGAAATAAGGTTTTACAAAAGTTGATTTCTATAACGCTAGAAATCTGTGGCGAATAATAGTAAACTCTTTTTGTTTTCTATCCCGACTCGCATCCCCACGAACCGGTGGCCCTAGCCTATCCTTCCCAGATTCGGCCTCAAGCCGCTCTAGCCAATCCAACCCCAGATATGGCCTTGAGCACCCCCTAGACCTAACCTAGATCTAGTCGCCAACACGAGGCGAATTTCTTCCCTAAGTCCTACCCAGACCTAGTCGCCAACACGAGGCAAATTCTCTAACCGTTTACAAGAAATATGAAATGATAATAATAAAAACTCCCTCTTGAAGAACTTCTGAAGTTGGAGACGAAGATCCGATGTAGAATAAGCGTTGTAGAAGCGGACGTCGTTTGGATCCGGCGTGAAGAGATTCTCCTTCAGAAATTCGCAGAACTTTGGTAGGACATCAACTTAAGGCCAAAGCAGCCTCTGAAATTCTAGCACTCAATCTCTCTCTCTCTGATGTCTATGTGAAACGAGAGAAGAGGGGTCCTATTTCTATCCTTAGCGCTAGCGCCTGTGCTAGCGCTATTGCCGGCGCTATCCCATATTAGGACATATTCTGCGCGGCAGAATCTTCAATCTGAGGAAACATTTCTCTCTTGCCTTCTGTGCTCCACGCTACCGCCTGCGCTATCGGTTACCGCCAGGCGCTAGATCCTTCTATATGTGCTCCCGGAATTGCGCTACTCATCGCAAGCGCCGGGCGCTAGGTGCTACCGTCGGCGCTAGTGGGAATGTTGAATTTGATGGATCAAATTTTGGGGCAACCTTCTTATGTAATCCTTGAGGCATATCGACTTTGTTTTCCTGCACACTTAAGCACACAAGATCAAATACAAATAGGTTTTGTTATTCTCAAACTTAGGAGATGTGGAAGACCTTGTTCCAACAAACTCCCTATTTTGATAATAACAAAACCATTAATGATAAATCAGAGCATTAATATATATAAGCATGATGAACTACTTGTGTGTGTGTGAGAGTGATGACTTAGGATAATTATCGATTTTAGTATTTAAAATTGCTCCCCCTAAATACATACTCCCCCTAAGTGAATGCTCCCCTAATATGTAAGCTATCATCTTTAATTAATCAAGTTAGTTTTTCATTTTGATAGCAGATTTTATTTATCATGGAAGGTCTCCCCCTTTTTTTATTAACAAAAGTGAGTAAGGAAACAAAACACAGAAGAGATTTGATTAGAAGATAAAGGCATGATCGAGCTTTTTAGAGAGAAGGAAATGATAAGGAGTTTTAGAATACTTTTCATTGAAATAGATCAGAGTTTTGAGCATAAAAATGAATAATATAGCATTTGCCAAGTAATCAATATTATCTTGTTAGTTCTCTCCGATATATAAGAGTTTTAAGCATAAAGAGAATACAAGGTAAATGGAAAGTTGCGGAAGACTTATATAAAAAATACAATCAAACATCTTTTGTAAGACATGATGATTCATAAAATGAAATAAGATGTTTTGTAAATCATTGTTCAATTAAAATCTTTAAGTTTTAACAATAAAGTAACCAAGCATGAAATAATGTTATCAAAAAGAGATTACTCCAATGTTATTTTAATTCACAATTTCAAAACGAACCAAACATTGTAGAAAGAATGCTAGGTTATCTAGTGCATTTCATAAATAGAAAGAGTAGTATAGAATTAGCATTAGGATCCAATACTCACGAGAAGAAGTGTTATGAAAGATAATAATGTGCACATTGGTGTATTTTGAATAAAGTAAACAAATGTTTTAATCAAAAATACATGAAATATGTAAAGTAAAGAGCACAATAAAACACAAATAATTTTACTTCCACACACTTCAATGCACAAACAAAATGTACAACTTGCAAGGTGCTTTGCACACACAATGCTCATCAAGACTTATCAGGGTGCAAAGTAGTGCTTGGGGGATCACATATTTTATTTTATTTTAATATTGAAACTAGTGATCCGGTGTACTTAAGAGTAAGTGGTTTTTATTTTGAAAGAAAGATATGGTTTGCACAAGATACTTTACTATTCTTTCCAAGGTGCTCAACCTCACAACGCTTATTAAGACTTATCAGGAGGTTCAAGTAGTGCTTGGTGGAGTTATCTTTGTCACTTTATTTTATGATTTTTGTTTTGTACAAAGTTCTCCGAATGCACTTGTTTTGCAAACCAATATAATTTATGAAAACATAACCACTTTTCTTAACTTTTAAAAGTGCAAATAAAGGTAGTGTAGGTAAGATACTTGTGCAATTTTACTTCATTGTACTAATACAAAACATACACAAGCATTCTTAGATTAAACACATACATATATAGACAATGCCAAAATAAGTGAGTGAATAAATATCATTATCAAACATAAAACATTTACTCATACTTAGAGGCATGCTAAGCTTTGTTCTACACAACTTCTACAATATAATTGATGCGCATATTAATAGATATATCAAAGCATGATGAAAACAATGTTCAAAGTAGTTTGAAAAGATAAATTGCAACATTATAGAAGTTCTAAATAATAGATTAAATCATGCTTGATTTTCACAGGAAAGTCCATACAGTTTTTTTTGATAGTTTTAATGTTTTATATTTTTGTATTGGATTTTTGCATAAAAAATAGACTTTAAACAAATGAAAAAAAAAACAAAAAGGCAAAACATATTTTTTTGTAATTTGGCTTTTGTATTTTTGTATTTGATTTTTCAAAAATGAAATAAAATCAGAAGTGCAAAAATAAATAGTACATATAGATTAATATATTTTTAAGAATTTTTCAAAATTTTAAAAATACAGAAAAACAAATAGGTGCGCTAGCGCCGGCGTTAGCGCTAGCGCGGGAAACAGTACACGATTTTTGATGATTTTGAAATTTTAAGTTGTTGATTTGATTAAGTGTCCAAATAGTAGTTTCATGCAGAAATTTCAGAATTTTAGGAGATGTTTTAGATGGCTAAAAATTGCAAAATTGCGTTTATGAATGTGTTTTAACTCGAAAGATCTAGGACACCTAACTCAAGTTGTAATAATCGAAATCTTGCATCGGGAAGAGGTTTAGTAAATATGTCAGTGAGTTGAGAGTCCGTGCCAATGAAACATACTTTTACATGCTCTTTCTTAATGTGATCCCTAATGAAATGATGATGAACATCGATGTGTTTGGATCTAGAGTGGTGTACGGGATTATATGTGAGGTCTATTGCACTTTTGTTGTCACATTTAAGATCAATGTTCTTGAGATGAAATCCAAAATCCTCTAGAGTTTGGCTCATCCATAACGCTTGTGCACAACAACTACCATGTGCGATGTATTCGGCCTCCGTGGTGGAGAGTGCAACCGAAGATTGTTTCCTACTAGACCAAGCAACTAATGAGGGTCCTAAAAAGTGATAAGTACCGCTAGTGCTTTTTCGATCTAGTGAACAACCGGCGTAATCCGAATATGAATAGCCGTGGAGTGTGAATGAATCATTGTGTGGGTACCATAATCCTAATTTAGATGACCCTAATAGATAACGAAAAATATGTTTTACCGCTTTTAAATGAGATTCTTTTGGATTGGCTTGAAAGCAAGCACATAAACATACGACAGACATTATATCTGGTCTAGATGCACTTAAGTAAAGAAGAGATCCTATCATTCCTCTATATAACATTTGATCAATGGAAATGCCAGATTCATCTTTTCCTAGTTTTAAAGAAGCACTCATAGGAGTAGAAGCAATGCACAAAGTGGTGCTTTTTGGAACATTCACCTAGAGGGGGGGTGTTAGGTGATCGTGGTGCTTTTTGGTCTATTAGTGTGAGTTATCAATATTCAAGCAATGCACAAAGTTAATACACAAATAAGTCACACTAGACAACACAAGATCTATAGAGGTTCCTCAAGACGGGGTGTCTTAAGTAGTCCTCTTTCCCTCTGCGCCTACCCAGCAGTGTGCTAGGCTCGACAAACTCCGCCGAAAGCTTCAGGCCCTCAAGCCTTACAACACGGACCCGCAAGTCTCAACAGCCTAAGCCCTCAAGCCCTTACTGCCCCCGAGCCCGCAAGCTCAACACTAAGGCCCTCAAGCCCTACAACACGGACCCGCAAGTCCCAACAGCCTAGGCCCTCAAGCCCCTACTGCCCCCGAGCCCTCAAGATCGACAAATCGCACCCGCAAGAGCACTGCCCTGGCCCTCAAGCCTCACAGCTCTCCAGCCCTCAAGCTAGACAAATTTGGCCCGCAAGCCTTACAAGAAAATACAAAAATAGAATGTTTCTTCTGCTGGATGAAGATCGGCACCTTTAGCCCGATGAAGATTGGCTTCTTACAGTTGATATGGACGCTTTAGATTTGATATTTATGGCTCAGCCCCTTCTTCAATCTTCTTCTTTAGCCTGATGTTGAACGGCGACCCCTCAGTCAATGGAGATGACTGATTCTTATGAGAACTCTTGAATTTTGTTCTCCTTCTTCTCCGCTGAAGAATACTGTTCTATTGAAGAGCGGCGGAATTCGTTTTCACTTATTTTTCTTGCACTGCAAGCCTCCTTTTTGTTCTAGGGCAATACTGTTCCCTTTTAAAGGACAGATAAGCCGCATAATGGTAACATATGTTGTCCTTTCATGTCAGACGCCCATTCCATAAGATCACGAGCTGATTGGACAATCAGGCAGCGACATTAATTGTTGACATCACGTCTGCAAGATTTGAATTCTGTCTTCAGGATATTTGCATCATTACGACGGCAAACTGTCTCTGACTTTGTCGTCGCGATCTTCCTTCTGCCTCATGTCGTCGTAATCATATGTTCTCTCGACGATACAGGATATCCTGGCGATTCTGTATATACGACGATCTTCTTTTTCTAACAGTGTCGTCGTGAGCTTTCTTCTTGCATCATATCGTCGTAATCATATGTTCTCTCGACGTCATGTGTTCCACATGATGATGTCCTGTGTCTTCTCTGCGTTCGATGAACATCATTCTGTGTTTGCCGATCTCGCCATGTCTCAGCGGTCGACGAACACTTTGCTTCTCAGCGGCTGTTGCTCTGTCCGTCATTACGACGATAAGCATTCTTTGTCGACGACATCACTTGTTCTTCTCGACGATATTTCATTAAATTCCTTAGATTATAGGCTAGATAAGTAATCAGATACAAGGTGAAGTCATCTTGACTTGGTGACTTCTTCAAACCAGGGATCATGTGGGCAGGATTCCCAACAATCTCCCCCTTTTTGAAGAAGTCAGAATTCCAATTCAAGATGACTTACACTAGATAATAAATATTATAATCTCAACTTATAATCCAATTCAATATTGTACTTATCTTTGCTGAACTCCCTGAGTGCATCAAGCCTGTAGCTCCCCCTTGATTTGATGCCTCTTCTTTGCTCCCCCTACCTTTAAGGTCTTCTTGAGCACCATTTCTCCCCCTTTCTGACTTCTTGTCTTCTCTGTTCTAACTAAGGAGTAGCACAAGCTCCCCCTTGCTCAGGCATGATTCTTCAAGGTCCTGTGAGATTTTCTGACCACTCATCCAGAAAGGCATTATTAGATAATAAGGTTGAGGGTTACTCTAAGTTTAACATTCCCAATTGGAATTTGAAGAAGTTAAACTTAGCTTCATCTAGGGGCTTTGTAAATATATCAGCCACTTGTTTGTCCGTTGGGACAAATTCAAGGGTGATATCTTCATTTTCCACATGCTCCCTGATGAAGTGATACCTGATCTCAATATGCTTAGTCCTGCTGTGAGATACAGGGTTCTTAGCAATTGAGATAGCACTGGAAGAGTCACAAAACAAGGGTGTTTTGGTCATCTTTAGATTGTAGTCTTCAAGTTGATGTTGAATCCATAGTAGTTGGGCACAGCAGCTTCCGGCAGATATGCACTCTGATTCTACTGTTGAGATTGCCACACTGGTTTGCTTCTTACTGCTTCAGGAAATCAGTCTTCCACCAAGGAATTGGCATTTCCCTGAGGTACTCTTTTATCTTCCTTGCACCCTGCATAATCTGCATCTGAATAACCAGTTAGTTCACACTCATTGTTCGTAGGGTACCATAGGCCAATATTTGATGTACCCTTTAGGTATCTTAAGATTCTCTTGACAGAGACATAGTGAGATTCCATAGGATTCACCTGATATCTAACACAGACACATGTAACAAACATTATGTCAGGCCTACTTATAGTTAGATAGAGCAAGGATCCAATCATGCATCTGTACTTGGTTTCATCAAAGGATATGCCCTTCTCATCCTTGTCCAGAGACACATTGGTTCCCATTGGAGTTTTTATTGAAGAAGCACTCTCCAATCCAAATTTCTTGACTAGCTCCCTAGTGAATTTGGTCTGAGAGATGAAAATCCCATCTTCAGATTATTTCACTTGGAGACCTAGGAAGTATTTGAGCTCACCCATACCACTCATCTCAAACTTTCCCTGCATTAAGTTGGAAAACCTTTTGCAGAGATTGTTATCTGTAGAGCCAAAGATGATGTCATGTATATAGATCTGCACTAGCAAGATCTTGCCCTTCACTTCCCTTAGGAACACTGTCTTATCAATCTTTCCCCTTGAGAACTTATTCTCAATTAGAAAGCTTGACAGAGTCTCATACCAGGCCCTAGGTGCCTGCTTTAAGCCGTAAAGAGCTTTTCTAAGAAAGTAAACATAATCAGGATAAGTAGAGTCGGCAAAACCTGAAAGCTGCTGTTGCATGAACTTCAGCTTAACACAAGGAAGGCTGAAGAAGAAGAAAGCTCAAAGGTGAGCTCAAGAGAAAGATCGGTGGCTCTAAAGGCTGAGAGCACCAGAAGATTCAAGGGCAAGACCTCTACTTCTCAGAATAGAACTAAGAACAGTGAGGAATCAGAAGCCAGCTCCTCTGACTCTGATGATACTGATAGAGCGGTAGCCCTCCTCTCAAAACAATTCAGAAAGCTGCTACAGTGAGGAATAGAACAGTGAGGAATCAGAATACTGTTCTATTGAAGAGCGGCGGAATTCTTTTTCACTTCTTTTTCTTGCACTGCAAGCCTCCATTTTGTTCTAGGGCAATACTATTCCCTTTTAAAGGACAGATAAGCCGCATAACGATAACATCTGTTGTCCTTTCATGTTAGACGCCCATTCCATAATAGCACGCGCTGATTGGGCAATCAGGCGGCGGCATTAATTGCTGACATCACGTCCGCAAGATTTGAATTCTATCTTCAGGATATTTGCATCATTACGACGGCAAACTGTCTCTGACTTTGTTGTCGCGATCTTCCTTCTGCCTCATGTCGTTTTAATCATATGTTCTCTCGACGATACAGGATATCCTGGCAATTCTGTATATACGACGATCTTCTTTTTCTGACAGTGTCGTCGTGAGCTTTCTTCTTGCATCATGTCGTCGTAATCATATGTTCTCTCGACGACATGTGTTCCACATGATGATGTCCTTTGTCTTCTCTGCGTTCGACGAACAGCATTTTGCGTTTGCCGATCTCGCTATGTCTCAGCGGTCGATGAACACTTTGCTTCTCAGCGGCTGCTGCTCTGTCTGTCATTACGACGATAAGCATTCTTTGTCGACGACATCACTTGTTCTTCTCGACGACATTTCATTAACTTCCTGATATTATAGGCTAGAGAAGTAATCAGATACAAGGTGAAGTCATCTTGACTTGGTGACTTCTTCAAATCAGGGATCATGTGGGCAAGATTCCCAACATAAATATACCATCAGTTCGTTGTGAGATTTGAAAACCAAGAAAATATGATAGTTCTCCTACAAGACTCATTTCAAATTCATTTTTCATTACTAAGACTACTTCATTACACAACTCTTCATTAGTGGCTCCAAAAATGATATCATCAACATATATTTATAAAATAATTAGATCGTTATTATTATGCTTAATGAAGAGTGTGTTGTCGGCACTTCCCATAACATAACCGTGCTTTAACAAAAATGATGTAAGTCTATCATACCATGCGTGTGGCGCTTGTTTTAGACCATAAAGCGCTTTTTCTAATTTGTAAACATGATTAGAAAATTTTTCATTTATAAAACCGGGGGGTTGTTCTACATAAACTTCTTCTTTTATAAACCCGTTTAAAAAGGCACTTTTAACATCCATTTGAAATAATTTTATTCTTTTAAAACTTGCAAATGCCAAAAATATTCGTATAGATTCTAAGCGAGCAACGTGTGCAAAAGTTTCTTCAAAATCTACCCCCTCGATTTGAGAATAACCTTGAGCAACTAAGCGTGCTTTATTTCTTATAATCTTAGATTCACCATCTAATTTATTTTTAAAGATTCCAAACTTTATTTCTTTCAAATTTATCTAACTCTTCATTCATAGCCAAAAACCAAAATTCGTCATTTAAAGCGGAGGAAACATTTTTAGGTTCAATTTCGGAAACAAAGCAAATATTTGAAAACGTTTCATGAAGAGAAGATCGAGTTCTTACCCCAGTAGAAGGTTCCCCAATGACTAGCTCTTTTGGATGATTTTTTGAGAAGTTCAAAATGCTTGGAGGTACATATTCATCTTCCTTGGACTTCTCCTCCTCTTCTTTTGAAGGTTCCTCTTCGTCGTGCTCCAAAGATGGCAAAGGTTCATCATTTGTACCTGTAGGAAGCCTTTCTGCACACGGAATAAATTCATCAAATTTAACATTAATAGACTCTTCAACCTTGCTCGATCTTTTGTTAAATATTCTATAGGCTTTACTGGTTGAAGAATATCCAAGAAATATTCCTTAATCACATTTTTCATCAAATTTTCCTAAAGAATCTTTTGTATTAAGAATAAAACATTTACAACCAAATACTTTAAAATATGATACGTTAGGTTTCTTTTGATAATATAGTTCATACGGTGTGAGATTTAGTGATGGGCGAAGCATGGCTCTATTCATTACATAGCATGATGTGCTTACGGCTTCGGTCCAAAAAGATTTAGGTAATTTATATTCAGATAACATGGTGCGTGCTAGTTCTTGGATTGTCCTATTTTTTCTTTCTACAATACCATTTTGTTGAGGTGTGCGTGGAGCGGAGAACTCATGCTTAATACCTAACATTTCACAAAAAGATTTAAAATTTTCATTTTTAAATTCACCTCCATGATCTGAGCGAATGCATTTTATTTTTAAATCTAGTTCATTTTGAATACGAGTACATAATTGTGAGAATTCACAAAACGCATCAGATTTGGAAGAGAGAAATAAAGTCCAACAATATCTTGAGAAATCATCTATTAGAACGAAAGTATATATTCTGCCACCAAGACTTGCGGTGTTAACGGGACCAAAGAGATCCGTATGAATTAATTGCAATGGTTTTGAAGTAGAAATTTTGTTTTTGCTTTTAAGAGATGATTTTGTAAATTTTCCTTTTTGGCATGGAGAACATAGTGAAGATAAATTTCCATTCAATTTAGGCAATCCTCTAATCAATTCCATTTTTGCTAGTTGTAAAATGTGCTTTGTACTAGCGTGACCTAAACGTCTATGCCATAGTTCTAATTCATCATTTTTGGTTATAAAACATTTTATAGATGATTTGGAAAGATCATGAAACGAAACTATGTAAACATTGTGAACTCTAGGTGCAGTTAGTAACACATCTTTTGTTTTAGGATTAAATATTTTGCAACGATTAGTGGATGATTCAAATAATACATCTAATCCTTTATCACACAGTTGACTTATAGATATTAAGTTATGTTTTAATCCTTTTACATAAAGAACATTTGAGATAAGAAAGGATTCGTTACCCACTGCACCTACTCCCATGATCCTTCCTTTACCGTTATCACCAAACATTACGATCCCTCCTTTCTTCTTTTCTAGGCTAAGGAATTTTGCTTTGTTGCCCATCATGTGCTTGGAGCAGCCTGAGTCCAAGTACCACACGTCCTCCGTTTCCTTAGCCTTCCTGCAAATCTAGAGAGAAGATGAGAGTAAAGATCCAGATATCCCAGAGGTACCACCCATAGAGTAAGTGGATTTCTTAGGTACCCAGATTTATTTTAACGATCGTTGTTTTATATTCCTGCAGGAGCTAGACGTGTGTCCAAACTTAAGACAATTTGCACACGAAATAAAGGGGGTTGAGACCCTTTTCTGAATTTCTACATTGCTCTTGCTGGATGATGTTTGAACTTTAGAAAAAACAAGAGATTTTTTAACTGTTGAGCTACCACCGGGGTTAGTGGCTAGCGCCGGGCGGTAGGGCTCACTTTGATATCCGACCCCAAATTTTCCAAAATCATAACATTGGTTTCTCAAAATCATATCCAAGGATTTTTGACCAATCCCGAATTTTTTATGGCTATATTGAGGTCATGATTTTGTTTTTTAAGAAATGTATTTTCTTGTACAATCATAACACATTTATTTTCAAATCCCTTTTTGTTATTTTCAATTTGTAAAAGAGAGGTTTTTAGTTTTCTCTCTAAGTCCCCCTTTTCTTTTGCAATAGTTTTGTTTTGTGAGAGGGCCTTAGAAAGAGAAACTTCAAGTTCTTTTGTCTTAAATAAAGAGTGCTCACACTCTTGGCATGAAACCTTTCTCTTTTCAAAGGAAATCAATTTGTTTGTGAGCTTATGATTTTCTTTGATAATAGATTCATTTTCACGATTTAATATAATATTATCTTCCATACTCTGATCATAGGATTTGCAAGTTAGAACAAATTCATCATAGAGTTCTTCGAAGGTAGGAGGAGTTACCTCAGTGTCGCTAAGAACACTGGTGTCGTCATCGTTGCTTTTTCCCATTAAGCATAAGTTTGCTTCCACCTCGCTACTTGACTCAGACTCGTTTGAATCTTCAGAGGAATAATCATCCCAAGTTGCGGCTTTCAATACTTTCTTTTTCTCTTTTGCTTTGTATTGTTCTTTTTGCTCCTTTTGATACTTCGGGCACTGGCTCCGAATGTGCCCGGTCTTTCTGCAGTGGTAGCACTCTGATGGTGGTCTTTCTTCTTCATCTTCGCTTCCTTTTCCTTTCCTTGATGAAGAGGAAGATCCCTTTCGTCGAGCATCCTTTTGGAAGTATTTCTGGAATGTGTTCCTTCTTTTCCGGATTCCTGATGAACTTCCTGAAGTTCTTCACCAGGAGACCTTCTTCATCTTCATCATCATCTTCGATGCTCTCCTTCTTTGATTTTAGTGTTAGCTCCTTTTTCTTTGTCTCTTTGTTATATTCATTGTGTTGAATCTGGAGTTCTACCTCATGGGTTTTGAGATTCCCATTAAGGTTCTCGATCTGGAGCGTTCTTAAGTTGTGCGACTCCGAGATGGTTGTCACCATTGGATTGAACCTTGGAGGTAAAGAGCGAAGAATTTTCCTCACCAAGTCCCCATCTGAGTAGATCTTTCCAAGTGCCTTTGAAGCGTTGACGCTCTTGGTGAAGCGAGTGTACATCGAGTTGATGTCCTCTTCGGTATCCATCCTGAATTTTTCATATTCAGATTCCAGTTGGAATAGCTTTGCATCTTTCACCTGCGATGTACCTTCATGAGTAACTTCCAATTGATTCCAAATATCATAAGCAGTTATGCATGCAGAAATTCTATTAAACTCAATCCTATTTAAGGCGCAATATAAAGCGTTCATTGCTTTAGAATTATTTTTACACCTTAGTTTATTGTTATCATCCCATTTATCATTAGGTTTGTAATGTCTCCTCTCCCACTACAGTTGTAGGAGGAGAGTACTGAACTTCTACCATGTTCCATACTTCTACATCCATGGTCATAAGAAAACACATCATTCGATTTTTCCAATAGTTGAAATCTGACCCAGAAAAGAGAGGTGGTCGACTAACTCCTTGACCCTCTGAAAAAGCGAGATCATGAGACGCCATTATTCCCAGTTGTTAAGCCGATTGGAATAAAACCCCTCTGATACCACTTATTGGATCGGTAGGCGCCCTTAGAGGGGGGGGGGGGGGGGATAAGGGTTTTAAAAACTTATATTATATTTTGAAAAACTTTGAAATAATGCGTGATTAAGAAGATGAGAAATCAAGTGAAACAATTGAAATAAAGTAGAGACATGTTTTATTAATATGAAATAAGGTTTTACAAAAGGTGATTTCTATAATGCTAAAAATCTGTGGCGAATAATAGTAAACTTTTTTTGTTTTCTATCCCGACTCGCATCCCCACGAACTGGTGGCCCTAGCCTATCCTTCCTGGATTCGGCCTCAAGCCGCTCTAGCCAATCCAACCCCAGATATGGCCTTGAGCACCCCCAGACCTAACCTAGATCAAGTCGCCAACATGAGGCAAATTTCTGCCCTAAGTCCTACCCAGACCTAGTCGCCAACACGAGGCGAATTCTCTAACCGTTTACAAGAAATATGAAATGATAATAATAAAAACTCCCTCTTGAAGAACTTCTGAAATTGGAGACGAAGATCCGCTGTAGAATAAGCCTTGTAGAAGCAGACATCGTTTGGATCCGGCGTGAAGAGATTCTCCTTGAGAAATTTGCAGAACTTTGGTAGGACATCAAATTTCGGCAAAGACAGCCTCTGGAATTCTAGCACTCAATCTCTCTCTGATGTCTATGTGAAACAAGAGAATAGGGGACCTATTTATAGCCTTAGTGCTAGCGCCTACGCTAGCACTACCGTCGGCGTTATCATCTACCGCCATGCGCTAGCTCCTTCTATATATGCTCCCGGAATTGCGCTACTCATCGCTAGCGCCGGGCGCTAGGTACTACCGCCGGCGCTAGGGGGAATGTTGAATTTGATGGCTCAAATTTGGGGGCAACCTTCTTATGTAATCCTTGAGTCATATGGACTTTGTTTTCCTGCACACTCAAACACACAAGATCAAATACAAATAGGTTTTGTTATTCTCAAACTTAGGAGATACGGAAGACCTTTTTCCAACAATAACGTCTTGTTGGAACCTTAGTTTTGATTTGAGTCAGGATCCATCTTTAATGTTTAAGTTTCTATCTTAACACATCTTATAACTTAGATCAAATTCACTTAAGTCAGAAGACTAAGAAAATAATACAAATATGATGTGATCGAATCAGAAGAAATAATATAAGAAAAATTATATATGTTCTCTGCGTTCGACGAACGGCTATCGGCGTTCGACGAACGGCTATCGGCGTTCGACGAACGGCTATCGGCGTTCGACGAACGGCGCTCTGCGGTTGACGAAAAATGTTCATTCTGCGCTCGACAAAATCAAGCCATCTCAGCGATCGACGAACAGATTGTCTCAGCGGTCGACGAACAGACCCCGTCTCAGCGGTCGACAAAATCTAGCTCGACGAAAAGTTGCGTTCGACGATCTCAAGTATGCGTTCGACGAATATTCAACCGAAGCCCAGAACGACGAATCAAATGTTCATATCGACGAACTTGAAGCTGAGCTCGATGAAATATTATCAGCAATATAAATTCTCCTTTCTCAGCTCGACTAATATTATATATGTTGTCAGATTTAATAAAGCAATATTCTATCCTTTCTATTTATATATTGCTATATATTGCTTCCTTAACATTATAGCCGTTGCAGCACTAAATATTATAGCCGTTGCAGAAAAGCTTAAAGACAGCAGTTTATCTTCTCGAGGAGTCAAGATAATTAAAGAGACTTTATCTCTTGCCTTTTCCCAAAAAAAGTGGAATTCAAAATAAGAGAGAAGTTCTCCAGATTATATAAAGACAGAGAAAAGATCAGAGAAACATATAGAGTGAAGAACTCAACAAAAGAGAGAGACAGAGCACACAGAATATATGACACAAGCATAAACAGAGAACAACATATCATTCTATCTTGTTTGTTTTGCTAACTCTTCTCTGCAGATCTTCTTCATCCTGAGACACCCATCAAGATCATTTGCTCAGGATCTTAACTGCAGAAGAAGAAGAAAGGAATACTACATCCAAGAGAAGAAGCTTCAACACCTGAACATCAACTCTAATCAAATCAGGGGGAGCTCTTCAACATCTTCATCAAAGATCCATTCTCAACAACCCATCAGGATCTCTAGAGTCTTCTCAGAAAAGAGAAGAACACTTTAACCTTTTTGTTTTCTTTATTCCATCCTGTACAAAAGGGTTATAACTCCCTTCAAAAGTTAACTCTCGGTGACAGAGCACCTTAGCAAAAACCTGTGATATGGTTTTTGAGTTACCTGATCAAAAGCTCATATGGTGGCAGGGCACCTGATCAAAAACCTGTAGTGGATTCCTACCAGTGGGTAGAAGAGTAGATGTACCCAGGTTGATTGGGGAACTACTATATTTCTTGTGTCTTCTGGTTTACTTGTCTTATGCTTTATTTTCTTGCTGCTGTGTTGTGATCTGTTTGTGTTTATCTTTTATAACTCTATTTAAAATAACTTAAAAAGAAGTTTTTAACTTAAGAACTAAACTCTCCTTCAATTGGTATCAAAGAAAGGCTGATTATATTAATCACCTTCAACTGATATTCAATTGCACTTTCAATTGGTATCAGAGGGTAGTTGATTTTTATACAGGCTAACACCTGAATCACAAAGATCATTTAGTTCTTAAACTTTTTTTTAAATCTAATGGCACAAGAAGATTTTTTAACCACTTCTTCCACTAACTGTATTTATGATGCAGAACCATTTTCAAGTCTAAGTGAAGAAGAAGAAGAAGAAGAGGAAGAACAAAAGGCCAGAAAATTCTACATGTTGGCCATATATGGCTTAAACCACTACTCAGATGCAGAATCTGAATTTGAATCAGATAAGGTAACTGAGGTAACTTCAACTCCTAATTTTACTTCAGGACAAATCAAATCAGATTCTAAAATTCCATATACTGATTTAATAAAATCTGAAAATAAAATCAGAAAAGAGTTAACAATAAACAATTTAACTTCTGATAAACTTAAAGAAAATTTGAAAATATCAGAAGAACAAATTATTTCTTTAAAAATAAGTTAATTAAGGCTGAAAAGTTTAAACAATCTTTTAAGGAAAAAGAAATATTTTATGTTCAGCAAAATCAAAATAAATTTTCAAATTTATATTTTAATGAGATAAAAAGGCCAATATATCCAATTATAAGGCTTGACCAGTTTTTCACCATTAAACTCCATTCCTAATCAAACAGATTTAAGTTCTAAGATTTACTTAATTTTTCTATCTTAAAAAAAATAAAGTCAGATAACTTCATGTTCTTACAGACTTTTCTCCAAAAATCATGTTTAAGCATTCTACTCAAGTTGCATTGATTAGAAATAATCATAGCACTGAGTGTGAGTCTCTTCAGATAAGGAGATTCTGCAAGAAGGAAGGTATCGGGCAATGTTCCTAAAATTTATTTCCTTAGAATCCATTAACAGCTGTAGCAATTCAAGATTTTAATGGAATCAAAATCCAAAAAAAATCAGAATCCATCAAAAGCTGTAGAAATTAAAGGAAATGGAATTAAAAGAGGAAGAATTAAAAGAAGAGAAATTAAAAGAAGATGAAATTTAGCATCCTAAAAACAAATAGGGGAAGATTACCAGACCACTAGTTTTGATCCCTGTTTATTTTAGGGGGAGACTATAAATCTGTATCCTAACCCAAATAGGGGGAGATTGTTAGAACACATAGTCTTGATTTGGATTAGGATCCCGACTCAAATAGGGGGAGATTGTTGGAACCTTAGTTTTGATTTGAGTCAGGATCCATCTTTAATGTTTAAGTTTCTATCTTAACACATCTTATAACTTAGATCAAATTCACTTAAGTCAGAAGACTAAGAAAATAATATAAATATGATGTGATCGAATCAGAAGAAATAATATAAGAAAAATTATATATGTTCTCTGCGTTCGACGAACGGCTATCGGCGTTCGACAAACGGTGCTCTGCGGTCGACGAAAGATGTTCATTCTACGCTCGACGAAATCCAGCCATCTCAGCGGTCGACGAACAGATTGTCTCAGCTGTCGACGAACAGACCTCGTCTCAGCGGTCGACGAAATCCAGCTCGACGAAAAGTTGCGTTCGACGATCTCAAGTCTGCGTTCGACGAATCTTCAACAGAAGCCCAGAACGACGAATCAAATGTTCAGATCGACGAACTTGAAGCTGAGCTCGACGAAATATTATCAGCTATATAAATTCTCCTTTCTCAGCTCGACTAATATTATATATGTTATCAGATTTAATAAAGCAATATTTTATCATTTCTATTTATATATTGCTATATATTGCTGCCTTAACATTATAGCCGTTGCAGCACTAAATGTTATAGTCATCGCAGAAAAGCTTAAAGACAGCAGTTTATCTTCTCGATGAGTCAAGATAATTAAAGAGACTTTATCTCTTGCCTTTTCCCAAAAAAAGTGGAATTCAAAATAAGAGAAAAGTTCTCTAGATTATATAAAGACAGAGAAAAGATCAGAGAAACATATAGAGTGAAGAACTCAACAAAAGAGAGAGACAGAGCACACAGAATATATGACACAAGCATAAACAGATAACAACATATTATTCTATCTTGTTTGTTTTGCTAACTCTTCTCTGCAGATCTTCTTCATCCTGAGACACCCATCAAGATCATTTGCTCAGGATCTTAACTGCAGAAGAAGAAGAAAGGAATACTACATACAAGAGACGAAGCTTCACCACCTGAACATCAACTCTAATCAAATCAGGGGGAGCTCTTCAACATCTTCATCAAAGATCCATTCTCAACAACCCATCAGGATCTCTAGAGTCTTCTCAGAAAAGAGAAGAACACTTTAACCTTTTTGTTTTCTTTATTCCCTCCTGTACAAAGGGTTATAACTCCCTTCAAAAGTTAACTCTCGGTGACAGGGCACCTTAGCAAAAACCTGTGATTTAGTTTTTGAGTTACCTGATCAAAAGCTCATATGGTGGCAGGGCACCTGATAAAAAACCTGTAGTGGATTCCTACCAGTGGGTAGAAGAGTAGATGTACCCAGGTTGATTGGGTAACTACTATATTTCTTGTGTCTTCTGGTTTGCTTGTCTTATGCTTTATTTTCTTGCTGATGTGCTGTGATCTGTTTGTGTTTATCTTTTATAACTATATTTAAAATAACTTAAAAAGATGTCTTTAGCTTAAGAACTAAACTCTCCTTCAATTGGTATCAAAGCAAGGCTGATTATATTAATCACCTTCAACTGATATTCAATTGCACTTTCAATTGGTATCAGAGGGTAGTTGATTTTTATACAGGCTAACACCTGAATCACAAAGATCATTTAGTTCTTAAAGTTTTTTTGTAAAATCTAATGGCACAAGAAGATTTTTTAACCACTTCTTCCACTAACTGTATTTATGATGCAGAACCATTTTCAAGTCTAAGTGAAGAAGAAGAAGAGGAAGAACAAAAGGCCAGAAGATTCTGCATGTTGGCCATATATGGCTTAAACCACTACTCAGAGGTAGAATCTGAATCTGAATCAGATAAGGTAACTTAGGTAACTTCAACTCTTAATTTTACTTCAGGACAAATCAAATCAGATTCTAAAATTCCATATACAGATTTAATAAAATCTGAAAATAAAATCAGAAAAGAGTTAACAATAAACAATTTAACTTCTGATAAACTTAAAGAAAATTTGAAAATATCAGAATAACAAATTATTTCTGTAAAAAATAAGTTAATTAAGGCTGAAAAGTTTAAACAATCTTTTAAGGAAAAAGAAATATTTTATGTTCAGCAAAATCAAAATAATTTTTCAAATTTTTATTTTAATGAGATAAAAAGGCCAATATATCCAATTATAAGGCTTGACCAGTTTTTCACCATTAAACTCCATTCCTAATCAAACAGATTTAAGTTCTAAGATTCACTTAATTTTTCTATCTTAAAAAAAACAAAGTCAGATAACTTTATGTTCTTACTGACTTTTCTAGAAAAATCATGTTTGAGCATTCTACTCAAGTTGCATTGATTAGAAATAATCATAGCATTGAGTGTGAGTCTCTTCAGATAAGGAGATTCTGCAAGAAGGAAGGTATCAGACAATGTTCCTAAAAATTATTTCCGTAGAATCCATTAACAACTGTAGCAATTCAAGATTTTAATGGAATCAAAATCCAAAAAAAATCAGAATCCATCAAAAGCTGTAGAAATTAAAGGAAATGGAATTAAAAGAAGAGAAATTAAAAGAAGATGAATTTTAGCATCCTAAAACAAATAGTGGAAGATTACCAGACCACTAGTTTTGATCCCTATTTATTTTAGGGGGAGACTATTAATCTATATCTTAACCCAAATAAGGGGGATTGTTAGAACACCTAGTCTTGATTTGGATTAGGATCTCAACTCAAATAGGGGGAGATTGTTGGAACCTTAGTTTTGATTTGAGTCAGGATCCATCTTTAATGTTTAAGTTTCTATCTTAACACATCTTATAACTTAGATCAAATTCACTTAAGTCAGAAGACTAAGAAAATAATATAAATATGATGTGATCGAATCAGAAGAAATAATATAAGAAAAATTATATATGTGCTCTGCGTTCGACGAACAGCTATCGGCATTCGACGAACGGCTCTCTGCGGTCGACGAAAGATGTTCATTCTGCGCTCGACAAAATCCAGCCATCTCAGCGGTCGACGAACAGATTGTCTCAACGGTCGACGAACAGACCCCGTCTTAGCGGTCGACGAACAGACCCCGTCTCAGCGGTCGACGAAATCCAGCTCGACGAAAAGTTGCGTTCGACGATCTCAAGTCTGTGTTCGACTAATCTTCAATAGAATCCCAGAACGACGAATCAAATGTTCAGATCGACGAACTTGAAGCTGAGTTCTACGAAATATTATCAGCTATATAAATTCTCCTTTCTCAGCTCGACTAATATTATATATGTTGTCAGATTTAATAAATCAATATTTTATCATTTCTATTTATATATTGCTATATATTGCTGCCTTAACATTATAGTCGTTGCAGCACTAAATGTTATAGTCGTTGCAGAAAAGCTTAAAGACAGCAGTTTATCTTCTCGAAGAGTCAAGATAATTAAAGAGACTTTATCTCTTGCCTTTTCCCAATAAAAGTGGAATTCAAAATAAGAGAGAAGTTCTCTAAATTATATAAAGACAGAGAAAAGATCAGAGAAACATATAGAGTGAAGAACTCAACAAAAGAGAGAGGCAGAGCATACAGAATATATGACACAAGCATAAACAGAGAACAACATATTATTCTATCTTGTTTGTTTTGCTAACTCTTCTCTGCAGATCTTCTTCATCCTGAGACACTCATCAAGATCATTTGCTCAGGATCTTAACTGTAGAAGAAGAAGAAAGAAATACTACATCCAAGAGAAGAAGCTTCAACACCTGAACATCAACTCTAATCAAATCAGGGGGAGCTCTTCAACATCTTCATCAAAGATCCATTCTCAACAACCCATCAGGATCTCTAGAGTTTTCTCAGAAAAGAGAAGAACACTTTAACCTTTTTGTTTTCTTTATTCCCTCCTGTACAAATGGTTATAACTCCCTTCAAAAGTTAACTCTCGGTGACAGAGCACCTTAGCAAAAACCTGTGATTTGGTTTTTGAGTTACCTGATCAAAAGCTCATATGGTGGCAGGGCACCTGATCAAAAACCTGTAGTGGATTCCTACCAGTGGGTAGAAGAGTAGATCTACCCAGGTTGATTGGGGAACTACTATATTTCTTGTGTCTTCTGGTTTGCTTATCTTATGCTTTATTTCTTGCTGCTGTGCTGTGATCTGTTTGTGTTTATCTTTTATAAATGTATTTAAAATAACTTAAACAGAAGTTTTTAACTTAAGAACCAAACTCTCCTTCACGTCTCATCTGGCAAGGCATCCTCGGGAGGTTCTTACAGGACCAGACGCGAAATCAGCCAGCAAATGGAGGAAGAGACCAGCCGCCGGCTCGTCAGGGCGCACCAGGAGACAGCAAATGGTTGGGGTAGTAGAAACCATCACTAGTGTTCCGTTCCCCACCATAAATTCCATCGTCCAACCATCAGAGACGATCAGCTTCGGAGATGAAGATTTAAAAGGACTGCTCATTCCGCACCAAGATCCATTGGTCGTCAGCACAGAGATCGGCAGCTCCGTCAACGTCATGTTCATGACCACTCTCCTCAGCATGAAGATCCTACCTGAAAATCTCCAACCAGCTTCTGGTCCAATCTACGGCTTCAATGGCAGTCCGGTCCCGGTTAAAGGAACCATCACTCTCCCTGTTACCCTTGGAGATTTCCCAAGGCGGGCTACCCACGATGTGCAGTTCATGGTAATCGAGACAGAATCGCCTTACAACGCGATTTTTGATCGACCACTGCAGGTGCTATTCGGAGCTATCCCGTCCATCCCGCACCTCGCAATGAAGTTTGTCACCCCAGGAGGAATCAGAGTTGTCCATGAAAACCAGGAAGCAGCACGTGCGTGCTATCTGCAGCAGATGAAGCCTGGACAAGGAGCCTGTTGGATCTTACGGCGCCCTTAGAGGGGGTGAATACGGGAATAAAAATCTTTTTATAATTTTCAAGATAATTACTAAATTGTTTTATAATATGCGAAGGTAAAATAACAATTTAGCAAAATGAATAGAAAATTATGATTTGCAATTTTAGAAACAAGTACTAAATTGTTTTATGATGAAAGAGATTGAAATAAACAATTTAGATTTAGAATTGAAAACTTAGAACTCAATATAATAGAGATTACGCCAAATGATAGAAATCAAAGTAAACACAAAAGAGACATGATTATATTAAATGAAAAAGTGTTTACATAAAATTTGATTTCTATATCGCTAGAAATCGGAGGCGTACAAATGTAGATTTCTTTTCCTTTTCTATACCGACTTGTATCCCCACAAACCGGTTGGCTTTAGCCTATCCTTCCCCGGATAAGGCCTCAAGCCGCTCTAGCCAATCCTTCCCAGATATGGCCTCGAGCACCCCCTAGATCTAATCCCCTAGACCTAGTCGCCAACTCACGTGGCGAATTCCCCCTAAGCTGCGCAAGGACCTAGTCGCCAAAAACAAGGCGATTTCACTACAAGATACAAATAAAGAAATGAAGTAAATAACAAACAAACTCCCTCTTGAGATTTCTGGAGATGAGGATGAAGGATCGCTGAAGCACAAGCGAGGTCGAAGCGATCGTTCTTCGGATGCAGCGTGATGGCTTCCTTCTCCAGAATTTCTTCTTTGGCTTTGAGTGGGAGATGATGTTTTGGCAGAGTAGCAGCACGAGAGTATGGGCACAAGTAATGTCTCTAGAAGATCTAACCAAAACAAGAGAGAGCCCAGCCTTTTATAGAACTTGGAGCTAGCGCCTGCGGTAGTGGCTAACGCCGGCGGTAGCGTTCGTGTGGAGCGGTTGCAAAACCGTCGGCGGCGTGGCGCTGTACACGAACTGGAGATAGCACCTGGCGGTAGCGATAGTGCTGGTGGTAGTGGGAGATAGCGCTGGCGGTAGCGGTAGCGGTTGCGAAACCGTCACTGCGCACGAACTCGAGATAGCGCCTGGCGGTAGCGATAGCGCTGGCGTTAGTGCTGGCGGTAGCGGTAGCGCTAGCGATAGCGCTGGCGTTAGCGATAGCACTGGTGGTAGCGCTGCTCCTTTCAAAAGTTTGTGCCAAGCTGCTTTCTACCAGTGGAGTATTGCACCTATAGTTCCTGCACACTATAAACACACTACAAGCAATATCAAATACAATATGTGATTTATTATTCTCAAACAAAGTGATGTGACACACATGTCCAACAGAGCCGCCCTATGCGCCACTGCATCCATAACTTGAAGCCCCAAAAGGAGCTAGGAATCGGGCAGAAATGTTTTACTATATTCCAAACTCGTCAAATCGTCTCTAAGAACTCTTGTTTGTAATAGTTATTCTAGAAAAGTCATAAGCCTGCGCTGACGCAAAAACTATTGTGTGTTAAATTTTGAAATGCTTTCTTTGCTGCAAGTCATTCTATTCAGACACAGTAAAGATCAACTGCAAGCAACACCAATTGTTGTAATATTAACGACATCCCCCAGGTCGGTAATGCGAACCTCCCACTACTCAGCTCGAATCGCTCGCCATTCGCCCACGTAGTAGGTCCCGGCACCATCTGGGTCTTGTCCTCTAAACTGCTTAGCCCGGGCCTGCCCCCCTCGCGCTCGCAAACGGTTTGAAGCGTTTTCCCTTCACCGCAACTATCAACGACATCCCCCAGGTCGGTAACGCGAACCTCCCACTACTCGGCTCGAATCGCTCGCCATTCGCCCACGTAGCAGGTTCCAACACCATCTGGGTATCGTCCTCTAAACCGCGTCGCCCGGGCCTGCCCCCCTCGCGCTCGCAAACGGTTCGATGAGTTTGCCCTTCACCGCAATTATCAACGACATCCCCCAGGTCGGTAACGCGAAACTCCCACTACTCGGCTCGAATCGCTCGCCATTCGCCCACGTAGCAGGTTCCAACACCATCTAGGTCTCGTCCTCTAAATCGCGTCGCCCGGGCCTGCCCCCCTCGCGCTCGCAAACGGTTTGAAGTGTTTGCCCTTCACCGCAACTATCAACAACATCCCCAGGTCAGTAACGCAAACCTCCCACTACTCGGCTCGAATCGCTCGTCATTCGCCCACGTAGTAGGTTCCAACACCATCTGGGTCTCGTCTTCTAAACCGCGTCGCCAGGGTCTGCCCCCTCGCGCTCGCAAACGATTCGAAGTATTTGCCCTTCAGCGCAACTATCAATAACATCCCCAGGTCGGTAACGCGAACCTCCCACTACTCGTCTTGAATCGTTCGTCATTCGCCCACATAGTATGTTCCAACACCATCTGGGTCTCGTCCTCTAAACGCCAACCCTGTGAAAGAAAAACATAGTTTGCCGAGCAAAGCATTGGTCCAAACGCCGCAAAAACTCCACTACTATAAAAGCAAAAGCAAAAATAGTTGTACAAACGGCGCAACCCACCAACAGACTTCAGCTCAGCAGCCCGCTTCGGCTAAGAAAGGAGCTCCACCTCCATCTTCAAAGACACCAAATCGGCCCCCAGACGAATCACTGTAGTTCACAAATCCTCCAACAAATGAGCCGAACCCTTCACAAGGGCCTTCTCAGTACAGACTTCAGCACGGGAATCCTCCAGATCACACCGAAAGATTACAAAATCCTTGCACTTTTTTGAGCAACAGTAAAGAACTCCGAAGATTTGGGGGGCAATTGATGGGTCTTCATTCATTTTGTAGAGAAACCCGGGCTGCGTTTAGCCGAAAACCCCACTCCCCACTAAGGTAGTGGAGGCATGGGCAAGAAAGAGGAGAAAAACTGCCCAAAACCGGAGCAGAACCGCCACGCGGTACCGCGCGGGCAACCGCGCGGCACGCGCGGTACCGTGCGCGCACGCAACCGCGCGGCATGCGGGCAACTGCGCGGCACACGCGGTACCATGCGCGCAACCGCCCGGCACGTGCGGTACCGCGCACGCGCGCAACCGCGCGACGCACGCGCGCAACCGCGCGGCGCACGCGCGCAACCGCGCGGCGCACGCGCGCAACCACGCGGCGCACGCGCGCAACCGCGCGACATACGCGGTACCGCCGCGCGATATCGCGCACCTGCAATCGTGCGCCCGCAATCGCGTGCGCGCAATCGCGCGCGCGCAGCCGCGCGCGGTACCCCTCGCCTGCCGTGTGCGGCGCCCAGCACGCGGTCGC
Source organism: Dactylorhiza incarnata (assembly GCA_033032865.1). Lineage (NCBI taxonomy): Eukaryota > Viridiplantae > Streptophyta > Magnoliopsida > Asparagales > Orchidaceae > Dactylorhiza > Dactylorhiza incarnata. The sequence continues at coordinate 1,938,818 of JAWHQI010000043.1, forward strand.
ACGCCTGCGTCCGCGCACGTCTTCGGCGCTGGCCGCTCCCCCTCGCCTCATGCCGCCCGTTGCGCTCTTTGCGCAATTTTTGTGAAACCTCGATCGATTGTGCTGCTAAGTCCTTAGCATGCGCTTGACCGGCGCGCACTTGAATATTGCAAAGTTCATTACACGCGTCGATTGCTAACTTCATTTTCTCTCTTAAGATTACAGGATTTATGCATTGCAATCAGGAACGTCAACTGCCCGAACTGCCCGAACTGCCCAAACTACCGAACTGCCCGAGGGGCGAAGCCGTCATATCCAAAAAGTGGCAATTTGTGTGCTCTTAACCAACGGACGAGATCGGCCCGTCAGGTGCTTACGGTGGTTACGACGACGAAATTACCGGGTCGCCCCCGGCCAAGTCTATAAAAGGGACCCTGAATCCTCATTTGAAGGGATCTGGCACTTGGCATCCGAGAGAGCTCCTTGAAGATTTCCTTCGAAGATCTCCTTTGCGTTCGAAGATCTCCTTCGCGGTTCGAAGATCTCCTTCGTGATTCGAAGATCTCCTTCGTCACTTGAAGATCTTATTCGGACCTGGAAGACCTCCTGCAATACCGAGACACTTAGTTTCTCTGAGAGGTTGTCTGTCACCCTCGGAGAATTTTCTCCAACTACAATTGTAACGAGAAGCGGCATGTCGCTCTCAGTTCTCGCAACTACACTTGTAACACTAAAAGATTTAGTGGAATTTGGCTAGCGCCGATCCGGCCACGTGGTTTTTCACCCTTTCCGGGTTTTCCACGCTAAAAATATTCTCTTGCCACCTGTTTGTTCTCTCTGTAACTGTTTGCGCATTCGGCCCACTCTCGGGCTAAGATGGTTCGATTCGCCCGGTCTGGAGGATCGTCGAGTGACCCGCAACAAAAATAATATGCGATGTGTTGTGGATGATTAGAATCTGAAAAGAAATTTTAAATTTTTTGTGAAAGTCTTGTAAGGCCTAGGGAAAGAGAGAGGATCAGGTGAGATTAAGCTAGCCTTTAATATGCTCTCACACCATAAAAACTAAAAGACAAAATACTTAAATTAGTCCCTCAACTTTGGGCCTAGTTTCAAATAGGTTCTTTAATTTTCATTTGATTCAAATAGGTCCTTCAACCTGTGGTATGATTTCAAATAAGTCCTTTAATTTTCATATGCTTCAAATTAGTTCATTAATTTTGGAATAGTTTCAAATAGGTCTTTTAATTTTTAATTGCTTCAAATTAGTCCTTTAAATTTATATTTTATTTGAAATAAGTTCATAAACCGCCGTTATTCGGATTACTAGGCACTGACAAGACATTGATGAATCGTTTTGCACTAATAAAATATTTTTTTGTAAATATCTAATAAAAATAATTACGACTTTTTCTAATGTATAAATTTTCTAATCAATTTTTCTCACCGTGCTATAAATTTATATTAATTTATTAGAAATAATAACAAGAAAGTATGAATTATAAAAGTATGCAAGAATGCTACGTTTTAAATTTCTTTTATTATTTTTGATATGTCAATGGTGTGAGGTCTTTTATAATTCCTATTTTTTTTATTTTTTTTAATAAATTGATATAAATTTATAATGTGTTGAGAAAAAGTATCAAAAAATTATAAATTTGAAAAATAATAATTATTTTTATTAGATAATTATAAAAAATTATTTTATTATCACATAAGAGATTCAGTAACGCCGCCTAAATGGCTCGTCAGTGCCTAGTACTCTGAATAATGATTTATGAACTTATTTGAAATAAAGTATAAAGTTAAGGGACTAATTTGAAACAAATGAAAAATTAAAGGACAGATTGGAAACTAGACTCAAAGTTAAGTGACTAATTTGAAGCAAATGAAAATTAAAGGACTTATTTGAAACCAAGCCAAAAGTAAATAGACCTATTTGAATCAAATGAAAATTAAAGGACTTACTTAAAATTAGGTCCAAAGTTAAAAAACCAATTTGAGTATTTTGCCAAAATAAAAAGTTGAAGTTTGAGATTATTTATTTTTTTCCCACACATATTCCATTACCATTTATGTATATTTATTCAGCTCAAAGAATTCTCTAAACCGAATACAAGAACATGCCGGATAACTCCAAAATCCAAACATAAAAATACTTTATAGATAACTAAACACAAATAAAAAACAATTACATATTTACTTTGTTATAAGATGCTAGAGTCCGGGTATCTTGGTTATATATATATATAGTAATGTGATGAAGAAATAAGGACTGTGTCAGCTTAAACCCATGATTAGAAACAGTCAAGAGGTTAGTTTAACAATAAATACATGAATTTGTGGCCTCATTGTCTTTAGTAGAAAGATTTTGGGAAAACGAACCGAGATATCTTTTCATTTCATTTCATTTCATTTCTTGTAGGAAGAGTTTTGAACTAAGAAAGCGACGCTGAAGAGTTCCAACTACTTAAAGCTCTAAGAATTTTGCAAATTAAGTCAGTCAACTTATAGCCCATCTGTTTCTTATAAAATTTGGAAAATTCATGCACCATTAATTCCGATAATAGATACAAAAAAACAAAATTTACTTTTATTCTTAAATTTTGTAGTAACTTCTTATTGAACTTTTCTTGGATATATAGCTCCAACAATAGTTACAGACTGAAATTATGAAATGAATAGAGAATGACATGTACATCAATCTTCTATAACTAAATTACCAAAACGATAGTTTATCTGTGGATCCAACAAGTATGAAACACTTGGATTTATTATATGCACGACTGAAACAAACTAATCCCACGAAAGGATAAGACAAATCTACATCAGCTTCTGTCATTTCTTGGCTCAGTCTTCTTCTATGCTTGGCCAACAACATCACCTTTAAATTTAAAAAAAAAAGACAATGTGAAAAAAATAATAATAAAAATCAAACTCACCACAGTTACTAAAGTTAAATATGAGATATGATTTGCCAGTGTGTTCTGACTGTTGGAATAATTTTTCTTATATTTCTATTTTGTATATAATTTTTGAAATTTGAAAATACATATAAAATAATTGCAGATTTTAAAAACCAGAGTGTGAAATGGAGGGTGAGAAATAAAAAATGAATCAGAACACAATATATATATTTATATAGGTTTTGAATCGAGTCTGGGTAAGGCCTAAAGAAGTTGCACCATCCTCCGACAGGGCTTTTGACCGTTGCTGACTCCTCCAAGGTACAACACCCGGCTAGATCTCGAAACTCCGATGTGCGTGGACACCAAAGAAGCACAGAGTACTCGAATTCCCACTCGATGAAGCAAATGTAAAGAGAAACCAGAATCATGAAGAATGGTCGCAAGAACGAGAGAGAGAGAGAGATGATTTTCTGATAGCATAAAAGTGTGATGAAATGATTCAGAAGAAATCTCCTATATAGGAGTCTTGTAAAAATAACACGTAATTAATTTTAATGGTTGTAATTGGTAAAGATAATCATGCAAAAAAATGTGTAAGATTTCCAACGTAAAAGAGTAAAGACGAGAAAAATGCGTAGAAGAAACGGTTGGAAATTACGCGTAATAATTGCCAAGAGAAAACGCAAAATGACAGAGGTTGCATCGAATTCAATTCGATGTTGCGTCGAAATTGTTGGAACATGGTCTTCTGCATCTCCTAGGTTTGAGAATAAAAATTGTATGTGTATTTGATCTTGTGTGTTTAAGTGTGCAGGAAACTAAGCAATATGACTCAAAGATAACATAAGAAGGTTGCCCCCAAATTTGAACCCAGAATTCCACAATATCCACTAGCGCTGGTGGTAGCACCTAGCGCGGCGCTAGCTCTGATTAGGCAAGTTCAGGCGGCAAGTATAGAAGGCGATAGCGCTAGGCGGTAGCGGATAGCGCAGGTGGTAGCGCGGAGCACAAGAGGAATTTTGGAAAGGTTTCCTTGGAATGAAGATACGTACGCGGAGAATGTTTTCTAAACTGGGATAGTGTCAGCGATAGCGCTAGCTCCAAGGCTATAAAAAGGACCTCTTGGTATCATCTTTTTCGTCATATCACACCCCTAAATTCCAGAGCTTCGTGCCACATCATATAGAGGGAGATTTAGAGAGATACTCCCACAAATCCATGAAGGCTTAAGGAGATCCGTGGAGAAGATTTCAACTCCTTTGTTTTGAGCTGCTTGCGGCTATGTTATACCATTTTTTCTTATTGGAGTTTCAAGAGAATTTGTAAGTTTGACCCTAAACTACGTTGTTCTAAATGTAGCGATGCAGAACTAAAATCTAATTTTGTAATGTGCCAGGTAACCTGAAGCACAAAGAACTGTATGTACAAGTGCAATGAATCATCATCAGTGTATAATTACAGGGTACGAAGGCTCCTGCCAGATTTGAAACATGGTTGACCATTTTGCGATGGGTTGGATTGGGAACATGACATTTCACAAGGTAAGATTATATTTTGAAATTTTATTTCATGTTTATTGTCTGCTCAATTTGAGGATCCGCGGATACTATATGTACTACTCTTTAGAGGTTTTTCTTTGCTGTTTTTGCTTTAACTCATTGATGTTCTTGAGTATGTTTGCAATGTTTTTCCTCTTCATATATTTATATGGAAACATATATTCTGTTACTATATAAAATAATTTTATGTTTTTGGTTTGGAATTTTGCATCGCTCTGTAGTAGTACTGTAATATAGTTGGTCAATTCAAAATTGATTTAGCAAAACTCCATCCACCTATGAATAGTTTGAATGGTGTCGATGCAATGTTCTCTCAAGGCCAATTTTGTTCTCAGGGATAATAACATTAAATACTCACACCTCTCGGCATTGATATATATAACAATAAGAAGGGTCAGTTGTTTATGATTAATAAACTATAAAGCTCATGCTTCATTCTTATTGATTAATCAGTTGTATGTTTAACATTTTTTTCCAGATATTTCTTCTTACGGATTTAATTATTACGTTTTTAACTCCAAATAAGAGAGGTGTAAGATGATAAATTTAGCATGCTTCCTATTATGAGTACAACTATATATAACAATAAAAATCCAAGAGTCCGAATAATGATAGACTATGCGATACAAAATAGAAAACAGATCTCTAACCAATTATAAAAGCTATACATTTACCATACTACAACTACTGCACAGGAAAAAGGGTTATTGAGATGACAATCGCAGCTAGGAGTCATAAAATTGTTAATCACAAATGCAGTTGGGAAACATACAGTTGGCAAACATTTTTGGGAACCATACAACTGACAAGCTTTTTTTGGTAGGCATATAGTTGGCAAGCTGAAGGGTTATGAATATATTTTCACAATATTTTCATAGTTTTTTAAGCAGTTTTTTAAGCAGTATTTTCATTATCAATTTTGCAAATACAGATTGGATATGAGAAAGGGAATGTGATTACAGATTGAATTGATACAATCTCTTATAATTGCAGCTCTTCTTCACCGCGTTTCATCTTCTCGCCTAGGCTCCGTTTGGCACGTCTTATTTGGTCCGGTGAGTTTGGACAACAACACCACCATCATAAAATGCATATATTTTTAACATAAAAGTGGATTAAGTTCCTTAGGTGAGGTCAGGCGATCACGAACGATGGTTAATAACCACCGTGTTCACGGCTGCCACCGCCGCGCCAGACGAAGCCTAAATTTATGCCCGCTTATTTAGAATTCAAGACCTTTTCATTAGCCAAAAGGTATCATTAAGTTTACTCAATTGTTGGATTGATTTGTTTTTGTTCTTTAGACATGATTACAGAACTTCTCTTTGATGTTTAAACCAGCTTCAAAGATTTTGCCTACATTTGGCGCGGTTTATTTTTGTTCCGATGAGTTTGTATAAAAATACCACTGTCATAGAATGTATGTTTACAGAACTTCTCTTTGATGTTTAAACCAGATTAAAAAATTTTGCCTACATTTGGCGCGGTTTATTTTTGTTCCGATGAGTTTGTATAAAAATACCACTGTCATAGAATGTATGTTTGGCATGAGAACTATAGGTTTCTTTAGTTCTCATTGTTTGCTACCGGTCATAACCGTTGTCATGCCTTTGTTTCTGAGCCGATGTCAACACCCTCATCTGCAATTCCTTTGCACCTTTTGTATGCATTTGTTTCTGAGCCCAATTCAACACCCTCAAATTTTGATAGCTTTAACAGTAAAAGTACACTGGATACTCAAATAAATGATGTAAATCAAACCTATGTTTGAAGAATCAAACACTAAAGTTATATCAATAACATTAATCATGCCAACATTAACAAATTGGGGGGGTTTGTTGCGGAAATGCGAGTTTCAAATAAATAGAAAATCAAAACTCATGAAATCTCACTTCCTGCTTCCAGCTTCCAGCATGATTCATGCCTTTGAGATATTTTGGAGTATGCTTGGATGGGAGCCCCGCAGCATACTATTTCTCTCTTGGCATATCTATATATATGAATTAATCACAGATATCGAACTGGACAGCTAAAGATAGAAGGAAAACTTTTTTGACCGACTCACACGAAAGGAGGGATTGGCTTATAAAAAAAGAATAGCTCAATCTTTCTCTCTATCTCATCTGATCTCCCCCTCTCTCTCATCCTATATTTGTCATATGTTTACTGGCCATAACTCTCCCCCACTATCGGATCTCCAGCTCCCCCACTCCTTCAACTAACTTCATTCCGCAACAAGCTTAATCCTGATTAATTAAGGCATCCACATTACGTTAATAGGAAAATGCAATGCCTTCTTTCTCCAAAAAATGAGCAGTGTAATGGATCCTACAAGAGCGTATCTAATTGTTGCATTGTGTGAAACTTTTGCTCTTCCTACTTTCCAGAGGGTGCTTACATGAATGAAGAGTAATCTTAAAGTTCATTCTATGAAGGCTCCCAATGTTTTTGTTCTGTTCATGCTCATGATGGTTTCGGACTTCATTCCTCCTTTGCTGAAACTTTGTACTCCATTTATGTTCTCCTTAGCCATGTTACTATTTTTTTTTCAAAATATGCATCTTCCTTAGAATACGAGCATCTTCGCACGGGCTACGCCCGTGCTTGATGGTCTTCGCTTCGACAGTACTCAAGCAGTGGCAGTACCTCCGCGCAAACCGCCTGTGCTCGATGCTCTCCGCTTCGATAGTACCCCAGCAGCGACGGTACCTCCACACAAACTCGCCCACGGTAGGACGCTCGGTCAATTGACAGTTCATACGTAGCCCCATCGCCCGCACGACAGTACCCCGCCTCGACGGTGTCCCGGCGCGACAACGCTTCTGCCACTCGCGAACCCACGCGCGCACGACAAAATCGAGATGTGAGAGAGAAAACACATCCACTTTATGGGAAGGAATGCTTACGACATCGATTGAAGTGAATTCGTAAATGGATGCCACCAGTGCTACTGGATTGGGTCAACACGACTGAGGATGAAGGAGCAACTTTCCCAGATACATTCACATTTCCTTCTCTGTTACGAAGTATGAATCTAAATGTTCTTCAATGCTTGAGCAGGTCCCCAATTTGGTCGTGCGCGCGTGGGTTCGCGAGTGGCAGGAGCGTTGTCGCGCCGGGACACCGTCGAGGCGGGGTACTGTCGTGCGGGCGATGGGGCTACGTATGAACTGTCAATTGACCGAGCGTCCTACCGTGGGCAAGTTTGTGTGGAGGTACTGTCGCTGCTGGGGTACTATCGAAGCAGAGAGCATCGAGCACGGGCGGTTTGCGCGGAGGTACTGCCACTGCTGGAGTACTGTCGAAGCGAAGAGCATCGAGCGCGGGCGTTGCCCGTGCGAAGATGCTCGTGTGTATATATATGTATATATATAGGTAGATATATATATATATAAACACAGGAAACCAGCCAGGGGAAAGCCGATAGATTACAGGGGGCGGAAAACCAGGGGCGAAAACCAAGGGCGAGCTCGCTGGGGGCATCGGATTGGCCGGCCATGGCTACAAAATTGGCGGCTCACCTCCTCTTTAGGCAAGCTCTGCGGCAAGGTCTCCCCTCCCCACCTCTCCCTCCTCCTACATCCTCTGCTCATGACAGGAAATTAGTCGCTTGTTCTGCGTCCTCTCTTACTTCTTAATCAGGCGAGGTGTAGAGTGGAGTCGAACTACTCCAAATCGAATGGAGGTTGAATAACTCTCTCTCTCTCTCTCTCTCCATGGCAAGAAGGTGAACTCTTTCTCCCCCTCCTCCTCTCTTCCTCCTCGAAGCTCTGTCATGGCGAGGGTTTCACAGCAAGGCGAGAAAATGGAATCCCAGCTAGGGGCTGCTCTTGTTTTTGAATAATGAGGGAGGCTATTATTATTTGGGGGCTTCTTAGTAAGATCTATTTGGGGGGGGGGGGGGGGCTGCTATATACATAATCAATCTAGTTTTGGGGGCTGTTGTACGCATAAAATTTCAGTTGGGGCAGCTACTTATAGTTCTGTTTGGATTATTTTGGGCTGTTATGTATAGTTCCATCGGGATGGAAAACTCTGGTTTGCGGCTAAGCTTCATGGAGTAAGCCGAGAGGTCTCAAATTAATTCCCTGCCAAGTGGTGAAGCCAAGAATTTCTCTAGGTGCCGAGGATGATCTGGATTGGGAAACTTGTGCGTCGAGCTTCTTGTGCTTCTCAGTTTCGGTATGCTCTGTCTCAACCTTCATATTTCTTAGCATGGTTTCACTAGTCTTTATTTGATTTCCTTATCAGAGCTGATCTCCCTATAATCAAGCTCTTGATTGAAGAGTGGTGATTCCATGAAATCACAAGCTCTAGTGCATAAGTTCTATCTTTTACTTGTTCTCCTGGGGCTGTTTATTGGGGCTACTCTTTATTGTTTTACCATGCTGTTGGGGGGCTGTTTGCTTTGGGCTGCTCTTTACCATTTTTCCTGGGGCTGTTTTGCCTTTGGGCTACTCTTACCCTTGTTATCTGAGGCTGGTTGCCTTGGGGGCTGCTGTCATAAAAACCTGCTGTTGTGTCTCCTGTTAATTAGGGGCGGATTTCATATTGTTTTTAGTTGGGGCTGCTATTTGTCTTCTTTTCTGAAGGACTGTGGATGTTGTTTTGCTTGGGTGTATGCTCCAAGGTTTGCAACATTTGAAAAGCCTCCTTTAGTCCGTTTTTGGAAGATCTGGACTGTGGTTGTTGGTCTATCCTTCTAGGAATCTCCTTATTTGAGATGGAACCAAATCTCTATGAAGTTGCTAAAAATTGCCTCCTTATTATGATAATAAGAACATGAATTGTTGAGAAGTTGAGATCTTTTCTTATCATGCTAACATAAATATGCTTAGATGAGAGATGAGATTGCTGCCACAATACCAACTCTTGGGGCTTCACCTGAGAAAATATATGAGCATGAGACCAAGGTACAGTTCTTTCAAAAGGTTCCTTATTTACTTTTGAATTAAAATGGGTATAAATGAATTGCTCCTCAATACCCTCTTTCTCTCTCTCCCCATCTCTCTCTCTCTTCCTCTAAGAGCTTTACATATGGTTGATGTGCTGATATCTCTCTCACTTTTCTCTTCTCTCATTTTTACCTCTTTTCTGGTTTGCTTACATTCCTATGGAAATTCTAGGGCTGTTGATTTATATTTTTATGGTGCCTTGTTCTTCGGTTGTGTTGGAGGCTGCTGCCCCTTGTTTTCTTTGGGGGTTTGTCTTCAAATGGGGCTGCTGCCCCTTTTGCTTGGGTTTTCCTGATGAGAAGGGGGGCTGCTACTTCTTGTTCTTTTTTTTGTGCTGCAATTGTTGCTCTATTGGCCTGCCCGTGTTGCCTTGTTGTTTTCCTGGCTGCTATTGCCTTGTTGTTGCCTTTCTAGGCCTGCTGTTGCCTTGTTGTTGTGGCCTGCTGTTGTGGCCTGCTGCTGCCTTGTTGTGGCCTGCTGCTGTTGTTGCTCTGTTGGGCTGCCTTTGCTGTCTCGTTGTTGGACTGCTGCTGTTGCTGTCTTGTTGTTAGACTGCTGCTGCTGCTGTCTTGTTGTTGGACTGCTGCTATCATTTAATGTTGGGGCTTTCCTTGTTGGATTGAGGGCTGTTGATATGCTTTTGGAGGGTGGGCTTTGCTGTCACTACCTCCTTCCCAAATTCTCTAACATTTCTTCTCTCTCTACTCCTTAACAAATTCTGATGTTGATTAAAGGTGGAAATACTCCCTCTTCTTTTGATGTGGTACCAATACCAATGGAAATGTTATATAGATGACTTGGGTTTGATCACCAAGCATCCAAATGATTGATGTGAGCCTATGAGCCATATGAGGATGGCTCGATTTAATTTCCAGCCGGGTTAAAATAGTGGTACCTTCTCGGATGGAGATATGCTAAGCTTATATAGAGTTCCTCTCCTCTCCTCCTACAAAACTACAGGAAAGAAATGTTGCCTTCGAGAAATAATTCCTACGGGAAAGAAATGTTGCCTTCGAGAAATAATTCCTACGGGAAAGAAATGTTGCCTTCGAGAAATGTGACAAGGGATAAAATCGGATGGCCTATGAGTTTTACTCTAAGGCAACCCGCACGACGGATGGTCTGGGAGGGCAACCCGTGTGAAACTAATAGAACTATGTGGGTCTGAGACCGTATGCAGGACGATACGGAGTATGTAGGCGGTGGTCGTGAGAAGACTACCTCGGCCCAATAAGAGTCCAGATATCCCCTCCCTTATAAACGTGATATTATGTTTGTTTGTTAGTAGGGGTTGGATTCTATTTGTGGTTCTAATAACTTGTCTTTGGCACAGGTGACAGGTGCGGATGAGTGACAACATCTGTGTGTGGATGAAGCCATAGAGCAGGCTACGTCTGGTACAAGTTGTTAAGCCGCATCTCTTTTGTTGTGCCCCACCTCACGTCATTTATATATTGACAATGAATCCTTGATGGACAGGATTTAATGCAGCGGAGGTATGGAAATTATTCATACAGGTCTTGAGTTTTAGGTTTCTGTGATAGTTAATCTTCCGCTATATTACTACGTCTTCCGCTAAGTGCTATAAAGCGCACTCTTTGATGATGTCTTCCGCTAGAATACTGCTTCTTTACTCTGTTGGTGTGTAGTGACTTTCGCTTAACACCACCCCTAGGCGTGGCAACGGAGTGTTCAAGGAAGGGGGTTGGAGAAGCTAGTACCTCCGCCCTTCGGGATTGCTTCGGCGTCGTGCTAAAAGGGTGGTGTACGATAAGATCCCCCGGTCGGACCGCCGATTTGGGAGGGGGGTCTTACAAATGGATCAGAGCGCAACCGATCTTGTCGACCTATTCGTGATCACAGAAACACCTATTGCTCCGCTAATCGCTATAGCGTGGTTCGGGACGAACCACTACAGCGGAAGCGGTGGTGGACCTAAAAGGTAAAAGTTGGCAGCAAACTTGGCATATATATGAACATTTTCACTCGAACCTATCAAATTCAGTTTTAGTCATGCAAAATGTTTTTTTTTATAACTCAGATCGACACTTAAATGTCTTTTACTACATCTGATCTCGAACAATCATCTATCTTATTCCCATAAAACACTCTCTTTAAACCCTACAAATGATCATTTCAAATTTTGAACTCTGGGTTTAAGCCTCTTTGTTTTATTGGGAGTAGATGCTCGTTTTCAAAATTCCATTCGAGGTGAACTAATCAAATGGAATTTTGTGTACAATGTAAGAACTTCATTACTAATTTCTAATCTCAGGTTTAAGCCTCTTTGTTTTATTGGGATTAAAATTCTCGTTTTCAAAATTTCATTTAAGGTAAGCTAACTAAATGAAATTTTGCGTGTATATGGAGAATTTCTCTAACGATTGCAAATATGAAGTATGTTTTGACTTGATCGATTTGACGATCTGTTGAAAATAAAGTCGTACAATCGTAAAAGAACTATGACAAAATGTTAGTCTTTTTAATAACGTTAATATTTCAGGAAATGATAACTGAGGCGACGTGCTGGATTGAAGTAAATTTGTGGCAAATTTATAAAAACTTGTATACAAACCATCCTAAAAGTACATTGTTAGCATTCGCGGGACGTGCGATGTTTGCATACTCAGCCAGCCGGGAAGCCTCGTTAAAAAGGGTAAGCCACTGAGGACCCGAAGGTGATGGTTACCTATTTTATTGCTTGCTTGCATTGGGAAAAGTGGCAGGTCGGTCATGCCCGTAGACCGTACGTACCAGTGCGGGAAGGTTGACGACTCTAGGCGACAGGGAGGTGTGCACCCCGGGAGCTCGGTTGTATCTTATATGCCCCGCTGGGTCCCTCCGCTGGTTGGACAAATTCAGTTATTGCCGGATGTCTCCTACGTCCGAGGGTACACGGGGTTGTACGTTGGGGCCTGGGTAGTGCGGTACATCCACACCGAGAAGTGGCAGGACCGGCCACTGTCACCGACGGCCACATCTGTGAGGCCCGCGGGGTTCGCTACCCTGCAAAAAGAAGCGGTCAAAATATGGCAACATAAGAGCAAACTGGTAAAATATTATATGTGATTACCGTGGCGGGTCAGTCATGCCCAAGGACCGTTCATACAGGAATGGGAAGGTTGACAACTCATGAGGCACTAGGGAGAGTGTGAACCCCGGGAGGTTATTAATTATTTCCCCGAAGGATTCCTCCGCTGGATAGCCGAATTTTGTAATCAACGGATGTTGCTCACATCCAGGAGTACACTGGGTTGTACATTAGGGCCTGGGTAGTGCGGTAGGTCCACACCCAGAAGTGGCAGGACCGGCCACTGTCACCGACGGCCACATCGGTGAGGCCCGTGGGGGTCGCAACCCTGCTGGAAGAAAAACGGTCAAACTATTTCAACATTGTGTGTTGTGATTGAGTCGTGAGTACTCGTTATGCATGGCTTGCATATGCATCAAAACATACATATTCGCATATGCATCATTTGCATCAAAAATAAATATCTGCATATACCATTAACATATAACCTTCGTATGGGAGTTGGTTATATGTTTATGGATTTTTACTGCTTATTTGCAATTTTATCTGTACCATTAACATATAACCTTCATATGAGAGTTGGTTATATGTTCATGGATTTACTCTGCTTATTTACAATTTTCATCTGTTCCACCAACATATAACCTTCGTATGGGAGTCGGTCATATGTTGATAGGTGTTACAAAAGCTTATGCAAGTTATAACTTTTATATGTTCCACTGACACGTAGCCCCGTAAGAGAATTAACTATATGTTGATGGATTTTTACTATGTGCCTTTCGAACACAACTCATAAATTTTGCGTTTCAGATATGCAAACCTTGGAAGGTGTTGAGTTGCCTCCACTTCCAGTTGAGCTCGGCTCCTTGGAAGGTGTTGAGTTGCCTCCACTTCCAGTTGGGCTCGGCTCCCTGGAAGGTGTTGAGTTGACTCCGCTTCCAGTTGAGCTCGGCTCCTGGAAGGTGTTGAGTTGCCTTCGTCTCCCGTTAAGCTCGGTTCGCGGGAGGGGTATCGAGTGATGAAGGGTTTCTTGTTTCTCACGATTAGATCAATTTGAATCGTTCAAGCTACCCCGTAGTTCACGTAAGCTACTTGTATATTACATGGCAGGAGCCATCAACATAGCTCGTTAGGTAAAACCAAACCTAGAGACCCTTAAAATTTGGGATCGTTCGACACCTCTAGTGGTCTACAGTACGACCCGTTTTGAATCCCCATGACCCACTCGTATTTTCAGGGACAAAAATTTTCTTTGTTTTATTGGATTGTAACATCCCAATTTTAAAAAGGGGTCTAGTCGGTTCGGTTGAACCCTTGGAAGAGCTTAGGTCGGGTCACAGGACAACCACGGCCCGACCTTCGCCACATAAATGGTGGTCATTTAGAGAAGTGACCATTTTGAGTATCGTAGCGCGTCATGACGACGCAGTTTTAGAATATGGAGCATACGTGCTCCGAATCGACTTCCGTCCGTTGCGTTAGACTCGTATAGTTGATACGAGTGCAACAGAACTCGTTTCGTTTTGATCCGAGGTCATATGTAGAATATGACTATTTTGAGTATCGTAGCGCGTCACGACGATGCAATTTTAGAATATGGAGCATACGTGCTCCGAATCGACTTCCGTCAGTTACGTTAGACTCGTATGATCAATACGAGTGCAGCGGAATTCATTTCGTTTCGATCCGAGGACGTTTGGAGAAAACGACTATTTTGAGTAATATCGAGCGCCACAACAACGCCATTTTAAGAATATTGGGTAAACGAGCCCCAATTTCACCCTAGTCAGTTGCAACAGACTCATGTAATTAATTCTAGCACAATGCAATTCGTTTCGTTCGAATTCGATGAGATTTGAGAAAGTTAGCCGAAATAACCTATTTAGAGCTGCGTACTGATTTGAGTAAATAATTATGAGCAAACGGACCCGGAATCAACTTCGAATGAGTTCGTTAGCTTCGTATGGTTGACACAAACACAGCGACGCCCTCTGCACATTTTTCCTGCGCTTATCTTGAGAGTTATTAACACATAATATATATATGTATATAAAGATTGGCCGGCCATGGCTACAAAATGGGCGGCTCACCTCCTCTTCAGGCAAGCTCTGCGGCAAGGTCTCCCATCCCCACCTCTCCCTCCTCCTACATCCTCTGCTCATGACAGGAAATTAGTCGCTTGTTCTGCGTTCTCTCTTACTTCTTAATCAGGCGAGGTGTAGAGTGGAGTCGAACTACTCCAAATTGAATGGAGGATGAATCACTCTCTCTCTCTCCATGGCAAGAAGGTGAACTCTTTCTCCCCCTCCTCCTCTCTTCCTCCTCGAAGCTCTGTCATGGCGAGCGTTTCACAGCAAGGCGAGAAAATGGAGTTGAACAACTCCAAGCAAGGGGAGACTAAATCTCTTCTTGCTCTCTCTATCTCACTCCCTCTCTTGACACTTCTAAATTAAACACGGGTTGAGCTTCAGAAATGGCTATTAATGGAGTCACAACCTATAAGTGCTACTGATATATATATCTAAATTATATTGGCTGTTTGGGCTATGCTTCAGGGGACTTATTTGCATTCTCCTTCTTATAGTGGCTGTGTGGGTATGTATAATACACAAGTTTGCAATTGGGGGGCTGCTTTTAGTATTGCAATTGGGGGGCTGCCTTTTTGTTTTGTAATTGGGGGGCTGCTTTTAGTTTGCAATTGAGGGGCTGCTTCCTATACATATTCCTTCTTGTCGGGGGCTGCTTTATAAAACCTGTCATTTTGAGGCTGTTTTATAACTATCCTTGAGTTGGTTTTATTTTGGGGCTGCTTTACAATTATCTTGCTTGGATTACATCGGGGTTGATTGTAGAATCCCAGCTAGGGGCTGCTCTTGTTTTTGAATAATGAGGGAGGCTATTATTATTTCGGGGCTTCTTAGTAAGATCTATTTGGGGGGGGGGGGGGGGGGGGGGGGGCTGCTATATACATAATCAATCTAGTTTTGGGGGTTGTTGTACACATATAATTTCAGTTGGGGCAGCTACTTATAGTTCTGTTTGGATTATTTTGGGCTGCTATGTATAGTTCCATCGGGATGGAAACTCTGGTTTGCGGCTAAGCTTCATGGAGTAAGCCGAGAGGTCTCAGATTAATTCCCTGCCAAGTGGTGAAGCCAAGAATTTCTCTAGATGCCGAGGATGATCTGGATTGGGAAACTTGTGCGTCGAGCTTCTTGTGCTTCTCAGTTTCGGTATGCTCTGTCTCAACCTTCATATTTCTTAGCATGGTTTCACTAGTCTTTATTTGATTTCCTTATCAGAGCTGATCTCCCTATAATCAAGCTCTTGATTGAAGAGTGGTGATTCCATGAAATCACAAGCTCTAGTGCATAAGTTCTATCTTTTACTTGTTCTCCTGGGGGCTGTTTATTGGGGCTACTCTTTATTGTTTTACCTTGCTGTTGGGGGGCTGTTTGGGCTGCTCTTTACCATTTTTCCTGGGGTTGTTTTGCCTTGGGGCTGCTCTTACCCTTGTTAGCTGAGGCTGGTTGCCTTGGGGGCTGCTGTCATAAAAACCTGCTGTTGTGTCTCATGTTAATTAGGGGCTGATTTCATATTGTTTTTAGTTGGGGCTGCTCTTTGTCTTCTTTTCTGAAGGACTGTGGATGTTGTTTTGCTTGGGTGTATGCTCCAAGGTTTGCAACATTTGAAAATCCTCCTTTAGTCCGTTTTTGGAAGATCTGGACTATGGTTGTTGGTCTATCCTTCTAGGAATCTCATTATTTGAGATGGCACCAAATCTCTATGAAGTTGCTAAAAATTGCCTCCTTATTATGATAACAAGAACATGAATTGTTGAGAAGTTGAGATCTTTTCTTATCATGCTAACATAAATATGCTTAGATGAGAGATGAGATTGCTGCCACAATACCAACTCTTGGGGCTTCACCTGAGAAAATATATGAGCATGAGACCAAGGTACAGTTCTTTCAAAAGGTTCCTTATTTACTTTTGAATTAAAATGGGTATCAATGAATTGCTCCTCAATACCCTCTTTCTCTCTCTCCCCATCTCTCTCTCTCCCTCTAAGAGCTTTACATATGGTTGATGTGCTGATATCTCTCTCACTTTTCTCTTCTCTCATTTTTACCTCTTTTCTGGTTTGCTTACATTCCTATGGAAATTCTAGGGCTGTTGATTTATATTTTTATGGTGCCTTGTTCTTCGGTTGTGTTGGAGGCTGTTGCCCCTTGTTTTCTTTGGGGGTTTGTCTTCAAATGGGGCTGCTGCCCCTTTTGCTTGGGTTTTCCTGATGAGAAGGGGGCTGCTACTTCTTGTTCTTTTTTTTTTTGTGCTGCAATTGTTGCTCTATTGGCCTGCCCGTGTTGCCTTGTTGTTTTCCTGGCTGCTATTGCCTTGTTGTTGTGGCCTGTTGTTGCCTTTCTTGGCCAGCTATTGCCTTGTTGTTGTGGCCTGCTGCTGTTGTTGCCTTGTTGTGGCCTGCTGCTGCCTTGTTGTGGCCTGCTGCTGTTGTTGCTCTGTTGGGCTGCCTTTGCTGTCTCGTTGTTGGACTGCTGCTGTTGCTGTCTTGTTGTTAGACTGCTGCTGCTGCTGTCTTGTTGTTGGACTGCTGCTATCATTTAATGTTGGGGCTTTCCTTGTTGGATTGAGGGCTGTTGATATGCTTTTGGAGGGTGGGCTTTGCTGTCACTACCTCCTTCCCAAATTCTCTAACATTTCTTCTCTCTCTACTCCTTAACAAATTCTGATGTTGATTAAAGGTGGAAATACTCCCTCTTCTTTTGATGTGGTACCAATACCAATGGAAATATTATATAGATGACTTGGGTTTGATCACCAAGCATCCAAATGATTGATGTGAGCCTATGAGCCATATGAGGATGGCTCGATTTAATTTCCAGCCGGGTTAAAATAGTGGTACCTTCTCGGATGGAGATATGCTAAGCTTATATAGAGTTTGTCTCCTCTCCTCCTACAAAACTACAGGAAAGAAATGTTGCCTTCGAGAAATAATTCCTATGGGAAAGAAATGTTGCCTTCGAGAAATAATTCCTACGGGAAAGAAATGTTGCCTTCGAGAAATAATTCCTACGGGAAAGAAATGTTGCCTTCGAGAAATGTGACAAGGGATTAATTCGGATGGCCTATGAGTTTTACTCTAAGGCAACCCGCACGACGGATGGTCTGGGAGGGCAACCCGTGCGAAACTAATAGAACTATGTGGGTCTGAGACCGTATGCAGGACGATACAGAGTACGTAGGCGGTGGTCGTGAGAAGACTACCTCGGCCCAATAAGAGTCCAGATATCCCCTCCCTTATAAACGTTATATTATGTTTGTTTGTTAGTAGGACTTGGATTCTGTTCGTGGTTCTAATAACTCATCTTTGGCACAGGTGACAGGTGCGGATGAGTGACAACATCTGTATGTGGATGAAGCCACAGAACAGGCTACGTCTGGTACAAGTTGTTAAGCCGCATCTCTTTTGTTGTGCCCCACCTCACGTCATTTATATATTGACAATGAATCCTTGATGGACATGATTTAATGCAACGGAGTATGGAAATTATTCATACAGGTCTTGAGTTTTAGGTTTCTGTGATAGTTAATCTTCCGCTATATTACTACGTCTTCCGCTAAGTGCTATAAAGCGCACTCTTTGATGATGTCTTCCGCTAGAATACTGCTTCTTTACTCTGCTGATGTGTAGTGACTTTCGCTTAACACCACCCCTAGGCGTAGCAACGGAGTGTTCAAGGAAGGGGGTTGGAGAAGTTAGTGCCTCCACCCTTCGGGATCGCTTTGGCGTCGTGCTAAAGGGGGAGTGTGCGATAAGATCCCCCGGTCCGACCGTCGATTTGGGAGGGGGGGGGGGGGGGGGGGGGGGTCTTACAAAACCATACCGCTCTTTCAGGGATCGATCGAGTGGGCTTCCCTTCCTTAGGCGGGCTATGAATGGCGATCCCTTGCTTGTCCAAGAGTCCCTCACATCTAAAGGAAGATCAGACCTAGAGATTGTGGGGGAGTTCCCTTCTTTGCAACCTGGAGATTGATCGGGCGGGTTTCCCTTCCTTCGGCGGCAGAATATCGCGAATGCACAACAGAGAGAGCCCTAGGCGACGGCGCTCTGAGTTTTAGATTTAGGTTTTGATATTTAGGTAAAATGTTCGGATTTCGCGGCTCTTGGTTCAGAAAATGCCGTCATAGCCTATATTATTAGCGGCGCTTTTTACAAAAAAAAAGCCACCAATCTATTATATACTATTGCCCACGCTTTTGCAATTAACAAAATGCCGCGAAATCAAAATCTATGGCGGCGTTTTTAAAACGCCGTAAAAAACGTTGCGGTAGGTGTTATTTGTTGTAGTCTCTAAGGGCGCCTACAGATCCAACAAGTGGTATCAGAGCAGTTTTATTCCAAAATGGTCCAACAACTGGGAATAATGATGTCTCATGATCTCGCTTCTATTAGTGGGAAAATTTATTATAATGAAAAAAAATCTCTTGCACCACCTTTATTCGAAGGGAGAAATTATAAAGGGTGGAAATTTTTAATGGAAAAATTTATTAAACCTTTAGATATCGAAGCATGGAATATAACAATTGTAAGACCAGCACATGAAATAAATAAAAATAAATGTCACCTAAATCCAGTAAATCACGAAAGGATAAGTCAAATCTACATCAGCTTCTATCATTTCTACTAAAGTTAATATGAGATATGATTTGCCAGTGTTTTCCTACTGTTGGAATAATTTTTCTTATATTCCTATTTTGTATATAATTTTTGAAATTTGAAAATACATATAAAATAATTGCAGATTTTAAAAATCAGAGTTTGAAATAGAGGGTGAGAAATAAAAAAATGAATCAGAACACAATAATATATATTTATATAGGTTTTGAATCGAGTCTGGGTAAGAGGTGTGATCACTCGGCCCTAAAGAAGTTGCACCACCCTCCGACAGGGCTTTCGACCGATGCTCACTCCACCAAGGTACAACACCCGGCTAGATTCTGAAAACTCTAATGTGGGCGGACACCAAAGAAGCACGGAGCACCCGAACTCCCACTTGATGAAGCAAATGTAAAGAGAAACCAGAATCACGAAGAATGGTCGCAAGGACAAGAGAGAGAGAGAGAGACGATTTCTGATAGCATAAAAGTGCGATAAAACGATTCAGAAGAAATCTCCTATATATGAGTCTTGTAAAAATAACACGTAATTAATTTTAACGTTTGTAATTGGTAAGAGATAATCGTGCAGAAAAACGTGGAAGATTTCCAACGTAAAAGAGTAAAAGCGAGAAAAACGCGTAGAAGAAACAGTTAGAAATTACGCATAATAATTGAGAAGAGAAAACACAAAACGACAGAGGTTGCATCGAATTCAATTCGACATTGCGTCGAAATCATATTGACGCAACTCGGCGCTACGTCGAGTTTTTATCGACGCAGGTCAAGACGACAGAGAACTTGTTGACGCAAGCGTCGAGATCTTATCGACGCAAGGTGGTTGCTTCGAGTTCTTATCGACGCAAGTCGGGTGCATCGAGTTCTATTTGACGCAACTCAAACTTCATGCGAGCTAGTCGACGCTCCTTCGAGTTCTACTCGACGCAACTTCGACTTCTTATTCGACTATTTTGTACAAAAAAATATAAGTCAATTCAATTATTCCACAAATCCGTATCCGGATTCGGTCCGGTGCGGTGCGCGCGCGCGCGCTCGTGTGTGATTCATAGTTCCTCCTTATGTTCCTTAAACAAATAAGAAAGTGTGAAGACATTTATATACTTGCTAACAAGTGTGTAAAATGACAAGGTAGGACTAATGAGTTCATCATTTTCTAAATGTAAAGTTCCCTCCAATATTTTTGGATTCCCATCATTTGGTTGTGGAACTTTTCATTAATTATGAGGAGTCAAACACTAAACACATATAAAACTCCAATAAAATATTATAAATTAAATAATGTTTTAATTTTAAATGAGGAGTCAAACACCAAACACCATACAAAGCTCCAATAAAATATTATAAATTAAATAATATTTTAATTATAAAATTTCTACCACCCGAATAGATGGGCTTTACGTCACTTTTGCATTAATGTATTAAGGTGATGAAGAAATATGGACTCTGTCAGCTTTAACCCATGAGTAGAAACAGTCAAGATGTTAGTTTAACAATAAATACATGAATGTGTGGCCTCGTTGTCTTTAGTAGAAAGATTTTGGGAAAACGAACCGAGATATCTTTTCATTTCATTTCGTTTCTTTTCTTGTAAGAAGAAGCTGAACTAAGAAAGCGACACCGAAGAGTTCCAACTACTTAAAGCTCTAAGAATTTCGCAAATTAAGTCAGTCAACTTATACTCCAACCAATGATATTTAGACGAATATGAATATATATATCTCTGTTTTATTTATACCATTTTATCTTTGAAATTATGAATACAATAAGAATATTTTATTTATTATAGCTAGTGCACCATCATTTATATATCTAATACACATACAAACTAAAAAGGATATATATATATATAAATATATGAACAACCACCGGCGCCTTGATTATTTCAGCTTGTCAAATCATCAACCTGTCATTATAGGAGGAGTTATTTGATAGAAGAAGTTCTTGAAAAGGGAACCGACCTGGTCTCAACATTTTGACATGCGACTGAGCTCACATATTACCTTCTACTTTTCTTAATATAATAATAACATTGGTTCTTCCAGTCTAGAGGTATTTTAACTCATGATTTGCTCTTGTGAAAAATATTATATAATAATTATTAGTATTACTTTAGTATTGTTGCGGGTCGTTCAACGCTCTCCTAGACCGGTCGAGCTGAACCGTCTTAGCTCGAGAGTAAACCGAACGCGCAAACAGTCAAAAGAGAGAACCAACAATAGACGTCGAGATTTTTATGTGGAAAACCCGGAAAGGGAAATATCACGGTGCCTAGCCCAATTCTGAAAATCCACTAGTTTTGGGTGTTACAAACAGTATTATTTTTTGAGGGTGACAGACCACCGCTCGTTACAAAGATTTTACTAAGTCCTTTCAACACTTAGAAATCGAGCCCGGTGAAGCGTGCTCATGGTCAACCTTAAGCGCGGAACTTGGCAGAGCAGCCTAGAGCGGAGCGCTGCAGAGCAGCCTGGAGCGGAGTGCTGCCGAGCAGCCTGGAGCGGAGCAGCCTAGAGCGGAGCGCTGCTGAGCAGTCTGGAGCGCTGCGCAGCAACCTGGAGCAGAGTTATCTGGAGCGAAGAGCTGCGGAGCAGCCTGGAGCGGAGCGCAGCGGACAGTCTGGAGCGGAGAGCTGTGGAGCAACCTAGAGCGGAGCGCTGCGGAGCAGAACAGATCAAAGATGTCGTGGGGGCTCGCGCCGGAGAGTTTGGAGCTCAACCGAGATCCTCCCAAAGTCCTTGAAGGTGAGCTGGAATAATCTTCAATGGGGAGCTTGAAGGTTGATGAAGATCTTCAAAGAATCCACGCCGGAAAATTCAAGGGCTCCTTCTTGTCCCAATGCCTAAAAGTCTCTTCCAATGGAGGAATGACCCCCTTTTATAGTTTTGAGGAGGGCATTCTAGTAACTGCATCATGCTGATTCCTGGACGAGCGAATGAGACTGCTTAATTCGGGGCATGCGGATCGTCAACTTTGAGATTATGACGAGCTTGCCCCCCTGTCACGCTGGGCAGCTCGGGCAGCCCTCCTGGTGGTGTTGGTGGCCGGCGATTGCCGCTGGCGATGGATGATGGTGGCGCGCTCAGCGAAGTAGTGATGAGCGGGAGCGCTTCCAGCTGAATAGGTGAGAGCGGGAGCGATCCTTGTGGAACAGGCGCGAGCGGGAGCGCTTCCCACGGAACAAGCGAGAGTGGGATCGCTCCCCGCAGAACAGGCAAGAGCGGGATCGCTCCCCGCAGAACAGGCAAGAGCGAGAGCACTCGTCGTAGAACTGGCGGGAGCGGGAGCGCTCGTCGCAGAACAGGCGAGAGCAGGAGCGCTCCGTGCGGAACAGGCGAGACCGGGAGCTCTCCCCGCGGAACAGGCGAGAGCGCTTCTCGCGGAACAGGCGAGAGCGGGACCGCTCCCCGCGGAACTGGGGAGAGCAGGAGCGCTCCCTGCGGAGTTGGCGAGATCGGGAGCGCTCCCAGCAGAACTAGCGAGAGCGGGGAGATAACAATCCCCGTGGAATAGGAGAGAGCGGGAGCGCTCCCCGCGGAACAGGCGAGAGCGGGAGCGCTCCCAGCAGAACAGGAGCGAGCGTGAGCGCTTCCCGCGGAGCATGAGCATTTCCTATGGAACAAGAGAGAGCGAGAGCGCTTCCCGTGGGACAGGCAGGAGCGATAGCGCGAAGGTACTTAGCAGCTGGGTTAAGACTGGCCGTAAATGCTGGCGCCGCTCTCCGGGTCCGGGCGTGGCCGCGATGAGAAACACTCGGCCCGACTCAACTCGAACCCTTTTAGGGTAACCCCATCAATTGCACCCCAGTTTTTGGAGGCCGCGATTTATAATCGATAGTCCAAAAATTTATACCACTCACCATGAGTCCGCGGGGGAGCGTTTCGTTACTGCCCGGACGGGGAAAAATATCACAGTTGCGAGAGAGGAGGTAAAGATTCCCTTTTGGAGCTTTACTCGTGGCAAAAATATCCCGCGGAAGCCGGCCTCGTGGCACTTCCACGGAGGCGTTCATGCGAAGATACATTCATGAAGGAGCACGTGCAAGGGTGTGAAGGAGCGCACACGAGTGTGTCGCGCCTCAAAGCGGCGAGACACTGCCATGCTCGGGGCGCGGCGCTACTGCGCTCGGGCAGTGCAGCCTGTCGTGCCTAGTCAGTGCGGCCTGCCACGCCCAGGAAGTGCAGCCTGATGCGCTCAGGTAGCA
Organism: Dactylorhiza incarnata; assembly: GCA_033032865.1. Lineage (NCBI taxonomy): Eukaryota > Viridiplantae > Streptophyta > Magnoliopsida > Asparagales > Orchidaceae > Dactylorhiza > Dactylorhiza incarnata. Next base: position 1,962,151 of record JAWHQI010000043.1, read on the forward strand.
CGGGCTGCGCTGCATTGCCTTGCACATGACATCGCGGCCTGCCATATGCTGGCAGTGCAACCTGCCGTGCGCGGGCTGCGCGGCCTGCCGCGCGCTGGCAGCGCGGGATGCGTGACCTACAGTGCGCGGCGTGCGCGACTTGCTGGGCGGCCAGCACGGCCTGTTGTGCGCGGCCAGCGTGGCCTGTTGCGCGCGGCCAGTGCGGCCTGCTATGCGCGGCCAGCGCAGCCTGCTGCGCGCGGTCAACGCGGGTACTGTCTCCGCGCAGGGAGCGCAGTGTTGGGTATTGTGCCTTCAATGACTCTAGATTTGAAGAAGGAACACAAGTATAGATAAACTAAGTTATTTTTGATATTATGTTTAAGTTCATGTTATGACAGATACATCAAAGCTATATCACCAGTATATAGACGATAAAAGTAATGAAAATTAACTAAGTAAAATATCATCTCAAGACTCAGTAGAAGTATCGTGGAGAATAATATCATATCGTCGAAATAGTTTCGACGATATCGTCTTGATGAAGACACATCGTCTTGATGGTTGAAGAAAGCTTGTCGTGGATAAAGATAAGTTCAGATGTCGACGACATCGTCTTGAAGAAAACTTGTCGTGGATAAAGCTAAGTTCAGATGTCGACGACATCATCTTGAAGAAAGCTTGTCGTGGATAAAGCTAAGTTCAGATATCGATGACATCGTCTTGAAGAAAGTTTATCACAGATAAAGCTAAGTCATCTCTACGATATCGTCTCGAAGAAGAAGCTCAACCTTAAATGCTAAAAGATATAACTCCCTGATTCATAAAGAATGGTTCACATAGACACATATCGGCTTGAAGACCTCATGTCGTCTAGAAGATCAAGACGATGTCATCTTGAAGTAAGACAATCAGCCTAAAGAATAAGTCTAAGTCAACATCTCGACGATGTCGTCTAGAAGATCAAGACGATGTCGTCTTGAACATAGACAGTCAGCTTGAAGAACAAGTCTAAGTCTTATTCAAAGCAACATCTCAACGATGTCGTCTAGGAGAAGTAAGACCGTTGAGATATCAAGTAGAGTCGTGAAGAAGGAAGAATGTCGACGATATCGTCGTAAAGTATATCTGTCGTGTACACTGATCAAGACGATATCGTCTTGAAGGAGGAACATCATCTTGACAAGTTGCAGAGCGACATTTAATGCGCAAACATTCTTGGAAATGAATATTCAAGAAATATGCACACCGCCCATCTTGCGCACAAACCAAGGAGCAATAAATGATATATTCTACAGAATATAGTTGTTGCACAGTATTTAAGAAAGGAATTTATTATTTCTATATTCTGCTAGTTCCAAGAAAGGCCAGTAATTATGATAAAGAACTGCCAATTCTGCAAGACATTTTCAAACGGGAAATTGATTATGGAATAATCAATAAGGGGTTTTGTGCAAAATTGCAGAGCATATAAAGGAAGTTAATTTTTATCTACAGACGTGCTTGCTCAGTATTCTCTCAAGTTTTCATTCTCACACATATTTCCTGAAGAGAGAAAGAAAAGAATCAACAAAGAGAAGAAGTCTACATTGCTGTTGTGCTGTGCAGATCTACAGAAGATTCTAAAGAAAGGTTCATTGATCGACAAGATATTTGGGCATATTGTTACAAGAAGAAGAAGATCTGTGATTCAAGCTCTCATTTCTGAAGTCTTCTCTTCTACCACAACATCCATGTATTACTTTGTAGGGCTCTTTATGAGTCTGAGTTTTGGTAGGATCTAGTGATAGATCTGAGCTGGTAGGGTTCTTGGTGAACCTGAGTTTTGGTAGGATCTTGTTGAAGATCTGAGATTGTAAGACTTGTAAAGTCTGAGCCTTGTAGGGTTCTGTGTGAACCTGAGTTGTAAGATCTGATTATAGTGAAAAGACCTAAGTTGGAGAAGTTGTCTAGTCTAGCACATTGCTAGATAGGTGGGAGGGACAGTGGACTACCTCTAGACACATTGTCTAGTTGGGAACCACTATAAATCATTGTGTGTTTTTTTGTGATGTTTGTGTATTGTGATAGATAAATTATTAAATAACAAAGAAATTTGAAAACACCTAATCGCCCCCCTTAAGATGTAGTTTATAGACAACCCATAATCTTTCAATTGGTATCAGAGCGATGTTGAGTTAAAAGGCTTAACAACTTAGAACAAAATCTACAAATCTAGTGGGTTGTGATAAACAAATGGTTGGTGAACATCATAAGGAGATGAGCTCAATGAAGCTGCATATCTACACCAAGGAGAACTTCCCCATATGGAAGCAAAGAATTAGGTTGTACATGGAAGCCTCAGACCCTAGAGTCTATCTGGCAGTAAAAGAAGGACCCTATATTCCCATGAACATTCCTGTGGATCCAACAGTTGTTCCCACACCTAAGAAATTATCTGATTTCACCAAGGATGAAGTTTCCTTGGTCACTATGGACAAAAGGGCTAAGAACATCATCGTGAATGCAATTGATAATTCAACATTTCAAAATCTAATTCATTGTAAAACAGCTAAGGAGATGTGGGACTCCTTAGTTGTCTACATGGAAGGAACTGAGGAAGTCAGGGATGATAGGAAGTCCCTCCTGAATCAGAAGTATGAATACATCAGGCAGGATAAGAAGGATGACAAAGCTACCTGCTATGAGAAGTTCTTCAGGATTGTCAATGGACTCAGAACTTATGGAACAAAGTTCACCAACTATGAACTAAATGATAAGTTCCTAAGGTCCCTGAACAAAGAATGGGACATAAAGTTGTGTGCAATAAGGGAAGTTGGCAATTTGGGAGCAATGGAGCCTGGACAGCTGTATGGCAAGCTCTTATCATATGAGTTGCAGTTAAATACCAGAAAGGCTGAGGAAGAATGCTCCAAGGCTTACACTAGAGAAAAGGCAGTGGCCTTTAAAGCTAAAGCTTCCAGAAAGCACAAGACAGTGGTGCCTATCTATGCTTCAGAGGAAGAGACCTCAAGCAACTCCACCTCAGAACTCTCTGATGAAGATCTCTCACTGTTCACCAGCAAGTTTAAGAAACTGCTGAGAAACAAAAAAAGAGGGAACAAAAGATATGAAGCTTCACCCTCTAGCTCCAGAAGAGAAGATAAGCCCAGAAGAAAACATAGATCAGACAGGTATGCTTCCAAAACTAGTAAATACAATTCTTCTAACATTATTTGTTATAGCTGCAACAAGCCTGAACATGTCATTGTTGAATGTCCATCCAAAAGACAAGAGAAGAGTGAAGAAAGAAATCACTCAAAGAACAGGAAGTCAGAGAAGAGCATTGTGACAAAGAAAGTGAAGACACTCAATGATAGTGACATGGATTGCTCCTCATCAGAATCAGATAGCCACATAACAGCCATGGCTCTCACAGATGAAGAATGTTGTGATGAAACTCATCACAAACAGGTAATTCCTAAAGCATCTCCTACCCTCTCTGATACAGATTCAAATGTCAGCTCCTTTTTAACAGAAGAAGAAGTTGACACTGACTACAGAGAGAAATTTGGTGCATTACTTGATGCCCTTAATAAAGCAAAAGCTCTCTGTAAGGCACAAGCTGCAGAGACCATCTCCTTAAGTGGGAAGAGAGATGAACTACTTGAGAAAGTAGCTGAGCTAACTCAAGAGAAAGCCAAATTATCTATCCCTCCACTGAGCACCAGCACTTTGACTGAAGTCATCAAGCGCGAGACTTTTTGAATTAAAGAGCTAGAGGATATGGTTTTAAAAGAAAAGAAAATTGTAGCTAGTTATTCCAATCCACAAACAGTTCTTCTCTTGATTGATAGCTTTTCACAAACAAATAAGCAAGGTTTGGGCTACACTACACTTGAAAACTATGGGAAATCTACCCAAGGAAAGACTATCTTTAGAAAAGTGATCAAACCCACAAATTCATATGATCACTATAGCATATATGGATGCAAAGAAAGTTAGAAGTTAGACAGCAGTAGTAAGCTGCCTTCTACTTAGCTAAGCAAGAGACAAACTATCCTTGGGAAGAGTGCACTATCTGCACCCTAAAAGAATCCTCCAGTAAAAGCCTACAGTAGTTGCCATGTTGGAGAAAGCCCTTCTGCCTCCAAGAAGGGAAGGTTAGCTGTTGAACAACAGCCTAATCCAGTCAAACCAAACACCCTAAGAAAATCTAGATACAATAGATTTGAATGCTGTTGTTGTGGAAAAGTAGGGAATTTTGCCTTAGACTGTTGGTTCAAACCAACTATTAGGAATCATTCTCATATGACAACAAAAAGGCAGACTGCAAATTCATCATCTAACAAGCACCTAGGACCCAAGAGAGACTGGGTTCCTAAGGAAGTATAACTATTTTGTAGGTATGTCCAAAAACCACCAAGACTCCTGTGTGGTACTTGGACAGTGGATGTTCCAGACATATGACTGGAACAAGAAACCTATTGAAGGAGTTTGCACCTGTAGAAGATGGACCCAAAGTTAAATTTGGAGAATCTAGCAGAGGTGTAGTTAAGGGCTATGGTAAGATCACAAATGGCAGTATCACTATCACAAGAGTAGCTTATGTGGAAGGGTTACAATATAACCTTATAAGCATAAGTCAGCTATGTGACTTGGGATATGCTGTTTTTTTCCACAAGGATAAGTGCCTGATTAAGGATTGTGAGAATGAATCCATTCTAATAGGCACTAGGAGTGGAAATATTTACGGTCTAAATTTCATTTGCATTAGGAAAAATGAGCATGTATGTCTTGTAGCAAATGATGGAATGTCTACTTGTGTAAAGTGGCATAAGAGATTAGCCCACGTTAACTACAAGTCTCTCAAGAAATTAATGACAGAGAACTTGGTAAGAGATGCTCCTAAGATAGATTGCTTAGAGATGAGTCCTTGTCGTGCATGCCAAATGGGCAAGCAAACAAGAACTTCATTTAGAAGCATGCAGGACAAAGAATCCACTAGGTGTTTATACCAACTGCACATGGACTTATTTGGTCCTATGACAGTGCACAGCCTAGGAGGAATGGCTTATAATACATTGGTTATTGTTGATGATCATTCTAGATTTATCTGGTGTTCTTTTTGAAACACAAGTCTGATACCCTAAGTACATTCAAGAATTTTGTCAAACAAATTCAGAATGACATTATATTTGGATCAACAGATGAGAGTCTTTGCAAAAAGTTTGCTAAACTTATGCAAAATAAATTTGAAATTAGCAGTATGAGAGAGCTAAAATATTTCTTAGGTCTCCAAGTAAAGCAATCTGAGGAAGGAATTTTCATTTCTTAGACCAAATTTACCTTGGATACCATAAAGAAATTTGGTATGAAGAATTCTACCCCTATAAGAACTCATATGGGTTCAACTATGTCTCTAGACACGGATGAGAAGGGGAAACCCTATAATGAGTCCATGTATAGAAGCATAATTGGCTCACTGCTCTACCTCACTGCTAGTAGGCCATGTTGGAACATGCTTTCGGCATCTCTTGGTTTGACAATAACAAATCCTATTGTATTTGATCATACTTGTTTTGTGTTTATAGTATGCAGGATTCGGTGCTTTCAAATCTCCATGGAAATATGTTTTTGTTACTACCGCGCAGCGTTAAGACTACCGCTGGCGCTAACAAACTGCTGAGAAGAAACCGCTGAGAAGGAAACCTGCGTTCGACGAAATGGAGGCTGCGTTCGACGAACTGGCGCTCGACGAAATGAAAAATGCATTCGACGAACTGCATGCTCTACCAAGGCGCTCGAAGAAATGCATGCTTTACCGTGGCGCACTAGAACTACCGCTGGCGCTAGCGATCGACGAAATGAAGTCTGCGCTCGACGAAATGCTTATCACTGCGTTCGACGAATTTGCGATCGACGAAAGCCGAATCCTGTTCGACGAAAATTCGATCGACGAAATATAAGGCCAGTTCAACAAAGATGAGCCCGACGAAAAGAGATGTGCTCTACCGCGGAGCGTTAGCACTACCGCTGGCACTAATATAAATGGAAAGAATTGCAAGAAGGAAACAGTAGAGAAAAAGGAATGTCGACGGGACGCTATTTTGGCATGTACTGTCGTGGCGCGTTAAGTCTAACGCCCTGCGGTAGCTTTTTGGAAACATCCCATCTGCAGTTGATTGAGGAGCAGATTTGGAAGAAGATTGTGGTTGAAGGAAGGAAATCTCGCTAACGCGGGGCATTAGTGGTACCGCGACGCACTAGTGTTTGGCGCTCAGAATGTTGCCTAAACTACCACGATTCGTGTGCTTCATTGCCTTATATGGATACCGCGGGGCGGTAGTACTACCGCAGGCGGTAGTGGTTGAATCTATAAAAAGACGTGTGCCTCCTCCGTTGTTGCTTGCTGTTGCAGAATGATTTGAAGCCATATTTTCAGAGCTCTCGTGAGAGGCTTCTTCAAGTAGCCCGAAGAACTCCGTCAACGTTCGTGAATGTAAGGAACTTGAAGACCAATACGATCGCATCTACATCGACATCAAGTTCTACTTTTGAGTGAGTTTTTAGTTTGAGTTTTGTTTTACTTTCAACGTATAACCTTTATATCTTTTGTTCGGTAGAGGAACTCGCCACACGATGACTAGGGCCATGCGGGTACTAGGGGGAATTCGCCACACAGCGACTAGGTCTAGGTAGGACTTAAGGAGGAATTCGCCACACGACGACTGGGTCTAGGGAGTAGATCTAGGGGTGCTCGAGGCCTTTCTGGTGATAGATTGGCTAGAGCGGCTTGAGGCCGTATTTGGGGAGAGATCGGCTAAAGCCATCCGGTTCGTGGGGATACGAGTCGGTATAGAAAACAAAAAGGGTTTTCATATTATTCGCTTCGATTTCTAGCGTTATTGAAATCAGATTTTGTAATCAATTTTATAATTGTTAATCATGTCTTTTCTTATTTAATAAAATTGATTTCATTCCTAATTCCATTATCTCTTTACTCTTGATTTAACTGCGACCAAAAGATCAAAAGCTTTCTATTAAAGTTTAAAGTTTTTAAAACCCTTATTCACCCCCCTCTAAGGGCGTCTACAGATCCAACAAGTGGTATCAGAGAGAGGTTATTCCAAATCAGCTTAACAATCGGGAATAATGCCGTTTCTTGATCATGATCTCGCTTCTACTAGTGGGAAATTTTTTAATATAACTGAAAGGGTATTAGCACCACCTTTATTTATGGGAAAATTATAAAGGGTGGAAAACATTAATGAAAAATTTTCTTAAGGCCTTAGATGAAAAAGTTTGGAATATTACTATTGAAAAACCACCTAGCGTACTAACTAGAAATGAAATTGTTTTAAATGCTAAATCTATGAATAGTATATTTTGTGCGTTAGATCAAAATATTTTCAAACATATTTATACGTTACCTACCGCATATGAGATTTGGAATTTTCTTAAAAGAACTTATGATTCTCCTTCTACAGGTATGAAACAATCGCAAGAACCGGAGAATATAAAAGCTTGCACAAGATTTCAAGAATGCTCCTCTCATGACGGATCCATGAAGTGCATATCAAGTGAAAGAGAAGAAGAAGTACTATCTTCGGAAGAGGAATGCCAAAAAGATGTCAAAGAAATGATATGTTCAAATCGTGCCTCTCCCGAAAGTAATGTAAGGAAATCAAAATCTCCTATTTTTTGTACTTCTATTTCTACATTACAATTGCTGCAAATTACTAAACGTAAGATTAAGAAACAAAAAATGGATAATGCAAAACTATGTTTAGAAAATAAAACTTTGAAAGCAAATGTGAATGTAGAATCAAAAATGAAATGTGTGTATCTCCATCATGCTCTTCATTTGAAAACTCTATATCTTTTTTCGAATATAATAATATTAAAGAAAAATTCAAGGAACTTGAAAAAGAGTTTACTTTAGTAAAAGAACAAAATAAAAAATTATGTTTAGAAAACTCTTCTCTGAAAAATGATTGTGCTAAGTGTAATGACTATAAAATTGAAATTGAAGAGATGGATGAAACATTTGATGAATATAGAAATAATTATCAAAATCATATTGATTCTATTGTATCCACTCTTAAAAATATCACAATAGCCTATAATAAAGCTAGACATAATCTTAAAGTTAAGAATTATGAATTGGAAACTAAAGTCAACTTGCTTAAGGAAATTATAAAGAAAAATTCTCAACACATAAATCAACAATTTCAAGCAAATTCCAAAAGCAAGTTAAAGGTGAATTTTCATAATATGTCTAAGCCTAACAAAAGAAATGAAAATATCAAATGCTTGAAAATGAAATACCAAATCATTATCATTTACAAAATCATCTTTCTCCCAACATAAACTTAAATATAAACAAGTTTCCTATAAATAAGGTTTTGTAAAATCATCATGGAAATTTGACAAATAAAAACAATATTAAATCAAGGTTTGAATGGCGGCCCAAAGTTAAAGATGAAATACAAACTCAAATCAAAAGGGCCCATTCAATCATATCTCCCCAAAAGCAAACACGATATATTTGGGTACCCAAAGGAACCGTCACACCCGGTCCTCTTTGGATACCTAAATCTCTCATTCATTAGTATCCAATTATTTGTATGAAGTAGAAATCAACTAAAAATGAAATATCATTATTCTACTTCATGATATGCCTAACCTTTTTTTTTCCTTTTTTTGTTGAACCATCATGATATGATCACTTTATATAACTTGTGATATGACTTTCACATATTAAACCAAAATTCATAAATAAATCTCAAGTGATCTACTTATCCTTTTTATTTTTATCCTTCTAAATCTATTTCCTAAAAGTCTTATAAAATTTGAAAAACTAAATTTGTCATATGATATTATTAAGACTAAATGAAATAAATGTCAAAATGGATTTAAAAGGTGTTTTTAGGGGTATTAGGCTAAATTTATAAAATGCGCAGGTTTTGCTTAGGTATTTGATATATTTGTGACATTTTTGATTACCCCTAGTATGTTTAATCATAATCATGTCAAACCGAAAATGAAAAATTGCATGAATATTATTTCACATATTTATGATCATTTCACTCATGCATATGTTGTGCAAAACTCAAGAATTAAGGCTTAATGAATATGGAGCTTTAATGAATATGAAACCCATGTACTAAAATTTTAACTTCCGCAACTTTTTGCGATTTCTTCTCGTCTCTTCACTTCATTAGACATGTCTTACATTGCACAAACATAATTAAGAAAAATTGGAAGCAAAATCGAAGAAAATCTAGGCTATATGATTTCTATAAGCACTCTCTGTGAGCTAACGCAGGCGCTAAGTGTTGGATCGGTAGATGCCCTTAGAGGGGGGGGGGGGGGGGTGAATAAGGGTTTTAAAAACTTATATTATATTTTAAAATACTTGTTATGATAAGAGATCAAAATAGTGATTTTGAATAAAGATCTAAATTGTTTTATAATAAAGGAGAGGATAGTAAACAATTTAGAGAAATGAAGAACACATCAATTTTATTACGCAAAGAGAGACATGATTATTAATAATAAAATTGATTACAAAATTTTGATTTCAATGATGCTAAAAATCAAAGCGAAATGTGAAAGACTCTTTTTGTTTTCTATACCGACTCATATCCCCACGAACCGGTTGGCTTTAGCCGATCCTTCCCTGGATACAGCCTCAAGCCGCTCTAGCCAACCCTTCCCCGGATATGGCCTCGAGCACCCCCTAGATCTACACCCGAGACCTAGTCGCCAACAAGAGGTGAATTTCTGCCCTAAGTCCTACCCAGACCTAGTCGCCAACATGAGGCGAATTCTCTAACGATTACAAAAGATATGAAATAAAATAACAACAACAATATTAAAAACTCTCTCTAAGAAACTTCTGAAGTCGGAGATGAACGATCGCTGTAGAATAAGCGAGGTTGAAGCGATCCCTCTTTGGATGTAGCGTGATGAAGTCCTCCTTCAGAAACTCTCTAAGCATTTGGTGGGAGATCAACTCTCGGTCATATAAGGCTTTGGAATTCTGGCACAAGACCTCTCTCTAGGAATCAGCACCCCACATGAGAAGAGAAGGGTCCATTATATAGCCACAGCGCTAGCGCCTGCGCTAGTGGTACCGCCGGCGCTGTCCCATTTTAGGACATATTCTGCGCGGCAGAATCTTCAATCTGAGGACACAATTCTCTCTTGCCTTCTGTGCTCCGCGCTACCGCCTGCGCTATCGAATACCGCCAGGCGCTATCTCCTTCTATAAGTACTCCCAGAATTTGCGCTTAAGCATTCTTTTCGTCGATCAAATTTTAGTTGAATGGAGTTCGTCGAGCGAGCTTCATCATTCGTCGATCGAAAATTCGTCGAACGCCGCTTACAGTTCGTCGAGCGAAAGCTATGATGAGCATTTTGTTGAGCGCAGCAAACAGTTTGTCGAGTGAACGCTAGCGCCAGCGCTAGTACTAGCGCACCGCGGTAGAGTAAGCAGTTCGTCGAGAACACTTCATCATTCGTCGAACGGAAATTCGTCGAACGCCATTCTGCATTTCAGCGGTTCCTTAGCGCTAGCGCCAGGCGTTAGTTGATACCGCCGGCGCTAGAGGGAGTGTTGGATTTTATGGCTCAAATTTAGGGGCAACCTTCTTATGTAATCCTTGAGTCATGTGGACTTTGTTATCCTGCACACATAAACACACAAGATCAAATACACATAGGATTTGTTATTCTCAAACCTATGAGATGCGGAAGACCATGTTCCAACAAACTCCCCCTTTTGATAATAACAAATCCATTAATGATAAATCAGAGCATTAATATATAAGCATGATGAAACTTACTTGTGTGTGTGTGAGAGTGATGACTTAGGATAATTATCGATTTTAGCTTTTAAAATTGCTCCTCCTAAATTCATGCCCCCCTAAGTGAATGCTCCCCTAATATGTACACTATCATCTTAATTAAGCATGTTAGTTTTATATTTTGATAGCAGATTATATTTATCATGTTAGTTCTCTCCCTTTTGTTATTAGCAAAAGTGGGTAAGGAGGCAAAACATAGAAAAAGTTTTGATTAGAAGATAAAGGCATGATCGAGCTTTTAGAGAGAATGAAATGATAAGGAGTTTTAGAATAATTTTTATAGAGATAGATCAGAGTTTTTAGCAATATAACATTTTCAAGTAATCATATTATAATGTTAGTTTTCTCCTTTATATAAGAATTTTAAGCATAAAAAGGTAATGATTTCCAAGTAACCAATCTACCCAGACAATATGTCTACACCCTAGCCCCGTACTAAGTGACGGATGGGCATGAGGAGCTGCATACATGCCGTAGGTTGGGGTGTTAGTCCCATATGCAAACACTAGACAAAAACTTAACCTAGCACTCTTTCCCCCCAGTGCCTCACAAGGCCCCACTGGAACCCTCCCCGGTTAAGGACAAGACATGACTAGAGATAAGGTTATCTAATGTCTACAACCCTACGCCCCCGCTATGGTGAGATATGAAGTCATGGATAATAATTATTGGAAGCATTTAAGCGTTTTAAATCAAAATATAATTTCATAGCCAATAGGTTTTAATATTTGAATTTTTTAAAGAAAAATTCACATAGCTAATCCATTAATAAATCAGAGTTTTAGTATTACAATATTTTCATAGAAATAAATCAGAGTTTTTAGCATAAAAAATATTCTTATTTAAAGCAACCAATATAAAGTTTTACCAACCAAGTCTACCACTTGTTGAAAGAAAGGAATGTTAAGATTCAAGTGATGATTCACACAAAATAAAAGACTTTAAGTAAGCATGAAAGCGCAAGGTAAGACAATTATATGGTTATGATGCGGAAGACTTATCGAAATACAAAAAACATCTTATTGTAATCAATGATGATCCATAAAAAGATATATGAGTTAAATTTCATAAAGAAGATGTTTTTGTAAATCATTGTTCAATTAAAATCTTTAAGTTTGACAATAAAGTAACCAAGCATGAACTAATGTTATCAAAAAGATATTACTACAATATTATTTTAATTCACAATTTCAAAACATACCAAACATTGTAGAAAGCATGCTAGGTTATCTAGTGCATTTCATAAATAAAGAGTAGTATAGAATTAGCGTTAGGATCCAATACTCATGAGAAGAAGTGTTATGGAAGATAATGATGTGCACATACGTGTATTTTTGAGTAGAGTAAACAAATGTTTTAATCAAAAATACAAGAAATATGTAGAGTAAGAGCACAATAAAACACATATAATTTTACTTCAACATACTTTAATGCACAAACAAAATGTACAACTACGAAGGTGCTTTGCACTCACAATGCTCATTAAGACTTATCAGGGTGCAAAGTAGTGCTTGGGGGATCACATATTTTATTTTATTTTAATATTGAAACTAGTGATCCGGTGTACTTAAGAGTAAGTGGTTTTTATTTTGAAAGAAAGATATGGTTTGCACAAGATACTTTACTATTCTTTCCAAGGTGCTCAACCTCACAATGCTTATTAAGACTTATCAGGAGGTTCAAGTAGTGCTTGGTGGAGTTATCTTTGTCACTTTATTTTATGATTTGTGTTTTGTACAAAGTTCTCCGAATACACTTGTTTTGCAAACCAATAGAATTTATGAAAACATAACCACTTTTCTTAACTTTTAAAAATGCAAATAAAAGTAGTGTAGGTAAGATACTTGTGCAATTTTTAATTCATTGTACTAATACAAAACATACACAAACATTCTTAGATTAAACACATATGTAGACAATGCCAAAATAAGTGAGTGAATAAAGATCATTATCAAACATAAAACATTTACTCATACTTAGAGGCATGCTAAGCGTAGTTCTACACAACATTTATAATATAATTGATGCACATATTAATAGATATATCAAAGCATGATGAAAACAATGTTCAAAGTAGTTTGAAAAGATAAATTGCAACATCATAGAAGTTCTAAATAATAGATTAAATCATGCTTGATTTTCAATGAAGTCCATATAGTATTTTTGATATTTTGAAGAATAATTTTGATTTAAAGTTTTAACTCATAAGATTGATCTTGGACTTCCCGAGGTCTACCCTTTGAGAGGTTCGCCCGGTACTAGGTGATGTGATGGGATGATAGCCCAAATCACCCTTTCGCAAGATACATGTAAATAGAAAAGTTAAGTTCAAAATAATAATTTTTGATACTTGTTTTTTTTTGTTTTATATTTTTGTAATTGATTTTTGCTTTTAGAAATAGAATTTAAACAAATGACAAAAAACCAAAAAAGGCAAAACATATTTTTTGTAATTTGGCTTTTGTATTTTTGTATTTGATTTTTCAAAAATGTAATAAAAGCAAAAGTGCAGAAATAAATAGTACACATAGATTAATATATTTTTAGAGATTTTTCAAAATTTAAAAATACAGAAAAACACAGGTGCGCTAGCGCCGGCGTTAGCACCAGCACAGGAAATAGTACACGATTTTTGATGATTTTGAAATTTTTGTTTGTTGATCTTGATTAAGTGTCCAAACAATAGTTTCATGCTGAAATTTCAGATTTTTAGGAAATGTTTAGATAGTGCAAATTTCATGAAACATTAGCGATTTTGTATATGACTTTACCAAATAAACTTTGCATGAGATGACATGAATGAACAAATCAAATATGCATGATTTTAGTGATTAACCATAATGTTCATGCACAAGAATACCATGGATAAGCCCTAGATGAGAATACCCAGCCTGTATGTCTTGGTAAACATATAAAGCCTAACATAGACACAAATATTGTTTAGGCGACAATGTTAGTATGATAAGTTTGAGATTAATGTAATACCAAGGTTTGATAGTGTTTCAACTTATAGACCTAGAATGGAGTGACAATTCTATTTGATTTGATATCAAGATGATTCAAAGGTCTAAACTAGAAATAAATCACAATACACACATAATACACCAACCATGGTAAAACAATTATAATATCAATTGTCATCATATGATTCATATGGATGTGATAGAAATAGTTGTTTTTAGAAGATATTTGATGTGAGTTATGATATATGATTTTAGAGAAGTTTAGCAACGAACATCAATAGATCATGGTGGTGCGAGTGACATCAATATTCATTATGAAGATAAATTCTTTCAATACATTTTAGTGATTTTCTTTTAATTAAGAATTTTGAATATATATATATATATGTGATTTTTGATAGGTGAACAATAGTGATGGTTTAGATCATGTTTGACATCAAGGAGTGAACACAATATAATTTTTTGTTGTGAACAAAGACAACCATATTGAAAGTTGAGCTTTTATTTAGATCTTGAACTTTCTTGTAGATTATGTTATTTCTCTAAACCACTTGTTGGTGAAGGTTAAAAAGCTTAATAGCCTAATGACTTGATTTAATTTTAAAATATCTTATAGCAAATTTAGAATTTGATTTATATGAATAATAAAAGATATTTATAGATAATGAATATGAGAGAGATAGATAGGTCATCAAAATTAGATATGACTTTTGAATTTTGATCAATTTGATTTTATAAACATATTAAGCTTTTAAGAGATAGAATCATATTTTCAATACTATATAGGATGACCATGACATGATAGTTCAAAAGGAAAACAACAAGAAAAATAAAAAGGACATTAAAGCACGCCATGAAGTAGAAATTTGTATATCTTATTTTGAAAAGTTTCTACTTCATGCATTTGATGATACCTAATGAATAAGAGTTTTAGGTATCCAAAGGGGACCATGTGGGATGGTTCCTTTAGGTACCCAAAAATAGCGAGATGGCTTTTGGGGAGACAAGGATGGATGGACCCTTTCTTTTGACATTAGTGCGTCATTCTTAAGTATGGGTCTCCATTCATACCTTGGACAAATACTATTTTTATTTTTTAAATTTCCATAGTCATTTTCTTGTATGTTTGGATGAAAATGACTTTTGAATTTATTATTTAAAGGAAATTTGTTTGCGTTTAATTTTAAGTTGGGAGAAGACTGATATTGTAAATGATGATGATGATAGTGTTTTGGAATTTCATTTACAATCTTTTGATGTTTTTTATTTCCATAGTTTAGCTTATTCACGTTTTGAGAAATCATATTCAACTTGCTTTTGGATTGTGTATTATATTGAGAATATATGTTTTGAGAATTTTTCTTTATGATTTCCTTAAGCAAGATAATTTTAGTTTCTAATTCATTGTTCTTAAGTTTCAAATTATGTCTAGCTTTATTATATGCAATTGTGTTATTTTTAAGAGTAGAAACAATTGAATCAATATGGTTTTGGTATTCATTTCTGTATTCCTCAAATGTTTCATCCATCTCTTCAATTTCAATTTTATAACTTTTGCATGTAGCACAATCACCTTTTAAAGATGAATTTTCTAAAGACAATTTTTCATTATGTTCTTTTATACAACTAATTTCTTTTTCAAGTTCCTTAAGTTTTTCCTTAATAATATCACAATCAAAACAAGGTTTTGTGTTTTCAAGTAAAGGACAAGATGGTGAAACCACATCACAATTTGATTCTAAATTAACATTAGCTTTTAATCTCTTATTTTCTAAACGTAAATTTTTATTAGGTATTTTCAATTTCTTGATCTTACGTTTAGCCGTTTTTAGTATATTGAAACTAGAGATGGAAGTTATCACACAAGAAGAAGATTTTGACTTTCTTACAACACTTTTGGCATAGGCAAAATGTGAGCATGAAGTTCCTTCGTTATCTTTTGGGCCTTCCTCCATTATAGATGAATTTTCATCTTCTTTTTCTCTTGATGCATTGCTCTCTTTTTCTAAGTTAGTTTCCATGATTTCCATGGCTTTGCTACGAGAGAGATCTTCTTGAATAGTAGTGGATGCTTGTACGTTCTTCTCCTCCTGTGTTTGTTCTATACCTGCGAGAGGAAAATCATACATTTCTTCAAGAAATTGCCATACTTTGTATGCACTAGAAAAACAATATATTAATTTGAAATTTTCATTTGATAGAGCACAAAATAAATAATGTTTGGCTTTTGCATTTAGTTGACGTTCATTTTTATTTGATTCATCCGCATGTCTTACAATGGCTAAATTCCATACTTCGACGTCTAAAGTCTTAATAAATTTTTCAATTAAAATTTTCCATCCTTTATAATTTGTTCCTTCAAATAAAGGTGGTTTAAGAGATATTTCTTCTTCACAGAAATTTGCCCCACTAGTAGAAGCGAGATCATGAGACGCCATTATTCCCAGTTGTTAAGCCGATTGGAATAAAACCGCTCTGATACCACTTGTTGGATCGGTAGGCGCCCTTAGAGGGGGTGAATAAGGGTTTTAAAAACTTATATTATATTTTAAAATACTTGCTTATGATAAGAGATCAAAATAGTGATTTTGAATAAAGATCTAAATTGTTTTATAGTAAAGGAGAGGATAGTAAACAATTTAGAGAAATGAAGAACACATCAATTTTATTACACAAAGAGAGACATGATTATTATTAATAAAATTGATTACAAAATTTTGATTTCAATGACGCTAGAAATCAAAGCGAAATGTGAAAGACTCTTTTTGTTTTCTATACCGACTCGTATCCCCACGAACCGGTTGGCTTTAGCCGATCCTTCCCCGGATACGGCCTCAAGCCGCTCTAGCCAACCCTTCCCCGGATATGGCCTCGAGCACCCCCCAGACCTACACCCGAGACCTAGTCGCCAACACGAGGTGAATTTCTGCCCTAAGTCCTCCCAGACTTAGTCGCCAACACGAGGCAAATTCTCTAACGATTACAAAAGATATGAAATAAAATAACAACAACAATATTAAAAACTCCCTCTAAGAAACTTCTGAAGTCAGAGATGAACGATCGCTGTAGAATAAGCGAGGTTGAAGCGATCTGTAATATCCCGTGTTTATCTAATCCAAATTAGAGTAATTAATAAAGATGTTCGAGCACTAAATTATCCAACTAAGCTGATTTTCAAAAAATAGGGTCCACAGTTAGGTTCAGAAGGTCGAAAAACCTTAGAATCGACATATTATTTGCTAAAATCGGAGATTCTTAGGAAAAACACGATTTTTCGGCGCAACCGACACAAATTTCGAGAAACTGAGGAATTCTGCAAGAAGTGTAAAGAATCTGAGAAAACCGATGCCGAATTTGGAATCAGAACGTCAAAAAATCCTAGAGTAGGTATATTCATTTTTTTACACGTGGCGACGCGCATGGCCGCCACTTGGCGACGTATATGGCCGCCACGTAGCGACACGTGGCTTCGTGCATGACCGCCATGTGGCGACATGCATGGCTGCCAAGTGGAGATGTGCATGGCTGCCATTTGGTGCCACATGGAGCCTCCATGGTTGTAGGACCACCATATGGCGACATGTGGCGACACGTGTCACCTCCGAAGAGCAAGTAAAGAGCGATTTGGTTTTTTGGACTTTCCGGGAGTTCTAGAACTCGGATTTAAGTGATTTCAGTGGCGTTTGAAAACTACTATAAATATGGATCCAATGAAGGTATTCATTCATTCCAGATCCATTAAGTTTTTGGGAAATCAAGAGAGAGAAAGAGAGAGGAGAGAGAGAGAGGAGAGAGAAAGTATCAGAATTCTGCCAAAATTTTGGGAAATCTTTAAGAGAAGTTCTAGAGCTAGAGTTCGACTTTGGATTCTATTTAGTTGCTGCGGAAGCACCGTCAAAACCCCGCCAAAGAAATAGTCGTGGTGCAGAGTACTGCGAAAGCGCTGCTAAAATCCTGAGCCGAGGAGCAAGAAGGCTGAGGTAGGTGGAAAATAATGCAATACGTATATGTTACGATAGTATTCAGTAATGCGATAATTAGCCGTCATTATGTTGAAATAATGCCGAAGTTATGACATAAATCAGTTAATATACAGAAATAATGCTGAACTTCTGATAAACGTTACGAGGGGTGGAATTACGTGTATTCACGTAATAATGATGTCCCGAGTTCTCGTGCATGCATATTAACAATATGAAATTGTGTATTCTCGAAATATGAAATTCTGAAAAATATCATATACAAGTACTTGTGATGTCAAAATTTAACTTGCTCAATTGGTGTCTAGGAAAGTGGTTAGGGGTGAGCCAGTATCCCCCGAAAGGAAGGTGGTGTATAACGGTACATTATGCGACCACTGACCTTACACTTACCTGGCCAATATGCTAGTTAAATGAGACTAATCAATTACTTAAATATGATATACAAATAAATGATGTGTATGATTACGTTAGCCCAGTATTTGGCTCACCCTACCCGGGTCCCCTGTCTACGTGAGGGGAACATCTCGGGAGTAGCGCTCCCAATCCGGCAAAATTAGCCACTTGCAATCCGCCTGTGGAGTATCGAGCCCGCAGTGTTTTGTCCGAGGACCCTTATATCATGGGAGTGGCGCTCCTTCTGGGCTTAGCTAGCCAAAAATCTTTATTGTGTGGCGTACCGCCTGCAAGTGAACGAGCCCTCCGGTTTGGCCGACCGGCGTACTGTAAGTGCTAACTAGTAAAACAAATATTTCTGATATAAAAATAAATGAGTTTTACAAACAAATTAACTGAATATCTAGTGATGTGATACTCTTCTGTTGTACTTGCATTTTGCTTAAAACTTGTGCATCCATATATATGTTGTGTTATTCTTTCAGGGTGAGTCAGAATGCTCACCATCCTACTTACATTTTTAGGTACCAACGCTGATATGGGCGCCAGTGGGCAGTGAGGAAGACTACTATGTTTTGAGTTTACCATGTAAATTCAAATGTTATATCCAATCTGATGATGTACATGTAAACTTTTGGAATATAAATAAAATATGTTGGTTTTGTTGATTTCGCTCTAGCAATGTGTAACCATAAAAAGATCCTTACCTCACATTTACTGTTCCCGCCTCGTTAACTTGAGCTTACCGGGCCAGGGTGTGACAAGTTGGTATCAGAGGGAGGTTACACATAAAAGAGCGGAACCAGTAAACTAGCAAAATACTTGAACAGTAGGGTTAGTCCCACTGAACATATGTTAGTAAACCTGAGTGGGGTAGACATAAGTAGGAACGAAATAAGATCAACGTTTAAGTTGTCTAATTGGTGTCTAGGAAAGTGGTTAGGGGTGAGCCAGTATCCCCCGAAAGGAAAGTGGTGTATAACGGTACATAGTGCGACCACAGACCTTACACTTACCTGGCCAATGGGCACCTTAAACTAGAAATTGTGAGTTAATGATGTAAGTAAAAGTAAAAGTATATGAGGTTTCATTTTCACGTTCTAAGACGCTTATTTCCTTTTAAGGAAATGACCAATAGCGATTCGCAAGCATATAATCATACTAACGGAGGCAGTGACCAGGATTGTCATCCTCCGAGGATGCCCGTAGTACCCCACAATATGGATGATGTTACTCAACTGGGAACAGTCCTGGCCGAAGCTCTGCAAAGAGGACCAGTTCCATCTCTGCGATCCGGATCTGATTCCACCCATGCTGAAAGATGGTTGGAAA
Source organism: Dactylorhiza incarnata (assembly GCA_033032865.1). NCBI lineage: Eukaryota > Viridiplantae > Streptophyta > Magnoliopsida > Asparagales > Orchidaceae > Dactylorhiza > Dactylorhiza incarnata. The sequence goes on from JAWHQI010000043.1 coordinate 1,981,654, forward strand.
TCTTCATGCGGACAGGTCCCCCAAAGTTTGCAGGCTCAACAAACCCACTCGTAGCTGAAGAGTGGCTTCGTCAAGTAGAGAGAATATTCGAAGGAATTGAGTGCCCGGAAGAAAAGCGGGTTACTCTTGTCGAATTCATTCTGCAAAAGGATGCTGCAGCCTGGTGGAACAATCACAAACGCATCCACTTGAAGGGAAGGAAGGCGGCCGACATCTCTTGGAGTGAATTCATAAATGGATTCCGCAAGTGGTATTGTCCTGTGTTGACACAATAGAGGATGAAGGAGCAACTTGCCCAATTAACTCAGGGTACCCTTTCTGTTACGGAGTATGAATCGAAATTTTCTTCAATGCTTGAGCATGTCCCCGATGTTACTGGATCATTAGACCAGCAAATGTTTATGTTGCGACGAGGATTAAGAGAATCAATCCAAGATGCTCTAGCCCCTTTCGACTTCTCCGACTATGAAACACTAATTGAGGCGGCTCGACGAGTCGAAGAAAGGCAATGAACAGTGCGCCCACCTCAGTTAGGAGAGAAATGGAAGAATCAAGACCTCGACCGTCAAAATCAATCAAAGCGCCGGAACAATCCAACTCAGCCTACCCCGATATGCCCTAAATGCAACAAACAACATTGGGGCATCTGCACTTCAGACAAGAGGGACAAAACTTGTTTCTACTGTCATCAGTCAGGCCATATCATTAGAAATTGTCCAAAGAAGAAGGAGGTCGAAGGGCAGTCAACCAAAAGATCGAGGCAACATGCACCAACTCAACCTCGCATCTATGGGATGACTCGAGAAGAAGCTCGGGAAGAAACCGATGTCATATCAGGTACAATAATATTTGAAAGTACCTCTTCAAGTGCATTATTTGATTCTGGTGCAACGCATTCTGTCATATCTGATACAATAGCTAGTAAGTTGTCAATACCGAAACAAAAACTAGAAGAAGAAATTCGTATAAGCTTACCCAATGGTGAGAGGGTCAAAGTTGATAACTATGTCCATGGCGACATAAGAATTGGGGAACGAAAGTTCGAGGCCAATCTTATTATTTTCCCTCTTGATCATTTCGATATAATTTTGGTTATGGATTGGTTAGCAAAACATCGAGCCACAATCGATTGTGCTAAGAAGGAAATCACTTTCCATCAACCATTCCAACCCATTCTCAAGTTCCGGGGAGAGGGCGGAATTATCCCAATAATATCCGCTCTGAAAGCATGTAAATTTATGAAGCAAGGATGCACGGCTTATCTAGCCAGTGTATCTGAAGTCGAAGAAGTGAAGCAAAATATCAAAGATATACCCATAGTCCGAGAATATCCAGACGTCTTTCCCGAAGACTTATCTGGACTTCCTCCATTTAGGGAGATTGATTTCTCAATTAACCTACTTCCAGGAGCAGAGCCCATCTCTAAAACTCCTTATCACCTAGCGATACCTGAACTGCAAGAATTGAAAGAGCAGTTACAGGATCTGTTGAACAAAGGATTCATCCGTCCAAGTACTTCTCCGTGGGGAGCCCCAATTCTATTTGTGAAGAAAAAGGATGGTAGTATGCGGATGTGCATTGATTATCGGGATTGAACAAAGTGACTATCAAGAATCGGTATCCATTACCGAGGATTGACGACTTGTTCGACCAGCTTCAAGGCGCGGCGGTTTTCTCGAAGGTTGATTTGTGATCTGGTTATCATCAATTGCGAGTGAAGGATGAAGATATCCAAAAGACGGCATTCCGCACAAGATACGGTCATTATGAATTTCTTGTGATGCCCTTTGGAGTTACCAATGCTCCAGCGGTTTTCATGGACATGATGAACCGAGTCATGAACCCCTTTCTTGATCGGTTTGTCATAGTTTTCATTGACGATATCTTGGTGTATTCAAGGACTGAGAAGGAGCATGAAAATCATCTGCGTCAAGTACTTCAAACACTAAGAGAACATCGATTATTTGCAAAATTCTCAAAGTGTCAGTTCTGGTTAAAAGAAGTAACCTTCCTTGGCCACATCATTAGTGTTAAAGGAATCTCTGTAGACCCTGCCAAGATCTCTGCCATTATTGAATGATCTCGTCCGACTAATGTTACTGAAATTTGAAGTTTCATGGGGTTAGCAGGATACTATCGAAAGTTTGTAAAAGATTTTTCAAAAATCGCGACCCCAATAAGTCGATTAACTCAGAAGGCGGTAAAGTTCGAATGGAGTGATAAGTGCGAAGAAAGCTTCCAAAAGCTTAAACAATTATTGGTATCTGCACCAATCTTATCCCTTCCTGATGGCTATGAAGGTTTTCAAATTTAAAGTGACGCATCCTATCAAGGGTTAGGGTGTGTACTGATGCAACAAGGAAAGGCCATATCCTATGCTTCGCGACAGTTGAAAGGATCCGAGAAGAATTATCCTGTTCATGATTTAGAGCTAGCCACGGTAGTATTTGCCCTAAAGATTTGGAGGCACTATCTTTTAGGGACAAAATGTCAAGTGTTCACAGATCATAAGAGCTTGAAATATTTTATGGACCAGAAGGATCTGAACATGCGACAAAGAAGGTGTCTAGAACTCTTCAAATACTACGACTTGGAGATTCTCTATCATCCGGGCAACGCAAATGTAGTAGCAGATGCATTAAGTCGTAGATCTGAGGCAAAGCTAATGGCTTACTCTCTGATAGGCGATTTAGAAAGGTTAAAGTTGAGCTTGGGATCATCAATCTGCATATCAACTCTAGCGCAACTGATCATCTCCCCCGATTGGTTGCGGAAGATTCAAGAAGGGCAGCAAAATGAAGAATGGAGAAAGATGGTGAAGTCGTTGGTGGAGAAACCACAATCCAAATTTCATATTGATGATCATAATGTCTTGCGATGTGGGAATCGATATGGGATTCCCCCTATTGATGATATTCGAAGACAACTACTGAAGGAATCACATCAGTCCAAACTCTCTATCCATCCCGGTGCCACAAAAATGTATCATGATTTAAAGACAAATTTTTGGTGGCTGGGCATGAAAGTGGATGTTGCAAAGTTTGTACAACAGTGCCTGACATGTCAACAGGTAAAGACTGATCACCATCAACCAGGAGGCATACTTCAACCACTACCAATCCCTACTTGGAAATGGGAAGACATCTCAATAGATTTGCTAGTAGGACTTCCGAGAACGTCGATCGGAAATGATGCAATCTGGGTAATCGTTGATAGACTCACCAAATTAGCCCACTTTTTACCAATAAGAGTAAGTGAATCCATGTCAAGATTAGCCCAGAAATACATTGATCGCATTGTAGCCTTGCATGGAGTTCCAGTAACAATTGTATCTGACCGAGATTTGAGATTCACTTCAAGATTCTGGAAAGCATTTCAGGAAGCTCTGGGAACACAACTCAATTTCAGTACTGCTTATCACCCTCAAACAGATGGACAGACTGAAAGAACGATCCAAACGCTTGAGGATTTATTGAGAATGCGTGTCCTAGAATTTGGCGGAAACTGGGAGCAACACCTTCCTATGGTCCAATTCACTTGTAACAATAGTTACCATTCGAGTATTCAAATGGCACCATATGAAGCTCTATACGGAAGAAGATGTCGAACTCCTATATGTTGGTTTGAAGTTGGAGAGAAGACTATGCTAGGGCCACAACTGATAGAAGACTCTCAGAAGGTTATCAAATTAGTCAGAGATCGACTTCGGATCGCTCAAGATAGGCAAAAGAAGTACTACGATAAGAAGCATCGCGATGTGGACTTTCAGATTGGAGAACATGTATTCTTGAAGGTAAAGCCAGGACCAGGCATCAAAAGATTTGGGAGCAGTGGCAAACTAAAACCAAGATATATTGGCCCATTTGAGATACTGGACATAATTGGACCAGTTGCCTATCGACTAGCATTACCCCCGATTATGAGTGGAATACATAATGAATTCCATGTATCAATGCTAAGACGATACATCTATGATCTATCTCATATCATTCAGTTTGATACAGAGATGTTAGAAGTACATCCAGACCTCTCATACGAAACTATCCCAGATCAAGTCATAGAACGTAAGGAAAAACAATTAAGGAGCAAAACAATACCAATGGTCAAAGATACTTGGAAAGGACGGTCAATAGAAGAAGCGACCTCGGAGCTCGAAGAAGACATGCAGAAGAAATACCCTGACCTATTTTGAGGTAATAAATTTCGAGGACGAAATTTTTGTAAGGGGGGAAGATTGTAATATCCCGTTTTTATCTAATCTGAATTAGAGTATTTAATAAAGATGTTCGAGCACTAAATTATCCAACTAAGTTGATTTTCAAAAAATAGGGTCCACAATTATGTTCAGAAGGTCGAAAAACCTTAGAATCGACATATTATTTGCTAAAATCGGAGATTCTTAGGAAAAACACGATTTTTTGGCGCAACCGACACAAATTTCGAGAAACTGAGGAATTCAGCACGAATTGTAAAGAATCTGAGAAAACTGACGCCAAATTTGGAATCAGAACGTCAAAAACCCCCAGAGTAGGTATATTCATTTTTTTACACGTGGCGACGCGCATGGCCGCCACTTGGCGACGTATATGGCCACCACGTAGCGACACGTGGCTTCGTGCATGACCGCCATGTGGCGACATGCATGGCTGCCAAGTGGAGATGTGCATGGTGGCCATTTGGCGCCATATGGCGCCTACATGGTTGTAGGACCAACATATGGCGACACGTGGCGATACGTGTCACCTCCGGAGAGCAAGTAAAGAGCGATTTGGTTTTTTGGACTTTCCGGGAGTTCTAGAACTCGGATTTAAGTGATTTCAGTGACATTTGAAAACTACTATAAATATGGATCCAATGAAGGTATGCATTCATTCCAGATCCATTCAGCTTTTGGGAAATCAAGAGAGAGAAAGAGAGAGGAGAGAGAGAGGAGAGAGAAAGTATCAGAATTCTGCCAAACTTTTGGGAGATCTTTAGGAGAAGTTCTAGAGCTAGAGTTCGACTTTGGATTCTATTTAGTTGTTGCGGAAGCACCATCAAAACCCCGCCAAAGAAATAGTCGTGGTGCAGAGTACTGCGAAAGCGCTGCTAAAATCCTGAGCCGAGGAGCAAGAAGGCTGAGGTAGGTGGAAAATAATGCAATACATATATGTTACGTTAGTATTCAGTAATGCGATAATTAGCAGTCATTATGTTGAAATAATGCCAAAGTTATGACATAAATCAGTTAATATACAGAAATAATGCTGAACTTCTGATAAACGTTACGAGGGGTGGAATTACGTGTATTCACATAATAATGATGTCCCGAGTTCTCGTGCATGCATATTAACAATATGAAATTATGTATTCTCGAAATATGAAATTCTGAAAACTATCATATACAAGTACTTGTGATGTCGAAATTTAACTTGCTCAATTGGTGTCTAGGAAAGTGGTTAGGGGTGAGCCAGTATCCCCCGAAAGGAAGGTGGTGTATAACGGTACATTGTGCGACCACTGACCTTACACTTACCTGGCCAATATGCTAGTTAAATGAGACTAATCAATTACTTAAATATGATATACAAATAAATGATGTGTATGATTACGTTAGCCCAGTATTTGGCTCACCCTACCCGTGTCCCCTGTCTACGTGAGGGGAACATCTCAGGAGTAGCCCTCCCAATCCGGCAAAATTAACCACTTGCAATCCGCCTGTGGAGTATCGAGCCCGCAGTGTTTTGTCCGAGGACCCTTATATCATGGGAGTGGCGCTCCTTCTGGGCTTAGTTAGCCAAAAATCTGTATTGTGTGGCGTACCGCCTGCAAGTGAACGAGCCCTCCGGTTTGGCCGACCGGCGTACTGTAAGTGCTAACTAGTAAATCAAATATTTTCGATATAAAAATAAATGAGTTTTACAAACAAATTAACTGAATATCTAGTGATGTGATACTCTTCTGTGATACTTGCATTTTGCTTAAAACTTGTGCATCCATATATATGTTGTGTTATTCTTTCAGGGTGAGTCAGAATGCTCACCAGCCTACTTACATTTTTAGGTACCAATGCTGATATGGGCACCAGTGGGCAGTGAGGAAGACTACTATGTTTTGAGTTTACTATGTAAATTCAAATGTTATATCCAATCTGATGATGTACATGTAAATTTTTGGAATATAAATAATATATGTTGGTTTTGTTGATTTCGCTCTAGCAATGTGTAACCATAAATAGATCCTTACCTCACATTTACTGTTCCTGCCTCGTTAACTCGAGCTTACCGGGCCAGGGTGTGACACGATCCCTCTTTGGATGTAGCGTGATGAAGTCCTCCTTCAGAAACTCTCTAAGCGTTTGGTGGGAGATCAACTCTCGGTCATAAAAGGCTTTGTAATTCTGGCACAAGACCTCTCTCTAGGAATCAGCACCCCACATGAGAAGAGAAGGGTCCATTATATAGCCACAGCGCTAGCGCCTGCGCTAGTGGTACCGCCGGCGCTATCCCATTTTAGGACATATTCTGGGCGACATAATCTTCAATTTGAGGAAACAATTCTCTCTTGCCTTCTGTGCTCCGCACTACTTCCTGCGCTATCGGCTACCGCCATGCGCTATCTCCTTCTATAAGTACTCCCAGAATTTGCACTTAAGCATTCTTTTCGTCGATCGAATTTTCGTCGAACGGAGTTCATCGAGCGAGCTTCATCATTCGTCGATCAGAAATTCATCGAACGACGCTTACAGTTCGTCGAGCGAAAGCTATGATGAGCATTTTGTCGAGCGCAGCTAACAGTTTGTCGAGCGAACGCTAGCCCCAGCGCTAGTACTAGCGCGCCGCGGTAGAGTAAGCAGTTCGTCGAGCGCGCTTCATCATTCGTCGAACGGAAATTCATCGAACGCCATTCTGCATTTCAGCGGTTCCTTAGCGCTAGTGCCAGGCGTTAGTTGATACCGCCGACGCTAGAGGGAGTGTTGGATTTTATGGCTCAAATTTAGGGGAAACCTTCTTATGTAATCCTTGAGTCATGTGGACTTTGTTATCCTGCACACTTAAACACAGAAGATCAAATACACATAGGATTTGTTATTCTCAAACCTAGGAGATGCGGAAGACCATGTTCCAACACTAGGACCTAATGCTGGCGCTAGCTCAAGTATCCGATTTTATGTAATTTTAAAATTCTGAAAAAAAATCATCACTAAAAATATATTATTTTATATGTACTACTCATTTTTGCATTTCTGCCTAAAATTGATTTTTTGAAAAATTAAAATACAAAATTACAAAAACCAAATTATACAAAATATTTTATTTTCTTCTATTCTTTGGTTATTTGTTTGATTTCTATTTCTATATGCAAAAATCAAATACAAAAATATAAAACAAAAACAAGTATCAAAAATTATTATTTTGAACTTAACTTTTCTATTTACATGTATCTTGCGAAAGGGAGATTTGGGCTATCATCCCATCACATCACCTAGTACCGGGCGAACATCTCATATGGTAGACCTCGGGAAGTCCAAGATCAAATTATAAGAGTTCAAACTTTAAATTAAAATTATTTCTCAAAAATATCAAAAATACTGTATGGACTTCATTGAAAATCAAGCATGATTTAACCCATCATTTAGAACTTCTACAATGCTGTGATTCATATTTTCAAACTACTATGAACATTGTCTTTATCATGCTTTGATACTTCTAAACTCATGTGCAAAAATTATATTGTAAAAGTTGTGTAGAACTAAGCTTAGCATGCCTCTAAGTATGAGTAAATGTTTTATGTTTGATAATGGTATTTATTCACTCACTTATTTTGACATTGTCTACATATGTTTTTAATCTAAGAACGCTTGTGTATGTTTTGTAATAGTACAATGAATTAAAATTGCACAAGTATCTTACCTACAAAACCTTTATTTGCACTTTTAAAAGTTAAGAAAAGTGGTTGTGTTTTCATAAATTATATTGGTTTGCAAAACAAGTGTATTCGGAGAACTTTGTACAAAACAAAAATCACAAAATAAAGTGACAAAGATAACTCCACCAAACACAATTTGAACCTCCTGATAAGTCTTAATAAGCATTGTGAGGTTGAGCACCTTGGAAAGAATAGTAAAATATCTTGTGCAAACCTTATCTTTCTTTCAAAATAAAAACCACTTACTCTTAAGTACACCGGATCACTAGTCTCAATATTAAAATAAAATATGTGATCCCCCAAGCACTACTTTGAACCCTGATAAGTCTTAATAAGCATTGTGTGTGCAAAGCATGTCTTGGTAGTTGTACATTTTTTTTGGGCATTGAAATGTGTGGAAGTAAAACTATTTGTGTTTTATTGTGCTCTTTACTGTACATATTTCTTGTATTTTTGATTAAAACATTTGTTTACTCTATTCAAAATACACTTATGTGCACATCATTATCTCCCATAACACTTCTTTTCATGAGTATTGGTTCCTAATGCTAATTCTATACTACTCCTTCTTTATGAAATGCACTAGATAACCTAGCATGCTCTCTACAATGTTTTGTATGATTTGAATTTGTGAATTAATACAACGTTGTAGCAATTTCTTTTTGAAAACATTATTTCATGCTTGGTTATTTTATTGTCTAACTTAACGATTTTAAATGCAAATTGATTTACAAAAATATCTTGATTTTTGGAATTTAACTCATATATCTTCTTATGAATCATCATTTTTATAAATAGATGTTTTCTTGTATTTCTATAAGTCTTCCGCATCATCATCCTCATATATTTTTTACCTTGCGCTTTCATGCTTATATCAAAGTATCTAATATCAAAAATCCTTTTTCAACAAATGGTAGACTTGCTTGGTAAAATTTATATTGGTTATTCTAACACATATATCACTATTATGCTAAAAACTCTGATCTATTTCAATGAAAATTTCTATGCTAAAATCATCCTCTTATTATTGAATTTCAAATCATTCTTTTTAATTGCTAAAAGGATGTATTCTTTATTCCAAAATGTTAATTCTTCCACAATAACTCTGATTCATTAATGGATTTCAAATTAGCTATGTGGTCTTTTCTTTAAAAATTCAAATAATTTTTTTTTAACAAACCCATAAGCTATGAACTCATCATTAGATTAAAATGCTTAAATGTTTCCAATAATTATTATCCACGACTTCATATCTCACCCTAGCAGGGGCGTAGGGTTGTAGAAATTAAATAACCTTATCTCTAAGTCATGTCTTGTCCTTAACCGGGGAGGGTTCCAGTGGCGCCTTGCGAGGCACTGGGGGGAAAGAGTGCTAGGGTGAGTTTTTTATCTAGTGTTTGCATATGGGACTAACACACCAACCTACGGCATGTATGCAGCTCCTCATGCCCATCTGTCACTTAGTAAGGGGCTAGGGTGTAGACATATTGTCTGGGTAGATTGGTTACTTGGAAATCATTATCTTTTTTAGGCTTAAAACTCTTATAAAGCAAAATCCTTTGTGTACTTAAAATGCTACAACATCTATTTTGGTATGTCTAAAATTCTTAATCATCTTCAATGCTTCACATTTCCTATATAGATGTTCACTTCAAAAAAGTATTTCATCATGCTTTCCACCTTTTTACTACTTGTACGCTCGATCATGAATACGTTGTCCCAACAAATGGTTTCTTTATGAAAAATTCTTCACATTCCTTTCATTTTTCTCTCCTATCTATTGTATTATTCCTAAGCATATCACTCTTTATTATGATCATTCCCTCTCTACACAGTCATTGCACACTTTTTGTTGGACTACCTCTCCACCCTCTTTTGATAATACCAAAAGGGGGAGAATAAATTTGAAAGAAAATAACATGTTTTGGGGAGTCAAGTTCATAGGAAGTTTTGTTGTAGGGGAGCATTCACTTAGGGGGAGAATTCATTTAGGGGGAGCATTTGAACATGCCTAATTTTCATGCTATCTATGTTAGTTCTCAATTATAAACCCAAATTCTTATCAGTTGAACTATTTCTTTCTAAGGGGATTTGTTATTATCAAAAGAGGGAGTTTGTTGGAACATGCTTTCCGCATCTCTTGGTTTGACAATAACAAATCCTATTGTATTTGATCATACTTGTTTTGTGTTTATAGTATGCAGGATTCAGTGCTTTCAAATCTCCATGGAAATATGTTTTTGTTACTACCACGCAGCGTTAAGACTACTGATGGCGCTAACAAACCGATGAGAAGAAACTGCTGAGAAGGAAACCTGCGTTCGACGAAATGGAAGCCACGTTCGACGAACTGGCGCTCGACGAACTGGCGCTTGATGAAATGAAAACTGCGTTCGACGAACTGCATGCTCTACCACGATGCTCGAAGAAATGCATGCTTTACCGTGGCGCGCTAGAACTACCGCTGGCGCTAGCGATCGACAAAATGAAGGCTGCGCTCGACGAAATACTTATCACTGCGTTCGACGAATTTACGATCGACGAAAGACGAATCCTGTTCGACGAAAATTCGATCGACGAAATATAAGGCCGGTTCGACAAAGATGTGCCCGACGAAAAGAGATGTGCTCTACCACGGAGCGTTAGCACTACCGCTGACGCTAATATAAATGGAAAGAATTACAAGAAGGAAACAATGGAGAAAAAGGAATGTCGACGGGACGCTATTTTGGCATGTACTATCGCGGCGCGTTAAGTCTAACGCCCGACGGTAGCTTTTTGGAAACATCCCATCTGCAGTTGATTGAGGAGCAGATTTGGAAGAAGATTATGGCTGAAGGAAGGAATCTCGCTAACGCGGGGCGTTAGTGGTACCACGACGCGCTAGTGTTTGGCGCTCAGAATGTTGCCTAAATTACCACGATCCGTGTGCTTCATTGCCTTATGTGGATACCGCGGGGCGGTAGTACTACCGCAGGCGGTAGTACTACCACAGGCGGTAGTGGCTGAATCTATAAAAAGACGTGCGCCTCCTCCGTTGTTGCTTGCTGTTGCATCTACATCGACATAAAGTTCTACTTTTGAGGGAGTCTTTAGTTTGAGTTTTGTTTTACTTTCAACTTGTAACATTTATATCTTTTGTTCGGTAGAGAAACTCACCACACGGCGACTAGGGCCTTGCGGGGACTAGGGGGAATTCGCCACACGACGACTAGGTCTAGGTAGGACTTAGGGAGGAATTCGCCACACGACGATTGGGTCTAGGGAGTAGATCTAGGGGGTGCTCGAGGCCTTTCTTGTGATAGATTGGCTAGAGCAGCTTGAGGCCGTATCTGCGGAGAGATCGGCTAAAGCAAACTGGTTCGTGGGGATACGAGTCGGTATAGAAAACAAAAGGGTTTTCATATTATTCGCTTCGATTTCTAGCGTTATTGAAATCAGATTTTGTAATCAATTTTATAAATATTAATTATGTCTTTTCTTATTTAATAAAATTGATTTCATTCCTAATTTCATTATCTCTTTTCTCTTGATTTAACTACGACCAAAAGATCAAAAGTTTTCTATTAAAGTTTAAAGTTTTTAAACCCCTGATTCACCCCCCCCCCCCTCTATGGGCACCTACAGATCCAACAGACTAGACATCATTTTTGCTACATGTGTCTGTGCAAGATATTAAGTGAACCCCAAAGAATATCATTACTCAGCTGTGAAAAGAATTCTGAGATATCTGAAGGGTACTCCAAATCTGGGCTCTGGTATCCTAAGTCAAATGAATTTGAGCTATGTGGATATTCTGATGCAGACTTTGCTCGGTGCAAAGAGGATAGAAAAAACACTTCAGGAACTTGTTAGTTCCTGGGGAGAAGGCTTGTGTCTTGGAGTAGTAAAAAGCAAAACATCATTGTTATCTCCACAACTGAATCAGAATACATTTCATCTGGCAGTTGCTATGCACAGCTCCTATGGATTCAACACCAATTAGAGGATTACAATTTGCACCTTAAGAGAACATCTCTCTTTTGTGATTCCTCAAGTGTCATTTCTATTGCCAAAAATCCCGTGGCACATAGTAGAACAAAGCATATTGAAATTAGATATCATTTCATTAGGGAGTGAAAGTGCACAGTGTGCCTCTGAGATTCCTCTAGGGGGGGGGGGGGGGGGGGGGGGGGGGGGGGCGAATAGAGTTTTTAAAATATTTCAATCCTAACTGTGTTTGACAATAAATTACTTTAAGGAGTTATGCTTAACAATCCAGGCAGAATAAAGAATGGAGGAAATAAAGTGCAAAATAAAAGACTGGACAACACAGAAAATCACAGCACAGACACAATGAATTTTATAGAGGTTCCCCAAAATGTGGGTAGTCCTCTCTTCTACCACCTGGTAGGAATGCACCACTGTGCCTGAGTCTTTTGATCAGGAGACTCTTAGAACCAATGGTCTTTTAATAAGGAGATCATGAACCACCAGATCTTTTGATAAGGAGATCTTGAATCACTGAATTCTTTGAAGAGGGATTAATAAAACTCTTTTACAGGAAATAGAAAGAGAAGGAGAAGAAGGAAGGTTAAAAGAATTCTGTTCTCAGAATTCTTGTGAAGGCTGTATGAAATTCAGCCTTTTAGTTATTCCAAAGAATCTGCTCTTGATTAGCCCCTGCTTTTGATGGTAATAGATTGCAGGAGCTTTGTATTGTCAGATTCTTTCTTCTTCTGCTGATTGAGATCTGGCTGCCAAAAGATGGTGATGAAGAGCAGCTGTTCAGATTCTTTGTTCTATCAGATGAAGAATAGCAGAGCCTTCTGTTCTCTTTCACAGCTCTGTATTAGGGTTCCTGAGAGAGAGGGAGAAGAAGACAGGAAACCCTAATTTGAGAAGAGACGGTTGATTGTGATTAATGTCATGTTCTTCTCTTCCTTCTCTATCCTTATATACCCTATCTCTATTTTGAATTTGTTTCCTTGTTAGGTAAGACCTACAAAGGTATATTTGATAGACATTCTGTTTCCTTCCTTAATTACTTCTTGACCCATCCAACCAGAAGGTGTATACTTCCAAGAAAGTCTTTTTCTCCTTCTTTAATGTTTCCTTCTTCTTTAGGCAATTATTAGACTGTTGGAGAACGGTCTGAGAGATGTGGGCCATGATAGAAGCCTTAGAATGATAGCTGTAAAGATTGAACTATCACAGATTGTATTCGACGTAGCGTCGAATTAACTTCCTCTCTTATCGATGCTGCTTAGAGTTCATCTAAGAGCTGCTTAGATTTCTTCTGTGCTCTGACTAAACTCGGCTAGTTGGCGTTGCGTCGATTCCTTAGCGACGCACCCGTCGAGTTGAATAACATCCACTCAGACTTCCATTAACTGCATTGAGATGAAGTCGACGTTGCATCGACTTTAGATGGCTTTGACATTTATTCCCTTCTGCATCGAGTTTGAAGTAGAACCTGCGTCGACTTCTCAAGTTCCTTCGGCAAGTCTCTGGTCTCTGCGTCGATATCTATTCGACGTAACGTCTACTAGTGTTACTTCGACAGTAGAGTTGAGCCACTTGGACTTCTAGTCGGAGTAGCGTCGACATGAACTCGATGTTGCGTCGAATTCCATTCGACGCCATTATTAACTTTGCCCAAATTTGCAGCCCTTTAACTGCTCTTGACACTCTAGGTTGAGTGTGACATCCTAAGACATCTAGAGACCAAGTTACCCTCACTATACAATGGGCAAATTAAATTCTAGTGAATAAAATCACTTTTAATTAATTTGTTAAGTTAAATCAAGGGTTTTTCCCAACAATCTCCCCCTATTTATCTTAACAAATTTTACATTTTGTTCTAAGTGTTTTTATACAATTTTTATAACCAACAATACATTTCATATAAAATAATGCAGACTAAAAATTATGAATATTTCCATTCAGTTGTTAGGAAATAAGAATTGTATCACACTGTTCTTCCCAGTATATATACTTGTCTTCATAAGAATTAATCATATAATACCTCTTAATTAAGAGTCCTTCTTAGGCGTCCTTCTCTTCCTTGAGGACACCTTTGGAATTTTTCTTTGAGCTACTTTAAAAGGCTCATCATCATCAGCTGCTCTAACATCCTCTTTCTCTTTTGTCAGCTCCCCCTGATCATCAGCATTCTTATCAGCTTCTTGGGGAGCTTCTTGAACAGCTGCTGTACTTACAACTTCCATTTCCACATCCAGATTCCTCTGGATGTTTGGGGCTGGCTCCCCCTAGTTCTGTGCAGTTTGATCAAGCTCCTTTACATCTTCCTGTGTAAGCTCCTTTACAACTTCCTGTGCAATCTTTGCTATTTCATCTCTCATCTCCTCATCTTGAGGATGCCTTTGAATACCTGGGAGCTCCCCTTGATCTGCTAGCTCCCCCTGGATCAGTGATCCCTGAAAGGTAGTTACCTTGTCAGGGGAAGGCTCTTTATCAGCATCACCCTGAACTTCTCCCCCTAAGTTAGGACCCTCTTCCTCTAAGATATTCTCCCCCTTCTTGACCTTGCTGGCCAGGGAGGTTAAGAATTCTCTTGTAACCATAGAGGAAGAGACAAATTCCTTTAATTCCTGGAGAGATCTCTTGGTATCCAACATCTAAGCCTCTACCTGTGAATATTTCCTGTCAAACTTCCTAGCCTGGTTGGCAACCAGATCAGCAAAGGTGGAGGAGGCAAGAGCTACATCCTTAGAGATGATTTGCTCAATGTCAATGTGAGGATGAGCTGGAGGTGGAGGAGGTGATGGAGGAAAGTTTTCTGGAATGGTAAAGAGAGGATAGTAGACATCAGGGGAAAAGTGTGTTGATGATGATGGTGGTGGAGGTGGAATAAATTCAAGGTCTGGTATGAGGGTGGATGGATGAGGAGATGGTTCAGGGATTGAAGTGGATTGGGATTGTTGTTGTTGTTGTTACTATTGTGTGTCTTCATGATGAGGCTCTGGAACTGTGTCCATTGGGGAAGAATCATCCCTTGGGGGATCTGGAATCTCCCAATTTGAATCTAGAGGGGGGAGGAGATGGAGGAGGAGAAGATGTAGCTTGACCAGGCTTCAAGATCTGCCTGGTCCATTTTGAGAATATCCCTATATTTATTCTTTTACCAGGAGGAATGGGCACTTCTTTGGACTTGCAGAAGTTTGGATAATGTTTGAGGAGCACTTGGCTCATTATTCTTATATAGGCATTTTCTTTATGGGCATACTTGTGCCCAATCATCTTTAGGAGCAGTCTTCCCCAGTTCACCTTCTTGTTAAGTACCAGAATTCCAATTACTTGCAACTGCTACTTTGGTATTGCATCATGAGCAGAGACTTTGCAGAGCAGCACTTTTCCTACAATGTCAGCTAGGAATCTATATTCCTCTGCCAGGTCAACCTTTTTGAGGTTAATTGGCTTCTCCTTCCTGAACTGCATTATTCCTAGTACATTCTTTACTTCTTCTGCTGTTAGTTCATCTGATTCATTCCCTGTGGGTAGATCAAATGTTTGGGAGAGGATTTCTTCAGACACACTGATGTCTTGGCCAGATATTGTCCCGTAGAGAGCACCATCATCTATCACTGAAATGGAATCCTTGAATTCTGTAAGTTCTATGTCTAGAATCTTACATCGTATGGAGATGAGCTTTCTTAATCCACAAGAATCAAATAGGCCAAGGATGGCCCTGAAACTTTCTGCGGCCGCATTGAAGGAGTCAATGTCGACATCGAATCCTGAGTTCACATTTGGTGGAGCCATTTGAGTTAACGTACCTGCAAGTCAGAAGAAAACAAGAGATAGAGAGCACGAGGGACACGAGCGCAAGAGAGCTGGAGAGGAGGAGAGCAAGGGAGCAAGAGGAAGAAAATTCAAAAGCGTAAACGTTTCGACGCAGTAGTTGCTTAAAAGTAGATGAATCGCCGCTACTTAGGGTTTATGTCGACACATCGTCGATATTACTTATTATTTGGCACGCAAATCTGTGTTGAGATTGCTTCTAGATGCAATTCTGCGCGCGTTGATATATCGATTTTGCGTGGACTAGTACCCGACGTAGCTTCGAGATTATTTAGAAACCCTAATTCGACGTAGTCCTGTCGATGTTACGTCGAGTTTCAATTGACGTGACTTCGAACTTAACCAACAATTGTTAAGCCGGCATATGCATCGATAAGAACTTGATGCTGCGTCGAATTTTATTCGAATTGTTTTGCTCTGCGTGCTTCTCGACGCTGGCGTCGAGTAGAAATCAATGGTACGCCGACTTCTATTCGACGCAGCCCAAAAAAATATCTATTTATTTTAGAAGATTCTTGCTGTTTTCCCAGCAATTTTATTCATTGAAAATAGATTATACTATTAGTTTCATAAACTATAGAGACAAATCAAGATAGAGTTTACTCCCTTGGGTGAAGTTTGTTTCTTATCTTTGTCCTACATTTTCCTTCCACTCTATTCTCTCCTGAGTGAGATCCTACCTAACCCAGCACAAGTAATTCAAACATTAGAAGGAACCCATGTTACCTTGGGTCCTTTGCATTTACCATTATAGGGTTCAATGAAAGAATAGAAGGGTCTTTCATGATACCCTTTGGGATGATAAGGAATGGATCTCCCAAACCTATTATTTTGATGTTTGAAATGACTATAGAATGTATCAAAATATAACAAGTCAGCAGAGTTTCTTATTATTCTAGGTTTTACTTTACCATGTTGCTCTTTGTTATTTTGTTTTCCTATGTTGTTCTTACCTAAGGGTTTCACCTTATTAGTTTTACCTATCCTATCTGACTGATTGGGACTCTCACCCTTATATGAGGCACTCTTCTCCCTAGGCTAATAACTACTAGGTCTAACAAAAGACACTAGATTTTTCCAGGCAGGCTTCCTAGGAGGTTCTGTGCTGGTGGAGGGTTCTGCCCTTAATCCTAGATGATTAAATCTCATAGAGAGATTTTCATTGATGTCTTTGAGCTTTTGACTCCTCCCATTGAGTGAGTCCTCAAAGGCCTTTGCCTCTGCTAGCTCTTCTTTTAGTCTTATATTTTCTTTCCTGAATTCTATTAGTTCTAATTCTTTATTATTAATTTCTTCCATTAGGCCTTGATTTCCTACATATACATTATCTTTCTTTAAGTTTTCTAGTTCTAACATAATAATGTCTAATTCCTTTTCTACCCTAAGATGATCAATGCAGAATTCTCTAAAACATGTTTTAAAATCTTCTGATTCAAAATCAAATTCACAAAAATTGATACCTGCTATTCTTCATCATCTGATGACAATCCCAGTGCCATCATGCAGGCTGCTTCAGCTTCTGCTTCATCTTCACTTTTAGATGAGGATGATCTATCCTCTGCTTCTGAATCACTCCAGGTTTCAGCAATGAAACCTTTGCCTTTCTTCTTGTCCTTGCCTCTGAGCTCATTAATGATAAAGCTGAATCTGCCATACATATTGGCAACAGATTCTTCAGCTTTCTTTTGAAAGTTCTCATACTGGGATATGAGAAGGGACTTTTTGTCTTTCCTTTCATCAGCACTTCATTCAACCATTGTGGTGAGGGAATCCCAGATCTCCTTTGCTGATTGGCATTCAGTAACCTTCTGGAAGATGTCATCTGACATTGTTGACACCAAAATATTCATGGCCTTGGCATCACATGTCTTGACCTTCTTATAAGCCTTTGTCCACTACTTCCTTGGAACAGCCTCAGTTGTTGAGGTTTCTCCTTCCTTTTGTCTGACTGGAGCAGGAGGACCTGTGAGAAGAACATTTTATATGTCTTCATCAATTGAATTCATATAAAGCCTTATCCTGGCCTTCCAGAGTGTGAACTTATTTAAATTACACACTGAGGGTCTTGTGGAAGCATAATCCTCAGTACTCATTTTCTTTATACAATATATTTATAAAAAAGAAATAAGAGTAGGAGGTCTTTTTGATCAAGGTGTTAACCTATTAATGATCAACCTCCCTCTGATACCAATTGAAAGTGCACAATGTGCCTATGAGATTCCTCTAGAGGGGGGGGGGGGGGGGGGGGGGGGGGGATAGAGTTCTTAAAATATTTCAATCCTAACTGTGTTTGACAATAAATTACTCTAAGGAGTTATGCTTAACAATCCAGCCAGAATAAAGAATGCAGGAAATAAAGTGCAGGATAAAAGACTGGACAACACAGAAAATCACAGCACAGACACAATGAATTTTATAGAGGTTCCCCAAAATGTGGGTAGTCCTCTCTTCTACCACCTGGTAGGAATGCACCACTGTGCCCGAGTCTTTTGATCAGGAGACTCTTAGAACCAATGATCTTTTGATAAGGAGATCATGAACCACCAGATCTTTTGATAAGGAGATCTTGAACCACTGAATCCTTTAAAGAGGGATTAATAAAACTCTTTTACGGGAAATAGAAAGAGAAGGAGAAGAAGGAAGGTGAAAGGAATTCTGTTCTCAAAATTCTTGTGAAGGCTGTATGAAATTCAGCCTCTTAGTTATTCCAAAGAATCTGCTCTTGATTAGCCCCTGCTTTTGATGGTAATAGATTGCAGGAGCTTTGTATTGTCAGATTCTTTCTTCTTCTGCTGATTGAGATCTGGATGCCAAAAGATGGTGATTAAGAGCAGCTGCTCAGATTCTTTGTTCTATCAGATGAAGAACACCAGAGCCTTCTGTTCTCTTTCACAACTCTATATTAGGGTTCCTGAAAGAGAGGGAGAAGAAGACAGGAAACCCTAATTTGAGAAGAGACGGCTGATTGTGATTAATGCCCTATTCTTCTCTTCCTTCTCTATCCTTATATACACTGTCTCTATTTTGATTTTGTTTCCTTGTTATGTAAGACCTGAAAAGGTATGTTTGATAGACATTCTCTTTCCTTCCATAATTACTTCTCGACCCGTCCAACCAGAAGGTGTATACTTCCAAGAAAGCCTTTTTCTCCTTCTTTAATGTTTCCTTCTTCTTCAGGCAATTATTAGACCGTTGGAGAACGGTCTGAGAGATGTGGGCCATGATAGAAGCCTCAGAATGATAGCTGTAAAGATTGAACTTTCACAGACTGTATTCGACGTAGCATTGAATTAACTTCCTCTCTTATCGACGCTGCTTCTAGTTCATCTAAGAGCTGCTTTGATTTCTTCTGTGCTTTGACTGAATTCGGCTAGTTGTCATTGCGTCGATTCCTTATCGACGCACCCGTTGAGTTGAATAGCATCCACTCAGACTTCCATTAACTGCGTCGAGATGAAGTCGATGTTGCGTCGACTTTAGATGGCTTTGACATGTATTCCCTTCTGCATCGAGTTTGAAGTAGAAGCTGCATCGACTTCTCAAGTTCCTTCGATAAGTCTCTGGTCTCTGCATCGATATCTATTGGACGTAACGTCGACTAGTGTTACTTCGACAGTAGAGTTGAGCCACTTGGACTTCTAGTCGTAGTAGCATCGACATGAACTCGATGTTGCATCGAAATCCATTCGACGCCATTATTAACTTTGCCCAAATTTGCAGCCCTTTAACTGGTCTTGACACTCTAGGTTGAGTGTGACATCCTAAGACATCTAGAGACCAAATTACCCTCACTATACAATGGGTAAATTAAATCCCAGTGAATAAAATCACTATTAATTTATTTGTTAAGTTAAATCAAGGATTTTTCCCAACAGGGAGCATGTTGAAAAGGAGGACATCTGCCTTGAGTATGTTAATATAGAGAGGCAGATAACTGATATTTTCACTAAACCCCTTGATGAGTCTAAGTTCAATCAATTCAAAATTGACTTGGGTATGTTGAGTTCTTGATTTGGGTATGTTGAATCTATTTTTTTTTTTTTTGGTGCACATTATTTTGATAACGGGTTGGATCTCAAACAAGGTCCACCCTAAAGTGATCTGACAATCTTAGTTTTTGAAGACAGGAACACCAGAAAGCTTAAACTTCAAGTACTATAGGAAATCAACTTCATAAAGAATATCATCTTAATTGATAACGACGACATTGATAAAGTCTCGACGATAACATCCAAGTCTCGACGACAAGAATAAAGACATCTCGACGATAATCTCGACGATAAAAGATACTCTCGACGCCACTCCAGACCAACAAAATGACATCATAGAACGCGACAACGTCATGATTGCGCCGCAATTACGGGATTCTCAAAACGATACAGGAGAATTTGAAAAAGTACGCGCCTCTTTGCCTTCCCAATGCATTACCCTATATATTAGACATTGTGTAAGCATAGAAATCACACACACACACACACACACGAAACCATATAATTCTTCCTTGTTCCTCATCCTTCCGACAACTCTCTGCAAATGAAATGACGCCGAAGAAGAATGATGAGAAAATCCCTTCTGAAGGAGAACTTCTGAAAGGCGGCTTTGAGAAGTCTGAGGAGGACCTGGACATGGTCATAACCATGATGTATGCATCATAGTTGGAATACATCCTGACTGAGCCAACTCCTCTCTACCATTCAGCCGTCTCGGCCTTCTATGAAAACGCAGAATTTCACAAATCTGAAAAGGAACTTCGCACCGTTGTGTCTGGGCAACAAATTCAAGTGACTGCTGAAATTCTATCCCAAATCCTCCAACTTATTGCTTTTGACAAGGATGAGACAGAAGAAGAAATTAAGGATGCAGATGTCTATGAAGGATTGACATGGTGCAGTTTCAAAACCAAACCCTATGACAGCTTGCAGAGAATGCACATGAATAGACAAGGTAAACTACTGGCAGATATCATTGGAAAGGTGCTTCTATGTAAAACTGGCTCTCATGATCGAGTCTCTAAAGAGATGTTTGAGGTAATGGTCAGGGTAATCTTAAACAAAAGGACTGACTGTGGAAAGTTGACATTTGACATGATTACAGATAACATCAATTCTCCAAAATTTGGAAGAATCATATCATTATATCTCAAGAATACCATACCTCATCTCCTAAAAGTTTCAGAATCAACTTCTCTACACTATCTCAAAAAGATAAATATAAAAACAGTGAGCAGGTGGGAGAAGAGGTTCACAAAGAAAGATGCAGGCGAATCTTCTACTCAAGGCTCAAAGACCCCTGCCACAGTACCTCAAGTTCCTCAAGAACCCCTGATTTCTGTTGAGGGGGAGCAATGCGAGAAGAAACCCCATGGAATGGATAGTTCTCATAAACCTCAAGAGGAGGTGGATCCAACTCATCTGGCGCTGCCTGAAAGAGAACCAAGTGATCATGCAGCTGTTGAAGAACATGATCAATCTGACAGGTCCTTAAATGAGTTTCTCATTGATGAAATACATGCATTCTCAGAAGGAGAAGAACATGAGCACCACTCAGAAACCCCTGCACCAATGGGGGGGGGGGGAGCATACAGGTCATTCAACAATGCTGCCTTCACCTCCAATAATAGAAGCTGAACCACATCCTCTACCCAACACAGCTCCCACGGTTCCATCACCTAACTTTATGTCACATATGGAAGGTCTATTGGATAGTCAAAGAGAAAATTTTGAAGCCTATGTAAATCAGGATATTACAGGCTGCAGAAATGATCTCTCAGCTAGGATATATAGATGTCGTCCAAGAAGATATTAATCACCTCAACCATCAAAACTCAAATGTTTATCAGACTGTTGCAACTGCTGTGGCAAATACTGGGATTGAAATAGCCAACATCAATCAAGTTACCTTTCTAATTGCACAATAACTCAACATTGTGCCTGATAGATTGGCTACTCTAAGAGACAACCAGCAGTTCATCATCCAAAATCAACATGTGTCCTTTACTGATTTTGAAGATGCCATCAATACTGTCCTTCAGAGAATATCCTCCTCTGCTCAAGTATCTCAGGAGCTTATGGACAATATAGGTGAAACATTATTGCACCAGTTTCAAGTAAACCAAAATCATCTCTCAAATTATATCAAACAAGCTGTCAGGACATCTCATGGAACTCTTATGGATGCCATTGGTAATCTGAACAACCCTCTGGACAGACAACTTCAGGCTTTTTAAGCATCCCTCTCTAAATGAATAATTTTAGAAGGCAGAAAGGGGGAGATAATGTCAAGCCACCATGCCATGTGGCTAGCAAATGAAGTAAGATTATCTTTGGATCTTGCTCCAATTGACTATGGGATAGCCTACCAACATCCAATTCCTGAAGGCAATCTCTCTGAAGATCCATCTCAAGGTGTAATTGATACGCCTGAAATAGGTATACGTAATACACGCAAGTGCACGTGTCGGGTCAAGTAATATAAAGTGAGTTAAGATCATTCCCACGGAGAGGTGTACGATTCAGTGCTTGCAAATACTAGTTAAGCCTTTTCTTTAAATCCAAGTAAAATTAATGATATGATTTTTGTTGGGAATATTACCCTCAATGTTCCCTTGATTTGAAGAAGCATCACACTCAATGCTAAGTACAAGTTGTATTTGATAAACCCTATTTTACCTCATGGCTATGCAAGGTTAGGTTATTCCAAGGTGTAGAATAAGTTAAATGGCTTACTGCTAAAACCGCTGAGACGAGCTCTCAGTCTCAGCTGAACCGCTGAGACAAGGCCAGGAGCTGCTGAGAAGGAGTCTGGGACTGTTGAGCTTTAGATATAGGAAAATCGCTGAGACAACTGTCTGTCTCAGCGGATCCGCTGAGACAGAGACAAAAGTAGCCGCTGAGACTGGAAGCTATCTCAGACCAATCGTTGAGACAGATTCAAATGTACTGGCAGGTTTTTCTTTTGGCGCAAGCTGTAGTAAAGCAAGATAAGGTGCTCCAATCACCTCCATACTGTGTCAGGGTCCATCTGATAGTTGTTGAAGTTTGAAGGAGTATAAAAGAACAAATTAGGGCTTTGAAGAAAGCGAGCTTTTTGGATTAACAACTAACATCTACTGTTACATTGACGGCTGTCAAGAGGATCTCTCCTCCTTCTTCCTGACGCTGCAAGGAGAGAAAGATTGTTCTTCCTGTGTGAATCAAGAAGAGCAAGTTGATCCTTATTCATCTCTGAAGAGAAGGATCAGAGTGAGGCAGGATTGAAGCTATTGTTCTCTTCCCTGCTTCAAGACTGCAACAGAAGACCAAGGCTTGAAAGAGTTACTATTTTATCTTCTATTGTAAGCATCATTTATAACTTTTGTAGGAACATATTTGTTCTAAGCTTGTAGGGAATTTTGCCTGAGGGAGTAGGTTTGTTGGGACTGAGTGTAGAGCTGAGAGTTCAGCTTGTGAGTAGGAAGTCAATGGAGATCTGAGGTAGGACTTCTTGATAGGTCTGAGCTGGTAGGGCTGCTGTGCTTGAGGTAGGGTTGTTGAGCCTGAGGTAGGGTTTGGAGAAATCTTGAGAGATCCCAAGGGATCTGAGTTGTAAGCTCTTGGAGTTGAGATTAGAGGAGTTGGCCTTGTCTAACTCATTGTTAGAAAGGTGAAGGGGGGAAAGAGGACTACTCAAGACACGCTATCTTGAGGAACCTCTATAAGTGTTTGTGTGTTTTCTGTGTGCTTGATTTAAATCTAACATAATCTCTGAAAACAGCTAGGCATAAGCTTAAAATAAAAGAGACTTATTCACCCCCCCTCTAGGTTATCAAGACTACATCCTAATAAACTATCAAGTGGTATCAGAGGTAGGTTGGTCAAAAACGACATAACTGTCTAACCAGATCCTACAAAGGAGTAGTCATATCTGAATCCAATGTCCTCCACTGGATTACAGAAGGAGATGGGGTAAGATTTTTCATTGAAGCATCAGACCCTAGAATCTACATCACTGTGAAGCAGGGCCCTTTCACTTTTAAAACAACCTCCACCATAGATCCAACTAGGAGAGTGGCCAAGGCTTGTAATGACTTAACCAAGGATGAACTTGCATTATTCATAATGGACAAAAGAGCTCAGAATATCATTGTAAATGCAATTGATGACTCCACCTTTCAAAACTTGGTTGAAAGTGCAAAGTGTGTCTCTAAGAATCCTCTAGAGGGGGGGGGGGTGAATAGAGATTTAAAAATTATTCCTATTCTAACTGTGAGAATAAAAAAAAATCTAAGGATTTATGCTCAACCAAGATCTCAGACAAAATAAATTAGTGCTGGAATATAAAGCAAAAACAATAATGTAAACTAGCTATGAGGGACAACATAGAAAATTATCAATCCAGAAGACACACAAATTTTTATAGAGGTTCCCCAAAATGTGGGCACTCCCCTCTTCTACCACCTGGTAGGGATGCACCAATGTGCCTTAGTCTTTTGGTAAGGAGACTCTTAAAACCACTGATCTTTTGACAAGGAGATCATGAACCACTAGATCTTTTGATAAGGAGAACTTGAACCACCAGATCTTTTGATAAGGAGATCTTGAACCACTGAATCCTTTGAATAGGGATTAACAAAACTCTTTTACAGAAGGGAAGGAGAAACAGGAAGAAGAAAGTTGTAGGAATTCTATTTTCAGAATTCTTATGATGACTGTATGAAGAACAACTTCTTGTATCTATTCACAGGATCTGCTCTTGATGAACTTCTGCTTATGATGGTGATGATTTGCAGAAGCTATGATTGTCAGATCCTTCTATATTCTTTCTGATTGAACTCTGGCTGCTATAAGATTGTGTTGTTGAGCAGCCTTGTTCTATTCTGTTCTTAGAGAGAAGAAGAGCAGCAGATCTTCCTTCTCTATGTTTTTCTTCTTTTAGTGTTCCTGTGAGAGAGAAGAAGAAGAAGGAGGCCCAATAGAATAGTATGGCCGATTGTGATAAGTGCCTTGGTTTTCTCTTTCTTCTGTTGCCTTTTATTGTCCCACAATTGAATTTGAATTTGTTTCCCTTTTAGGTAAGTCCTGAAGGGTATATTTGTCTAGGCAATAAATCCTTCCTTCCTTCTTTTATTCCCGATCCGTCCACCAACATTTAGGCTTGTTTCCGAGAAAGCTTTTCTCTGACCTCAGTTAATTCTTTATTCCATTTAAGGTAATTAAGGAGCCATTGGGGAATGGTCTTGAGAGAGGTGGGCCATGAGAGAGGGTCAAAAATGACAGCTGAAAAGGTTTTCCTTTTCAGACTGTATTTGACGTAGCGTCGAGTTCACTTCTTCTCTTATCGACGCACCTTCGAGTTCCTGTAGGAGCAGCTTTGAATTCATCCTTGCACTGACTGAACTTTGCTAGTCGACATTGCATCGATACCCAATTGACATAACCATCGAGTTGAAGATATGATTCTGAGCTTCATTTTCTGCGTCGAGATGAATTCGGCGTTGCGTCGACTTTAGATTACTTCGACAGATACTTCCTTCTGTGCCGAGTTGAAGTAGAAGCTGCGACGACTTCCTTAAGTGCTCCGACAGAACCATGGCCCCATCGTCGATATCTATTCGACGTACCGTCGACTTGGGATACTTTGACAGAGGGGTGAGCTACCTGGACTTCTAGTCAGAGTAGCGTCGACAATAATTCGATGTTGCATCGATTTCTATTCGACGCAAATATTAACTTTGCTCATATTGTGATTGATAGTTTGTTTAGGATGTAGTCTTAGTCACCTAGAGGGGGGTGAATAAGTTTTCTTATGTTATGTTAGTGATTATCAAGCATCTAGAAAACACACAAAGATTTATATAGGTTCCTCAAAACAGGGTGTCTTGAGTAGTCCTCTTTCCCCCTTCACCTTTCTAACAATGAGTTAGATAAGGCCAACACCTCCAAACTCATCTCCAAGAGCTTACAACACAGATCACTCAGGATCTCTCAGGTTTTCACAAACCCTACCTCAGGCTCAACATCACCACCTCAGGCTCAACAGCCCTACCTCAGGCTCAATAGCCCTACCTCAGATCACACACTAATACTACTCTCAAGCTGACCTCTCAGCTCTACTTCTCAGGCTAGACAACCCTACTTTCTCAGGCAAAGATGCCCTACCACTCAGAACTGTTAAGTTCTTATAGTAATAATAATGTATGATTACAAAAGAAGATAGAATAAACTTAATCTTCTGTTGTAGAACAACTGTTGTGGCAGTCTTTAATCTGGGATGAATCCAATGACCTCAACTTTGATTCTTCTGATCCTTTTCTTCAGAGAAAGAGAGAGGATCAACTTGCTCTCTCTTGAGTTGATCAAGAGGAGCAATCGATTCTCTCCTTGCATCTTCAGGTAAACATGAAGTGAATGCTTTCTTTGCTGCCATCAATGGAACAGTAATCTTGTTCTTCTTTTGTGTGCTGGAGAGTTGGAGAGAGTAAGAGTGTGAGAGAGAGCTTTTACAAAGCCCTAATTTTTTCTTTTATACTTCACAGATCTTCAACGGCTATCAGATGTCCTCTGACACAGCATGGAGGAGATTGGAGTACTATATCTTGCTTTTCTGCAGCTTGTGCCAAAAGCAAAACCCGTCAGTCCTTTTGAATCTGTCTCAGCGGTTGGGCTAAGACAACTTCTAGTCTCAGCGGCTTCTTCTGTCCCTTCCCAGCGGATTCACTGAGACAGACAGTTGTCTCAGCGATTTTCTTTTATCTGCAGCTCAGCTGGCCCAGAAACCTTCTCAGCGACCCTTGGCCTTGTCTCAGCAGTTCAACTGAGACTGAGAGCTTGTCTCAGTGATGAGTCCCATTTATATACACTTTTATGGACTCTTCCGGGATAGTTTTCTCGCATATGCACTTCACTTACTACTCGTAAATGCTTCTATTGATCACATTTCGTCATTCCATGCTAAGTGCACTTGTTGGCCCGTTGTGGTGTGCAATTGCGCGCTTTATTGTTGGGGGCAAGCACAATGTGCTCCCCATTCATTTTATGCTTTTATACTTGTGCTGGAGGTGTGTTCCCAGCGTTTGGATGTGTTGTGCAGGTGGGAAGATCGTCCATATTGCCCAGAATTCATCCTGTATAAATCGCACGGTCGTGCATTTTCTTAACGCACGGTCGGCTGCGCTCGTGCCGGATTTCGAGTTTTTCTGAATTTGCCCGTGCATTTTTACGCACAGTCGGCTTCGACCGTGCGTGAGTAAAATGCATGGGCGCGCCTGCTTCGTCTTCCTGACATTTGTTTTCGATTAATATCGCATGGTCCACGCACGGTCTTGCGTTCGACCGTGCGTGACCAATTTCTAACTATTTCTCTATAAAAGCTGCAGACTTCACCCTAGACCGCATCGATCTTCTTTCCCGCGCCCAAGAGCTCCAGTTTCGCCCTTTTTCGCCGCTCCATCGCCGCTCCATCGCCGCTCCATCGCCGCCCACCTTAAGGAGGAGCTCCGGCCACCATTTCCCTGCAAATCTAAAGCCGGAGCATCCTCTCGGCCGCCTCCATCATCCAAGTGCTTCAAGGAGAGGATTCCACCCTCATCTTCATCGCCAAGCAAAGAGTTCTTCACATCGGACGTGGACGGATTGTAGTTTACCGGAGAAGACGGGTCCATTGGGAGGAAATGAAAGCCCTCCTCTACCCCGGACGATAGTTGGGACCGATCTAGGACGCGGATTGACAACCCGACGATTCCTATCGAGAATCTACAACAAGCCTCCGGATTCGGTTGTATCTCTTACATTTTTCTCTACTTGTGTGAATATATTTGGCTGTGTTCTTCATTTTATTGATGATGTTGTGCTATAAACATATTTGCTCTTCATGATAATTCATGTTTATGAAATGATTTTGTATGTTTATTAGTCACTAGAGGTGCGCCACCAAATCCACTCCACCCTCCACTTCATTCCGCTAGCCTACTCGCCCATTCCGTGTGCCTACTCTTCCATCCGCCAAGCTAAGCGGTGCTAATGGCCCGTGTAATCCACCTCGACTCCGCCGGTGCGACTCACTCCATCCGTATGCCTACTCTTCCATCCGCCTAGCGAAGCGTGGCATAGCGGCCCGTGTAATCCATTCGCCTAATGAAGTAGTGCGCTCAAGGCCTGCACAGTTCAATTCTGCACTTACCACTCCATCCGCTTGCCTACTCATCCATCCGCCCTTGCAAATCGGTGCATAGCGGCCCATGTAGTTTTCCATCCCGCCTAGCGAAGCATTGCATAGCTGCATTGCATATGAGTAGTTGTAGTTGTTTTCCTTTTATTTTCCATAAACCAAATCACCCCCCTTTCGCATTCATCCGACCTAAAGGACTTCAATCTCAATTCCTTCCTCAATAGTTAACTCTACCTTACTGTGTTCCTTCGAGATTCGATACTTGGGGATTCACTCCCACATTTTATATTACTTGAACGATCGGTACACTGCCGTTTCGTGCCGCAGTCTAGCTACCGCCTATAGCGGTGTGCGAGATTTGCACATCAAGTTTTTGGCGCCGTTGCCGGGGAACACAGTCATGTGAGTTTCTAGAAAGGAAGTCGAGAGATAGAAGCCCTTTTCCATTTGTTTATACCATTTTCTTCTTTGTTTTACTTCTTAGAATTTGTAGTTTTAAAATTTTTGTATTCCTTATCTATTTTGTGATTTATCTAAAGCAGACATTCATTTTTTTTATTTCTTGCGTGCAGTTAATTTTTGCAAGAAAATTGTATCTGTCGGTGAATTCTCCCCTTCTACACCATGTATTCTGCTTTCAATATCCATTGTAGATGGTGTGGAAATCATAATCATTCTAGTTATAAATGCCCCACTAGAGATGGTGAGCATAATTCTCGAGGCTCAGTGTATGGAGCACCGTCCTCTTACGGTACTTCATACACCATACCTAAGTCTTATGGTCACTCTTCTTCACCACATTTACCATTTTCATATTCCTCTCTGGCCCCGTTTGGACCGAGGAGTAATGGAAAACAGTGTTTGTGTTGTCGTAGCACCGAGCACGCATTGAAAGATTGCGTAGAGTTTCAGCGCCAAATGGAGGAGGATGATGAAAATGATGTTCGTATCATTCCATCCACCTCTCCTTTGGGTGCTCATTCTGATGATATATTCGCAGTACCACCTTATCTATGGGGGACTACTGCGGATATCCCCATCAGACTTTCTGCTGATCGGTGTGACGACATGGTGGAGACTTCTCTCCTGGCGCATTCATCACTCCTTTTGGATTCACCCCTGGAGGAACCTGTGCACATTTTCTCTGATGATGTTATTACCCCTGTTCCTCCGCTTTCTTTGCAAGAACTCTCTGCACCTATTTTTTGTGAGTTGGTTGATGATGTTAGGCAGGAAGTTCATTTGAAGCATGAGGATGCGCCAAAGGGGGACGAGGACGTTATTCTCTCTGATGGGGAGTGTGACTCCTTGGAACATGATGACGCACCGAGGTGGGATGAGGAGGAAACCTTTTCTGATGAGGAAGTTTGCACCTCCTTATTGGATGAGGAGGTCCAACTCAACACCGAGAACCTTGAGCTTTCGGACTCCCCTCGCTACGACTCATATGATACTGACAGTGATCTATGCTTGGATCCTGCTGGGAGTGAGACCGGGATCACTCCCCCGATTGATTTTTATTTATGTTCTTCTTCCTCTTTATTCCTTGACCCCTCATCTTCATCTGAGCCTGTGTGGGTTGATTCTTCACAGGTACCTCAGGAGGACTTGGTGCATATTGCCCACGTCAATGATGAGAGCATCCTCTTATGTGAGGAGGTTGATTCCTCCTCCATAGTGGAAACCCCATTCATTGCCATATCCTCTTGCCGCCTCCCTGAAGACGACAGCTTGCTGGGCAAGGATGTTTTTGGTGAGATTTGTGAGGAGTACTCCTCCTCCTTTTCATACATTCTTTACCCTCTACCTGTGAGGAGCAGGTATTATTATTATTTAGGTAGAGGGGTGACTGTTCTATCTCCGTATCGGTACCCACTACCGACACGGATATTAGGCCAATTGTCTGTCCACTTCTCCTTCCATACTCCCATTAGCTAGATATTTTCAGGTTTGAATAAGTCGTGCTGGGATGACAATAACCCCAGTAGTTATCTTATCTTTTCTGGCATTTTTTTATTTTATCTAGTTTAGTTTAGTTAGTGATATTTCATTTTAGTATGTACATTTTCTTTTATTTTTGCGGAGCTCACCCCTGCAGGTCCTTCTTCTAGATGGGGGATGCTGCAGCTTTTTCTTGGTTTACATGCCAATCTTCTGGTATGCTCACTACTGAGCATTGGGTACTCTCTTTCCCTAGACTTCATTTTGAATTTCATGGTTATATCTTGTGTTGGATTGTTTAGAGTAAGTCTGGGGGAGAGCTGCTTCTCGTTACCCACTGTGCACGTACATGTTGCATTGCATACTAGAAGTAACTTTATCTCATTTATTTAGAATTGCTCAGCATTACCGCATACCACATCACCCACTTGAGCGCGTACTCATCTGTATGCGTGCTCTGAGTTGAATTTAATTCTTCTACATATTTTGGAAAGTCTAGGTGCTGGCTTAGGACTATGTAGCGGAGTAAAATGTTGACTCCAGTAGTGCTCCTAGTCGAGTGCTCGGCTGCATTGGAATTTGTGCAGATTAGACTTCTTTTTATACTTATGGTTTTATATTTTTCTTTTAGTGTAAATGTTGCTTACTCTACTCAAATGGTGAACCTGGTGTGAATCAAACGGTAGCATAGGGATGTGTGTAAACGATCGCTAGACTCGTATTGCTTGAGTCGGGAGAAAGGAGAATCTTTCTCGGTGGCTAGAACTTGTCCCAAGCGATTCTTGAAACATTGGCATAGGATAGTTCTAGTGCGTGAGAATGACGTAGGCCGTATTTTGGCCCGGTTGAGCCTTTGTGCCATTCCTGATATCGTCTACCCTTGCTATCCCCTTTGTGCCTACCCCATTCTTTTGGTTCAGCTCCACTATTGTTCACCAAAGCCTAAAATCCAATCCTAGTCGCACACCCAGATGCAAGCACTTTGTCTAAATTTTAAATTGGTAGTGTTGATTGTGGAAGTACAATGTGAAAGTGTGGATGTGCATCTTTGAAAATTTGCTGAAATCACTAAAGCAAAGAAAAAAATGAGAAAAAGAAAAAGAAGTGAAAAAAAAGAAAAAAAAGATGAGCTTAATAGAAAAATCTTTGTATAAATTTATGATTGGGAGTAGGCGCCGCACACACCCATGTTGTTAAGTTCAAGTCTGGGGGTGTGGTGTACCCGCGTGTTTGTGTGGTGCTTGAGGATAGTTTTCATGTTTGCTCATTTGGGTTTAGGTGTGCTCAGCCTTCGTGTTTATCTTTGTTTACCTCACCGTAACCCAAGCCTCATCTCTAACCTAAAGTCCTACCGACTCACACTATGAACCAATCCAGTGTCGTGGAGAGAATGTGACCGGGCGAGCCTATGGTCACTGACACCGATGGATTTCGGTGGAGTTTGTCCGACACCCCAATCTTGAGCAATGCTCATCTCAGCGCTTAGTTTACTTTCTCCGTATGCGTGACCGGATGATTCACCGTAGTTCACCATTTTGAGTGATTGTAATATGCTTTTACTCTTTTAGAGATCTATAAACTCTTTGTGTGTAATGAGAAACCTTCTCTATTATTTTTCTTATGCACATGAGCATGCGACTTCGCATGGTACTCTGTATTATAATTTTGAGCCATCTACATTCCTTTCCCCGTTTGCTTAGAATTTGTTTGCTCGGGACGGGCAAACAGGTAAGTCTGGGGGTGTGATGAGTCCCATTTATATACACTTTTATGGACTCATCCAGGATAGTTTTCTCGCATATGCACTTCACTTACTACTCATAAATGCTTCTATTGATCACATTTCGTCATTCCTTGCTAAGTGCAGGCCCGTTGTGGTGTGCAATTGCATGCTTTATTGTTGGGGGCAAGCACAATGTGCTCCCCATTCTTTTTATGCTTTTATACTTGTGTTGGAGGTGTGTTCCCAGCGTTTGGATGTGTTGTGCAGGTGGGCAGATCGTTCATATAGACCAGAATTCATCCTGTATGAATCGCACGGTCGTGCGTTTTCTTAACGCACGATCGGATGCGCTCGTGCGTTATGATCGGCCGGTCAATATGGTGATCTGCCCTGCTCGTGCCTTTTCTTCATGCACGGTTGGCCTCAACCGTGCGCGAACAAAACGCACGACCTCCTATTGGTTGCCAGATTTCGAGTTTTCTGAATTTGCCCATGCATTTATACGCACGGTCGGCTTCGATCGTACGTGAGTAAAATGCACGGGCGCGACTGCTTCGTCTTCCTGGCATTTGTTTTCGATTAATTTTGCACAGTCCACGCACGGTCGTGTGTTCGACCGTGCGGGACCAATTTTTGACTATTTCTCTATGAAAGCTGCAGACTTCGCCCTAGACCGCATCGATCTTCTTTCCCGCGCCCAAGAGCTCCAGTTTCTCCCTTTTTCGCCGCTCCATCGCCGCCCACCTTAAGGAGGAGCTCCGGCCACCATTTCCTTGCAAATCTAAAGCCGGAGCATCCTCTCGGCCACCTCCATCATCCAAGTGCTTCAAGGAGAGGATTCCACCCTCATCTTCATCGCCAAGCAATGAGTTCTTCGCATCGGACGTGGCCGGATTGTAGTTTACCGGAGAAGACGGGTCCATTGGGAGGAAGTGACAACCCTCCTCTACCCCGGACAATAGTTGGGACCGAGCTAGGATGCGGATTGACAACCCGACGATTCCTACCGAGAATCTACAACAAGCCTCCGGATTCTGTTGTATCTCTTGCATTTTTCTCTACTTGTGTGAATGTATTTGGTTGTGTTCTTCATTTTATTGATGATGTTTTGCTATAAACATATTTGCTCTTCATGATAATTCATGTTTATGAAAATGATGTTGTATGTTTATTAGTCACTAGAGGTGCGCCACCAAATCCACTCCACCCTCCACTTCATTCCGCTAGCCTACTCGCCCATTCCGTGTGCCTACTCTTCCATCCGCCAAGATAAGCGGTGCTAACGGCCCGTGTAATCCACCTCGACTCCGCCGGTGTGACTCACTCCATCTGTGTGCCTACTCTTCCATCCGCCTAGCGAAGCGTGGCATAGCGGCCCGTGTAATCTATTCGCCTAACGAAGCAGTGCGCTCAAGGCCTGCACAGTTCGATTCCACACTTACCACTCCATCCGCTTGCCTACTCGTCCATCCACCCTTACGAATCGGTGCATAGCGGCCCGTGTAGTTTTCCATCCCGCTTGGCAAAGCATTGCATATCGGCATTGCATAGGAGTAGTTGTAGTTGTTTTTCTTTTATTTTCCATAAACCAAATCACCCCCCTTTCGCATCCATCCGACCTAAAGGACTTCAATCTCAAGTCCTTCCTCAATAGTTAACTCCACCTTACTGTGTTCCTTCGATATTCGATACTTGGGGATCCACTCCTACATTTTATATTACTTGAACGATCGGTACACTGCCATTTCGTGCCGCAGTCTAGCTACTGCCTATAGCGGTGTGCGAGATTTGCACATCACTCAGCGGTTTTGATAGCAAACCTACTGAACTTACTTCACACCTTGGTATGACCTAACCCTGCATGGTCATGTGATAAAATGGGGTTTATCAAATACAACTTGTACTTAGCACTGAGTGTTAACCTTCTTCAAATTAAAGGAACATTGAGGGTCATTTTCCCAACATTCTTCCCCTATTTGAAGAAGGTTGAACACTCTCAAATGCTAAAGTACATAACCCATAAATTCTTGACATGTAGCTTCACTACAAAGAGTTCATCATATCATGCTCATTGCATCAGAAATATTATAACATATAATGTTTATGAAAGTCATATTACCACAGAGTTTAATCAATCCAACATCATGATTTGATAAACATGACAATGCAACACATATAAATTTAACCAATAATAATAGGATAAAATTTAGCTAAAGCTCATATTAGCTTTAAGACATAAGGTGATTACTTCAACAACCCATTCTTTAGCAATTCAGATAGGGTAATGAATCATAGTTCAATTTGC
The DNA here is from genome assembly GCA_033032865.1 of Dactylorhiza incarnata. Classification (NCBI taxonomy): domain Eukaryota; kingdom Viridiplantae; phylum Streptophyta; class Magnoliopsida; order Asparagales; family Orchidaceae; genus Dactylorhiza; species Dactylorhiza incarnata. The sequence goes on from JAWHQI010000043.1 coordinate 2,015,478, forward strand.
ATTCACATATTCATAAAACATTTCAGACAAATTATAGTTCAATTTACATCCAGCCATTCATAAGACATTTATACATTCATTTAGAGTTTTCTTTTCTTAGAAGAAGAGCACTCAGGAATGTCAGCAACTGCTTGTTTTCCTTTAGCTGAGGACAGTTGGTATGCTGCGGCATCCATGTCTTCAGCAACCACTTCTTCTTGTGTTGGGAGCTCCTTATTTTCAGCATCCATGTTCTTAGCAATCACTTCTTCTTGAACTGGAAGCTCCTTATCCTTCAGCAGCTACAACCATGTCTTCAGGGAGATTTGTGGCTGTGTCTTTTTCAGCATTTGCAACTTCAATCTCAGCTATTTTCCTTTTGTTCTCTTACCTTTGGAAATACAGATATGGCTTTGGGATGTATCTATAAGGCATTCTTCTTGGGTTATCTTTTCTTACCAAATTAGCTTTGAATACTCTTTCTCTTCTTATAATTCTCTCTAAATGCTTTATCCATTCTTCTGATGGATAGAGCTTATCAATGTCTTTTCCAATTTGACCATGGCTTAGCCAGGCATTTAGTATTATTTCTTTGGAGTCATCACTCCAATACTCATAATCAGGGTCTCTATTTTGCACATCCCTTTGCCTGGCCATGTATTCTTCAGTCAGCAATACCTGTTCACTTTCTCTTCTCTTTTTCAATCTCTCATTCTGGGCAATTACTTGTTGATGTGGGAAATCCCAATCTTCTACCTTATTAACATCTAAGAGAGGAAGATTCAGTGCCAGCCTTGTACCTTGTAGAACCTTATGGGTAAGGTCAGAATTTATATTAACATTTGTGTCCTCCCCCTTTCTGGCTTCTTCATATACTTGTTGATGGAGGTCTTGCTTAGCTATTGTTATGGTGCCAGATAGGGTTTGGAAAACATTCTCAAAATCTGCTTGAAGTTCATTTTTAAGTTTGACTACCTCAGCATTCAGTTGGGTAGCAGTGAATGTTTCAGCAATGGATTGGAATACATTTGCAATGTCAGTGTTCAGCTTCTCCTTGTTTCTGCCAGCTTCTTCATTCAACTGCAATGCTGTTGAGTATACATACTCTTGGTTGTGATTTGCTGACTCTTCTATCACTTCATCTGTCTGGCTGACAAAATTTGTGACATATGTTATGTCTTGTTCAGATAGCTGGAGGTGTTTGTCCATAGACCTGAGAATGGTATTCTGAGATATTACTGTCTTTTCAGCTAGGTCAAACCATTTGGTCATTTGCTTGTTCAACATTCCAGTGTTCTCCTTAATCTCCTTGACCTCAGGAATTACTTCAGTCTTCACATTCATGATGGACTGATCAATATATGCTTTAACTGTGCTAACTGATTGGTCAACATAAGTCTTCATGGAAGGGAGATGATTCTGTAGCATCAGGTTAATTTCATTGAGAATATTCTCATTTGATGAAGTGGAGGTGGATACTTGTGGATCAGGGATGATTGGGGCTGGGGGCCTATGTGAAGTATAATTTGCACTGCAGGTTCAGGCATTACTGCAGCTGGAGTATCCACCTTCTCAGCAAAGGTTGCTATATCATCAATATGATTTGGAGGGACTCCATCATTATCCATATTATCCATGTCAGCATCATCATGGTCTGATTCCTTCCCCTCAGGTAGATCAACTTGATCTGATGAGTCCAGGAATTCTGGGACAATAATTTTGGAGTCAGATTTAATGAATTAATAATACTAAGGTTGGGTTTCTAGGGATTACCAAGAACATCATCTTTGTTAGCTGATGACTCTTTTGCCTTCTCCCGCTCAGATGGGGCATCAGATGGGCCTTGCTGGGGTAAGTCCCAGAGAGCTGGGGAGTCATCAATGTTATTTGATATTCTTCTTTCAATATCTAGTATTATTGTATCAATCTTACTTTGTAAGTCCTTAGGAGAAGGAACTATTGGATCGGTAGACGCCCTTAGGGGGGGTGAATAAGGGTTTTAAAACTTTTTCTTATATTATGAATATCTTGAAATAATAAGTGATTAAGAAGGTGAGAAATCAAACAAAACAATTGAAATAAAGTAGAGACATGCTTTATTAATATGAAATATGGTTTTACAAAAGTTGATTTTCTATAACACTAGAAATCGGTGGCGAATAATAATAAACTCCTTTTATTTTCTCTCCCGACTCGCATCCCCACGAACCGGTGGCCCTAGCCTATCCTTCCCCAGATTCGGCCTCAAGCCGCTCTAGCCAATCCAACCCCAGATATGGCCTTGAGCACCCCCTAGACCTAACCTAGATCTAGTTGACAACACGAGGCAAATTTCAGCCCTAATTCCTACCCAGACCTAGTCGCCAACATGAGACGAATTCTCTAACGGTTTACAAAGAATATAAAATGATAATAATAAAAACTCCCTCTTGAAGAACTTCTGAAGTTGGAGACGATGATCCGCTTTAGGATAAGCGTTGTTGAAGTGGACGTCGTTTGGATTCGGCGTGAAGAAGTCCTCCTTCAGAAATTCGCAGAGCTTTGGTGGGAGATCAACTTTTGGCCAAATCAGGCTCTGGAATTCTAGCACTCAGCCTCTTTCTCCAATGGTTGTATGAAATGAGAGAAGAGGGGTCCTATTTATAGCCTCAGCGCTAGCACCTGCGCTATCTCATATTAGGACATATTCTGCGCGGGGGAATCTTCAATCCGAGGAAACATTTATATCTTGCCTCTTGTGCATCGCGCTACCGCCTGCGCTATCCGCTACCGCCTGGCGCTAGCGCCTTCTAAATGTACTCCCGGGATTGCGCTAATCATCGCTAGCGCCGGGCGCTATGTGCTACCTCCGGCGCTAGTGGGCATGTTGGTATTATTGTCCCAATTTTGGGGGCAATCTTCTTATGTCATCCTTGAGTCATATGGACCTTGTTTCCTGCACACTTAAACACACAAGATCAAATACACATAGGATTTGTTATTCTCAAACCTAGGAGATGCGAAAGACCATATTCCAACAACTCCCCTTTTGATAATAACAAATCCATTAATGATAAATCAGAGCATTATTATATAAGCATGATGAAACCTACTTGTGTGTGTGTGTGAGTGATGACTTAGGATAATTATTGATTTTAGTGTTTATAATTGCTCCCCCTAAATACATGCTCCCCCTAAGTGAATGCTCCCATAATATGTAAACTATCATCTTAATTAATCATATTTTGATAGCGGATTTTATTTATCATGTTAGTTCTCCCCCTTTTGTTATTAGCAAAAGTGGGTAAGGAAGCAAAACATAATTTTTTTTATAATAAGATGAAGGCATGATCGAGCTTTGAGAGAGAAGAAAATGATAAGGAGTTTTTAGAATAATTTTCATAGAAATAAATCAGAGTTTTTAGCATAAGTATGTTCATAGAATTAAATCAGAGTTTTTAGCTGTAAAAGGAATAATGTAAATTTTACCATGCAAGTCTACCAAAGAAAATTTGAGTTGGAAAACTTGAGATAAGCATGAAAAGAATACAAGGTAAATGTAATATTGCGGAAGACTTATATATAAAAATACAACAAACATCTCTTTGTAAGACATGATGATTCAAAAAAAATGAAAAAAATTGTTTTTGTAAATCATTTTTCTTTGAAAAGATTATCATGAAGTAACCAAGCATGAAAGAGATGTATGGAAAAAAGAGACTACTATAATGTTATTCTAATTCATAAAGTCAAAACATACCAAACACTGTAGAGAGCATGCTAGGTTATCTAGTGCATTTAGATATAAAAAAGTATTATAGAATTAGCATTAGAATCCAATACTCATGAGAAGAAGTATTATGGAAGATAATGATGTGCACATAAGTGTATTTTGAAACAAAAGTAAACAAATGTTATAATAAAAAATACAAGACATATGTAGAGTAAAGTGCATAATAAAACACAAATAAGATTACTTCCACACACTTTTTATGCATAAACAATGTACAACTACCAAGGTGCTTTGCACACACAATGCTCATTAATACTTATCAGGGTGCAAAGTAGTGCTTGGGGATCACACAATTTTATTTTTCAGTCTGGTTTTTGATCCGGTGTACTTAAGAATAAGTGGTTTTTAAAAAAATGAAGGTTTGCACAAGACACTTTACTAATCTTTCCAAGGTGCTCAACCTCACAACGCTTATTAAGACTTATCAGGAGGTTCAAGTAGTGCTTGGTGGAGTTATCTTTGTCAATTTATTTCATGATTTTTTTATACAAAGTTCTCCGATTACACTTGATTTGCAAACCAATTGAATTTTGAAAGTACAACCACTTTTCTTTATATTTAATAGTGCAAATAAATGTAGTATAGGTAAGATACTTGTGCAATTTTAATTTATTGTACAATTACAATACATTAGCAAGCATCTTTAGATTAAAAAACACATGTAAACTTAGCCAAAAAGCGAGTGAAGAAATATCATTATCAACCATAAAACATTTACTCATACTTAGATGCATGCTAAGCTAAGTTCTACACTACTTTTACAATATAATTGATGCACATATTAATAGATATATCAAAGCATGATAAGAACAATGTTCAAAGTAGTTTGACAAGATAAATTGGAACATTGTAGAAGTTCTAAAGATAGTTTAAAACATGCTTGATATTCACAATAAATTCCATACAGTTTTTTTTGTTAGTTTTTGTGTTTTATATTTTTGTATTTGATTTTTGCATTTAGAAATAGAATTTAAACTAATGAAAAAAAAGAGTAAAGGAAATATTTTTGTAATTTTGGCTTTTGTAATTTTTTTTTATTTTAATTTTTAAAAATCAATTCAAAATAGAACTGAAAAACTATGTAGTACATATACTAAAGCATAATTTTAGGGATTTTATAAAATTTTAAAAAATACACAAAAGCAAAGACAAGTGATACCGTCCGCGCTAACGATAGCGCTGGTGCTGGCGCTGCTTTAGTTAAATCTCCTTTCCCTTGTCATTTCGGCCATTACCACTGAAGCTCTCCCAAAAACCCTAGCAGATAACGTAGCCCACTCATAGATCTAAGGTAAATCTTCATCATTTTTTATGATTTTTGTTTTAAACTTTGATTTTGATGTTGAAGATGAAGATATTTGAAGTTATCAAGTGGTTTTAGATGCTAGATCTACAATGCTTGATTCTTTTATTTTTGAAGAGAGAACCTAGAACAAATCTTCATAATTTTTATGATTCTTGTTCTAAATATTTGATTTTCATGTTTGTGATGAAGATTTATGAAAAAAAACTTTTGATTTTGATGATGGATCTAGAAGTAGGTTACAAAATCTTCAATATTTTTATACTTTTGTTTTTCATTTTTGAATTTTTATGAAGATTTCTAGTTTTGATTTTAGTTTAGATTACGTGGGTTTCTTGGATCTAGTAATTTGAGAAAGTTAGGATTTGGAAAATTTTTATAGTAGAGAAATCTTACCATTTTAGATTAGAGGACTAGCGTCGGCACTACTGCAGGCGCTAGTGTTAGCGCCGGGTGCTAGTGCTAGAGCTGGCGCTAGTGATTTTTGCTTAAATTTTAATTTCTCTTATAATGTGGCAGATGGCTCCTAGATCAAAGGGGATGAAACACGCATGACTAGCCGTGGAGGCAGCAATAGTAGATGTCCCATATTACGTGGAGTTTTCCATGCCAAGACACCATCACATCATGCAACTGTTCGCAACCTCCAAAGTGTTGAATGTGTTTCTTTCGAAGGGGTTTCCTTTAGAGTCAGTACGGGAGTTCTATACGCACTTGGAAGACCCATCACAGACTGATCTGGATGGAGGAGTGTGGTCACAGGTGCAGGTACAAGTGGTGACTATCACCCATGAAAAACCGAGGGCCGTGTTTGGATTGATAGAATATCCAGATCGGTTGGAGATAGTTGAGAAGTTTAGGGTAGATAGAGATTGGACTAATGTGAACTTGGTACTACATAATAGGGCATGCAAGAGTCTGATCACCACTCTGTCGACACTTACAGTAGATGCCCTAGTAGTACAAGATGTATTACGCCATACTATTATGCTGAAGTTAGGTGATACAACGAAGGTCATATCACAACTTAGCTATGTCTCCTATTTCATTTTGGAGGAGGAAAAATTTGACGTGGCTGACTTGTTACTCTCCTTGATTCGTTACTCATACAAGTTGCATCAACCTTCCCGCCAAAGATATAACAACTTGCCTCTTGGTGGCATCATACAAAGGGTCATTCAAATGATGTACCCTTTTGTTGAGATTGGTTTTTATCTTATGGATTGCTATCCTCCTATCTACAGTACCTCACACTTACGAGCTACATCCCTCCCAGATGATCGATCAACATCTACTCGACCACCACTTCGGCGAGGAGCGTCAGCCCGAGAGACACAGGATGGTTCATTTGATCAATTTCGAGATGATATGGGAGAACGGATGACACGGGTTGAGGAGGATATATAAGAGGTAAAGAAGGATGTGTCCAGCATGAAAAAGATGTTGAAATTTATGATCAAGGCCTTAAAGTTGAAGCCGTCATCGCCAGAAAGAAGGGAATGGGATAGCCCTGTAGGGATCCACCAAGAGATTCTATTCGGCGAACACGCAGATGACGGTCACCAAGTCCAAGTGTGGAAGAGGTATATGAGGAAGAGTAGTGGAATAGAAAGGACCTGAGGGTAACTAAGTTTTTAGTTTTGTAATAATACAGGAATTTGAACCTATGTTCTTGGTTACTGTCTGCTAGCGCCGGCGCTACCTGCTAGTGCTAGCGCTATTTGTTATATTTACTTTTATTGTTTTTGGATGTTGGCTATCTTTATCTGGTCCTTATTTGGTAGTTTTATTTTTGAAGGTTTTGTTTTATGTTTTATTTATAAATTTGAAGTCATATGAAGTGGAGATGTTTAAGCAATTTTAAGATCATAAGAAGTAGCATATGTTTGAAATCGTATGACTTGAGATTTTAATATCACGTAGAAGATTTTGAATTCAATTTATGTTGATGATATATGATGTATATATATACAATGAGTTTAGGAAGAGTAGATTGGTCATTAGAAATAGAGGGCATGACTTTAAAATTTGATAATTTGATTTATAAATCTTTAAGTGATAAATTCATGTGTTTATATGATGACCAGACCATGATAGCAAAAAAATATAACAAAACAAATAAATTAAGGCATATCATGAAGTAGTAATTTGTATATTTTATTTTAAAAATATTCTACTTCATGCATTTGGTTATACCTAATGAATAAGAGATTTAGGTATCCAAAGGGGACCAAGTGTGGTGGTTCCTTTGGGTACCCAAATATAACGTGTAGGTTTGTGGTAGATATTAATGAATGTGTCCTTTCATGTGAAGTTAATGTTTCAGTTTTAATTTTGGGCTTCCATTCAAATCTCGGTTTATTGTTATTCTGATGCATCAAATTTCTATTGTGATTATCTTTATTTTGAAAATTATAATTCGAAGTATCGTTCATAGGAAATTTGTGTAGTTTTATCTTTAAGTTGGGAGAAAACTGATTTTGTAAATAATGGTGATTTTGATTTTGATTTACAAATCCTTTGTGTTCCTTAATCTCATTATTAAACTTAGTTAAGATGTTCATATTCATATTCAACTTGTTTTTAGATATAGTTTGATATTGTGATTTTGTATTTATAATTTTCATAAGCAAGTTGATTTTTTATTTTAATTCATCATTCTTGTTCTTTAGATTTTGCCTAGCTTTATTATAAGCTATTGTGCTATTTTTAAGAGTAGAAACAATAGAGTCAATATGATTTTGATAGTCATTTCTAAATTCCTCAAATGTTTCATCCACCTCTTTGATTTCAATTTTATAACTTTTGCATGTAGCACAATCACTTTTCAAAGATGAATTTTCTAAAGATAATTTTTCATTTTGTTCTTTTACAATTAATAGTTCTTTTTCAAAATCCTTGAATTTTTCATTAATATTTTTACAATCAAAACAAGGTTTTAAGATTTCAATTTTTGGGCAAGATGGAGAAGCTATATCATATTTGAATTCTGAATTAGTTTTTAAACTTTTATTTTCTAAACGTAATTTTTATTAGCAATTTTTAATTTCTTCATTTTACGTTTAGCAATTTTTAGTATATGGAAATAAGAAGAATGATTAGACTTTCTTACAGCGCTATCGGAAGAGGCAAGATGTGAACATGAAGTTCCTTTTTCATTTTCTACGTCTTTCTCCTTTATAGATGAAATTTCATCTTCTTTTTCTCTTGATGTATTGTTCTCATTGTCTAAGACACTTTCCATGATTTTGCTATGAGAGAGATCTTCTTGAATAGTGGTGAATGCTTGTATGTACATCTCCTCCTGTGTTTGTTCCATACCTGTGAGAGGAAGATCATACATTTCTTCAAGAAATTTCCATATCTTTTATGCACTAGAAAAACAGTATATTAATTTGGAAACTTCATTTGATAAACCATAAAATAAATAGTGTTTGGCTTTTGCATTTAGACGACGTTCCTTTTTATTTGATTCATCCGCTGGTCTAATTATTGCTAAATTCTATGCTTCAATATATATAGTTTTAATAAAATTTTCAATTAAAATTTTCCATCCTTTATAATTTTTTCCTTTAAATAAAGGTGGTTTAAGAGATTTTTCTTCTTCATAAAAATTTACCCCACTAGTAGAATCGAGATCATGAGACACCATTATTCCCGGTTGTTAAGCCGATTGGAATAAAACCCCTCTGATACCACTTGTTGGATCGGTAGGCGCCCTTAGAGGGGGGGGGGGGGGGTGAATAAGGGTTGTAAAACTTTTTCTTATATTATGAATATCTTGAAATAATAAGTGATTAAGAAGGTGAGAAATCAAACAAAACAATTGAAATAAAGTAGAGACATGCTTTATTAATATGAAATATGGTTTTACAAAAGTTGATTTCTATAACGCTAGAAATCGGTGGCGAATAATAATAAACACTTTTTGTTTTCTATCCTGACTCGCATCCCCACGAACCAGTGGCCCTAGCCTATCCTTCCCCGGATTCAGCCTCAAGCCACTCTAGCCAATCTATCTCCGGATATGGCCTTGAGCACCCCTTAGAACTAACCTAGATCTAGTCGCCAACATGAGGCGAATTTCAGCCATAAGTCCTACCCAGACCTAGTCGCCAACACGAGGCGAATTCTCTAATGGTTTATAAGGAATATGAAATGATAATAATAAAAACTCTCTCTTGAAGAACTTCTGAAGTTGGAGATGATGATCCGCTGTAGGATAAGCATTGTTGAAGCGGACGTCGTTTGGATTCGGCGTGAAGAAGTTCTCCTTCAGAAATTCGCAGAGCTTTGGCGGGAGATCAACTTTCAGCCAAATCAGGCTCTGGAATTCTAGCACCCAACCTCTCTCTCTAATGGTTATCTGAAACGTGAGAAGTGGGATCCTATTTATATCCTCAGCGCTAGCTCTACCGCCGGCGCTATCTCATATTAGGACATATTCTGCGCGGGGGAATCTTCAATCTGAGGAAACATTTCTGTCTTGCCTCTTATGCTCCGCGCTACCGCCTGCGCTATCCGCTACCGCCTGGCGCTAGCGCCATCTAAATGTACTCTCAGGATTATGTTAATCATCGCTAGCGCCGGGTGCTAGGTGCTACCGTCGGCGCTAGTGGGCATGTTGGAATTATTGTCCCAATTTTGGGGGCAACCTTCTTATGTCATCCTTGAGTCATATAGACCTTGTTTCCTGCACACTTAAACAAACAAGATCAAATACACATAGGATTTGTTATTTTCAAACCTAGGAGATGCGGAAGACCACCTTCCAACAGGAACTTTGTCCTTGTCAGATTTGTCTTCATTACATCCATCTTGATCATTGATACCATCCATGGGGGATGGCTCTTGTTGATGCTTTCCCTCAGATGGAGCATTCAGCTGGCCTTGGGGAGCTGTGTTCCACATAATTTAAGTGTCATTAGTGACAAACTTAGTTGTTTGGCTATGGTAAAATAATATTAAAATTAATGTAGAGTTTAAGGATTAATTACCAGGGGTACTGTCTAAGTCCAAGTCCTGTGGATGGACATTGTTAGGAGGCAAGTCATCCTTATCAGGAATGTCATGTGATCCAAGATCAGCACCAGCATATTCACCTTTATTGAGTGATCAGACTCATAGCTTGACATAATCAGTCTGGGTTTCTTTGTGGATTTGGATGCCTTTTTCTCTTTTCCTTTTGCCTTTAGTGGGCTGACTCATGGGAAGCACCGTGGTAAACCTTTCTAATGTTTTGATATCCATTCTCTTGAGATAGTGGAGGTTCGCTCCTTTGGATTTTCTAAGCTTGTCAGCGTTGGTTTGGAGTAGGTACAGAGAGAGAATTCTGCCCATGTTGGGTGCCTGTAGGCATTCCTTGATTCTTTGAAAGATGACTTCTCCCCAAGAGGTTTTCCTTTTCAGTATTATCCTTGTCATGAGGTCAAATATGTAATGTGAGATTGTGTCATGGGACCCTGGTTTGCAAAGAATGGCTTTTCCCACAATACCTGATAAAAGTTTTCCCTTTTGGTTGAAAAATTTCCTCTTCAATGATCCAGTTTTGGCATCATTGTACTCAGTCCATTTCTGAGCCTTTTTCTTGTCTTTCTCAGAGATGTCTTCCTCCTCACTTGGACTGCAGGATGGAAGATGTAAGGCTTTTTGTAGTTTTGCAGAGGTTATCTTGATTTTATCTTGTCCAATCTTTGACTTGAGGGATGACTTGGATGTGGATAACTTAGCATTTCCAAACCATTCTAGAACTTCAATTCTGAGAATGACATAGGGTTCAGATAGAAGAAATTCCAGGCCTTGGTCTTCTAGGAGTTGAATCACTCCCTTAATTTCTTCTGGAGCATGGGCAAACCTATTCCTAACTATTTCATATCCTTCAAGAATATCCTTAGAGCTTTTGGGAGGCATTGTTGTTGTAGAAGAAGGCGCTGGGACGGAAGGGGTTCATCTCAGCGGCTAGGAAAGAAAAGTCATGTACCTCTTACTGATTAAAGATTATTTATTTATATGGCTTAAGTCTATGTTAAGATTAACCCTAATCATTAGATTTAATTGCTCTTATAGTTGTAAGTAGAGTTGGATAAATTTGGGGTTACATTTAGACAAAGTATTATGAAACCATCACGTCTCAGCGGAACCGCCAAGACGACAACCTAAACACTGAGACAGGGCACTGTCATCCGCTGAGACAGTTTTAGCTGTCTCAGTGGTTCCGCATAGACTTTTCTCAGCTGTCTCAGCGGCTCAGCTGAAACAGACTTGTCTATTTTAGCTGATCTCATTACCTGATCATTAACCCTAGTGAGGTATGAATGTGCTGTGACCTAATCATGTTACCAGGAGTTGATGTGATATGATTTTGAATCCTAACTTAACATGTGACATCACATAGAAGAATTGAAAGAAAGAATTATTCAATGTTTAACATTCCTAGTTCAATCTTGAAGGAATTAAACTTGGCTTCATCCAATGGGTTGGTAAAGATATCAACAACTTGATTGTCAGCGAGAAGAAATTTAAGGCAGATGTCTTTACATTCAACATGTTCTCTTATAAAATGATATCTTATCTCTATGTGCTTAGTCCTACTATGTGAGACAGGATTCTTAGCAATAGAGATAGCACTGGATGAGTCACAATAGAGAGGAGACTCACTTACCTTAAGGTTGTAGTCCTCTAACTGATGTTGAATCCACAATAGTTGTGCACAACAACTTCCTACAGCAATGTATTCAGACTCAGCAGTGGATATTGCCACACTTGTCTGCTTTTTGCTGCTCCAAGATATCAACCTTCTTCCAAGGAATTGACAAGTGCCACTTGTGTTTTTCCTGTCTTCTTTGCAGCCTGCAAAATCTGCATCTGAAAATCCAGTTAGTTCAAAATCATTGTTCTTAGGGTACCAAAGGCCAAGATGTAGGCTGCCTTTAAGGTATCTCAAAATCCTCTTTCCAACTGAGTAGTGAGATTTCTTAGGGCAAGCCTGGTACCTAGCACACACACATGTAGCATACATAATATCTGGTCTACTAGCACTTAAATACAATAGGGATCCAATGATGCACCTGTACAGGGATTCATCAAAGGCTTTGCCCTTCTTATCCTTGTCCAGGTAATGTTGGACCCCATGAGAGTTTTCATGATGGAAGCTGATTCCATCCCAAACTTCTTGAAAAACTCTCTAGTGTACTTGGTCTGCGAGATGAATATACCCTCATCAGACTGTTTCACTTGGAGGCCTAAAAAGTACTTGAGCTCTCCCATACTGCTCATCTCAAACTCTCCCTGCATGAGGTTGGCAAACCTTTTGCAGAGATTGTCATCCATAGATCCAAATATTATGTCATCAACATATATTTGGACTAGGAGACATTTGCCCTTTGTTTCCCTAAGAAATAATGTACTATCTATCATTCCCCTCAAGAACTTATTCTTGATGAGAAAGCTAGGCAATGTCTCATACCAAGCCCTAGGGGCTGTTCAACATATACCTCTTCCTTTAAGTCACCATTGAGGAAGGCTAATTTGAAATTCATTTGGTATACCTTGAACCCCTTGTGGGCAGCATAGGCAAGGAATAGCCAAATTGCTTCTAACCTTGCAACAGGGGCAAAGGTTTGATCAAAGTCTATTCCCTCTTCTTGTTTATAGCCCTTGGCTACCAATCTTGCCTTGTTCTTGATGATTATACCATTTTCATCCAACTTGTTCCTGTAAATCCATTTGGTGCCAAATATATTGTGTCCTTAAGGTTTTGGCGCCAACTTCCATGCCTTGCATCTTTTGAATTGTAGAAGTTCTTCTTACATTGCTTGAATCCAAAAGGTGTCTTGGTTGGCTTCTTCAAACTTCTTGGGCTCCATTTGTGATAAGAGGCACAAGAATAGGGCCTCATTATGAGCCCTGCTTCTGATCATTACACCTTGGTTCTTGTCTCCAATAATTTGTTCTCTTGGATGATCCCTTAGGTGTCTTACAGCTACAGGCAATCTGTCCTCAGCTTGCTATAATACTTCTACAGGTTCAGCAATGTCTTCAGCACCTTGGACATCTTCCTCTTCAGGAATTGTTGCATCTGTATATGCCTTGCTACTGCTGGGTATGTCTTGCACATACATCTTTTCCATGTCCTTCTCATTTCCTGTCAAAATAGAAGAGCTAGACTAGCCCTAATAGATTAGGCTGGTCTCATCAAATACTACATGCATAGACTCCTCTACAACATGAGTTTTCTTATTATACACTCTATAAGCTCTACTATGTGAGCTATAGCCAACAAGAACCCCCACATTGCATTTCTCTGCAAACTTTGTTAATTAAGATTTTCCATTGTTTAATATGTAGCATTTTGAACCAAAGATTCTAAAGTATGAAATTGTAGGTTGTTTGCCTTTCAGAATCTCATAGGGAGTAATTCCATAAACCTTATTGATGGAAGCCCTATTAAAAACATAACATGCAGTATTGACTGCCTCAGCCCAGAAGTATTCTGGGAGTGAGGAGTCACTAAGCAATGTTATTCCAACTTCTATCAAGGTTCTATTCCTCCTCTCAGCCACACCATTTTGTTGTGGAGTCCTTGGGGAGGAGAACTCTTGGGTGATACCATATTCTTAACAAAACCTTGTCATGGCTTCAGATTGAAATTCTGTACCATGGTCAGTCCTAGTCCTGACCACAGCACATTGTAAGTCATTCTAAATAGCCTTGACATGATTTATAAAGACATTCAATGTATCTGATTTCTTCTTAAGGAAGAATACTCATGTATATTTTGAGTGATCATCAACAATCACCAAAGTATACAACTTCCCTCCTAGGCTCTGAATTGGCAAAGGACCAAACAAGTCCATGTGCAACAGATATAGACATATTTCAGTGTCTTTGGAGCCAATACTTTTAAAGGTGGCCCTTGTTTGCTTACCCATTTGGCAAGCATGACAGGGACCACCTTTAATACATTTTAAATTAGGACATTTCCTTACAAGGTTTTTAGAGAATAGTCTATACATTGTCTTGTAGTTAATGTGGGCAAGTCTCTTGTGCCATTGAACACAAAGAGACTCATTTTCATTAGCTACAAGACATATAGATGAAAGAGAATTACTGCATATAAAGTCTAAGCAATAAACATTACCACTCCTAGTGCCTGAGAGAATGGTCTCTAAGTCATTAGAATTTTTGATCAAGCACTTGTCATTGTGGAATTCAATGACATAGCCTAGACTACATAGTTGACTTATGCTCACTAGGTTGTGTTGCAACCCTTCAACATAAGCTACCCTTGTGATTGAAACTATGCCATTGGAGATCATACCATATCCCTTGGTGATTCCTCTTTCAGATCCACCAAAGATGACTTTAGGTCCATTCTTCACAGCTTTGTAGTCCTGTAGAAGATTTATGGTTCCCGTCATGTGCCTTGAGCACCCACTGTCTAAGTACCAAATTTGGTTGAGGCTGGTACTTGAACTAACCTACAAGGAGTTTAGTTACCCTTGGGAGCCCAAATAATCATGGGTCCTAGGTCCTTGTTGGCATGATGAAATGACCTCTCAACAGCTCCACTCTTTGCAGAAAGACTTTTCTTTGCACTTCGCATATTGGGATTTTACCAACAATCAATGGCAAAGTGTCCCACTTTACTACAACACCAACATTCATGAATATTGTACCTCCTCTTTTGAGCATTTCTTGATGAGAGAGCATCACTGTGCTTATGCTCAGGAGGGGAGACAACGACATTTTTCCTGTTTCTTTCAGCAATAATCTGGCTGAATGTTAACCTCTGTACAATCTTGTCACCCTTTGTCTTAATGACATAAGCTTGCTTTGGCTTGGAGGCCAGGCAAGATTTGATGGCATTAGACACTGAGCAAGAGGTCTTGTCTACAGGTTTTACAGCAGCCATGTTCTTTGCTGGACAGTGCTTCAAAGAACTTGCTTCCATACTCCAGAATGATGAGGCAGAAGTACCAAATACAAATGGTACAGGTTGGGCCATTTGAATTTCTTCATGGGGAGCCTTCATGGCACTCATTCCCGTGCTCTTTTTTTCACTATGGGAAGGAGTGGTTTCCTTCCTATAGGAGCTTGCATTCTTCCAGTGACCATAAATGCTTTCATGATCATACCTGTTAGAAGGAAGCAACACCTTCTGAAAGGTGGTATGAGGCTTAGCCTTGACCTTGCTCTTTTCTCCACTCCCTTCTCCAACTTCCATTTTATTGAACCCTAGTCCTCTCCTATTAGTTTGAGAAGAAAAGATGTCAATAATAAGATGCACATATTTGGGCTTGGAGAATTGAGCCACTAGTCCCTTTTCTTTCACAAGCTTCTCCTCAAGGTCTTTGATTACCTTGTTCTTTAGGGATATGGTGCTTAAATGCACAATTGTTATTCCCTTAAGATGGCTTATTTGTCTACTCATCTCAGCCACCATGGAGGGTGATTCAGTGCACTCTTTCTTATCCATCTTAAGGGAGGCAATTTCTTGGGCTTGCCTTTTGACAAGCTTCTTGATCTTTTTCAGAGCATCCAAGAGAGCACCATACTTGTTAATCAATTGATTGACATCTTCCTCAGATTCTGAATCACTTCCACCAATTGATGAAGGTGGTTCAAATTCTAGGCTTGTCTCATAATCAGTAGAGGAGATGGTGTGAATTAATACTTGTTCATTGTCAGTGTTGTTCTGACTGTCCTCCTCATCAGTGATGGCCATGAGGCCTAGCTAAATATTGCCCTCTTCATCCTCCTCTATATCACTGTCTGAATGTGATAGAGGGGCCCTGATTCCAATTCTGGCAGCAGGACAATCATCTTCCTTTTCTGCTGCAAACAGCCCAATATAGGCTTCTTCTTCAGCATCTGAATCTGAGGATGAGGATTCAGATTCACTCCGGCTTTTTCCTTTCTTTGCTAGGAAGGATTTTTCACCCTTCCTATCCTTTTGGTGGTGATATTTCTTGTCACCCTTTTCCTTCCTTTTGACTGGACATCCAGCTATGACATGTCCAGGCTTGTTGCAGCAATAACAAATGATGTTATTTGAAACATGTTTACTAGATTTAGAATCATACCTGTCACCCTTTGGGTGCTGCCTTTCAGATTTATTGTAGTCTTACTTGGAGTGTGAGGAGGAGGAGGGCTTGTTATTCCACTGCTTCCTCTTCATCATCTTCTTGAACTGCCTTGAGAAGGCAACAAACTCTTCATCAGATGAAGAGCTGTCTGAAGTGTTGTTCTCAGACTTATCTGATTTAGCACTCCTTGGAGGAAACACCATCCTGCCCTTGCTTTTCTTGGAGCTATCAGCCTTGAGAGCCACAGATCTATCCCTTGTATAAGCCCTTGTTGAGGTGTCCTCTTCCTTTCTTGCAGATAATTGCATCTCATAGGAGAGCAGCTTCACAAACAATGTATGAGTATGAGTTTCACCAAGCTTGGCCACTTCCCTAATGGCACATATTTTTGTGTCGCAGTCTCTAGTTAGAGATCTTAGGAACTTGTCATTCAGCTCATAGTCAGTGAACACTCTTTCATAGGTTCTTATTTCATTGACTATCCTAAAGAACCTTTCATAGCACATAGAAATGCTTTCCTGGCTCAGCTGCCGAAAGCTTCATATTCTTGGTTGAGGAGTGATTTTCTATCATCCCTCACCTCAGCTGTCCCTTCCATACACACCACTAAAGTATCCCACATTTCCTTGGTAGTTGTGCAGTGTACCAAGTTCTGAAATGTAAAGTCATCAATTGCATTAACAATTATGTTCTGTGCTCTTTTATCCATAGTGAATAAAGCCAGTTCATCCATGGTCAAGTCATTGAAGGCCTTGGCCACTCTCCTGGTTGGATCTATAGTGGAGGCGGTTTGAAAAGTGAAGGACCCTTGCTTTACTGTGATGTAGATCCTTGGGTCAGATGCTTCCATAAACAATCTAACCCTTTGCTTCCATATGCCAAAGTTTTCTTTGTTGCATATGGGCAACTTCATGGATCCCATCTCCTTCTACAATCCAGTGGAGGCCACTGGATTGAGATAAGACTATTTCTTTATAAGATCTGGTCAGACAGTTATGTCCTTCTTGACCAACCTCCCTCAGATACCACTTGATAGTTTGTTTAGGATGTAGTCTTAGTCACCTAGGGGGGGTGAATAGGTTTCTTTTTCTTTAGGCTATAAACTAGATGTTTTCTTATGTTATGTTAGTGATTATCAAGCATCCAGAAAACACACAAAGATTATAGAGGTTCCTCAAGACAGGGTGTCTTGAGTAGTCCTCTTTCCCCCTTTACCTTTCTAATAATGAGTTAGATAAGGCCAACACCTCCAAACTCAGCTCCAAGATCTTACAACACAGATCCCTCAGGACCTCTCAGGTTTTCACAAACCCTACTACAGGATCAACAGCCCTACCTCAGGCTCAACAACCCTACCTCAGATCACTCACTGATTCTACTCTCAAGCTGACCTCTTAGCTCTACTTCTCAGGCTAGACATCCCTACTTTCTCAGGCAAAGATGCCCTACCACTCAGAACTGTTAAGTTCCTATAGTAATAATAATGTATGATTACAAAAGAAGATATAATAAACTTAATCTTCTGGTGCATAACAACTGTTGTGGCAGTCTTGAATCTGGGATGAGTCCAATGGCCTCAACTTTGATTCTTCTGATCCTTTTCTTCAGAGAAAGAGAGATGATCAACTTGCTCTATCTTGAGTTGATCAAGATGAGCAATCTATTCTCTTCTTGCACCTTCAGGTAAACAGAAAGTGAATGCTTTCTTTGCTGTCGTCAATGGAAAAGTAATCTTGTTCTTCTTTTGTGTGCTGGAGAGTTGGAGAGAGTAAGAGTGTGAGAGAGAGCTTTTACAAAGCCCTAATTTTCTCTTTTATACTTCATAGATCTTCAACGGCTATCAGATGTCCTCTGACACAACATGGACGAGATTGGAGTACCATATCTTTCTTTTTTGTAGCTTGCGCCAAAAGCAAAACCCGCCAGTCCTTTTAAATCTATCTCAGCAGTTTGGCTGAGACAACTTCCAGTCTTAGTGGCTTCTTCTATCCCGTCCTAGTGGATCTGCTAAGACAGACAGTTGTCTCAGCAGTTTTCTTCTATCTGCAGCTCAGCTGGCCCAAACACCTTTTCAGTGGCCCTTGGCCTTGTCTCAGCGGTTCAGCTGAGACTGAGAGCTTGTCTCAGCGATTTTGACAGCAAACCTACTGAACTTACTTCACACCTTGGTATGACCTAACCCTGCATGGTCATGAGATAAAATGGGGTTTATCAAATACAACTTGTACTTAGCATTGAGTGTGAACCTTCCTCAAATTAAGGGAACATTAAGGGTCATTTTCCCAACAGTGCTTCTCTTGATCTGGTCTTGACACCCTAGGCTGAGTGTGACATCCTAAGACATCTAATGACCAGATTACCCTCACTATACAATGAGTAATTCAATCCTAAGAGATAAAATCACTTTTAGGTAATTTGTTAAGTTAAATCAAAGGGATTTTTCCCAATAATCTCCCCCTATTTACCTTAACAAATTTTAGAAATTGAATAAAGTGATTTTACTTATTTCTTTGCATAAATACACATAAATGCATACAAGACATCCTGGACATAAAAAATGAAATACATACAAGACAGCGTTGGTATATAGAAAGTAACATATTGTTTTTCACAGATCATTCTAATGTCAAGTAATATGTAGATATCCAGAGTTGTTTTTCTAGAGAAATATTTTCTTACAGAGTACCTCATTGCTCCTTCTCAGGGGTTTTTACTTTTCTTGTAAATACTTTTGAGGAGACATTCCTTGAGGCAATCTTCAACGGCTCATCATTTTCTTCAGTAGTGTCTTTGGGAAGCTCCCCCTGACTTTGTGCATTTATTTCAGCTTCCTGGGCAGCTTCCTTAGTTATCTGTGCTATTTGATCCAGTGGATTTTTATCCTGAATCTCATCCTGAGCTACAGCTGTGCTTACAACTGCCATTTCTGCATCTAGATCCCTTTGAACATCTGCCATATCTTTGTCAATTATCTCCCCCTGAACAAATGGAAGGTCACCTTGATCTGCTGCTTTTCTTTCTACTTCATTCAGCTTCTCTATATGCTCCCCCTGAATCTGTGCATCCTGAAATGTGGTCATTTTGTCAGGAGCAGACTCATTATCAACATTCCTTTTACCCTGTTCACTCATATCAAGATCAGGTCTTTCTTCCTCTAAGATATTCTACTCCTTCTTGACCTTGCTGGCCTGTGAGGTTAAGAATTCTTTTGTGACCATGGAGGAAGATATAAAGTCCTTTAGGCTCTGGAGAGTTCTTTTAAAAGTTAATAGCTCAGCCTCCATTTGAGAGTATTTTCTATCAAATCTTCTTGCCTGAGACACCTCTTAATCTGCAAATGTGGAGGAGGCAATGGCCACAACTTTGGAAATGATTTTCTCAAGATCAATTGTGGGTGGATGAGATGTAGAGGGAGGAGGTGATGGAGGGAGCTCTTCCTGGATAGGGGAGAGAGGATGGTAAACATCAGGTGAGAAGTGAATTGATGGTGGTGGAGGTGGAGCAGGCTGATGATCTGGAATGAGGTTGGATGGTAGTTGATAGGTTAGTTGAGGAGATGGCTCAGGTGCTGAAGTGAATGAGATCTGTTGTTGTTGTTGTTGCTGCTGCTGTTGTTGTTGTTATTGCAGGTGTTGTTGTGCTGGAGTGTCTTCCTGATGGATATCTGGAATAGTGTCCAGTGGAGGTGGAGAGTGAGCAGGAGGGATAGCATCCCTTGGAGGGTCTGGTATATGCCTTTCAGGCTGTTGAAGAGGAGGAGATGGAGGAGGTGAAGCTGGGGCTGGACCAGCCTTTAAAATTTTCCTGGTCCACTTAGAAAATATTCCAATATTTATTCTCTTCCCTGGTGGAATTGGCACACCCTTTGACTTACACACACTGGGATAGTGGTAAAGCAGTATATGCCTCATGATTCTCATGAAAGCATTTTCCTTATGAGCATACTTATGCCCAATCATTCTTAGGAGGCATTTCCCTCAATTAATCCTCTTCTTTAGAACTAGAGCACCCATTATCTGAAGCTGTTTCTTTGGAACAACATTATGTGCTGATATTTTACAGAGCAGAACGTTCCCTACAATATCTGCAAGGAATCTGTATTCTTCCCCAAGGTCAATCTTCTTCAGATTTATGGGTTTGTCCTTCTTGAACTGCATAATCTCTAGGGCCCTCTTGGTCTCGTCCCCTGATAATTCTTCTGACTCATTTCCTGGAAGAAGATCATAGGTTTGGTTCAATATGTCCTCTATTATCTGAACATCTGTGTCAGAGATTTTTCCTTTAAGAGAGCCATCCTCTCCTATCTGAGCATTATCTTTGAACTATGTCAGCTCGACATCCAGTATCTTGCATCTGGTTGAGATAAGCTTGATTAGTCCGACCTCCTGAAACAAGCCAAGAATGGCTTTGAAGCTTTCTGTCGTAGCATTGAACGAGTCGATGTCCACATCAAATCTAGAGTTAACTTTGGGAAGCGTCATTGGTTAAGATTGGATGTACCTGCAAAGGCAGAGAAAATGAGAGAGAGAACAAGGGAGAGCTGGAGAACAAGAGAGCAAGAGAGCAAAGAGAAAGAGAATTCGAAAGCGTGAATGTTTCGACGCAGTAATTGTTTAAAAGCAGATGAATCGCCGCTACTTAAGGTTTAGGTCGACGCACCATCGATAACACTTATTATTTGGCGCGCAAAGCTGTGTCGAGATTGCTTCTAGAAGCACTTCTGTGCGTGCTGATATATCGATGTTGCATCGACTAGTACCTAACGTAGCTTCGAGACTATTCAAATACCCTAAGTCGGCGTAGCCCTGTCGACGTTACGTCAATTTCCAATCGACGTAACTTAGGATTTAATCAGCAATTAATAAGTCGACGTATGCGTCGATATGAACTTGACGCTGCGTCGAATTCTGTTCGAATTGTCTACTCTAAGTGCTTCTTGATGCTGACGTCGAGTAGAAGTCGATGGTACGTCGACCTCTATTCGACGCACTTCTTAATAAACAGATCTATTTCTTTAGAAGATTCTTGCTGTTTTTCCCAGCAATTTTATTTATTGAAAATACATTATTGTATAATGTAATAACTATTAAGGATGATTCAAGATAGAAATTACTCCCTTGAATAAGTCTCGTTCCTTAATCAAAATCTACACCTTTCTTCCCACTCCATTTTCTCCTGAGTGGGACCCTACCTCATCCTGCACAGGTAATTCAAACATTAGAAGGAACCCAGGTTATCTTGGGCCCTTTGCTTTTACCATTATAGGGTTCAATGAAACAATAGAAGGATCTTTCATGATACCCTTTGGGATGATGAGGAATGGCTTTGCCAAACCTCTTGTCTTGATACTTGAAGTGAGCATAAAATGTATCAAAATATAACAAATCAGTAGAATATTTGATTATCTTAGGTTTTGTTCTTGCCTGTTGGTTATTGTTATTTAACTTCTCTAAATGACTCTTGCCTAGGGGTTTTTACCTTTTATTTAGGTTTTCCTTTTTAGGTTTGTCTATCCTATATGGATGATTGTTATCTCTACCCTTGGGTGATACACTCTTCTCACTTGGTTGATATTCACTAGGTCTAACAAATGGCAGTGGATTTTTCCAGGCAGGTTTCTTAGATGTTTCTGTGCTAGTGGAGGGCTCTGCTCCTAATCCTAGGTGATTAAATCTCATAGAGAGATTTTCTGTGATATCTTTGAGCTTCTGACTCCTCCCATTGAGTGAGTCCTCAAAGTCCTCTGCGTTTGCTAGCTCTTCTTTTAGTTTTGTATTTTCCTCTCTAAGCTTAATCAATTCTAACTCATTATTATTAAGTTCATTAGTTAGATTTTGATTTATTAGGAGTGTTCCATCTTTCTTAAGATTCTCTAATTCAGTTTTAGCTGTGTTTAACTCTTTTTCTACCCTAAGATGCTCAATGCAAAAAATCTTCAAAGCATGATTTAAAATCTTCTGATGTAAAATCAAGTTTATCAAAGACAGATACCTGATCATCTTCACCATCTGATGCCATCCCAAGATCCATCATGCAGGCTGCTACTGCTTCTTCTTCATCATCACTTTCAGATGATGAGGAGTCTAACTCTACTTCAGAATCACTCCATGTTTCAGCAATAAAGCCTTTGGCTTTCTTCTTGTCCTTTCCTATGAAGGACTTCTTCTTCTTCTTCTTCTCCTCTTTGTTGTTGCTTCTTTCCCTCTACTCTTGTGGGCATTCAGGGGCAATGTGCCCTAGTTTGCTGCAAGTATAGCAAATAATCTCCTTCTTTGGAGTTTTATCATACCTGGGCCTTGAGTCCCTTTCTTTTCTCCTTGAGTCCTCAGTCTTGACCCACTTCTTGAATCTTCTTGCTAGCAGACTGAACATCTCATCTTCTGGAGTAGAGGGCTCTCCTTCAGTAGCCTTAAGGGCAAGGGACCTTTGGACAGGAGCTGGAGAGGTCTCCCTTTCTTCATCCTCAGCCCTTTTCTTCAGAAGCATCTCATATGACTTAAGCTTTCCTAGCAAAGCTTCAGTTGAGATCTCTCTGTGGCATCTGGATTCTCTGATTGCACAGATCCTTGAATCCCATGAGCTAAGGAAGCACACGATAATCTTATCATTAATTTCAGTCAAGGATATTTCCTTGTCTAAGCCTCTAAGCTCATTAATGATAAGGTTGAATCTGCCATACATATTGGCAACAGATTCTTCAACTTTCTTTTGAAAGTTCTCATACTGGGATATGAGAAGGGACTCTTTGTCCTTTCTTTCATCAGCACTTCCTTCCACCATGGTGGTGAGTGAGTCCTAGATTTCTTTTGTTGATTGGCACTCGGCAACTTTCTGGAAAATGTCATCTGACATTGTTGACACCAGAATATTCATGGCCTTGACATCACATGCCTTGACCTTCTTCTCAGCCTCTGTCCATTCCTTTCTTGGGATAGCCTCAATTGTTGAGGTTTCTCCTTCCTTTTGTCTGACTGGAGCAGGAGGACCTGTGAGAAGAACATTATAGATGTCTTCATCAATTGAATTCATGTAAAGCCTTATCCTGGCCTTCCGGAGTGTGAACTTACTCAAGTTACACACTGTGGGTCTTGTGGAAGCATAATCCTTAGTACTCATTTTCTTTATAAAATATGTTTATAGAAAAGAAATAAGAGTAGGAGGCCTTTTTGATCAAGGTGTTAACCTCTTAATGATCAACCTCCCTCTGATACCAATTAAAAGTGCACAGTGTGCCTCTGAGAATCCTCTAGAGGGGGGGGGGGGGGGGGGGTGAATAGAGATTTAAAAATTATTCTTATTCTAACTGTGAGAACAATAAAATAATCTAAGGATTTATGCTCAACCAAGATCTCAGACAAAATAAATTAGTGCTGGAATATAAAGCAGAAAACAATAATGTAAACTACCTATGAGGGACGACAAAGAAAATTATCAATGCAGAAGACACACAGATTTTTATAGAGGTTCCCCAAAATGTGGGTACTCCCCTCTTCTACCACCTGGTAGGGATGCACCACTGTGCCTGAGTATTTTGGTAAGAAGACTCTTAGAACCACTGATCTTTTGACAAGGAGATCATGAACCACCAGATCTTTTGATAAGGAGATCTTGAACCACCAGATCTTTTGATAAGGAGATCTTGAATCACCGAATCATTTGAAGAGGGATTAACAAAAATCTTATACAGAAGGGAAGGAGAAAGAGGAAGAAGAAAGTTGTAGGAATTCTATTTTCAGAATTCTTATGATGGCTGCATGAAGAACATCTTCTTGTATCTATTCACAGGATCCGCTCTTGATGAACTTCTGCTTATGATGGTGATGATTTGCAGAAGCTATGATTGTCAGATCCTTCTATCTTCTTTTTGATTGAACTCTGGCTGCTATAAGATTGTGTTGTTGAGCAGCCATGTTCTGTTCTGTTCTGTTCTTAGAGAGAAGAAGAGCAGCAAAACTTCCTTCTCTGTGTTTTTCTTCTTTTAGGGTTCCTATGAGAGAGAAGAAGAAGAAGGAGACCCAATAGAACAGTATGACCGATTGTGATAAGTGCCTTGGTTTTCTCTTTCTTCTGTTGCCTTTTATTGTCCCATAATTGAATTTGAATTTGTTTTCCTTTTAGGTAAGTCCTGATGGGTATATTTGTCTAGGCAATAAATCCTTCCTTCCTTCTTTTATTCCCGACCCGTCCACCAACATTTAGGCTTGTTTCCAAGAAATCTTTTCTCTGACCTCAGTTAATTCTTTATTCCATTTAAGGTCATTATGGAGCCATTGGGGAATGGTCTTGAGAGAGGTGGGCCATGAGAGAGGGTCAAAAATGACAGCTGAAAAGGTTTCCCTTTTCAGACTGTATTCGATGTAGCATCGAGTTCACTTCCTCTCTTATCGACGCACCTTCGAGTTCCTATAGGAGATGCTTCAAATTCATCCTTGCTCTGACTGAACTCTTCTAGTCGACGTTGCGTCGATACCCAATCGACGTAACCGTCGAGTTGAAGATATGATTTTGAGCTTCATTTTCTGCGTCGAGATGAAGTTGACGTTGCGTCGACTTTATATTACTTCGACAGATACTTCCTTCTGCGCCGAGTTGAAGTAGAAGCTGCGTCAACTTGCTCAAGTGCTCCGACAGGACCATGGCCCCTGCGTCGATATCTATTCGACGTACCGTCAACTTGGGATACTTTGACATAGGGGTGACCTACTTGAACTTCTAGTCAGAGTAGTGTCGACAATAATTCGATGTTGCGTCGATTTCTATTCGTCGCAAATATTGACTTTGCCCATATTATGCTTCTCTTGATCTGGTCTTGGCACCCTAGGTTGAGTGTGACATCCTAAGACATCTAATGACCAGATTACCCTAACTATACAATGGGTAATTCAATCCTAAGAGATAAAATCACTTTTAGGTAATTTGTTAAGTTAAATCAAAGGGATTTTTCCCAATATTAGTGTACTTCACAACAGCCAAGGAGATGTGGGATACACTTGTGGTGTATATGGAAGGGATAGCTGAGGTGAGGGATGATAGAAAATCACTCCTCAATCAAGAATATGAGGCTTTCTGGCAGCTGAGCCAAGAAAGCATTTCTATCTGTTATGAAAGGTTCTTCAGGATAGTTAATGAACTAAGGACCTATGAAAGGGTATTCAGTGACTATGAGCTAATTGACAAGTTCCTAAGATCTCTAACTAGAGACTGGGACATAAAGATATGTGCCATCAGGGAAGTGGACAAGCTAGGTGAAACTCCTACCCATACATTGTTTGGAAAGATGCTCTCTTATGAGATGCAGTTGTCTGCAAGGAAGGAAGAGGACACTTCCACCAGGGCTCATGCAAGGGAGAGAGCCGTTGCTCTCAAAGATGACAGCTCCAAGAAGAGCAAAGCCAGATTGTTGTCTCCTTCAAGAAGGATTGTTGAATCTGAGAAGTCTAAGAACAACACTTCAAACAGCTCTTCATCTGATGAGGAGTTTGCTGCCTTCTCAAGGCAGTTCAAGAAGATGATAAGGAGGAAGCCGTGGAAGAACAATCCCTCCTCCTCCTCACGTTCCAAGAAGGACCACAACAGATCTAAAAGACAGCACTCCAAGGGTGACATGTATGCATCTAAACCTGTTAAACATGTTTCAAATAATATCATATGTTATTGTTGCAGCAAGCCTGGACATGTCATTGTTGACTGTCCAGTCAAGACGAAGGAGAAAGTTGATAAGAAACATTAACACCAAAAGTAAAGGAAAGGTGAAAAATCCTTCCTAGCAAAGAAAGGGAAAAGTTGGAGTGAATCTGAATCCTCAACTTCAGATTCAGATGAAGAAGATGAAGCCTACATTAGGTTGTTTGCATCAGAAGAAGATGAAGATTTTCCTGCTGCCAAGATTAGAATCAGGGCCCCTCTGTCATATTCAGGTAGTGACATTGAGGAGGATGAAAAGGACAAAGACCAGCTAGGCCTGATGGCCATCACTGATGAGGAAGATAGTCAGAACAACTCTGACAGTGAACAGGTACTGATTCATTCCATCTCTTCTTCTGAATATGAGACAAGCCCAGAATCTGAAGCACCTTCATCTAATGGTGGAAGTGATTAACAGGTATGGTGCTCTCTTAGAAGCTCTAAAAAAGAGCAAGAAGCTGGCCAAGAGGCAAGCCCATGAAATTGCTTCCCTTAAGTTGGCTGAGAAAGAGTGCACTGAGTCACCTACCATGGTGGCTCAGATGTGTAGAGAGATAATCCATCTAAAGGGGATAACAATTGTTCAATTGTGCACCATATCCCAAAAGAACAAGGTCATCAAGGACCTTGAGGAGAAGCTTCTCAATGAAAAGAGCCTAGTGGCTCAATTCTCCAAGCTCAAATATGTGCTTCCCATTATTGACCCCTTTTCCTCTCAAACCAATAGAAGAGGATTATAGTTCAATAAAATGGAAGTAGGAGAAGAGAGTGGAGAAAAGATCAAGAATAAGGCTAAGCCTCATACCACCTTTCAAAAGGTATTGATTCCCTCTAACAGGTATGACCATGACAGTATGTATGGTCACTGGAAGAATGGAAGCTCCTATAGGAAGGAAAACACTCCTTCTCATAGTGGATGAAAGGGCATGAGAATGAGTGCTATGAAGGCTCCCCATGAAGAAATTCAAATGGCCCAACCTGGACCATTTGTATTTGGTACTTCAATTCCATCATTCAAGAGTAAGGAAGCTAGCTCTTCCAAGTTCATTCCAGCAAGGAATATGACTAATGTCAAAGCTGTAGACAAACCTTGCTGCTCAGTATCTGATGTCATCCAATCTTTCCTAGCCCCCAAGCCAAAGCAAGTTGATGTCATTAAGACAAAGGCTGCTAAGATTGCCCACATATTAACATTTAGCCAAATCATTGTTGAAAGGAATAAGAAAAATGTTGCTTTCTCCCCTCCTAAACACAAGCATATTAATGCTCTTTCCTCGAGATATGTTCAGAAGAGGAGATACAACATTCATGGATGTTGGTACTGTAGTAAGGTGGGACACTTTGCCATAGACTGTTGGCACAATCCCAATGTGCCAAGTGCAAAGAAGAGCCTTCCTGCAAAGGGTGCAGCAGGTGTGACTTCATCTTATCATGATAACAAGAACCTAGGACCCAAAATTATTTGGGCTCCTAAGGGTAACTAAATTCCTTCTTGCAGGTTAGTTTAAGTACCAGTCTTAAACAAATATGGTACTTGGACAGTGGGTGCTCAAGGCACATGATAGGAACCATAAGTCTTCTACAGGACTACACAGCTGTGAAGAATGGACCTAAAGTCATCTTTGGTGGATCTGAAAAGGGAATCACCAAAGGATATGGTATGATCTCCAATGACATAGTTTCGATCATAAGGGTAGCTTATGTTAAAGGGTTGCAGCACAACCTAGTAAGCGCAAGTCAACTATGTGACTTAGACTATATCATTGAATTCCACAATGACAAGTGCTTGATCAAAAAGTTTAATGACTTAGAGACCATTCTTTTAGGAACTAGGAATGGGAATATTTATTGCTTAGATTTTATATGCAATAATTCTCTATCATCTATATGTCTTGTAGCTAATGAAAATGTGTCTCTTTGTGCTCAATGACACAAGAGACTTGCCCACATTAACTACAAGACAATGTATAGACTATTCTCTAAAACCTTGTTAGGAATAGTCCAAACTTGAAATGTATTAAAGTGGTCCATATCATGCTTGCCAAATGGGTAAGCAAACAAGGGCCACCTTCAAAAGTATTGGCTCCAACGACATTGAAAGATGTCTATATCTATTGCACATGGACTTGTTTAGTCATTTGCCAATTCAGAGCCTAGGTGGGAAGTTGTATACTTTGGTGTTTGTTGATGATCACTCAAAATATACATGGGTATTCTTCCATAAGAAGAAATCAAATACTTTAAATGTCTTTATAAACCATGTCAAGGCAATTCAGAATGACTTACAATATTCTGTGGTCAGGACTAGGACTGACCATGGCACAAAATTTCAATCTGAAGCCATGGCAAGGTTTTATCAAGAATTTGGTATCACCCAAGAGTTCTCCTCCCCAAGGACTCCACAACAAAATCGTGTGGCTGAGAGGAGGAATAGGACCTTGATAGAAGCTGGGAGAACATTGCTTAGTGACTCCTCACTCCCAGAATATTTTTGGGCTGAGGCAGTCAATACTGCAAGTTATGTGCTCAATAGAGCTTCCATCAATAAGGATCATGGAATTACCCCCTATGAGATTCTGAAAGGCAAACAACCAACAATCTCATACTTTAGAATCTTTGGTTCAAAATGCTACATTTTAAACAATGGAAAATCTCAATTAAAAAAGTTTGCAGAGAAATGCAATGTGGGGGTTGTTCTTGGTTATATCTCACATATCAGAGCTTATAGAGTTTATAACAAGAAGACTCATGTTGTAGAAGAGTCTATGCATGTGGTGTTTGATGAGACCAACCTAATCTATAAGGGCTGGTCTAGTTCTTCTGTTTTCACAAGAAGTGAAAAGGCAATGGAAAAGATGTCTGTGCAAGACATACCCAGTAGTAGCAAAGTCTATACACATGCTGCAATTCCTGAAGATGAAGAGGTGCAGGCTGGTGAAGATACTGCTGAACTAGTAGATGAAATACAACAAATAGAGGATAGGTTGCCTGCAACAATAAGACACTTAAGGGATCATCCAAGAGAACAAATCATTGGAGACCAGAACCAAGGTGTAATAACAAGAAGCAATGCTCACAATGAAGCCATATTCCTGAGCTTCCTGTCACAAATGGAGCCCAAGAAGTTTGAAGAAGCCAACCAAGATACATTCTGGATTCAAGCCATGCAAGAAGAACTTCTTTAATTCAAAAGATGCAAGGTATGAAAGTTGGTGCCAAAACCTCAAGAACACAACATCATTGGCACCAAATGGATATATAGAAACAAGTTGGATGAAAATGGAATCATCATAAAAAACAAGGCTAGATGAGTAGCCAAGGGCTATAGATAAGAAGAGGGTATAGACTTTGATCAAACCTTTTCCCCAGTTGCAAGGTTAGAAGCAATTATGTTATTCCTTGCCTATGCTGCCCACAAGGGGTTCAAAGTATACCCGATGGATGTCAAATTAGCCTTCCTCAATGGTGACTTGAAGGAAGAGGTATATGTTGAACAACCATCAAGTTTTGTGCATCCAACCCTCTCTTCTCATGTGTATTTACTTAGGAAAGCTCTATGTGGTCTAAAGCAAGCCCCTAGGGCTTGGTATGAGACCTTGTCTAGCTTTCTCATCAAGAACAAGTTCTTGAGGGGAAAAATAGATAGCACATTGTTTCTTAGGGAAACAAAGGGCAAGTGTCTTCTAGTCCAAATATATGTTGATGACATAATATTCGGGTCTACTGATGACAACCTCTGCAAAAGGTTTGCCAACCTTATGCAGGGGGAGTTTGAGATGCGCAGTATGGGAGAGCTCAAGTACTTTTTAGGCCTCCAAGTGAAACAGTCTGATGAGGGGATATTCATCTCTTAGACTAAGTACACTAGGGAGCTTATCAAGAAGTTTGGGATGGAATCAGCTTCCACCATGAAAACTCTCATGGAGTCCAATATTTCGCTGGACAAGGATGAGAAGGGCAAGGCCTTTGATGAATCCATGTACAGGTGCATTATTGGATCCCTGTTGTATCTAACTGCTAGTAGACCGGACATTATGTATGCTACATGTGTTTGTGCTAGGTACCAGGCATGCCCTAAGGAATCTCATTACTCAGCTGCAAAGAGGATTTTGAGATACCTTAAAGACAACCTATATTTTGGCCTTTGGTACCCTAAGAACAATGATTTTGAACTGACTAGATTTTCAGATGCAGATTTAGTAGGATGCAAAGAAGACAGGAAAAGCACAAGTGGTACTTGTCAATTCCTAGGAAGGAGGTTAATACCATGGAGCAGCAAGAAGCAGACCAGTGTGGCAATATCCACTCCTGAGTCTGAATATATTGCTGCAGGTAGTTAGTGTGCACAACTTTTGTGGATACAACATAAGTTAGAGGACTACAACCTCAAGGTAAGTGAGTCTCCTCTATATTGTGACTCATCCATTGCTATCTCTATTGCTAAGAATCCTATCTCTCATAGCAGGACTAAGCACATAGAGATAAGATATCATTTGAATAGAGAACATATTGAATGTAAAGATATCTGCCTTGAATTTGTCCTCACTGACAATCAAGTTGCTGATATCTTTACAAAGCCATTGGATGGGGCTATATTTAATGTTTTCAAGATTGAACTAGGTATGTTAAATATTGAATAGTGACAAATTTTTGCTTCTATCAGTCATCTATGATATTATGCATGTTATGTTATGATTTAAAATGTTGTCACATCAATACTCTTAGTGACATGGTTAGGACATAAAACAATCAAATCTCAAATGGATTAATGATTAGGTAGTAAGGTCATCTAAAACAGAAGAGATTGTTTTAGCTGAGCTGCTGAGACAGCTAGAAAAATCTCAGCTGAACCGCTGAGATAGCTAAATTGTCCAAGCGGTTGACAGTGCTCTGTCCCAGCGGTTTAGGTCTCCATCTCAGCGGTTCTGCTGAGACGGGTTGGTCCTATTACTGTTTGTCTAAATGCAACCTCAAATGATCTAAATTCCATTAAAATAATAAGTTCACTAAACTTTAATTATTAGGGGTAATCAAAACATAAATCAAGGCTATATAAATAGACAATTGTTAATTAAAGAAAGATACACAACCCTTCCTCCCTAGCTGCAGAGACGAATCATATTCCCTTCTGTCTCAGCGTCTTCATCTATAGTAAAAAATGGCGCCAAAGAGTTCAAAGGATCTTCTGGAGGGTTATGAGATTGTAAGGAATGGATTTGCCCATGCTCCAGAAGAGATAAAGGGAGTGATTCAAATCCTGGAAGCCCAAGGTCTGGAGCATTTTCTTTCTGAATCAACTGTCATTCTCATAACTAAAGTTCTGGGATGGTTCAGCAATGCAAAGTTGTCTTCTTCCAAGTCATCTCTAAATTCAAAGATAGGAGGAGAAAGAGTGAAGATATCCACAGCAAAAATAGAGAAAGCCTTACAAATTCCCTCATGCAGTTAGGATGAGGAGGAAGAAATCTCTGACAAGGATAAGAAAAGGGCTCTGAAGTGGGCTGAATACAGTGATGCCAAGATTGGATCATTAAAAAGGAAATTCTTCAATCAACGAGGCAAACTTCTATCAGACATAGTGGGAAAAGCAATTCTCTGCAAGCCTGGGTCTCATGACACAATCTCACAATATATGTTTGACCTTATGACTAGGATCATTCTGACAAAGAAAACTTCCTGGGGAGAAGTTATCTTTCAAAGAATTAAGGAATGTTTGCAAGCACCTAATATGGGTAGAATTCTCTCCCTCTATCTAATCCAAACTTATCCTGAGAAGTATAAGGGCTTAAAAGGATCAAATATCCATTACCTGAAGAGGATGGATATGAAGACCCTAGATAGGTTCATAAGGGTGCTCCCCATGAGCAAGCCCTCTGAGGCAAAGGAGAAGGAGAAAAAGAATTCACAAACAATAAAGAAGCCAAGAATGATTATTTCAAGTTCTGAGTCAGACCACTCTGATAAGAATGAGGATGCTGGTGTTGATCTTTGATCTCACAGCAGTCCAGAAAAGGATGCTCATCTGGATGACAAGATTGAGAATACCTCATGTGATAAAGATGCTCCAGATACATCACACATGCCTGCTGAGCCTGTCCATCCACATGACTTGGAGATAGATAGCACCCCTGGTAATTAATCCTTCACCTTCACACTACTAATAATGTTTATAATCTTAACCAATCTACTAGTTAATCACTAATGACTCTTCAATAATATGACCTTCAGATCCTCAAGGCCAGGTGGATGCCTTATCTGAGGAGGAGATATAACAAGAACCATCTTTCATGGATGTTGCTAATTACAATAATTATGGTGAAGCTGTCTCTCACAGGATTGATGAGGACAAAGTGCCTTCTCCTGAGGACATGCAAAGTAAGATTGACACAATCTTCTTAAATCTTGAAAGTAGAATTCAGCTTAATCCTGATAATAAACCAGCTCTCTAGGATTCACCAGGTCACAAACAACCTGATGCTCCTTCAGTTGGTAAAGATGATGTACTACATTTTTTGGAGTCATCAGATCAAGACAAAACTGCTGATGATGATGAGGATGATGTTGTTGCTGCTGATGATGATGATGGAGTCCACCCTAACCACATTGATCAAATAGCATTATATGCTGAAGAAAAGGACCATCCAGCTGAGGGGGAGCTTCCAGCTATTGCTATTCAGGGTAAACAACCTTTAGTCATTGAACATCAAGATTCAGCCTCCACGTCATCACAGTCCAATGAGAGCATTCTCAGTGCCATACAAATAATGTTAGATACTTATCTAAATTCTATGAAGGATTATGTAGACAGGCCAGCTTCTACAAAAAAAGAATATATAGATCAGTGTATCTTCACTATGAAATCTGATGTAATGGCTGAGGTCAAGGAGATCAAGGAAGACACTACAATCCTTAATAGACAAATGACAAAGTGGTTTGATTTGGCAAAGAAGTCAATGGTGTCTCAGAATATAATTCTAAGATCAATGGACAAACACCTCCAACTGTCTGAGCAGGATATGAGATATGTCAAGAACTATATCAGCAAGACAGATGAGGTAATAGAAAAAGCCTCAAATCATATACAGGAATATGTGTACTCCACTGCTATGCAGCTGAATGGTGAGGCTGACAGGAACAAGGATGAGCTGAAGGTTGATATTGAAAATGTTTTCCAAATAATATTTGGCTCAATCACTGCTGCTCAACAGGACATAAATCAAAAGATATTTGAAGAAGCCAGAAAGGGGGAGGATAACAATGCTATCACAAACTCTGAGCTAGCCCTCAAGGTTCTGCAAGGAATAAGGCTTGCCTTAAACCTTCCCCTCTTGGACACGCAAAGAGCAGAAGATTGGGATTTCTCTAAACAAGAAGAAATTGCCCAGAATGCAAGACTGGCAAAGAAATGAGAGAGAGAACACACAATGCTAGCTGAAGAGTTTATGGCTAAGCAGAGGGATGAACAGACCAAAGATCCAGATTTTGAATACTGGATTGAAGACTCCAAGAGCATAATTCTAAATGCATGGATCAGCCATGGACAAGTTTGCAAAGACATTGATAAAATTTATCCCTCTGAAGAATGGATAAAACACTTAGAAAGAAACTCAAAAAAGGGATAAAATATTTAAAGAAAATCTGGTAAGAAAGGATAATCCAAGAAGGATGCCATCAAGGTACATTCCAAAGCCATATCTGTACTTCATAAGGCAAGAAAACAGGGAGAAGATAGCTGAATTAGAATCAGCAAATGCTGAAAAAGAGGCTTCAGAAAAAGGGAAAGAAGTTGGTGCACACATTGCTGAATGCTCAACTTCTTCTAAAAAGAGAAAAACTTAAATGAATGTATCTAAGTTTCATGAATATCTAAATGTAAGTAATGGAACATTCACCTAGAAGGGGTGTGTTAGGTGATCTGGGTTTTTTTAAACTACTTGCACGAGTTTCAAATATTCAAGCACAGAACAAAATAATATCGCACAGATAAGCACAGATAAAGCACACCAAACGACACAAGATATATAGAGGTTACTCAAGACTGGGTGTCTTGAGTAGTCCTCTGTCCCTCTGCGCCTACCCAGCAGTGTGCTAGGATCGATAAACTCCGCAAAAAACTTCAGGCCCTCAAGACTTACAACACGGACCGCAAGTCCAACAGCCTGGGCCCGCAAGCCCCTACTGCCCCGAGCCCGCAAGCTCGACACTCAGGCCCTCAAGCCCTACACAACACAAACCTGCAAGTCCTGTGCCTACAACCTAGGCCCTGAATCCCCTACTACGCCCGAGCCCTCAAGCTCGACAAGATTGGACCCGCAAGTCCACTGCCCTGGCCCCCAAGCCTCACAACTCTCCAGCCCTCAAGCTAGATGGTGTCGGACCCGCAAGTCCACTGCCCTGGACCTCAAGCCTCACAACTCTCCAGCCCTCAAGCAAATAGGCCTGCAAGCCTTACAAAGATTACAGTAATAAAAGACTATTACTTCTGTTTGATGAAGATCTGCAACTTTAGCCTGTTGATGATCGGCTTCTTAAGGTTGAAGAAGATGCTTCTGAATCAGATCATGAGCGCACAGTTCTTCTTCAATCTTTTCTTAGCCGTATGAGGATTGGCTTCTTAACAGTCGGTGGAGATGACTGCTTCTCCTTTTTCTCTTTCTTTCTTGCGCCGCTTGTACTATTATATTCGCTGTATGCGCAAATTCTTTTTTTATTAACCTTTTTAGGGCGACCTCTTATCTCTTTTATTAGACAGCGAGGCTCCCAACGGTCTTCAAAAAATATTCCTTAAGTGTCAGATGCTCCATTCCTTAAGAGCGCGCGTTGATTGATGACAGCATTAATTGCTGATAGACGATCAGGCGGCAGCATTAATTGCTGACAGCGCGTCCGCAACTTTTGAATATATCTTGACGATATTTCCATTGTTACGACGACATGGACAATATCTCGATGATAGGACTTTGTTGATGCCTTGAACTTTGGTAGACCTTCAAGTCTTCTTGCTTCTGCCTCTGAAGCAGGTATCTCGACGATACGAGACATTCTGGCGATTTTGCATATACGACGATATGTTATCTTTGAATGTGTCGTTGAGATCTTCTTTCTTGCTGTCTGTCGTGGTAATCATGTTGTTCTCTCAACGACATGAGTGATAGCATGTCGACAGATGATACTTTAGTAACTGCTTGACTTCAGCTGTTCTTCTTTAGTCTTCTCGGCGACATGCCTTCTTTACGACGATGTTCAACGCCATCAGTCATACTTAGCCTTTTCAGCAATAAGGCTTCTTCACGACGATGTCTGTTCTTCTTGAAGACAAAGCTGCTTTGTTGATGTCGACGATACTGCATCTTCTCGTCGACATTTCTTCTTTTGTCTTCATTCTTCACTGCGTTCGACTAACGACAATCTTCGTTCAATGGACAACATTCTGCGTTCAACGAGCTTCATTCTTGAAAGTGCACAGTTAGCCTCACTAGAATTCTCTAGAGGGGGGGGGGGGGTGAATAGAGATTTAAAAATATTTTGTGCAAAGTTAATAAATATATATATATATATGTGTGTGTAATATTAAGCTTCCCACACACCAACAAGAATTAAGCAAATAAATAAAGAAATAGCAAAAAGAAAATCACAGTACAACACAAAGAAATATAGTGGTTCCCCAAACTTTGGGTAGTCCGCTCTTCTACCCCCTTGGTAGGAATTCACTATCTTGCACTGAGTCTTTTGATAAGGAGACTCTTAGAACCAGCCTGAGTCTTTTGATAAGGAGACTCTTAGAACCACTACAACTGAATTTTTTGAAGATAGATTCTAAAAAACTCTTTTACACAATTTGAAAATGAAATAAGAAGAAGAAGAAGTAGAAGAAAAATAATTGAAGCAAGAAAGAATCTTCTTCCTAGCAAGAGGATTATAAGCACAAGTATAGTGAATTTGAAATCTTTCTTCTATAGTGAGAAGGAGATTGTAGGCCCTTTTCTCTTTCAGTGAGAGCTTTCAGAAATGGCAGCAGTATGTTTTAGAAGGAGGAGAAGAAAAAGGGTTTTTCTTTGCTGCATCACTCTTTCACTTTTCTCAGCTTTCTCACTTTTCACTTGGGAGCTTTTCCTCTTTTTCAAATGGATGGAGTGGATCACTTGTCCTTTTTCTTTGCCGACCTCCTTGTGTATTTATAGCTCTGTTTATTCAAAATATTGCTATAGGAGAATAATCAATTAGCAGTCAGAGAAATAGTAAGAGTGAAAAGTTTCCATAATCATTATATCTGTAGAAGGAAAAAAGATCATTCTATTTTCAAATAATGTCCATAATAATCTTAATCAAATTAGCCAAGAATCATTTAGAAGGAAAGATTGATTCAGAACGGCTAGAAAAGAATAATATAATTCCATAAAATTCAGATCTACAGAAAGAAGGAAAGAGATCTGGCGTGTTTTTGAATCTGTCACAGAAATCGACGTGCGTCGATTACTATTCGACGTAAGCATCGATTTCAGCCTGGCTAGACGTCGAGAAGAAAATATGGAAAGAGCATCAACAGAGGTGCGTCGACTTTACTGGGTGCGTCGACTAGAAATCAGAGTTACGTCGACTTTGGTTACGTCAAATTCTGTTTAGAATTACTTCGACTCAGTATGAGAGATACGTCAACTACACTTCGACGTTGCGTCGATTACTATTCGACGCATATTTACTTAAACTAATTTTTTTACTCTGAGAATACATATTCTACTCATTTCTAGGGGTTAAGATAAATCATTTCCCCAACAATCTCCCCCTATTTGTCTTAACCCTTTTCAAAGAGAAATTTTACCTTTTTGTCTAAGGAATACCTTGATATATTAAAGAAGTTTGTCAAGCATTCATCAGAAAAGAAAGAAATCATATAAACAAGTTTTAAACTAAGAACTTCTTGTTATACATAAAATTAACAAAGACAGAGTAGAGTTTCTTAGATAATTGTTCAACAGCTTCAAAAATGTAGGGCCTGGCTTTGTCAGGATGCTCTTGAACATTTCTGATAATTGTGTGCAGTTTTGCCAAGCTCTTTTCAGCATCAGGGAGAGTGTCATTTATGGAATAACCCTTGCTGATGATAATTGCTGCCTTTTCATCAATCATCTCTATTGTAATGCCTTGAGGTTTCTTTCTCTTTTGTGTAGGTGTGAGCTCAGATGGTCCCTTGTTGTCAACCTTGGGCCTATATTTCCTTTTCTTTTCTGGTTCTTATTTCTCAGGGATCTCAAAAATCTTTTCTTTCCCTTTCCAGGGTGAATCATGCCATTTGTCTAGTCCTTCTGGCTTTTTAGGCTTCTAATAGGGAATGTAGATATCTTCTGAACACCTTACACCCCTTTTGTGCTTTTGTCCTTTATCTAGGATTAGCTCTGCTAGAGGATTTTTCTTTTGAAATGCTTCAACATCAAACAATTTCTTTGGAATTTTGATGGATGGTTCAGCAAGAATCTGTTCTTTGGTCAATCCCTTCTTGATCTTCTCTATCCAAGCATTTCTCTTATCTACAGTTTCTTTCATGGCTGCTTCAAATTCATACAGGTCTCTTTCTCTTATTTCATTATTCCTTCTTTCCATTTCAGGGTCATTGTACTCCTTTGCAGTACTGTCAGGAGAGATATTAGGAATCTTTTCAAACCTCTTTATCTCCTCACAAGCTTTTCTGTACTTCTTTTCATTTGCATATTCTTTCCTTTCTTCTTTGGAATATTTTTGCCAGTGAGGGATGACATCTTTTCTTTCCATTTGTCTTCTTTGACTTTTCCTAGGTAAGATTTGAGTAGTAAGTTTTGTTGATGGTGGAGGTAGAGGTAGTAGAGGAGGTGGAGTTTTCTCTTTAGGAAGATAAGATGGAGAAGGAACTTTAGGAGGAGGAGTTTCTTCTGGAGGAACATCCTCAAGTAGAGATGTCCTGAGTTTGATGTTACTGCAAGAGAAGCCAGGAGAGTGATACTGATATTCTTCCACACACAGGGGTGCATCAATCCAGACTTGCCCTTTCAGGTCATCAGAAGTAGCTGCTTCTTCCTCCTCCTGGACTTCTGTATTTTGTACTACAACAATCTCCCCCTGAACATATGGGGCATCTGCTTTGAATGCTGAATCCACAGCATGGTCACCTTCTGCATGATAGGATGAGGATATACCAAAGGGGTTTTTCTCCTTGAAGGTGTAGTCAGAGTGAGTGGAGAAGATTTGTGCCTATAAGAAGAATTAGGGTTTAGAGATTGGAGAAGTATTAACCCTGAGCTGAAGAGTAATAGAGAAGAATATGAGGCTTAAGATTAATAGAGAACCTGATTGGAGGGGTTTCTGGAGCAACTCTCCCCCTGGTTTATATCCTGCAGAAAGGGTATAAACCCTTTTGGCGACAGATTTTGTTCTTGAAGAAGAACATGAAGCTCAGGAAGAGATGCAGAGATGTCGGTCAGTTTAGCTTCACAAGAGGCTAGCATGGAGGCACATTCGTTGGAGAAATTTATCAGTCATGACTGAAATTCATTTAGAAGTTGTTTTAGGGCATTATCTATTGCTTTGATGATGTTAGATTGAGCAGGAGTCGGCGCCATTGATGCAGAGAGAAAGGTAGAAGACGAAGTTTTTGGTGGTTTAGGAGAGTAGGAGTTATGAAATATGAGGTATTATTTAAAGAAGGTGAGACGTCGAAAAGGAAACAGAAATCGAGGTATATTAGGTAATCCAATCGTCAAAAGAAGAAGGGAAGATTTATTTCCAGTTTTATCATGAAGTCGACGGTCCGTCGAAAAAGGATCGACGTATCTTTGTCTGTAAGAATCAATTCCAGCGTTGAGTTCTTCTCGACGGTGCGTCGATAGGTAATCGGCGCATCTTCAAGTGCTTTCTTAGTTTTGTTGACCTCTTTTAGATTTGCCCAACAATGGTGTTTACAAGCTTCCATCAAGCATTCCTAAGGTGTTGATGAAGTAAGTATGCTTAGTTTCATCCAAGGGTTTGGTAAAAATGTCTGCTCTTTGACTGTCTGTAGGAATATATTCTAAGGTTATCTTGCCTTTTTCTACATTGTCTCTAAGAAAGTGATGTCTGATCTCTATATGTTTTGTTCTACTATGAAGGACTAGATTGGATGCTATGTATATAACACTAGAACTATCACAATAGATCTTAGAGTTATTTACTTCCAATTTATAGTCAAGAAGCTGATTTTGCATCCATAGAATTTGTGAACAACAGCTTCCAGCAGCTATATATTCAGCTTCAGCTGTTGAGGTTGAGACTGAAGTTTGTTTCTTACTGAACCATGATATTAGTCTGTCACCTAGGAATTGGCAAGTGCCAGATGTGCTCTTTCTATCAACCTTACATCCATCATAGTCTGCATCTGAGAAACCTGTCAATTCAAAGTTGGTTTATGCTGAGTACCATAGACCTAGTTCAGGTGTTCCCTTTAGGTATCTAAGAATCCTTTTTACAGAGGAGAGATGGGATTCTTTTGGATCAACCTGAAATCGAGCACATATGCAGGTGGCAAACATAATGTCAGGTATGCTAGCTGTTAGATAGAGAAGGGATCCTATGATTGCCCTATATGTCTTTTGATCTACTGATTTTCCCTTTTCATCCTTTTCTATAATGGCATTAATTGCCATAGGTGTTTTTATGGTAGAAGCTGATTCCATGCCAAACTTTTTGATTAATTCTTTAGTGTATTTAGATTGTGAGATAAAGATCCCCGCACTGTTTTGTTTTACTTGTAGCCCTAAGAAATAAGAGAGTTCTCTCATACTACTCATTTCAAATTTAGATTGCATTAGATTAGCAAATCTTTTACAGAGTTTGGGATGAGTTGAGCCAAAGATGATGTCATCTACATATATTTGAACAAGAAGGAGTTGATTCTTGTGGGTTCTAGTGAAAAGTGTTTTATCTACTTTTCCTCTTTCAAAAGTGTTTTCTATAAGGAAATTAGAGAGAGTGTCATACCATGCTCTAGGTGCTTGCTTAAGACCATAAAGTGCTTTATTAAGTCTATAAACACAGTTAGGAGAGGAGGGATTGATAAAACCTGGTGGTTGCTCTACATACACCTCTTCTTGAAGGTCACCATTCAGAAAAGCACTCTTGACATCCATCTGGTAGACTTTCATCTTCATGAAAGCTGCATAGGCAAGAAAGAGTCTGATTGCTTCCAATCTGGATACTGGATCAAAGGTTTGGTTGTTGTCTATTCCTTCTTCTTGTCTATACCCTTGTGCTACAAGTCTAGCCTTGTTCCTGATGATTACTCCAGTCGAATCTAGTTTGTTTCTGTATACCCACCTTGTACCAATAACTGGGTAGTTCTTTGGTCTCTCAACTAAGTTCCATAATTTGTTTCTCTCAAATTGGCTTAGTTCTTCTTGCATAGCTATAATCCAGTGAGGATCACAATTTGCTTCTTCAAACTTCTTTGGTTCAACTTGTGATAAGAAGCATTGGAGCATCATTCCACTGGAGACTTGGTGTCTTGTTCTTACTCCAGTATTGGGGTCTCCATTACTTGGGATTGTGGATGATTTTTCATATTAATTCCTGTCCTGCTTGGATTTGTCAGAGGCTCTTCTTCCTTATTAATGATAGGATCATTTCCCACCTGTTCTTCTTGAATCATGTTCTTTTGTGGGAGTTGGTTTTGATTGCTCTTTTCTGAATCCTCTTCATGTTCCTGTTCAGATTCCTCACTTGGTCCTGCAGCTGGTTTTCTCTCCCAGTGTCTGTGTTCTCTAGAGTCAGTTGTTCAAGCTGAGTCTCTATGCAGATGTTTTCTTGTGGAAAAGAACTGGTGGAAGTTTTCTCCCCTTTAAAAAGCATGTTAGTTTCGTCAAATATAATATGTATGGATTCTTCAATTTTGAGAGTTCTCCTGTTATAACACCTATAAGCTTTACTAGATGTTGAGTACCCCAGAAATATCCCATCATCAGACTTCTTGTCAAACTTGGCAAGATAATCTTTCCCATTGTTTAATATAAGGCAAGTACATCCAAAAGTCTTAAAGTATCTAACAATGGGTGTTTTTCCCTTCAGAAGCTCATATGGAGTTTTTAGCTTAGTTTTGTGTATGAGGCTTCTATTCAGAACATAGTTTGTAGTGTTGACTGCTTCAGCCCAAAAGGTTTTTGGTAATCCTGATTCTGCAAGCAAGGTCCTTCCTGATTCAATTAAGGTTCTATTCTTTCTTTCAGCAACTCCATTTTGTTGAGGAGTTCTAGGTGCTGAGAAGCTTTGTTTGATACCTTCATCCTCACAGAAACTATAGATTAACTGATTTTCAATTTCTGTCCCATGATCACTTCTGATAATGGAAACATGAGTATTGAATTCAGATTGGATCTGTTTGATGAATCTTGAGAGAATCTTGTGGGTTTCAAACTTAGCCCTTAGAAAGAATACCCAGCTATATCTAGAATAGTCATCCACAATGACTAGGGTATAAGACTTTCCACCTAAGCTTTGAGTGGATATAGGTCCAAAGAGATCCATGTGCAGTAAGTAGAGAATCCTAGGGGAGTCATCTTTACCAATTGGTTTAAAGGATGATTTGGTCTGTTTTCCTAGTTGGCAAGGTCTACATGGAGAGTCCTTAGAGTACCTACACTTTGGTAGGCCTCTGACTAGGTTATTCTTTGCTAATTCACTAATGGTTTTATAGTTTAAAT
Source organism: Dactylorhiza incarnata (assembly GCA_033032865.1). Taxonomy (NCBI): domain Eukaryota; kingdom Viridiplantae; phylum Streptophyta; class Magnoliopsida; order Asparagales; family Orchidaceae; genus Dactylorhiza; species Dactylorhiza incarnata. Next base: position 2,057,001 of record JAWHQI010000043.1, read on the forward strand.
GGCCCAGCCTCCTATGCCATAATTCACTTTTATCAATAATGTTGTTGAATAAACAAATCTATGTGTGTGTGGAGCTAAAGTCTACTATATATACTTTCCCTTTTCTTATTCCATTGAGTACAATGGCACCAGTCATGACATCAATAACATGGCAAACTAGTTTGGTAAATTTTACCTCATACTTACCATTGTCACATATCTGACTTATACTGATCAGATTGTGTTTTAGTCCTTTGACTACTGCCACATTCTTAAAGGTTACTTTCCCTTCTTTGAAATCTCCAAATCCCCTGGTTTGCCCACAGCTAGAGTCTCCAAAAGTCATTGGTTGTCCAAGTCTATCCTCAAAGTTAGTTAATAGATTTTTGTACCCTGTCATGTGCATGGAGCATCCACTGTCCAAGTACCACACCAGCCTGAAGATGTGATACACCTGCACATAAGATTTAAACATTAGTTTGGACCCTGCTAAGCTGGGGTCCCTTTCTTCCAACATTGAAAGGTTCAATGAAAGAATAAGTGGGTCTTTCAGAGTACCCTTTCTTCTTTAGAAGTGTTGGCTTATCATACCAGCAGTCTTTGGTAATATTACAGAAATAATATTCATAATAAAAGGAAATGGATTGAGAAGACTTTTTGGAAAAGGAGAAATTCCTGTCAGATTGGTTGCGTCGAGTAGAACTCGATGCACGTCGACAATAACTCGACGTAAATTTATTTCTTTTCTGAGGATATTTACCTAGAATTCCTTCATATATAGTGAAATTATTTTTATTAAAAATAGTAGTTGTTTGTGAATTTTCTCCTATCAGATTATTCTTCCTAGTGAAGTGGATATGATATCTCCAAACAGATTTGCTGGATGATTGAGGTCTGGGTTCTAAATCAGTATTAAACCCTAGTTGTCTAAATCTATCAATGAGATTTTTAGAGATATTCTTGAGCTTTTGACTTCTGCCATTTAGAGAATCTTCAAAGGCTTTTGCCTTTGCTAGATCATTTCTTAGTGTTTGATTTTCAGTATTGATTTTATCTAGTTGCTCCTCTGATCTAGAGAGTTCTTGACTGAGCTCATAGTTTTTATATTGTGTATCCATTTGTTTGAGATTGTTCAATTCATTTCTTAGCCTTTTTATTTCTTTCTCAGATTTGACTTGATCTAAACACATTTATTTGAAATTATTTTTGAAATCAGTAGAAGAAAAATCTATATCATCAGATATATTTACCAGAGATTTATCTTCATGCTTCTCAGTAGCCATCAAATAGGTATCCTCTTGCTTAGCCTCTTCTTGATCATTGTCAGATGAGGTACCTCCTTCAGATTCTGAATCACTCCATGATTGAGCAATGAATCCTTTCTCTTTCTTCTTCTTTAGGTCTGTTCTTTTCAGATCTTTCTTATTACTGATCTCTTTAGGACATTCAGGTGCAATGTGTCCAGGTTTCCTGCAAGAGTAACATATAATTTCTTTAGTAGGAGTTTTGTCATACCTGGTTTTTGAGTTTCTCCTTCTAGATCCTTCTGTTTTGATCCACTTCTTGAATCTTCTGGCCAGTAGACTGATCAGCTCCTCATCACTTGTAGAGGATTCACCTGCAGTAGCCTTTAAGGCAATACTCTTTTCCTTTGAGAGTGAAGGAGTCTTTTCTTTCTCTTCTTTCTCAGATCTTGTTTTCAACAACTGTTCATAAGATCTTAATTTTCACAACAGGACATCTGTTGAGATTTCTTTTTGGCTTCTGTAGTCTCTAATTGGCCAGATTCTTGAGTCCCAAGAGCTAGGGAAGCAAGTTAGCAATTTGTCATTTATCTCAGTGAGAGATATGTCCTTCTCAAGTGTTCTCAACTCATTTATTATGAGGCTGAATCTGGCATACATGTCAGCAACACTTTCACTATCTTTCTTCTGAAAGTTTTCATATTGAGATATGAGTAATGCCTTTTTATCCTTTCTCTCATTAGCACTCCCTTCTACCATTTTAGTGAGAGCTTCCCATATTTCCTTTGCTGACCCACATTCAGCAATCTTTTGGAAGATTTCATCTGAGAGGGTTGAGACTAATATATTCATAGCCTTGGCATCACATGCTTGGGCTTTCTTTTCTTCATCTGTCCATTCAGCCCTTGGAGCAAGTGTTTGTGTGACCTCTCCACTTGAGTCCTTCTTGAATGGCTTGGGAGGACCTATCATAATAACATCAAATAGTTCTTCATTAATAGAATTTAAATAAATTCTAATTCTTGTTTTCCAAAGTGCAAACTTTTCAAGATTGCACATTGGTGGTCTGGTGGAAGCATAATCTTTGATTTGTGCCATAAATTTTTTTTTAGAAATATATATATATGAGGTAGGATTTTTTTTTATCAAGGAGTTACCTCTTTTTGATCAACCTCGCTTTGATACCAATTGAAAGTGCACAGTTAGCCTCACTAGAATTCTCTAGAGGGGGGATGAATAGAGATTTAAAAATATTTTGTGTAGAGTTAATAAATATATATATAGGTAATATTAAGCTTCCCACACACCAACAAGAATTAAGCAAATAAATAAAAAAATAGCAAAAAGAAAATCACAGCACAACACAAAGAAATATAGTGGTTCCCCAAACTTTGGGTAGTTCACTCTTCTACCCCCTTGGTAGGAATTCACTATCTTGCACTGAGTCTTTTGATAAGAGGACTCTTAGAACCAGCCTGAGTTTTTTGATAAGGAGACTCTTAGAACCACTACAACTGAATTTTTTGAAGAGAGCTTCTAAGAAACTATTTTACACAATTTGAAAATGAAATAAGAATAAGAAGAAGAAGTAGAAGAAAAATAATTGAAGCAAGAAAGAATCTTCTTCCTAGCAAGAAGATTAGAAGCACAAGTATAGTGAATTTGAAATCTTTCTTCTATAGTGAGAAGGAGATTGTAGGCCCTTTTCTCTTTCAGTGAGAGCTTTCAGAAATGGCAGCAGTATGGTTTTAGAAGGAGGAGAAGAAAAAGGCTTTTTCTTTGCTGCAGCACTCTTTCACTTTTCTCAGCTTTCTCACTTTTCACTTGGGAGCTTTTCCTCTTTTTCAAATGGATGGAGTGGATCACTTGTCCTTTTTCTTTGCCGACCTCCTTGTGTATTTATAGCTCCGTTTATTCAAAATATTGCTATAGGAAAATAATCAATTAGCAGTCAGAGAAATAGTAAGAGTGAAAAGTTTCCATAATCATTATATCTGTAAAAGGAAAAAGATCATTCTATTTTCAAATAATGTCCATAATAATCTTATTCAAATTAGCCAAGAATCACTTAGAAGGAAAGATTGATTCAGAACGGCTAGAAAAGAATAATATAATTCCATAAAATTCAGATCTACAGAAAGAAGGAAAGAGATCTGGCGTGCTTTTGAATCTGTCACAGAAATCAAGGTGCGTCGATTACTATTCGACGTAAGCGTCGATTTCAGCCTGGCTTGACGTCGAGAAGAAAATATGGAAAGAGCGTCAACAGAGGTGCGTCAACTTTACTGGGTGCGTCGACTAGAAATCAGAGTTACGTCGACTTTGGTTATGTCGAATTCTGTTTAGAATTACTTCGACTCAGTATGAGAGATACGTCAACTACACTTCGACGTTGCGTCGATTACTATTCGACGCATATTTACTTAAACTAATTTTTTTACTCTGAGAATACATATTCTACTCATTTCTAGGGGTTAAGATAAATCATTTCCCTAACAATTCTTCTGTCCCGTCTCAGCGTTCGACGAACTCCATTCTGCGTTCGACGAACTCCATTCTACGTTCGACGAACAGCCTTCTGCATTCGACGAACATGCCGAGCCTCAGCGGTCGACGATCTTCCTTCTTGGTTCGACGATCTTGCTTCTGCGTTAGGCGAACTCGCCAAGTCTCAGCGTTCGCTTTGCATCATCTTTGCGTTCGACGAACTACGTTCTTCGTTCGACGATATTGTACTTTCACTTCCTGAGATTATCAGCTAGAGAAGTGATCAAATACAAAGTGAAGTTTTCTTGACTTGATGACTTCTTCAAATCAGGAATCATGTGGGTAAGATTCCCAACAATCTCCCCCTATTTGAAGAAGTCAGAATCTCAATTCAAGACTACTTTCACTTGACAATAAATATTATAATCTTAACTTTTGAGCATGTAAGATTGTACTTATCTTTGCTGAACTCTCTGAGTACATCAGGCTTATAGCTCCCCCTTGATTTGATGTCTCTTCTTTTGTGGCTCCCCCTACTTCTTTGCTCCCCCTATCTTTGAGGTCTTCTTGAGCATCTTGTCTTGAACATTTGATGCCCTTTCTCCCCCTTTCTGACTTCTTTCCTGGAGCTCTTCTTTAAGTAGACAATAGTCCAAGGCTCCCCCTTGCTTGGTCATAGTTCATCCAAACCCTGAGAGATTTTCTAAACAAGCATCTAGAAAGCGATTAGTGAAAAATAAGTAGAGGATTACTCTTAAGTTCAACATTCCCTGTTGGAATTTGAAGAAGTTGAACTTAGCTTCATCTAGGAGCTTTGTAAATATATCAGCCACTTGTTTGTCTATTTGGACAAACTGAAGGGTGATATCTTCATTTTCCACATGCTCCCTGATGAAGTGATACCTGATCTCAATATGCTTAGTCCTGTTGTAAGAGACAGGATTCTTAGCAATTGAGATTGCACTTGAAGAGTCACAAAATAGGGGTGTTTTGGTCATCTTTAGGTTGTAGTCTTCAAGTTGATGTTTGATCCATAGCAGTTGGGCACAGCAACTCCCAGCAGAGATATACTCTGATTCTGTTGTTGAGATTGCCACACTAGTCTGCTTCTTACTGCTCCAAGAGATCAGTCTTCCACCAAGGAATTGGCATGTCCATGATGTAATCTTCCTGTCTTCCTTGCATCCTACATAATCTGCATCTGAATAGCTGGTTAGTTCACATCCATTGTTCCTAGGGTACCATAGGCCAAGATTTGATGTACCCTTTAGGTATCTTAAGATTCTCTTGACAGAGACATGATGAGATTCCTTAGGATTCACCTGATATCTAGCACAGACACATTTAGCAAATATTATGTCAGGCCTACTTGCAGTTAGATAGAGCAAGGATCCAATCATGCATCCATACTTGGTTTCATCAAAGGGTATGCCCTTCTCATCCTTGTCTAGAGACACATTGGTTCCCATTGGAGTCTTCATTGAAGAAGCACTCTCCAATCCAAATTTCTTGACCAGCTCCCTAGTGAACTTGGTCTGGGAGATGAATATACCATCTTCAGATTGTTTCACTTGGATACCTAGGAAGTATTTGAGCTCACCCATACTGCTCATCTCAAACTTTCCCTGCATCAAGTTGGCAATCTTTTTGCAGAGATTGTAATCCGTAGAGCCAAAAATGATCTCATCCACATAGATCTGCACTAGCAAAATCTTGCCCTTCACTTCCCTTAGGAACACCATTTAGATCTGCACTAGCAAAATCTATAAAACCTGATGGCTGCTCTACATATACCTCCTCTTTGAGGTCACCATTTAGAAAGGCTGACTTCACATCCATCTGGTAGACCTTGAAGCCTTGGTATGCTGCATAGGCTAGAAATAGTCTTATTGCTTCCAGTCTGGCTACTGTAGCAAATGTCTGATCAAAATCTATCACTTCCTCTTGTCTGTAGCCTTTTGCCACTAGCCTTGCTCTATTCTTGGTGATGATTCCATTTTCATCAAACTTGTTTCTGTAGACCCATTTAGTCCCTATGATGTTCTGTCCTTGGGGTCTTGGAACCAGTTTCCAAACCTTGCATCTTTTAAACTGGTTCAGTTCCTCCTGCATTGCTGCAATCTAGAATGGATCCTGATTTGCTTCCTCAAATTTCTTGGGTTCAATTTGAGAGAGAAAACTCGGGTACAAAGCTTCATTTGCAGCTCTGCTTCTTTTCATCACACCTTGGTTGACATTTCCTATTATCTGCTCTTGGGGATGATCTCTTACTTGTCTCAAGGAAGTTGGCAGTATTCTGGGCACTTCTGCATTAGCAACTTCTTCAGGCTTCAGCCGTTTCTGAGCTTTCTGCAGGTTCTTCCTCGATTTCAACTGTCACTGACTGATTCTTATTTCTGAGTGAGGTACCAGTATTGTCTTCAATGGATAACTTCTCTAATCTCTCCACTGTACATGCATTCACTAGAGAACTAGACCAGCCCTTATATATAAGGCTAGTCTCATCAAATACCACATGAACAGATTCTTCCACTGCTTGGTTATTGATGTTGTACACTCTATAGGCCTTGCTATGAGAGCTGTAGCCAACAAAAATACCCTCATTGCTTTTCTCAGCAAACTTAGTTAGCTTGGATTTCCCATTATTAAGGACATAGCATTTGCTTCCAAAGATCCTAAAGTAGGATAGGGTTGGTTTTCTGCCCTTCATTAACTCATAGGGATTTTTCTTGTGGTCTTTGATGATGGAAGCCTTGTTTATTACATGACAAGCTGTATTGACAGCCTCTGCCCAGAAGTATTCTGGTAGAGAGGAGTCACTTAGCATTGTCCTACTAGCCTCTATCAAGGTTCTGTTCTTCCTTTCAGCAACCCCATTCTGTTGAGGAGTTCTGGGTGAGGAGAATTCTTGGGAGATACCTAGTTCTTGGCAGAATTCTGTCATGGCCACAGACTGAAATTCTGTCCCATGGTCACTTCTGAGTTTGAGCACAGTACAGTCCATCTCATTCTAGATCTGCCTGACAAATTTTTTCAAGATATCTAGGGTATCTGACTTCTTTTTGAGGAAGAATACCCAAGTGAACCTTGAGTAATCATCAACAACTATAAGGGTATAGGCCTTCCCTCCTAAGCTATGAACTGACATAGGACCAAACAAATCCAGGTGCAGTAGAAATAAACACCTAGTGGACTCTTTGTTAGATATGCTTTTAAAGCCGGTCCTAGTCTACTTTCCAAGTTGGCAAGCTTGGCATGGACCATCTTTGATGCACTTAATATTAGGTCCATTTCTAACTAGGTTTTGTGAGAATAGCTTGCCTATTGCCTTATAGTTGATGTGTGCCAGTATCTTGTGCCATTGAACACAGAGAGCCTCTTTACCATCAGCCACATGACATATGGGCAAGGAAGAATTTGTATTGAGGAAATTTAAACAATAAATATTCCCACTCCTAGCGCCAGTTAAGGTAGCCTCAGAATCTAAGGATTTCTTAATTAGACACTTATCCTTGTGGAAGGTAATAACAAAGCCTAAGTCACAAAGTTGACTTATGCTTATGAGATTGTGTTTCAATCCCTCCACATAAGCCACCTTTGTGATTGTAACTAACCCATTTGAGATGCTGTCATAGCCCCTAGTCACTCCCTTTTCTGAACCTCCAAAAATCACTGTTGGTCCATTCTCCATAGGGGTGAACTCTTTCAAGTACCTTCTGACTCTAGTCATGTGCCTGGAGTAGCCACTGTCCAAATACCAAATTGGATATTGGTTGGCATTTGGACCTACCTGCAAGATAAATTACTTCCCCTTAGGTACCCAATATGGATTGGGTCCTCAGTTTCTGGTAGGTTGGTATAAAGGAACACTAAACCGCGGAGGGTTCTGCACTCTCTTTACATTGAGCCCTGTTGGGTTGAACCAACAGTCCAAGGCAAAGTGGCCTACTTTCCCACAGCACCAACATTCATGTATGTTGCATCTTCTCTTCTGCTTCACCATCTAAGTGGGGTGGCAGTGCTGATGAGCAGAGGAGAATGCTTCCTGCCTAACAGATCTTGGGTGAACCTCATATCTGTGAGTTTGTGGTGGAATCAATCTCACCACATTTTGATTCACCTTTTTGGGAACAGGCTTTGTAGGAACAACCTTTCCCTTACTCTTGATTGTTGTGGCTGCAGCTTTGTGGGCTGAAGGACTTGACACCAGCACCTTCTTATAGGAAGGACTATCTTCAAAATCTTTGCCCGTAACTGTCTCCTGATTAAAACCACGCCAGCTCTGAACTGTCCAGAGAAGGTATCAATGATAGGCAGGATAGTTTTGGGCATTGAGAAGCTGGATGCAACTTTCTTCTCAGCCAACAACATTTCCTCAAGGTCCTTGATGACCTTGTTCTTCTGTCCTAATTCAGCATTCTTAAGCCTTATGGCTTCCTTGAATTTGTCCACTTCTTTGCTCATAGCAGCCAGCTTCTCAGCTGTCTCCTGGAGCTCAGATTGAACAGGCTTCAAGGAATCTAACTCCTTGGTCTGGACTTTGAGGAGTTTCTTACAACTTTTGAAAGCTTTCCTTAGGGCTTTATATTGCCTTATTAGTTCAGATTCAACATCATATTGGAATCTCAAGGCTGTGCTGTTGGCAGTAGACACGCCCTCATCATCATGCACAGAATCTGCTACTGATTCAGAATCAGAGTCAGATAGAGGAGTTCGGTTGTTTACCTTCCCAGGAGAGATGTCCTCCTGGTTGTCTTCACCTATGGCCATCAAGCCAATGAGTGCATCTTCCTCAGTGCCCGAGGAACTTGAGTCAGAAACACTCAGTGTTCTGACCTTCTTTGCCATGAATCCTTTTTTTGATTTCCTTTTGCTCCTTGAGCTTCTTCTTTCTTCATAGTTCCTTGACTCCTTCTCCTTAGAGGGGCAGTCAGCAGCCATGTGACATGTCTTGCTGCAGGAATAACAAACAATATTATTTAAATCATGTTTATGAGGGCTAGACCTGTACCTTTCCTCCTTGGGGACTCTGGATCTGTCCCGATAATCGGATCTTCTGGTACTTGAGGAGGAATTTTTGTGATTATCCCTCCTCCTTTTGCGTATCAGCTTCCTGAATTATTTTGAGAGAAGGGCCACCTCTCTATCAGTATCATCAGAATCAGAGGAGCTGGCTTGATTCTTCACTGCCCTCAGATCTGCTCTGAGTTGCAGAGGTCTTGCTCTTGGCTCTTCTGGTGCTCTCAGCCTTTAGAGCCACGGATCTTTCTCTTGAGCTCACCTTTGAGCTTTCTTCTTCAGCCTTCCCGGTGTTGAGCTGAAGTTCATGAGACAACAGCTTCCCATACAGATTTTTGGGCTCCATGATGCCCAGCTGACCCATCTCTCTGATGGCTCAGATCTTGATGTCCCATTCTTTTGTGAGGGATCTGAGAAACTTGTCATTTAGATTAGAGTTGGTGAACTCTCTTTCGTAGTTTCTCAGACCATTCACTATCTTGAAAAATCTCTCATAGCAGTTGGAGATTGTTTCATTCTTGCCTTGCTTGAAGGCCTCATACTCTTGGTTGAGAAAGGATTTTTTATCATCCCTTACCTCTTCAGTACCCTCCATGTATACGATCAGGGAGTCCCACATCTCCTTGGTTGTTTTGCAGTGAATCAGATTTTGGAGGGTTGAGTCATCTACGACACTTACAATGACATTTTGTGCCCTCTTATCTAGGCCTGCCAAGGCTAGCTCGTCCTTGGTCATGTCCTCATATTTATTTACCACCTTCTTTGTTGGATCAATGGTGGAAGCAGTTGTAGGGATAAAGGGACCCTGTTGGATTGTCAGATAGATTCTCAGATCATCCGCTTCCATGAACAACCTAACCCTTTCCTTCCAAATGGGAAAGTTTTCCTTTGAGCAGATTGGAAGTTTCATGGATCTCATCTCCCGATTCTGATCTCCACCAGCCATAGTGAGTCATTCCACGATCTAGATCAGACGATTAAGTCTTCTTTTGATCAACCTCGCTTTGATACCACTTGTTAGTCATGGAATGTTCACCTAGAGGGGGAGCGGGGGTGTTAGATTATCTGGGTTCTTTTAAAACTATTTGCGCGAGTTTCGAATATTCAAGCACAGCACAAAAATATCGCACAAATAAACACAGATAAAACACGCCAGACAACACAAGATCTATAGAGGTTCCTTAAGACGGGGTGTCTTGAGTAGTCCTCTGTCCCTCTGCGCCTACCCATCAGTGTGCTAGGATCGGCAAACGCCGCCAAAAACTTCAGGCCCTCAAGCCTTACAACACGGACCCGCAAGTCAAACAGCCTAGGCCCGCAAGCCCCTACTGCCCCCGAGCCAGCAAGCTCGACACTTAGACCCTCAAGCCCTACATAACACAGACCCGCAAGTACTGTGTCAACAGCCTAGGCCCGCAATCCCCTACTGCGCCCGAGCCCTCAAGCTCACTAAGATTGGACCCGCAAGTCCACTGCCCTGGCCCTCAAGCCTCACAGCTCTCCAGCCCTCAAGCTAGACGGTGTCGGCCCGCAAGTCCACTGCCCTGGCCTTCAAGCCTCACAGCTCTCCAGCCCTCAAGCTAGACAAATAGGCCCGCAAGCCTTACAAAGATTACAGTAATAAAAGACTGTTACTTCTGCCGGATGAAGATAGGCAACTTTAGCCTGTTGAAGATCGGCTTCTTAAGGTTGAAGAAGATGCTTCTGAATCAGATCTTGAGCGCACAGTTCTTGTTGGGTATATTGCCCTCAATAGTACCTTGATTTTAAGAGGCATCACTCTCAATGCTAAGGACATATTGTATTTGATGAGCTATACTTGTGTAAGATATACAGGTGCAGGTGACTCAAAAGGAAGGGCCAAACATGCCCTTAGATGTGGAGAAATCATCTTCCAAGAGATGAAGTTTTGTCTCAGCCGAACCGCTGAGACAAAGGGGGCAAAACCGCTGAGACGAGGAGCCGTCTCAGTGTATCTGCTGAGAAGAAGGTGCCTCCGCTGAGAAGTTCATTCAACGCTGAGAATCAGCGTGGTCGTAGAACTGGGCTCGACATTCGTCGAACGTTGTACGCCGTTCATCGACCGTTGAGACAAGGTCGAAGCAGAAACCGCTGAGACAAGGTCGAAGCAGAAACCGCTGAGACGAGATCAAAGCTGGAGCCGCTGAGAAGACACACAAGGCAAGTTTGTCGAGTGTTGAGCTAGCAAGATCGTCGAACGCTGAACGTCGTTCGACAAATGCTGAGATGAGGAGCCGTCTCAGCAGAACTGCTGAGAAGACACACAAGGCAAGTTTGTCGAGCGCTGAGCTGGCAAGATCGTCGAACGAAGGGGACAGCTGGTTCGTCGAACGCAGAGTGTTCCACGTTCGTCGAGTGCAGTCCTTCTCTACGAAAAAGTAGGGCGGCAGGTCCTGCGGCTTGGACAAGTTGCAGAAAAGTAGTGTGGGGTCCACCAGCTTCTCCCATACCTCTCAACAGATCAGCTAAGAGCCGTTGAAGATCAGAGATGTATAAAAGAAAGAGTTAGGGCACATTTGAATCTCTCTCTCAAAAACGTGAAAAAGAGATCAACTGTTACATTGATGGCTGAAGCTCTCGTCTTCTTCCTCCTGCTCACTGAACAAGAAGAAGAAAATAGAGAAAGAAAGTTAGTTCCTTTGCAAGAAGGAGCAAGGTGATCTTCCATCACTCTATCGAACAGGAAGATCAAGTTAGTAGCTGGCATCGACATCTTCAGCTACAGGAAGCACCGACGATGCAGGATCTACAAGAGAGTAATTCTACTGTAGAATAAATTTCTAAATCATTTATCTGTAGGGCATCTTGCCTGAGCTGTAAGACCATTTGGTCTGAGTTTGTAGGAACCTGAGGGTTCTAAGCTGTAGGGCTGAAGGCTTGAGTGTAGGATCTGGAGCAGATCTGAGGTAGGGCTTAACAGCCTGAGGTAGGACCGGGAGCTGGTCTGAGCTGTAGGAGGAGGAGTCCTCTGAGTGGTAGGACCTAGGAGAGGTCTGAGTTGTAGAACATTATTATCTGATCCATAGGAGGTGTTATCCTCTGAGTTTGTAGGGCAGCCGTGCCTGAGGTAGGAGCTGGTGATAGCTCTGAGTTGTAGGGACTTGTGTCCTAAGGTAGGATCATTCTTGATCTGAGAAGTTCTGAGGAACTTGTGTTGTAAGCTCTTTGAGCCGAGATTGGAGAAGTTGGCCCTGTCTAACACACTGTTAGAAGGGTGGAGGGGGAAAGTGGACTACCCATAGACACACTGTCTTTGGGGAACCACTATAAATTATTGTGTGCTTTCTGTGTTTGCTGATTTGCTTAAACCAACTCTGAAAACAGCTAAAGCTAAACAAGTAAAATTTAAAAGACCTATTCACCCCCCCCCCCCCCCTCTAGGTGACTTAGACTACAAACCTTATATTCTTTCAAGTGGTATCAGAGCCAGGTTGGTCAAAAAGGACTTAACAGTCTGACCAGATCCTAAAAGGTTTAGTCTAGTCAATTCCCAATGGACTCCAGTGGATTGCAAAAGGAAATGAGGTCCATGAATTTGCCCATATGCAACAAAGAGAATTTTGGCATATGGAAGCAAAGGAACAGGTTGTTTATGGAAGAATCTGATCCAAGGATCTTCATTACAGTTGAAGAAGGACCTTTCACCTTTCACACTGCATCCACTATTGATCCAACAAGAAGAGTGGCCAAGCTATTCAAAGATCTGACCAAGGATGAACTTGAGTTGTTCACCATGGACAAGAGGGCCCAGAACATCATTGTCAATGCTATTGATGATTCCACCTTTCAAAACTTGGTACACTGCACTTCTGCCAAGGAAATGTGTGATACTCTAATAGTATATATGGAAGGGACTGCTGAAGTTAGGGATGACAGGAAGTCACTCCTAAATCAAGAGTATGAAGCCTTCAGACAGCAGAGCCAGGAAAGCATATCCATGTGCTATGAGAGGTTCTTCAGAATAGTCAATGAGTTGAGAACCTATGAGAGGGCTTTCACCAACTATGAGCTGAATGACAAGTTCCTTAGATCTCTCACAAGAGACTGGGACACAAAGATATGTGCCATCAGGGAAGTGGCCAAGCTTGGTGAGACCCCAACTCACACTCTGTTTGGGAAGCTGCTTTCCTATGAAATGCAGTTGTCTGCAAGGAAGGAAGAGGACACCTCTTCAAAGGCAAAAGCAATGAAGAATTCTGCAGCTCTCAAAGCTGACAGCTCCAAGAGAAGCAAGGGGAGGATAGTGTCTCCTCCAAGGAGAAGAGCTGGACCTGAAGTCAGCATGAAGCTCTTCCTCTGATGAAGAATTTGCTGCCTTCTCTAGGCAGTTCAAGAGGATGATGAAGAGGAAGCCATGGAGGAACATGCCCTCTTCATCATCACACTACAAAAAGAACAGCAGCAGATCTGAAATACTGCACCCAAAGGGTGACAGGTATGATTCAAAACCCAATAAACATTCTACTAATAATATAATCTGCTATAGCTGCAGCCAGCCTGGACATGTCATAGCTGACTGTCCAGTCAAAAGAAAGGATAGTGGTGAAACAAAGCATCATCACCACAAGGATAGGAAAGGAGAAAAATCACTCCTAGCAGAGAAAGAAAGAAGCTGGAGTGAGTCTGATCCTTCAACATCAGGTTCAGACATTGAAGAAGAAGCCAACATTGGGCTTTATGCAGCAGAAGAGGATGAAGAAAATCCAGCTGCAAAGGTTGGAATCAGGGCCCCTCTATCACACTCAGATAGTGATGAAGAGGAGGATGAAGAAGACATTATTCAGCTAGGCCTTATGGCCTTCACTGATGAGGAAGGGAGTCAGAATGCTTCTGACAAGGTTCAGGTACTATCTCATTCCACCTCATTTTCTGATTGTGAAACTAGACCAGAATTTGTTGCACCTTCATCAATTGATGGAGGGGGCATGGAAGCTGAGGAAGAACTCAATCAACTGATTGATAAATATGGTGTTCTTTTGGAGGCTCTGAAGAAGAGCAAGAAGCTTGCCAAGAGGCAAGCCCAGGAAACTATTTCCCTCAAGATGACTAAGAATAACTACACTGAACCTACCACCCTGGTGGCTCAGACGAGTAGACAGATTAGCCATTTACAGGGATTAACTATTGCTCAATTGAGCACTATTTCCCTGAAGAACAAGGTCATCAAGGACCTTGAGGAAAAGCTTGAGAAGGAGAAGGGCCTGGTGGCTCAATTCTCCAAGCCCAGAACTGTGCTTCCTATCATTGACACCTCCTCTCAAACCAATAAAAGAGGACTAGGATTCAAGAAAATGGAAGTAGGAGAAGGGAGTGGAGTTAAGAGCAAGGAGAAAGCTAAGCCTCAACCCACCTTTCTAAAGGTGATACTTCCCTCCAACAGGTATGACCATGAAAGCATTTATGGTCACTAGAAGAATGAGAGGTGCTATAGGAAGGAAAATGCTTCTTCATATAGTGGAAGAAAGGGAATGGGATTGAGTGCCATGAAGGCTTCCCATGAGGAAATTCAAATGGCCCAACATGGAACATTTATTTTTGGTACTTCAGCCACTTCATTCAAGAATGAGAAGGCAAGCCCTTCTAAGGTTGGATCTGTCAAGAACATGACTGGTGCCGATTCTGTAAACATGTCTGAGTGCTCAGTGCCAGATGCCATCAAATCTTATATGGCTGCTAAGTCATTGCAAGCTGATGCAATCAGGACAAAGAGCATCAAGACAGCTCACAGAATGACATTCAATCAAATAATTGATGAGAGGAACAGGAAGAATGCTGCAGTATCTATTCCTGAACATGAGGACCATGCTGCACAATCCTCAAGAAATGCTCAGAAAAGAAGATACAACATTCATGAATGTTGGTGTTGTGGTAAAGTGAGACACTTTGCCATAGATTGTTGGTACAACCCCAATGTACCTAATGCAAAGAAGTGCCTTCATGTAAAGGGAGCAGCTAGAGTTAGATCATTTGATCATGCTAACAAGAACCTATGACCCAAGTCACCTTGGGTTCCTAAGGGATATTAAACTCTATTTTGGAGGATAGTTCAAGTACCAGCCTCATACATAAGTGGTACTTGGACAGTGAGTGCCCATGGCACATGAAAGGAAGGAAGTTGACTTCATAAAGTCAACATCAGCAGAGGACTAAATCCTCAAGGTAAGTATCTCTCCAGGACAAGTAGGGAGGAGGAGTCCCAAGGAAGAGCTGAACCCAATCCTGAGCCAACTCAGATGAATATTGATCCAACTATTCCTCAAGCTGAAGATGAACTTCCTAATTCACCTATCCATGGTAAAGTAGGATTTCAGTTAGGCTTCTCCTCTCTAACAATAGTATAGTCTAGGTGTTTAACCCATCAATCATCTTTCAGGTTCTCCTAGTCAAAATTCTCCATATATGGATGCTCCAAGTGAGGGGGAGCACAACCCAAGTGTTGAAGATCTGCATAGACCAGAACCTGGAATGGTGAAAGAAGTGACCCAGGAAAGGCCTGCTACTTTGCTAGACACATCTGATCTGCTGAACTCAATTAAATCACTCATTGAGGGTCTGATGTTGTCTATGAAAGAGATAGTTGCTGAAAAGGTCCATGATGTCTCTGCTCAGATAAGGAATGAGTTGTATGCAACAAGAGCTGCACTAACTCAGGAGATCCAGGCCAGTGAGCAAAGAATGGAGTCAAGAGTGGCTGCAGTGAGGACTGAGCTGAATACCCAGGTTAATGATGTCAAAACTGCATCAGATCATATCCTCCTGCAAATGACAAGATGGTTTGAAATGGCCAAAGGCACAGTTGGTGCTCAGCACACTGTACTGAAGCAAATTGCTGATCATCAAGAGGTCTCCACCAAAGACATCACATATGTAAAGAATCATCTTTACAAAAACCAAAATGTCTGGGAGAATGCAGTTGCCAGAATGGCACAAGTGGTCAACACATCTAGCAGCCAAGTCAAGTCCCACATTGACAAGGCAAAGGAATACATTTTGGATGATGTGGACAGCTCTTTTCAAACTCTCTCCCAATCCATAATAGATCAACACTCTGAAATAGAGAAGAAGATAATGGAAAGTGGCAAAGAGGGGGAGGAGAAGGTTACCAATCAACATGCTAAGATGAAGGGTGCTCACATCAAGCTGTATAACAACATGGAGTCTGTCCACAAGCTGATACTCTCCAATCAAGTAGAAGCCAGCAAGCAAGTGGTGGAAGTGGTCAATAATGCTTCCAGTGCTATTCAAGAAAATATCCTAACCATGGTCAGAAAGGTTACTGATAATCAGTGGGACTCAAGCTTAAAAGTGTTGCAAGGAACAAGAATTGCTTTGAATCTTCCAATCTGAACCCAAGCAGAAATGAAGACTTTGACTTCCAAAGTCAATCAAATCTGATTGCTGATGAGAGAGCAGCAAATAGGAGAAGGGCAGAGGGCATTCAAACTACTGAAGAATATATGGCCCAGAAAAGAATGGAAAGATTAGAGGATCCACTCCATGAAGATGACAATATGGAGTTGGTCACAATTATTGTCAATACTTGGGTGAGCCATGGAAATCAAATGAAGGACATTGACCATGTCTACTCAGCTGCTGAATGGATTAAGCATCTTGAGAGGGAATCCTTAAGGGAAAGGATTCTCAAAGAAAACTTGGTGAGAAGGGAAACTCCTGTAAGGATTCCCACAAGATATCTTCCCAAGCCTCTTCTATACTTCAAAGTAAAGGAGAAGATCAAGGCTGATGCTGAAGCTAGGAAGAGGAAGTCCAAAGATGGAGAATGCTCTTCCCAGGGTCCATCTAAGAAGACCATGCCTTGAAATATTTTCTGTTACCAATCATCAGTTGTATTGTTTGAAATATCTGTACTGAACATTTAAATTGGAATAATATTTCATCTTTTGATCATAATGTTGTGTTTGTTACTATTTCTATATGTACTCTATACCTTTATCTTTAGTATTCAGGAGCTAGAATGGGATGTTCAATTTGAATAGGGTCAGTTATTACAGAAATTGCTCACCAATTAAGGGGGAGCAAATTCCCTGCTCAGGTTGAGGGGGAGATGGCAAATGCCAAGATTGTATAGGTTGACCTATAAGTTGATCCAAAGGGATCTATAGATGTTGCCTCCCAATCCCTAATGGGATAAATAGTTGAAGAAACCAGAAAGGGGGAGAAAGAGCCATTGCTAAGTAAGAACCTATGCTTAGGATATTAACAAGAGGGAGATAGGGCCTATGCTTCACAGATCATTTTTCTGTGATATGATTTTTGTTATTAATGTACCTTAGCATTGGGGATGTTCTGCCTTCTTCAAATAGGGGGAGATTGTTGGGTATATTGCCCTCAATAGTACCTTGATTTGAAGAGAGCGTATCCGCTGAGAAGAAGGTGCCTCCGCTGAGAAGTTCATTATACGCTGAGAATCAGCATGGTCGTCGAACTGGGCTCGACATTCGTAGAACGCTGTACGCCGTTCGTCGACCGCTGAGACAAGGTCGAAGCAGAAACCGCTGAGACAAGGTCGAAGCAGAAATCGCTGAGACGATATCAAAGCTGGAGCCGCTGAGAAGACACACAAGTCAAGTTTGTCGAGCGCTGAGCTGGCAAGATCGTCGAACGTTGAACGTCGTTCGACAAACGCTGAGATGAGGAGCCGTCTCAGCGGAATCGCTGAGAAGACACACAAGGCAAGTTTGTCGAGCACTGAGCTGGCAAGATCGTCGAATGAAGGGGACAGCTGGTTCGTCGAACGCAGAGTGTTCCACGTTCGTCGAGCGCAGTCCTTCTCTACGGAAAAGTAGGGAGGCAGGTCCTGCGGCTAGGACTAGTTGCAGAAAAGTTGTGTGGGGTCCACCAGCTTCTCCCATACCTCTCAGTAGATCATCTAAGAGCCGTTGAAGATCAGAGATGTATAAAAGGAAGAGTTAGGGCACATTTGAATCTCTCTCTCAAAAATGTGAAAAAGAGATCAACTGTTACATTGAAGGCTGAAGCTCTCATCTTCTTCCTGCTCACTGAACAAGAAGAAGAAAACAGAGAAAGAAAGTTAGTTCCTTTGCAAGAAGGAGCAAGGTGATCTTCCATCACTCTGTCGAATAGGAAGATCAAGTTAATAGCTGGCATCGACATCTTCAGCTACAGGAAGCACCGACGGTGCAAGATCTACAGGAGAGTAATTCTACTGTAGAATAAATTTCTAAATCATTTATCTGTAGGGCATCTTGCCTGAGCTGTAAAACCATTTGGTCTGATTTTGTAGGAACCTGAGGGTTCTAAGCTGTAGGGCTAAAGGCCTGAGTGTAGGATCTGGAGCAGATCTGAGGTAGGGCTTAACAGTCTGAGGTAGGACCAGGAGCTGGTCTGAGCTGTAGGAGGAGGAGTCCTCTGAGTGGTAGGACCTGGGAGAGGTCTGAGTTGTAGGACATTATTGTCTGAGCCGTAGGAGGTGTTATCTTCTGAGTTTGTAGGGCAGCCGTGCCTGAGGTAGGAGCTGGTGATAGCTCTGAGTTGTAGGGACTTGTGTCCTGAGGTAGGATCATTCTTAATCTGAGAAGTTCTGAGGAACTTGTGTTGTAAGCTCTTTGAGCCGAGATTGGGGAAGTTGGCCCTGTCTAACACACTGTTAGAAGGGTGGAGGGGGAAAGTGGACTACCCCTAGACACACTGTCTTTGGGGAACCACTATAAATTATTGTGTGCTTTCTGTGTTTGCTGATTTGCTTGAACCAACTCTGAAAACAGCTAAAGCTAAACAAGTAAAATTTAAAAGACCTATTAACTCCTCTCTAGGTGACTTAGACTACAAACCTTATATTCTTTCAGTTCTTCTTCAATCTTTTCTTAGCCGGATGAGGATTGGCTTCTTAACAGTCGATGGAGATGACTGCTTCTCCTTTTTCTCTTTCTTTCTTGCGCCGCTTGTACTGTTCTATTCATTGTATGCGCAAGTTCTTTTTTTTATTAACCTTTTTAGGACGACCTCTTATCTCTTTTATAAGACTGTGAGGCTCCCAACGGTCTTCAGAAAATATTCCTTAAGTGTCAGACGCTCCATTCCTTAAGAGCACGCGTTGATTGATGACAACATTAATTGCCGATAGACGATCAGGCGGCGTCATTATTACTGATAGCGCGTCCGCAACTTTTGAATCTGTCTCGACGATATTTCCATTGTTACGACGACATGGACAATATCTCGATGACAGGACTTTGTCGATGCCTTAAACTTTGGTAGACCTTCTAGTCTTCTTGCTTCTGCCTCTGAAGTAGGTATCTCGACGATACGAGACATTCTGGCGATTCTGCATATACGACGATATGCTATCTTGGACTGTATCGTTGAGATCTCCTTTCTTGTTGTCTATCATCGTAATCATGTTGTTCTCTCGACGACATGAGTGATAGCATGTCTACAGATCATACTTTAGTAACTGCTTGACTTCAGCTGTTCTTCTTTAGTCTTCTCGACGACATGCCTTCTTTACGACAATGTTCAACGCCATCAGTCATACTTAGCCTTTTCAGCGACAAGGCTTCTTCACGACGATGTCTGTTCTTCTTGACGACGAAGCTACTTTGTTGATGTCGACGATAATGCATCTTCTCGTCGACATTTCTTCCTTTGTCTTCATTCTTCACTGTGTTCGACGAACGACAATCTTCGTTCGACAGACGACATTCTGCGTTCAACGAGCTTCATTCTTCTGCCCATCTCAGCATTCGACGAACTCCATTCTGCGTTCGACGAACTCCATTCTGCGTTCGACGAATAGCCTTCTGTGTTCGACGAACACGCCGAGTCTCAGCGGTCGATGATCTTCCTTCTGAGTTTGACGATCTTACTTCTGCGTTCGACGAACTCGCCAAGTCTCAGCGTTCGCTTTGCATCATCTTTGTGTTCGACGAACTGCATTCTTTGTTCGATGAACTTCGTTCTTCGTTCGATGATATTGTACTTTACCTTCTTGAGATTATCAGCTAGAGAAGTGATCAAATACAGAGTAAAGTTTTCTTGACTTGATGACTTCTCCAAATCAGGAATCATGTGGGCAAGATTCCCAACACTAAATGTAACTTGAACAATGTCTCAACACTATATCTGAAATGATAATGAATGAGTTGCTGAATCTATTACTTTATGTTGTAAGCTAATCTCAGTCATAACTTAATATTATTCTGTGTTATTGCTTGAGATAATCTGTGATGCATTGACATAATTACTTAATCACATTATTGGGTTGATAAACTGTGGTATTATGCTTGTCATAAAGACTATCTGTTATGACATTATCTGTAATGCAATAATAATGTTAACATGATTATGTTATGATGAATACTATGTAGTGAAGTTACATGATAAGTATTCATTTGTTATGTATCTTAGCATTGGGAGTGTTTTGTCTTCTTCAAATAGGGGGAGATTGTTGGGAATATTACTCTCAATGTTCCATTGATTTGAAGAAGCATCACACTCAATGCTAAGTATGAGTTGTATTTGATAAACCCTATTTTACCTCATGACTATGCAGGGTTAGGTTATTCCAAGGTGTGGAATAAGTTAAGTGGCTTACTTCTAAAATCGCTAAGACGAGCTCTCAGTCTCAGCTGAACCGCTGAGACAAGGCCAGGAGCCGCTGAGAAGGAGTCTGGGTCTGCGGAGCTGCAGATAGAGAAAAACCGCTGAGGCAACTGTCTGTCTCAGAGGATCCGCTGAGACGGAGACAGAAGTAGCCGCTGAGACTGGAAGCTGTCTCAGACCAACCGCTGAGACAGATTCAAATGTAGTGGCAGGTTTTGCTTTTGGCGCAAGCTATAGTAAAGAAAGATAAGGTGCTCCAATCACCTATATACTGTGTCAGGGGCCATTTGATAGATGTTGAAGTCTGAAGGAGTATAAAAGAACAAATTAAGGCTTTGAAGAAAGTGAGCTTTCTGGATTAACAACTAACATCTATTGTTACATTGATGGCTGTCAAGAAGATCTCTCCTCCTGCTTCCTGAAGCTGCAAGGAGAGAAAGATTGTTCTTCCTGTGTGAATCAAGAAGAGCAAGTTGATCCTTATTCATCTCTGAAGAGAAAGATCATAGAGAGGCAAGATTGAAGCTATTGTTCTCTTCCCTGCTTCAAGACTGCAATAGAAGACCAAGGCTTGAAAGAGTTACTATTTTATCTTCTGTTGTAAGCATCATTTATAACTTTGTAGGAACATATTTGTTCTGAGTTTGTAGGGCATTTTGCCTGAGGGAGTAGGGTTGTTGGGCCTGAGTGTAGAGCTGAGAGTTCAGCTTGTGAGTAGGATCTCAGTGGAGATCTGAGGTAGGACTTCTTGATAGGTCTGAGCAGGTAGGGCTGTTGTGTCTGAGGTAGGGTTCTTGAGTCTGAGGTAGGGTTTGGAGAAAACCTGAGAGATTCTGAGGGATCTGAGTTGTAAACTCTTGGAGCTGAGATTAGAGGAGTTGGCCTTGTCTAACTCATTGTTTGAAAGGTGAAGGGGGGGAAGAGGACTACTCAAGACACCCTGTCTTGAGGAACCTCTATAAGTGCTTTTGTGTTTTCTGTGTGCTTGATTTAAATCTAACATAATCTCTGAAAACAGCTAGGCATAAGCTTAAAATAAAAGAGACTTATTCCCCCCCCCCCTAGGTGATCAAGACTACATCATAATAAACAATCAATTTTGAAAAGTAATAAAAGAAAATTAAATGAAGATTTAAAACTAAATAGACTACAGTTCCTTGGAGAAATACTTTCTTATCAGTATTGAAAAATAATCTTGTATCATGATTTCCTTAGTCGAGTGCGATGAATCTATGAATGAAACTTTGTGGTAAAAGTGTAGTGAAATTCCTTGCAATGATTTTAAAATAGAAATTTGTACTTCTCGATATCGGAAATCCCTAGTCTCTATTTCCCCCTTGGGAGAGACAAGTACCACATAAAGAATGAAAACCAAAGTTGCTAACACCAAGAGGAAATCTCTTTCTCCCTTCAAATGCTATATCAAATCTATGACGCACTTACGCAACTCATCTCTCGAATTAGAGCATAGTAAAAAGATAAAACCTTGGCCAAAAGTTTTACAATAAAGATCATAAATTCAATAAAGAGCATTCACGAAACAAACACAAAGAGAAATCTAGAAAATATTCATCACACAAGCCTAAGTACTCTCAGAATACAAGATTAGAGAGATTTAGTTCATAGCAATGGAAGAAACACACAAAACGTTTGGAGAGATCTTACAAAACATGATGGTTTAATGCTTAGTCGCTGAAGGATTCTCTTCATAACGTTGGTCGTTTGAACGGCCCGGAGATCTACCTTCTTCCTTGGTCTAGCCACTCTCCAATGGAGGATTTCGAAAATGGGTCTTCTCTTTCACTCTCTAATCCGAAAATCCTTCTCTCTCTAAGTGTCGTAATACGTCAGGAGTTTACTTACTTAAAAATGTCCAGCACTCACGAAGAGGTGCATCCCTTCGTAATCAAAAACGACGTCAATTTTGAATTTAAAAATTCTGAAATTCACCCAGAAAGCGTTGCAACCTGGTTTTCTGAGGTTGCAACTTATTTTCTTGGTCATGAGATTTGGGCAGATTTCTTTGTCCAAGTCGATTTCTTTGATGTTTCTGGCAATATAATATTGGAAAAAGACTGAATTAGTCACAAATAAAATAAATATTAATTTGCAAGCATTCCTACTTCATTTAGACTAATTTCCCCACTTTATGATGAATATTTAGTTCAAACAAATGGGTTAAATAACTTCCTTTTGAGAAGTTATCACACCCCCACACTTAAACCTTTGCTAGTCCCTAACAAAGACAAATCCGATCATCAAATAGAGTGAGATGATAGTCATCGAAATATAATACTCTCATGATCCTCCTTCTCAAAAATAATTAAGGAAATCCTACTCAAGAAAATTGATTTAACCAATGGAGAATTTGTCAATCAATAAAGGTTCAAATGTTCAAATATTCATTAGCTTGATGAAAGATAAAGCTCAATTAAAATTTCTAGTGTGGTTTGTGCTATCCTTTAAAATCCATTACTCCCATCAACTTTTCTCGTCTAACTTTCCTAATAACTGAGAAGGACGAGAATAGGCCAAAATTTTGACTTAACCTTCACAAGAGTTCGATAGTTTAATTTGAAAAGAACTCATGAGACTTATGGTAACAATGACTTTGGCTTGGTGAGGAATATGTTTAGATAGTGGAGGATATATCCCTAGTTAATATTCTCAATAGCTCTCCAAACTATGGGGTTCATTTCTCAATTCTGTTTATAGTATACAGTTGGGATCATTCCAAGTAGGTGTGCACACACTTAGGCCACATATCACTATGGCATTTTTCCTTTTTTTATGTATAAATATGTTCATAGTTGGGATCATTCCAAGTAGGTGTACACACACTTAGGCCACATATCACTATGACATACAATTTTTTTTAACCATCACCCATAGTTGAAAAGCTTAATAAGAAATAACTATTAGAATTATAGGGAAATTATGCATGGTAATTCATGGTTCAAGCTCAAAGGATAACATGTGATCAAATTAAATTTAAGCAATCAGACATGAAATGATCAAAGAAAAAAGCCTAATCATTCTTACAAATTAACCACTCAACTCAACGCTTTGGCTTACATCTCCGACTCGGTTCTTGCTCTCCCTTCCACCATTATTTCCAAAAATCAATAGAAATAAAGTTTTAGAAAGCAAATTCTTGTAAAGAACATTGTGGAAAAAAGAAATATTTAAAAGAGCTTTTACCTATCTTGCTAACTTCAAATCAAAAATATGAACCATTAAGCAAATAATAATCATCAAATAATCTTGAATAACTTATTCGTTAATTATATCTAGAATTAGGACCGGCTCATGATATCATCACCTCACCCCCACAATTTTTTCCCTTTGCTAGTCCCTAGCAAAGAGACCTCATTTCCCATAAAAATTAAAATTAATTGTATATAATAATCAGGCCATAAAGATAGGGATAAAAAGAAAACTTGAAATTTAAATACTCCCCTGAAATTAGAGGCGTCCATTGCTTACTGATGATGTTTCCATTTTTTGTTCCTTTAAGAGGTGTCCTTCATCAAACCAAACCATTTGATGTGACCTGCATGACTGATAACTGCGACATATACAGAAATAAAGGCCCAAGGTTTAGAATTATACAATTCCGGGTTTGCCATTAGAAGTTAGCAATAGAAATACAAGGGCAGAGCATTCATCATAAGACTCATGACCAGATCAATGCTAATGACATTCCTCATCCGTTAATACCACTCATATAGTTCAATCAATTATCAGAACATTATCAAAAAAGTATCATAAGACTCATAGCAGCACATATCAGAACATGAACATATAGTTTAAGCAATTATCAGAAAATATCCAAAACATGAGAATAACAACACTTATCAGAAAATGAGAATAGAGTATCAAGCAATTATCAAAATGGAATTTGTGGTTCATATCAGCACATATCCCAAGAAATACCAAGCAACACATAGCAAAAATTAACCAAATATTGCATATCAGTAATTATCTAAAAATTTCAAGTCAGCACATATCACTAAATATCAAAATAGTTCTTATGAGGACACAACAGCATTATGGAAATAAAATAAGAATATTATCATCCTCACGTTTCAGATCATGATGGTACTAATCATCCTCCATCTCGTCATCGTCGTCCTCCTCGGTGGTCACATGCTCATTATCCATCGTGGCCTCGTCTTCGTCGTCCTCCTCTATCTCAAACTCCTCTATTCTTTTCACCCCCACCGTCGGATCCAGCCTATATCGGTCAACCGTTAATAGAAAACCGGCGCGATCAAATTGTGCAGACATTGGGAAGCTTGGCTTTGGAACGGGAATCTTGGCGTTTTCCATCAATGTAGTAATGTTCGCTCTAAGGTCTTTCAGTTGTGCATCATAATAGAGATGTTGGCACCGTTGGAAGGTCTTTATGTACTCAATAATGTTCATCATTATTTTTGTTGCATTGTCAGTATGTGGAAATGGAAGACCAATACAAATGGGCTCGTCCTGTGGTGGATCAGGGGAATGGCTATCCCTTTTTGATTTTACCTCTGTCTTCGCCTTTGGAGAATCAACGTTAATCTTAATGTTAACTGCCATAACTGCATTAAATTGCCGCCCAACTTGAGTTATCATGTCTCCGTCAAATTCTTGTAAGCCAGCAATCCAAAACAATTTCGTTATAATAGTGGGGAACCAAATATGTTTTGCATTGTTCTCATGGATCTTCTTCCCAATCAGTTGGGAGATGATCTTCCCCACATTAACTTTGACACCTTTCATAATACAGTAAATGAGAGCTATGCGATCTAGACGGACGTTGTTCAAATGATGCATAGGTAGTACACTTGCGTTGATAAATAAGAGCCAAACGTTTGCCACTCGAGATAAACAAGTCGACTTCACTGCATTTTGTTTCTTATTCACCCAGTCCGGCCCATTTGCACCACAAACAACAGCAGTCATCTCTTCCTTTGGCACGACTGAATGGACTGTGACGTGATCACTAATAATGTTATCATCCAAATCAAAGAATGCATTGATCACGGCCGAAGAGAAATCAACTTGTTTTCCTCGCACAAAAACTTTTCCCTCCTTGTCGTCCGGTGTGTTAGCGTAGAACTCATATACCCAAGATAATACCGCCTCGGTTCGTGGGTGACAAAATGCCTCCCACTACAGAGCCACTATTTGATCAGCGTACGTGGCACTCCAAGCTCTTTTTTCCATATTGAATCCTCGCTCGTAGATTGGAGGAATCGATTGCAGCATTTGAAATCGTTGAATGGCATTTTCACTTAAAAATTTAACTCTCTTATGTGTGATTTCCTTGCTCTTCCTTTTCTTTCTCGAAGACATATCCTAAATAGTACAAAACGAACTAAATCGAAGGCTATGGTTTCATCAGAGTTAGAAACAAGGTGTTGGAGTGTACCTTCAAGAACGCTTCTGACCTAGGTCTTCACTTCTCGCGGAGTCACTTCGCGCGGTGATTGCTATAGGAATCTCCTGCTTCAGGAACGATTGCACTCTAGATCTATGCTTCTCTGGCGTCGCATACAACACCTAGATCGCCGCTTCTCCGGCGTCACGTCACGCGGCTTCAAAAATCGCCTCTCGCCTCTTCCACAGCGTCGCGGGCGGCTTTAGGAACCGGCCAATTTAGGCTTTGTTAATGAAGAATGCGCCGGTTCAGTTGAACCGGCCCTAAGAAGTCCAGCGTCATTCCTCCCCCGCAATCAACAAAAATAAAGTTGCAACCTACTTTTGTTTTAGGTTGTGACGTATTCTGGCCTTAGCATCTTTCAGCGAATTTATTCACGCAAATCCAGCAAAAATAAATTTGCAACCTACTTTTTTTTAGGTTGTGACGTATTTGGTCCTTATCACCTTTCAACAAATTTCTTCACGTCACTCTTCTTCACGCAAATCCAGCAAAAATAAAGTTGCAACCTACTTTTTGTAGGTTGTGACGTCCCTCATTATACTTAAACAAAATTAACGTCATGTAATTTCCTCCGAATTAAGATTAATACAAATGACCACATAAACATAGTACTTGATATAATTTATATCTATATTATTTTTATCATAGAGGTTGGGTTGCCTCCCATCAAGTGCCTAATTTACCGTCCCGGCAGGACGGTACATAACTAAAGAAACGATATGCACGTCATCGCCCAGTCATTGTCGCCTTCCAAATACAGCTTAAGTCTCTCGCCTTTAACCTTGAACTCTGTCCCATCATGTTCATTCTGGATGGTCACCGCGCCGTAAGGATGCACTACTATAACCTTAAATCAACGCGATTTGAGCTTCCTGGGAAACAATTTTAAACGAGAATTGAATAACAAAACTTCTTGTCCCGGTTCAAACTGTTTTTCCTTCAGACGTTGATCGTGCCATTTTTTTGTTCGTTCTTTGTAGATTCGTGAACTTTCATATGCGTTCATCCTCATTTCTTCAATTTCATTGAGTTGCAGGATGCGATTTTTACTTGCATTTTGAAAGTCAAAATTAATTTTCTTAATTGCCCAATAGAACGGTGCTCTAATTCTAAAGGTAGATGACATGACTTTCCATAGACTAGACGATATGGGGTTAGACCAATTGGTGTTTTGTAGGCGGTCTGATATGCCCATAATGCGTCGTTCAATTTCTGGGACCAATCTTTGCAGTTGGTGCTAACAGTCCGTGCAAGGATTTTTTTTTATCTCTCGATTGGAAATCTCTGCTAACCCATTTGCTTGAGGATGGTAAGCTAATGCAACCATATGAGTCACCCCATATTTTCTTAACAGGGAAGCAAAATTTGGTGTAGCAAAAGTGACTACACCCATCACTAATAATGTAACATCCCCATCCGTTCGGGAGCATATAACAGAAGGTCTGGCCGGGGCCCCACGCCACATACTACAAAACAAACGGGAACGTCACTTAATTGAAATATCGAACGACTCTAAACAACGAACCTAACTCAGAGCATTCTATGCGGAAGCAAAAGAGAGAGACAAGATATATAAACCACAAAACCCGAACCCGGGTATGTCCACTTCTATTACTTGGAATGAAATGTTTTATACAACAAAATTTAGGCACGACGGCCTTACAAATTACCAACATCGGCACGCAGGCCGGCCATACATGAAAACAAGAGAACATCAAAAAGGCCTTCAAGGGCCGCAGCAGCGCAGGGCTTCAGCCCGCTATGAGCCCGCTATGTTCCCGCTCAGTCCAGCACCTGTACAACAAGCCCACCAAAAACGGTGGCAAAACAGGGCAACGGTCTGCAACGGCTGACCAAATTATAACGACCCCACCCATTTGAGGGGGTGGCAGTTTCCCATCCCTGCAAGAGCATCACAGCATATATATATATATATATATATATAACAGAATGAAGCGGCTGCACGGACCATAACAATTCATACATATACATCAATCACAAACGTGGGAATGGCCTCCACGTCTCGTGCTCTCAGGCACTCTTTGGTGTACTCCGCCTTCCACCACCATCCACTCTTGATGGCTTTGCCCTTCGAGGCTAAAGTCGGTGGCCCGAATACCAGGGCTCTCCCGTGCTTTAATTGTGAACATCCCGTACTCCGAAGACTCTCTCCCAATGCTTCCCGACATGATGTACGAGACTTACTAATCAGGTGCTGCAATGGTGCGATTTCAGGTTCGCCAAATGACCGTTGTTTACAGCTCTCGTTGTACAACATGAAAAGCGGGTATGGCGTCCCCTCAGCCCAGGTATTTTCAATTAGCCGGCTCTACGGGCCGCTAAGTCATCCACCAGGACACCCTCACAGGTCGGGCACACAGGCCTCAGGTCCTCTCAACAGGTGGGCACAACAACATCACCAGAACTCAGTCTGGGAGCTATCCGTGGCGTTAACACTAACGCCTGGCGATAGCACACAGAAACTCCATTTTGGCTTCTAGCTATGGGTGCTTCCCGGGGCACACCCTCAAGCATTGTTGCACATGCAGTAGCACTCCCACTGCCTCAGAACGCACAAAATCACCAGAACCAAGTCTGGGAGCTACCGCTCGGCGATAACGCTAACGCCGGCGGTAGTGAACAGAAACTCCATTTCTGTTTCTAACTTCGGGTGCTTCCTGGGGCTACCCCCAGGCATTGCTGCGTATGCAGTAGCACCCTCTAGTCCTAGGAAGCAGGATATCAACACGGAGTTTTCTCCGGCAAGCATAATATCAAAAAGCATCACCAATCCAGACGAACCGTCTCGAATGGGCTTCACACAGCGCGCCTACGTCCATTTCACGTATGGACTCTACATGTATGCAAGATCTGACGGGGATAACATGAATCCACCCGTCGGAGGTCATGACCTCACCCTTTTGGGTAGGGACCTCAAAGGGGCACGGAAATGGACTAACACATGTCCAAAAGAGGATAGAAAGGATCGTTACCCTTAGACGTCGCTTCGAGGCCATAGCTTGATTTTTGGCACGGATGAAAAGGGGAGTATAGCCCTCCTCTACGCATAGCCACCAACATTGAGGGAATCAGAGTAGTGAAGCTCCACCAAATCCAAGCTCTAGGGTTGAGGAACCTTATTCATCATCTTCTCCAAGGCTCTCCCTCTCTCCAAAATAATTTCATTAAGGCATAAAGGAATCCAAGAGCCTTTTGGCCTCCTAAGGCCACATCCTGGGCACCATTGTCCAAAACAAGGCCCCAAAGTCAATGTCCCATTAATGCCCACGATTTCAAATCATGGATCTGTATCGCGCGCTAGCGCCGGCGCTAGCGCTAGCGCCTGCGCTAGCTTCCGTCTCGACGCTAGCGGCTGTCGACGCTTAAGGCTCCCATATCGATGCTTGCAACCGTCGAGATGGCTAGCGCCAAGTGGTAGCACTGCCGCCCGCGCTAGCTCCCAGCAGCCTAAATCTGCTTAGAAATAAATCCGAGTTTTTAACATAAAAAATTCTTTTTTTAAGCAACCAATATAAAGTTTACCAAGCAAGTCTACCACTTGTTGAAAGAAAGGAATTTTAAGATTCAAGTGATGATGCACACAAAATAAAAGACTTTAAGTAAGCATGAAAGCGCAAGGTAAAACAATTATATGGTTATGATGTGGAAGACTTATAGAAATACAAGAAACATCTTATTGTAATCAATGATGATCCATAAAAAGATATATGAGTTAAATTTCAAAAAGAAGATGTTTTTGTAAATCATTGTTCAAGTAAAATCTTTAAATTCAATAATAAAGTAACCAAGCATGAAATAATGTTACCAAAAAGAGAGTACTACACTGTTATGTTAATTCACAATTTCAAAAACATACTAAACATTGTAGAAAGCATTCTAGGTTATCTAGTGCATTTCATAAATAAAGAGTAGTATATAATTTGCATTAGGATCCAATACTCATGAGAAGAAGTGTTATGGGAGATAATGATGTGCACAAAAGTGTATTTTTGAGTAGAGTAAACAAATGTTTTAATCAAAAATACAAGAAATATGTAAAGTAAGAGCACAATAAAACACAAATAATTTCACTTCCACACACTTCAATGCACAAACAAAATGTACAACTACCAAGGTGCTTTGCACACACAATGCTCATTAAGACTTATCAGGGTGCAAAGTAGTGCTTGGGGGATCACATATTTTATTTTAATGTTGAGACTAGTGATCCGGTGTACTTAAGAGTAAGTGGTTTTTATTTTGAAAGAAAGATTTGATTTGCACAAGATACTTTACTATTCTTTCCAAGGTGCTCAACCTCACAACGCTTATTAAGACTTATCAGGAGGTTCAAGTAGTGCTTGGTGGAGTTATCTTTGTCACTTTATTTTATGATTTTTGTTTTGTACAAAGTTCTCGGAATACACTTGTTTTGCAAACCAATATAATTTATGAAAAACATAACCACTTTTCTTAACTTTTAAAAGTGCAAATAAAGAAGTGTAGGTAAGATACTCATGCAATTTTAATTCATTGTACTAATACCCAACATACACAAGCATTCTTAGATTAAACACATATGTAGACAATGCCAAAATAAGTGAGTGAATAAAGATCATTATCAAACATAAAACATTTTCTCATTCTTAGAGGCATGCTAAGCTTAGTTCTACACAACTTTTAAGAGATAATTGATGCACATATTAATCGATATATCAAAGCATGATGAAAACAATGTTCAAAGTAGTTTGAAAAGATAAATTGCAACATTATAGAAGTTCTAAATAATAGATTAAATTATGCTTGATTTTCACAGGAAAATCCATACAGTTTTTTTGATAGGTTTAATGTTTTATATTTTTGTATTTGATTTTTGCAAAAGAAAAAGACTTTAAACAAAAAGGCAAAACATAATTTTTGTTATTTGGCTTTTGTATTTTTGTATTTGATTTTTCAAAAATTGAAATATAATCAGAAGTGCAAAAATAAATAGTAAGTATAGATTAATATATTTTTAAGAATTTTTCAAAATTTTAAAAATACAGAAAAACGAATAAGTGCGCTAGCGCCGGCGTTAGCGCTAGCGCGGGAAACAGTACACGATTTTTGATGATTTTGAAATTTTTGATTGATGATCTTGATTAAGTGTCTTAATAGTAGTTTCATGCAGAAATTTCAGAATTTTAGGAGATGTCTAGATAGTGCAAATTGCATGAAACATTAGTGATTTTGTATATGACTTTACCAAATGAACTTTGCATGAGATATATTTTATTATATCTCCATTTTAATTTTTCGAAGGCTTATATTTATCAATATAATGTAGTTTGAAAATGATAGGAAATGTAAGCACGAGAAGACATGAATGAACAAATCAAATATGCATAAGAATATCATGGATAAGCCCTAGATGAGAATACCCAGTCTGTATATCTTGGTAAACATATAAAGCCTAACATAGACACAAATATTCTTTAGGTGACAATGTTAGTATGATAAGTTTGAGATTAATGTTATACCAAGGTTTAATTGTGTTTCAACTTAGAGACCTAGAATGAAGTGATGATTTTATTTGATTTGATATCAAGATGATTCAAAGGTCTAAACTTGAAATGAATCACAATACAAACATAATACACCAACCATGGTATGTAATTATAATATCAATTGTCATCAATTAATATATCAATTATAATTCACATAATTGTGATAGAAATAGTTGTTTTTAGAAGACTTTTGATATGACTTATGATATATGATATTAGAGAACTTTAGCAAGGGACATCAATAGATCATGGTGGTGCTTGTGAATTCAATATTTATTATGAAGGTAAATTCTTTCAATACATTTTAGTGATTTTCTTTTAATTAAGAATTTTGAATATATATGTGATTTTTGATAGGTGAACAATAGTGATGGTTTATACCATGTTTGACATTAAAAAGTGAACACAATATAATATTTTTTTTGTGAACAAAGAGAACCATATTGAAAGTTGAGCTCTTATTTAGATCTTGAACTTTCTTTTAGACCATGTTATTTCTCTAAACCACTTGTTGGTGAAGGCAAAAAAAACTTAATAGCCTAATAACTGGATTTAATTTGAAATATCTTATAGCAAATTTATGGTTCAATTTATATGAATACTATATGATATATATAGGCAATGAATATAAGAAAGAGAGATAGGTCATCAAAATAAAAAATATGATTATGAATTTTGATTAATTTGATTTATAAAATCATTAAGTTTTAAGAGATAAAATCATATTTCCAATAACATATAAGATGACCATTACATGATAGCTTAGAAAAAATAAGAAAACAAGAAAAATTAAAAGACATGAAAGCATATCATGAAGTAGAACTTTGTATATTTCATTTTGAAAGGATTCTACTTCATGCAATTGATGATACCTAATGAACAAGAGATTTAGGTATCCAAAGGGGACCAAGTATGGTGATTCCTTTGGGTACCCAAATATAACGTGTAGGTTTGTGGTAGATATTGATGAATGGGTCCTTTCATGTGAAGTTAATGTTTCAGTTTTAATTTTGGGTCTCCATTCAAACATTGGTTTAATGTTATTCTTGTATGTGAAATTTCCATGATAACTTTGTGAAACATTGTTTATAGGAAATTTGTTTATTTTTAAGTTTATGTTGGTAGAACAATGAAGTTGTAAATGATAATGATTATAGTATTTTGGAATTTTATTTTCAATCTTTTGAAGTTTTTTATTTCCATTGTTTGGTTTATTCAAATTTTGAGAAATCATGTTCAACTTGCTTTTGGAGTTTGCTTGATATTGAGAATTTTTTTTATGATTTCCTTAAGCAAGTTAATTTTAGTTTCTAATTCACTGTTCTTACGTTTCAAATTATGTCTAGTTTTATTATAAGCAATTGTGCTATTCTTAAGAGTATAAACAATAGAGTCAATATGATTTTGATAGTCATTTCTAAATTCCTCAAATGTTTCATCCATCTCTTTGATCTCAATTTTATAATTTTGGCATGTAGCACAATCACTTTTCAAAGATGAATTTTCTAAAAATAATTTTTCATTATGTTCTTTTACACAAATAATTTCCTTTTCAAGTTCCTTAAATTTTTCCTTAATATTATTACAATCAAAACAAGTGTACAACCCCCATATTTGCCGAGCGAGGCGACCGTTGACCCTTTTGAGTGTGAATTAACGAAAGATAACAGGGAGCAGAGCTAAGAGTTAAGATGGGTGGGCGAGAGACATTCGACTCCCGCACCGGCTCAGAATAGGCAAAACCCCAGCGTCAAAGAGAGGCAAATGGACTGCGGTCCACCTGCCCGGCCTAAAGAGGCGAGTGGGACACGTCCTGCTCGACCGGCCAAAGGGGGGCGAGTGGGATATACCCCGCTCGCCCGGCCAAGGGGGCGAGTGGGATATACCCCACTCGCCCAGTCAAGGGGGCGAGTGGGATATATCCCACTCGCCCGGCCTAGTGGGGCGAGTGGGACAAGTCCCACTCGCCCGGCCTAAAGAGGCGAGTGGGACACGTCCCACTCGCCCGACCTAAAGAGGCGAGTGGGACACGTCCCACTCGCCCGACCAAGGGAGCGAGTGGGACAAGTCCCACTCGCCCGGCCTAAAGAGGCGAGTGGGACACGTCCCACTCGCCCGGCCTAAAGAGGTGAGTGGGACACGTCCCACTCGCCCGACCAAGGGAGCGAGTGGGACAAGTCCCACTCGCCCGGCTAAGGGGGCGAGTGGGACATGTACCACTCGCCCGGCCTAAGGGGTGAGTGGGATGCGTCCCACTCACCCAGTTGAGAGGAGGGAAGGATTGTGATCCGATCCATTCATCCAGGCAAAATGGTCTCGTTCGTTTAAAGCAGGACTCAGATTGGGATGCGGATAGTATTTTTAAATAGCGGAACTTTGCTATTGGCAGACCTATTAAGCTATCCGCAACCCATTTCCGAGAAATCTATAAATAGACCCCCATGGGCACCTTGGGGAGGGTTGGCATCTCCTTACCCCCACCCCCCCCCCCCCCCTTAGTGTGTTCGGTTAGCTAGTGACCCTGCCCTCCGTTCGCCAAGTCTTTCAGGCCAACGGTCAGGTGTTGCGAGTGCTCTTCGAGGTGCCTAGGCTCAGCATTGGCTTGGGAGGGGAAGATCTTCGGGTCTTTCAGGTTAGTGGCGGGACCTCCTCGCTGCAGCTCGCGGGGTCTGTTTTCACCTGAATCCACCAGTAGAGAGGTTCTTAGGCTCTAAGTGACTAGACGTTCGACTTTATCTGAGATAAGTAAGGGCAAGCTGCCTACCCCTATTTTCGAACGCTGAAGCCGGGAAACTGGTTTCAACATTCTGGTGCGGTGAGCGTGGAACGCAGCTTGTTCGGAAAAACCCCAAGTACGTCGAATGGCTGGAAGTGAAGAGCTAGAGAACCCACCCCCTCCCGGCGACTACGTAAGGAAAAGCAACTTCGATGAGTTCAAGAAGACGATCATGGAGACCTTGCGCTCTGCACTCACCCCCACAGGCGAGTGCTCGACTCCGCCGGTACCTATCCTCACCTCACCTACTCTAAGTGAGACGGCACCAGCAGGGCGACTTGATAAGGAAGCGCGGGTGGATGAGGATAGAACTCTTCAGGAGAGGGTGCTGTTTCCTAGCCCGGCGAGTGCTCTGCACCTAGGGGAGGAGGCACGGCGAGTGATGCCCATCCACCAGGTGGGAAGGGGAAGCCCTTTCTGCGAGTTGATCCTAACCGCCCCGGTTCCGGAAGGGTTTAGGGAGTCGGTCATGTCCCACTACGCAGGCAAAGACGACCCTCAGGAGCACCTCCAGTGGTTTGAGGATGCCATGTCCATCAGGCAGGTGACCGACGCCTTCATGTGTAGGTTGTTCGCCATCTCCTTTCAGGAGAAAGCTAGAGATTGGTTCCATCAACTTCCTCCCGGATCCATCTATAGTTTCGAGGACTTGAAACGGAGTTTCCTGTTAAGGTTCTCTACGTCCAAAAAGAGGAGGAAGGGGGCGGAGGCCCTCTTCCTGATCAAGCAGAGGTCGGAAGAGTCGCTAGGAAGCTACGTGGATCGGTTCCAAGAAGAGGTCCTTCTCCTCAATGAGGTCCCTGGACACACTTTGCAACTTGCGCTTACCCTCGGGTTGCGGCAGGGGTTGTTTCACATGGGCTTGTCCCGGGACCCTCCTCTGTCTTACGAGGAGTTGATGGATCGGGCAGGACGGAAGATCGAAGTGGAGGAAACAAACTCGGAGTTCGCGGCCAAGATGGCCAAGTGGACGGAAGGCGGAGAGAAGTTAGGGTGGAGACCCCAGCCACCGGTCAACCGACCGGCGTGGAGGCCGGCAGGAGAACTCACTCGGTGAGGCGAGATGTTCATATTGGTTAATTCCCCGAGAAGAGACCGCTGACCGGGCTTGTTGATGCCGGCAGGGCAGGAGAACTCACTCGGTGAGGCAAGTGATTCATGTTGATTAAGGCCCCGAGAAGAGACCGCTGACCGGGCTTGTTCATGCCGGCAGGGCAGGAGAACTCACTCGGTGAGGCAGGTGATTCATGTTGATTAAGGCCCCGAGAAGAGACCGCTGATCGGGCTTGTTCATGCCGGCAAGGCAGGAGAACTCACTCGGTGAGGCAGGTGATTCAAGTTGGTTAAGGCCCCGAGAAGAGACCGCTGATCGGGCATGTTCATGCCGGCAGGGCCGGAGAACTCACTCGGCGAGGCGAGATGTTCATATTGGTTAAGGACCCGAGAAGAGACCGCTGACTGGGCTTGTTCATGGCGGCAGGGCAGGATAACTGACTCAGCGAGGCAAGGTGATTCATATTGGTTAAGGCCCCGAGAAGAGACCGCTGACCGGGCTTGTTCATGCCAGCAGGGCAGGAGAACTCACTCGGCGAGGCGAGATGTTCATATTGGTTAAGGCCCCGAGAAGAGACCGCTGACCGGGCTTGTTGATGCCGGTAGGGCAGGAGAACTCACTCGGTGAGGCAGGTGATTCATGTTGATTAAGGCCCCGAGAAGAGACCGTTGACCGGGCTTGTTCATGCCGGCAGGGCAGGAGAACTCACTCGGTGAGGCAGGTGATTCATGTTGATTAAGGCCCCGAGAAGAGACCGCTGACCGGGCTTGTTCATGCCGGCAGGGCAGGAGAACTCACTCGGTGAGGTAGGTGATTCAAGTTGGTTAAGGCCCCGAGAAGAGACCGCTGACCGGGCTTGTTCATGCCGGCAGGGCAGGAGAACTCACTCGGCGAGGCGAGATGTTCATATTGGTTAAGGCCCCGAGAAGAGACCGTTGACCGGGCTTGTTCATGCCGGCAGGGCAGGAGAACTCACTCGGCGAGGCGAGACGTTCATATTGGTTAAGGCCCCGAGAAGAGACCGCTGACCGGGATTGTTCATGCCGGCAGGGCAGGAGAACTCACTCGGCGAGGCGAGATGTTCATATTGGTTAAGGCCCCGAGAAGAGACCGCTGACCGGGCTTGTTCATGCCGGCAGGGCAGGAGAACTCACTCGGCAAGGCGAGATGTTCATATTGGTTAAGGCCCCGAGAAGAGACCGCTGACCGGGCTTGTTGATGCCGGCAGGGCAGGAGAACTCACTCGAAGAGGCAAGAAAGTTGGTTGAGACCCCGAGAAGATACCACTGACCGATCTAGTTCATGTCGGCAGGGCAGGAGAACCCACCCGGAAAGGTAAGCTATTTATTTATCTTTAGATAAAAATCCCAAGGAGACGAAACAGTAGAGCTCATTCAAATAGCAAAAGCGGCGTGCAAACCAGAGAGACTGGAGCGCGGGCTCTTGTAAGTTGTCTCCACTTCCAGTTGAGTTCGACTCTCTGGAAAGTGTTGACTTGCCTCCACTTCCAGTTGAGTTCGACTCTCTGGAAGGTGTTGAGTTGCCTCCACTTCCAATTGAGTTCGACTCTCTGGAAGGTGTTTAGTTGTCTCCACTTCCAGTTGAGTTCGACTCTCTGGAAAGTGTTGAGTTGCCTCCACTTCCAGTTGAGTTCGACTCTCTGGAAGGTGTTGAGTTGCCTCCACTTCCAGTTGAGTTCGACTCTCTGGAAGGTGTTGAGCTGCCTCCACTTCCAGTTGAGTTTGACTCTTTGGAAGGTGTTGAGTTGCCTCCACTTCCAGTTGAGTTCGACTCTCTGGAAGGTGTTGAGTTGCCTCCACTTCCAGTTGAGTTCGACTCTCTGGAAGGTGTTGAGCTGCCTCCACTTCCAGTTGAGTTTGACTCTTTGGAAGGTGTTGAGTTGCCTCCACTTCCAGTTGAGTTCGACTCTCTGGAAGGTGTTGAGTTGCCTCCACTTCCAGTTGAGTTCGGCTCCCTGGAAGGTGTTGATTTGTATCCACCTCCAACTGAGCTCGGCTCCCTGGAAGGTGTTGATTTGTATCCACCTCCAGCTGAGCTAGGCTCCCTGGAAGGTGTTGATTTGTATCCACCTCCAGCTGAGCTCGGCTCCCTGGAGGGTGTTGATTTGTATCCACCTCCAGCTGAGCTCGGCTCCCTAGAAGGTGTTGATTTGTATCCACCTCCAGCTGAGCTCGGCTCCCTGGAAGCTGTTAAGTTATTTCCACTTCCAGGTGAGCTCGGCTCCCTGGAAGGTGTTAAGTTATTTCCACTTCCAGGTGAGCTCGGCTCCCTGGAAGGTGTTAAGTTATTTCCACTTTCAGGTGAGCTCGGCTCCCTGGAGGGTGTTGATTTGTATCCACCTCCAGCTGAGCTCGGCTCCCTGGAAGGTGTTGATTTGTATCCACCTCCAGCTGAGCTCGGCTCCCTGGAAGGTGTTGATTTGTATCCACCTCCAGCTGAGCTCGGCTCCCTGGAAGGTGTTGATTTGTATCCACCTCCAGCTGAGCTCGGCTCCCTGGAAGGTGTTGATTTGTATCCACCTCCAGCTGAGCTCGGCTCCCTGGAAGGTGTTGATTTGTATCCACCTCCAGCTGAGCTCGGCTCCCTGGAAGGTGTTGATTTGTATCCACCTCCAACTGAGCTCGGCTCCCTGGAAGGTGTTGATTTGTATCCACCTCCAGCTTAGCTCGGCTCCCTGGAAGGTGTTGATTTGTATCCACCTCCAGCTGAGCTCGGCTCCCTGGAAGGTGTTGATTTGTATCCATCTCCAGCTGAGCTCGGCTCCCTGGAAGATGTTAAGTTATTTCCACTTCCAGGTGAGCTCGGCTCCCTGGAAGGTGTTAAGTTATTTCCACTTCCAGGTGAGCTCGGCTCCCTGGAAGGTGTTAAGTTATTTCCACTTCCAGGTGAGCTCGGCTCCCTGGAAGGTGTTAAGTTATTTCCACTTCCAGGTGAGCTCGGCTCCCTGGAAGGTGTTAAGTTATTTCCACTTCCGGGTGAGCTCGGCTCCCTGGAAGGTGTTAGGTTGTTTCCACATCCAGTTGAGCTCGGCTCCTTGGAAAGTGTTGAGTTCCTCCACCCCATGCTCCGACTACTCGCATCACTTACCGAGCGCGGAGCAAGATCAGCAGTCCTCGGCCTCGCAACCTATCTCACCACATCGACTCGCTCAAGTGTATTCGAGAGACTAAGACCTCGATGAGCAGCCATATGTGAGAGGTTGGTTGCGCAGGAGCAAAGCATGCGAACTTATGCAGGCATGATCGTGCGTGGCAGTCCTCTTAAAAGGAAGTCGGATCCTTACGGTCGTATGAGCCGAAGGTAAGGTTGCACGCGGTGTCGCCAAGGGATCCGCCTTCGACCCAAGAGAGACGTTGAGCGAGAAAAGAGTTTTCATTCTTGTGTATAACTTAAGGCAATGTATCTTTTACAATAGTCACGCGACACACGCGAGAAAGGGGGGAGGGAATATTTCCTGGCCAGAGCAAGGGGCTCCGCCAGGTCACCCCGACTCCTCCCAAAGAGAGCCTTAAAGCAGATCTAGAAACCCTAAGGAGGGATCGTTTTGTTCAGGAGGTAGGAAGGGGAAAAGCTCTCAAAGAAGGTGCTCCCCTCCCCTCTTTAGGGGGTTCTTTGTTTCCAAGTTCACTTGTAAGGCCCCTCGGAGACTCTCGGGAAGGTTCACGTGCTCGTCAAATACGCGGGTTGGACTTTCTTTCCAAGCTTGAGGCAAGCTCGAAAAGAGCGGGGCTTGTGTACAACCCCCATATTTGCCGAGCGAGCCGACCGTTGACCCTTTTGAGTGTGAATTAACGAAAGATAACAGGGAGCAGAGCTAAGAGTTAAGATGGGTGGGCGAGAGACATTCGACTCCCGCACCGGCTCAGAATAGGCAAAACCCCAGCGTCAACGAGAGGCAAATGGACTGCGGTCCACCTGCCCGGCCTAAAGAGGCGAGTGGTACACGTCCTGCTCGACCGGCCAAAGGGGGCGAGTGGGATATACTCTGCTCGCCCGGCCAAAGGGGGGCGAGTGGGATATACTCCGCTCGCCCGGCCAAGGGGGCGAGTGGGATATACTCCGCTCGCCCGGCCAAGGGGGCGAGTGGGATATACCCCACTCGCCCGGTCAAGGGGGCGAGTGGGATATATCCCACTCGCCCGGCCTAGTGGGGCGAGTGGGACAAGTCGCACTCGCCCGGCCTAAAGAGGCGAGTGGGACACGTCCCACTCGCCCGACCAAGGGAGCGAGTGGGACAAGTCCCACTCGCCCGGCCTAAAGAGGCGAGTGGGACACGTCCCACTCGCCCGGCCTAAAGAGGCGAGTGGGACACGTCCCACTCGCCCGACCAAGGGAGCGAGTGGGACATGTGCCACTCGCCCGGACTAAGAGGTGAGTGGGATGCGTCCCACTCACCCAGTTGAGGGGATGGATGGATTGTGATCCGATCCATTCATCCAGGCAAAATGGTCTCGTTTGTTTAAAGCAGGACTCAGGTTGGGATGCGGATAGTATTTTTAAATAGCGGAACTTGGCTATTGGCAGACCTATTAAGCTATCTGCAACCCCTTTCCTAGAAATCTATAAATAGACCCCCATGGGCACCTTGGGGAGGGTTGGCATCTCCTTACCCCCACCCCCCTTAGTGTGTTCGGTTAGCTAGTGACTCTGCCCTCCGTTCGCCAAGTCTTTCAGGCCAATGGTCAAGTGTTGCGAGTGCTCTCCGAGGTGCCCAGGCTCAGCATTGGCTTGGGACGGGAAGATCTTAAGGTCTTTCGGGTTAGTAGCGGGACCTCCTCGCTGCAGCTCGCGGGGTCTGTTTTCACCTGAATCCACCAGTAGAGAGGTTCTTAGGCTCTAAGTGACTAGACGTTCGACTTTATCTGAGATAAGTAAGGGCAAGCTGCCTACCCCTATTTTCGAACGCTGAAGCCGGGAAACTGGTTTCAACAACAAGGTTTTGTATTTTCAATTGAAGTGATATGGGTAAAGCTAGGTAAATCAGAATTTGATTCTACTTTAACTTTTGCTTTTAAATCTTTATTTTCTAAGCGCAAATTTTTATTAGTAATTTTTAATTTCTTGATCTTACATTTAGCCATTTTTAGTATATTGAAACTAGAGTTAGAAGTTATCACACAAGAGGAAGAATTAGACTTTC
The DNA here is from genome assembly GCA_033032865.1 of Dactylorhiza incarnata. NCBI lineage: Eukaryota > Viridiplantae > Streptophyta > Magnoliopsida > Asparagales > Orchidaceae > Dactylorhiza > Dactylorhiza incarnata. The sequence goes on from JAWHQI010000043.1 coordinate 2,097,299, forward strand.
TTACAGCGCTATTGAAAGAGGCTGAATGTGAGCATGAAGTTCCTTTGTCATCTTTTAGGCCTTCCTCCATCATAAATGAATTTTCGTCTCCTTTTTCTCTTGATGTATTGCTCTCTTTTTCTAAGTTGATTTCCATGATCTCCATGGTTTTGTTATGAGAGAGATCTTCTTGAATGATGGTGGATGCTTGTATGTCCTTCTCCTCCTGTGTTTGTTCCATACCTGTGAGAGGAAGATCATACATTTCTTCAAGAAATTTCCATACTTTGTATGCACTAGAAAAACAATATATTAATTTGAAAACATCATTTGATAGACCACAAAATAAATAGTGTTTGGCTTTTGCATTTAGATGACGTTCCTTTTTATTTGATTCACCTGCTGGTCTTACTATTGCTAAATTCCATGCTTCGATATCTAAAGTTTTAATAAATCTTTCCATTAAAATTTTTCACCCTTTATAATTTGTCCCTTTAAATAAAGGTGGTGCTAGTGATTTTTCTTCTTCTTAAAAATTTACCCCACTAGTAGAAGCGAGATCATGAGACGTTATTATTCCCGGTTGTTAAGCCAATTTGGAATAACTTCGCTCTAATACCACTTGTTGGATCGGTAGGCGCCCTTAGAGGGGGGGGGGGGGGGGGGGTGAATAAGGGTTTTAAAAACTTATATTATATTTTGAAATACTTACTTATGATAAGAAATCAAAATAGTGATTTTGTTTACAGATCTAAATTGTTTTATAATAAAGGAGAGGATAATAAACAATTTAGAGAAATGAAGAACAAATCAATTTTATTACACAAAGAGAGACATGATTATTATTAATAAAATTGATTACATAATTTTGATTTCAATGACGCTAGAAATCAAAGCGAAATATGAAAGACTCTTTTTTGTTTTCTATACCGACTCGTATCCCCACGAACCGTTGGCTTTTGCCAATCCTTCCCCGGATACGGACTCAAGCCGCTCTAGCCAACCCTTCCCAGGATATGGCCTCGAGCACCCCCTAGACCTACACCCGAGACCTAGTCGCCAACACAAGATGAATTTCTGCCCTAAGTCCTACCCAGACCTAGTCGCCAACACGAGGCGAATTTACTGCACGATTTAAAAGAGATGGATAAAAGAAATAACAACAATATAAAAACTCCTTATATGGATCTCTTGGAGAAGTGGACGAAGACCCGCAGAGTATGATCGTAGTCGATGCGGTCTTTCGTCACGATGATGACGCGTGTTGAAATCTTCTCCACGGATCTCCTTATGCCTTTATGGATTTGTGGGAGTATCTCTCTGAACCTTCCTCTCTATGATGTGGCACGAAGCTCTGGAATTTGGGAGTTGAAGAGGTTGAAGAAGACGGATCCAAGGGGTCCTTTTTATAGCCTTGGAGCTAGCGCCTGTGCTATCGCTACCTCCGGCGCTATCCCGGTTTAAGAAATATTCTCCGCGTGAGAATCCTTCATTTTAAGCAAGCCAGCCGCCTTCCTCTATTGCTTTACGCTACCGTCGGCGCTATCTACTTTCTATATATGCATCCCGCCAGCTTGAATTTCACTTTTGCGCTTTCAAGCGCTGGCGCCTGCGCTAGCATCTACCGCCTGCTTTAGCAGCTACCGCCTGTTCTAACAGCTACCGCCGGAGCTACCGCCTGAGCTACCGCCTGCTCTAGCGGACAGTTTTGAGTTTTGGCTCCAAACTTGGGCGCTACTTACATATGTTATCCTTGAGTCATGTGGACTTGTTTTCCTGCACACTTAAACACACAAGATCAAATACACATAGGATTTGTTATTCTCAAACCTAGGAGATGCGGAAGACCATGTTCCAACAGGAGATTGTTGGGTATTGTGCCTTCAATGACTCTAGATTTGAAGAAGGAACACAAGTATAGATAAGCTAAGTTGTTTTTGATATTGTGTTTAAGTTCATGTTATGACAGATACATCAAAGCTATATCATCAGTATATAGACGATAAAAGTAATGAAAATTAACTAAGTAAAATATCGTCTCAAGATTCAGCAGAAGAATCGTGGAGAATAATATCATATCGTCGAAATAGTTTCGACAATATCGTCTTGATAAAGATACATCGTCTTGAAGGTTGAAGAAAGCTTGTCGTGGATAAAGCTAAGTTTAGATGTCGACGACATCGTCTTGAAGAAAGCTTGTCGTGGATAAAGCTAAGTTCAGATATCGACGACATCGTCTTGAAAAAAGCTTATCACAGATAAAGCTAAGACATCTCTAAGATATCGTCTTGAAGAAGAAGCTCAACCTTAAAGGCTAAAAGATATAACTCCCTGATTCATAAAGAATGGTTAACATAGACATACATCGGCTTGAAGACCTAATGTCACCTAGAAGATCAAGACGATATCGTCTTGAAGTAAGACAGTCAACCTAAATAATACGTCTATGTCAACATCTCGACGATGTCGTCTAGAAGATCAAGACAATGTCGTCTTGAACAAAGACAGTCAGCTTGAAGAACAAGTCTAAGTCTTATTCAAAGCAACATCTCGGCGATGTCGTCTAGAAGAAGTAAGACCGTTGAGATATCAAGTAGAGTCGTGAAGAAGGAAGAATGTCGACGATATCATCATAGAGTATATCTGTCGTGTACACTGATCAAGACGATATCGTCTTGATGGAGGAACATCGTCTTGACAAGTTCCAGAGCAACATTTAATGTGCAGACATTCTTGGAAATGAATATTCAGGAAATATGCACGCTGCCTATCTTGCGCACAAACCAAGGAGCAATAAATGATGTATTCTCTACAGAATATAGCCGTTGCACAGTATTTAAGAAAGGAATTTATTATTTGTATATTCTGCTAGTTCCAAGAAAGGCCAGTAATATGATAAAGAACTGTCAACTCTGCAAAACGTTTTCAAATGGGAAATTGATTATGGAATAATCAATTAGGGGTTTTGTGCCAAATTGCAGAGCATATAAAAGAAGATAATTTTTATCTACAGATGCGCTTGCTTAGTATTCTCTCAAGTTTTCATTCTCACACATATTTCCTGAAGAGAGAAAGAAAAGAATCAACAAAGAGAAGAAGTCTGCATTGTTGTTGTGTTGTGAAGATCTACAGAAGATTCTAAAGAAATGTTCATTGATCCATAGGATCTTTGGGCATATTGTTATAAGAAGAAGAAGAAGAAGATCTGTGATTCAATCTCTCATTTTTGAAGTCTTCTCTTATACCACAACATCCCTGTATTACTTTGTAGGGCTCTTTGTGAGTCTGAGTTTTGGTAGATCTAGTGATAGATCTGAGCTGGTAGGGTTCTTGGTGAACCAGAGTTTTGGTAGAATCTTGTTGAAGATCTGAGATCGTAAGACTTGTAAAGTCTGAGCCTTGTAGGGTTCTGTGTGAACCTAAGTTGTAAGATCTGATTATAGTGAAAAGATCTAAGTTGGAGAAGTTGCCTAGTCTAGCACACTTCTAGATAGGTGGGAGGGACAGTGGACTACCTCTAGACACATTGTCTAGTTGGGAACCACTATAAATTATTGTGTGTTTTTTGTGACGCTTGTTTGCTGTGATAGTAAATTATTAAATAGCAAAGAAATCTGAAAACACCCAATCACCCCCCCCCCCCCCCCCTTAGGTGTAGTTTATAGACAACCCATAATCTTTCACGCGGGGCTCCCGCGATCCAATTGGAGCGGGGGCTGCTGCGGTGCCTTACCACACCTCCCTGCATGCGCGCTCGGCCTGCCCACCCTCAACTTTTTGGAGGCAACGACGCGGGGGCGCGAAAGTTAATTTTAAAAGTTATCCTTGGGAACGCCAAGGAGCTTGCTCACGGCTCAGAGGGCTATCCACCATCTTACCGGATGCTTTTGCCTTTTCATCTATAGATTTGTTGAGGGAACATGGTTCCTGTCTGTCCGTGAGGGGCATGCCCTCAACGACCGGATAGCGCGGGCTCGCTCACGATGTGGAGGGCTGATCACCATCTTATCGGAGGTTGTCGCCCTGCTACTTGGAGGTTTGCTAGGAGAACGCAGGATGGCACACGTGCACGGGGAGGCTCCATTCGCCGAAGAGTGGGTGGCAAGCCCCGGGTCGCACTCCAATGTGGAGGAAGGCCGAGGACGCGCTCCATATTTTATTTGCGGTATCAAATATTTCTTTTTTTAATCCGGGGGGGGGGGGTATGTTTGAGTGTCATTCAGAGGTATGCTTGTCCCTTTGCCCTGACCGTGCTAGTGGGCTCGGAGTGCAGTTTTATTAAATGACGCAGGAGAACCGATGCTCGTCCTGATTGACATCCGTAGGAAGACTCGTGGCCTGCACTTTGGTGAAGATATTATGCAGTCTAGGATCTAGATGTCAGACAGCGTGAGAGGGAGGCGTCCCGCTATGCGAGAGCCAGATGCTCTGCAGCGTAGAAGCGAGGTGCCCTGCATGTGAGGTGGGAGCTAGATGCTCTACAACGTGGGAGTGAGGTGCCCTGCAACGCGGGAGCGTGATGCTCTACGCGATAGTGATCCCTGCGTAACAGGCGAGAGCGGGAGCGCTCCCCGCGGAACATGTGAGAGCGGGAGCCCTCCCCGCGGAACAAGAGCGAGCGTGAGCGCTTCCCGCGGAGCAGGAGCGAGCGGGAGCGCTTCCCGTGGAATAGGAGAGAGCGAGAGTGCTTCCCGTGGGACAGGCAGGAGCGGTAGCTCGAAGGTACTTAGCAGTGGGGTTAAGACTGGCCGTAAATGCTGGTGCCGCTTTCCGGGTCCGGGCGTGGCCGCGATGAGAAACACTCGGCCCGACACAACTCGAACCCTCTTAGGGGAACCCCAGCAAGTATTATGTCATTTATGATGACATATAAATTTACATTTTCTAATTTACGTTTACTTTTTTAATAATTTTTTTACTTATAAATATTATTTTATTTTAGTCTACTTTTCTAATTTATCTGACCTTATTTTTTTTTTGTTGCAGATTCCTTGACGCTCTCACGAACTGATTGGGATAGATCGTACTAGATTTAGAGTGAGCCGAACTTGTAAACAATCACAAACAATTGACCAAGATTTTTAAGTGGAAACTCGAAATGAGAAACCAGAGAATCTGACCTAGTTCCGTGCAATCCACTAGAAAATATTTGAGCACAAAATTAATATTTGGCGAGGGTGGTAGAAGACCACTCACTTTACAATGATTATGCATGTCCTCTACACGAAAGAACACGCTCTGAGATGTATGTGAATAGGAGCGCTCTTTGTATCTCCTATGCTCCTGATGTGTGCGTCGTTTGGTGTGGTCGTGTACGAACGTTGTGAAGGCGCAAGAGGGCACTCATTGGAGTGAAGTGTACCCTATTGCGCCTTCGAGATGTTCATAACACGATCACACCAAACGGAGCACAGCGGGAGCAGTGGCGGACCCAGGATTCTTGTCCGACCCAGGCACAAAGTAAAAAATTTAGATTTTTGATAATTTTTTAATTCAAAATTTTAAAATATTTTTGCAAGTGAGAAAAAGAAAGAAAGAAAACAACAATTACTTGCTTAGTTTCTAGTTTTTCATCTCTATTTTCATTAGGAGTATCATAATGACCGTTATGTAGCATTGACAGTCAATCAATTTGCTATCTCACAGTTATGTTTGGTGTTCCATCTCTAGAAGTCCAATAATCATTTGGTAGAGATGTTGACTTTAGCTTTGTTTGACACAGACTTATTTGCTCCGTTGAGTTTGGGCAAAAATGATATTATCATAGAATGTATGTTTGGTAAGACAAAGGTATGACCGCTATCCAAGAAAATGAACTAATTTCGTGCATAAAATACATACATTTTTTTAGGTAAGGTCGAGCGCTCACGAACGATGGTTCATGACCGCCACGTTCACAACCACCACCACCGCCCAAACGAAGCCTTTGTTTAAGCAAATTTCTATCATAAATTTTAATCCAACTAAATCTGGTACTGAAATTGATTAATTTGATGGTCTTGTTTTGGCCTATTCTGCATACTTGGGATATTCATAGTAAGTGCTTGAATAAAACTTCTTGAAATCAATACAAATTTTATACTAATATCTACTAAACAGTTAACAGTCATAACAGAGATGAAATTTTAAAACTATTAAATTAGGCAATTGTTAACCGCACCTCAGTTTTGGCTATCCGCAACCCTTTTATATGAAGTATTACGTATTTTTTTAGAAATACGCCTTGTACAAGCATTTTTATGAAAAACGTTCAACACGAAAGTTTTAGATATCGCCGAGATCTACAACTTTCGTGTTGAACACTTTTGCTAAAAATGCACGCACAAGACGTATTGCCGCTCGAATTGAAACATGGGCGTAACTATAACGAATTTTTGGAAATACGCATTGTGCATACATTTTTAGGAAAAATGTTTAACACGAAAGTTGTAGATCTCGACGATATCTACAACTTTCGTGTTGAACATTTTTCCTAAAAAATGCTTGTAAAAGTCGTATTTTCAAAAAAAAACCCGTAATACTTCATATAAAAGGGTTGCGGATAGTCAAAATTGGGGTATGGTTAACAATTGCCTTAAATTAAAGAAAAAAATCTAATGAAACTTCTTAGACATTACATGGCATTGTATCAAACAAGTTGTGGGCAACAAATTCAGCATCACATGGCATTCCATCAAACAACTTGTGGGCAACAAATTTATTTTGGTTCAAAATCAGAGCATAAATCCATGAATAAAAAAAGACATCAAAACTAAGATCACGTGAAACTGTAATAAATAAAATAAAAAATGACAAATCAAAAATTGAGACAGATATAAAACTGAAATCTAGAAGAGTCCGTTCATTTGGAGAGAATTTGAATTTGATATTGGAATTCGATATTGGGATTCAATATTCAGAATTAGAATTGGGCTAATTCCAAATTCAGCGTTGTCTAATAAACAATATTGATGAATATTGTGAAATTGATCTATTCTTTTGTTCGTTTGTTAAATAAAATTCAATCTAAGAATTGAAAAATATTACGAATAAACTATTTTTTTTTTAATATATAATAAAAATTTCTGCTGAAAAAAAATGCGCGTCCGGGCACAAAACGCGTGCTCGGATAAAAAACACGTGCTCGGACGCAAAAAGCGCTCCATGGCAAAAAACTCGCGGCCCGACGCAAAACGCACACCCCGACGACCATACAAGCGTCCGGGCGAAAAATGTGTGTCAGGGCAAAAAACGTGCGCCTAGGAGAAATACGCGTGTCATGGCGAAATACGCGTGTCATGACGAAATACGCGCGCCTGGGCAAAATACACTCGCCCGGGCGACAAAACGCGTGCACTAGAGAAAAATGCCCGCCCTGGAAAAAACGGGTGTCCGGGAGACAAAAGCGCTCCCAGGAGAAAAACACACGCCCAAAGGAAAAATGGGCGCCCGAGCAAAAAAAACAGGCGTTCCGGCGAAAAACGGGCACGACAAAACGCGCCCGGGAGACAAAACGCGAGCCAGGGCGACAAAACACGTGCCCGAGAGACAAAACGCGCGCCCGGGCGAAAAAAACGCGCGACCGGGCGAAAAAAAACGCGCAATCGGGCGAAAAAAACACCCGCCATGGCGAAAAATGCCCGCCCGGGAGAAAACGTCCGCCCGGGCGAAAAATGCGCGCCTGGGCGAAAGACGGGCGCCCAGGTGGAAAACGCGTGCTTGTGCGAAAAAATGGGCGCCCAAGCGAAAAAATGGGCGCTCGGTGGAAAAACTGCGCGCCCTGGTGAAAAATGCGTGCGCGGGCGACAATACGCGCTGCCGGGAGAAAAACGGGGGTCGGGCCTAAATACACGCGCTTGGGCGAAAAAAAGCCCGTCCGGGCGACAAAACGCGCGCCCGGGCGAAAAACGTGCACCCGGGCGAAAAAACACACGCCCGGGCGAAAAACGCCCGCGTGGGCGAAAAACGGGTGTCCGGGCAAAAAATGCGCGCTTGAGCGAAAAACGCGTGTCGGGTGAAAAAATGCGCGCTAGGGCGAAAATATGCGCGCCACTGCTAAATCATCGAAGATCGCAAATCGCTGCTGGAAAGTGGTGGATGAGCCATAGCGAGTCAGAATGTCGAGGAGGAACGAGAAGCGTGGTTTATGAGTCGTTGCTCCTCTTTTTTTTATCGGGAGTAAATTGAGCGAGCCAGACTCACCCAATTCTGATATGTACAGCTAGATTTTGTGCCTAGGCTTAAATCAATTCAATGATATTAAACTCAAATTCCAATTATTAAAGCTACCTAAGAACCGAACGACGTAATTGGAATTCGCCGTCGAATTCCCATTCCAAGTCTTCAATTCCGTGCAAACGAACGAGCCCGAATGGATTTGGAAATTTTGGATGGAACCTGGAGAAGCTTGCTCGGATACTCAAATTTGGAAACTTGGGATGAACATCATGAACTCCCAAATTCTGAATGTAGCTAGATTTTGGATTCAAAAACAGATGCCGCCTCGATGGATTAGTGGATCCATTAGAACAATATGCTAAAGACCAAAATCATTTTAATGATGAAAAAACAGCAAGTCATCAACGACAACAAAAAACTAGGGGAGCAAGGAGGTCATACCTGGCACATGAAGAAAGAAACTGACTGGTCAAATAGAGCCGAGATAGAGGGCGGAAGAACCAGATGCGCAAACGGTGGAAGAGATAATTTGAAGCAGGCTTGCTGCTAGCGGATGGAGCCTGAGGCCGCTCGGCGCTTGGAGTCCTCACTAATTGCCGTCACTTGAGAGCTTATTAGGGCAGGATATAGCGAAGGCGAACTCTGGACGGGCCTGACGATATTGCGATGACGAGCTCTGCTCGAAGATCTTTTCCGAAATTCATACCCGGGCACGTGCCCGGGTATGCCTTAACATGGGTCCACCCCTGAGCGGGAGCATAGGAGATATATGAAGAGCACACTCATGTGCATAGTTTGCCAGAGCGTGTTCTTCCGCACAAAAAACACGTATAATTATAATAAAAATAGTGGTGACCTGCGACCCTCCCAAAACTAATCGTCCACTCAAATATATTCTAGTGGATTATTCTGAACTGGACCAAGCCCCATGATTTTTTCTCTTTTCAGGTTTTTTGCGTAATTATCTTGTTGTCAGCTCTCTTTAACAGTTTGCGTGTTTGGCCGTCTACTCTCGAGCTAGGACAATATGACTCGGCTAATCTGTGAGAGCGTTGAGCAACGATTTTATTTATTTTATAACTATTTTTTATATTTTATTTATTATTCTCGCTACCATGCTGAATTTAAGATTGTTATATATATTATCATTGTCTTCATTTACTCTTTCTTCATCTAGATCCCTTCCAACTACAAACACACAATAAATCTTAACAAGTTGACACCACATTGATGCAATATATTAGCTATAATATTGATAATATATTTAATAATCTTAAATCAGCCTGCCTGCTGATCCTAGTGCTTGAATGACCTCGATGAAGTTTCCACGACTCCTCGAATTTAGATCCTACTCCAGTCGACCTCTGCTAGCTTTTGTTGGAAACACGATATATGGGCACACGTCCTCTTCTTTGTCCAACACTTCTCCGGCGAGCACACGTCCACTCGCAAACACTCCGGCGAGCACTACCACTTTACACCGAGCACTCTCCACGGCGAGCACGTACCCCACTCTGCTCGCGAGATGCACCACCAGACAACTCCACCGAGATGGCTCACACCACCCAACTTCGGCGAGATCGATTCCTGCACGCGTGAGCTCGGGCTGGCGAGATGGCGGCGACGAGAACTCGTCCAGGCGAGCTTCAGGGCGAGCACTCACGCTACACTTCCGACGAACCCTCACACCTCACTTCCGGCGAGATGCACAACTACACACACAACCCTGACGAGATCCTCCTGCGGGAGGTGTTCGGCGAGATCAACTTGGCGAGCTGGCGGGCTGCTGGTGGGGCGAGCTCCTCCACGCGAGAGGTGGCAGGCGAGATGCAGGCTTGGTGAGAAGAAATGCTATCTCTCTCTCTCTATTTCTGCCGAAAGAAACTTCTCAAAATTTCTATTCAACAACCTGTCTAACTTTACAAAACACAAGCCTATTTATAGGCAAAGCAAACCAAACTTCTTTCTCTCTCCACAATTAATGCACTCCTTCTCTCTCCTAATAATTAATACAAAAATACATATAGAACTTAAAATAAGATAACAGTTGACCAAGTCAACAAAATTAAAAAATCAACAAACTCCCCCTCAAACTTGGCAGCACATGCTAAGTTTGCCATTGAGCTTCTCGAACACCTCCACCTTCAAAGCCTTAGCGAAAATATCCGCGACCTGCTCTCCGGTAGGGCAATACACAACTTCCACGATCTTCTGCTCCACCTCCTCACGAAGAAAATGATACTTTGTCTCTATGTGCTTGATGCGCCCATGCAGCACAGGGTTCTTTGCGAGTTGGATGGTGGACATGTTGTCAACATACATGGTCACTGGGCCATCTGGTGGATAGTGCAGTTCTCCCAAGAGGTTCCTTAACCAAATAGCCTGGCAAGTACCTGTCGTTGCTGCTATGTACTCCGCCTCACAGGAAGATAAGGCTATCGTAGCCTGCTTCTTCGAACTCCATGAGAACGCCGCGTTCCCCATATGGAACACATCCGGAAGTGCTCTTCCGGTCATTCACATCACCTCCATAGTCGCTATCCGAGTAGCCGACCAACTTCAACTCCTCTCTAGTGGAGTACATCAGTCCATGACCTTTCGTCCCATTCACATATCTTAGGATCCTCTTCGCAGCCGTGAAGTGATCCTACTTTGGCTCCTCCATGTACCTGCTCACTACTCCAACAACGTACATAATGTCCGGTCTGGTAAAGGTCAGGTAGCGTAGGCTTCCCACCAAACTTTTGAATAGCGTGGAGTCGACCGCTCCTTCCTTGGAGTCCTTCCTCAGCTTCAGCCCTGCATCAGCGGGAGTGGAGATAGCCTTGCTATCCTCCATCCGGAACTTTTTCAAAATTTCATCCGCGTACTTCTTCTGCGAAATGAAGATGGCGTCTTCATCCTGCTTCACCTCGACACCTAAAAAATAGGTCAGCTCTCCCAAGTCCGTCATTTGGAACTCTCTCTTCATCATCCTTTTGAACTCCTCGAACATAGCCGGGTTGTTCCCGGTGAATATCATATCGTCTACGTACAAGCATACAATCATGATATCACCGTTTTCTTCCACCTTGGTGTACATAGCATACTCGTAGGGACACTTCCTGTAGCCGTACTTATGAAGGTATGCATCTATCCTTCCATTCCATGCACGAGCCCCTTGCTTTAAGCCATATAGCGCCTTGTTCAACTTGCACACCTTCCTCTCCTGTCCCCTCACTTCATATCCAGGAGACTGCTCGATGTACACATCTTCCTCCAAGTAGCCATTGAGGTAGGCCGACACCATATCCATCTGCAGGACCTTCCACCCATGGTGAGCTGCAAGCGCGATGATCAACCTGATGGTGTCGATCCTCGCCACCGGGGCGAGACCTCGTCATAGTCCACTCCTTGGACTTGCCTATAGCCCTTCACGACGAGTCTCGCCTTGTGCTTCTCCACAGCTCCTTCCTTGTTCTTCTTCACCTTGTAGACCCACTTCACCCTGAGGGGTTTGTGGCTTGTGGGTGGATCGACCAGCTTCCAAGTGTCATTCTTCTTTATGGAAGCTATCTCAGCATCCATCGCCATCCTCCAAGATTTCTCCTGGGCCGCTTCGTCATAGGAGTGTGGCTCGCAATCTGCCAATAAACAATAAAAAGAAAAATTGTTAAGTGTCGGTGCCGTCTCCTCGTAGATCTCCTCCATCCTCCTCATCCTAGGTTGAGGACGATCATCATTGCTTCCACTAGTGCTACCTCCACTTGAGTTGGGAGTGCAAGCTCCCCCTGAATCTCCACTAGGTGGTGATGGTGGATCAACTCCACCATCCTCCGCTCCTGCTTCATGACCACCTTCCTCCTCATCTTCAAAGAACATCCCCTTTTTGCTCCTTGTCTCCTCATCCTAGCTCCAGTAGCTGTCTTCTTCAAACACCACATCCCTCGAGACTATGACCTTCTCCGTCACAGGGTTGTACAATTTGTAAGCCTTGCTCTCCAGAGCGTAGCCCATAAAAATGCACTTCTCGCTCCTATCATCGAGCTTCTTCCTTCTCTGGTCCAGGACGTGAGCATGAGCTACACACCCAAAGACCCTCAAGTGCTTCACACTTGGCTTCCAGCCACTCCAAGCCTCGAACGGGGTCATGAACTTCACACTCTTCGTGGGGCATCTATTCAGTAGATACACCGCACACTGCACTGCCTCCGCCCAGAACATCTTTGGCAACCCTTTGCCCTTCACCATACTCCTCGCCATGTTCATGATGGTGAGATTCTTCCTTTCCGCGACTCCGTTTTGCTGTGGTGAGTATGCCGCCGTCAACTGGTGTGAGATCTCATTCTCTTTGCAAAATACATCAAACAGCCTCGAGGTGTACTCCCCACCTCGATCTGTCCTCAGCACCTTCAGTGGCTGACCACTCTCCTTTTCCGCCATCGCCTTGAACTCCTTGAACTTGTCAAGGGCCTCAGTCTTCTCTTTCAAAAAATACACTCAACACTTCCGAGTCCGACTGAAGTCATCCACGAATGTGATATAGTATTTGCTTTCGCCCACTGAGGTGGTCTCAAACGGACCCGCAATGTCCGAGTGAACCAGTTCAAGTTGTCTCCTCGCTCTCCGAGACTTCCCTCCTTCAAACGTCAGCCTCTTCTGCTTCCCCTTCGTGCACGCCTCGCAGACTTTCTCCGGAGGTGAGATCATTGGCAGATCCTCCACCATCCTGGAGTGGGATAGCAGCTTCAAGCCCGTGAAGCCTAAGTGGCCCATCCGATGGTGCCACAACCATGCTTCCTCTTCTTCCTCCATCCTCGCGAGACATGTCGTCTCCTGAGTATCCATCTTCAATGTAAAGAGACGGTTCGCCGTCATCTTCACCTTCACTACTTCTTTCCCTTGATGGTTCTTCATCGCCAAAGACCCATCCTTCAACTGGACGCAGTAGCCTCTCTCCACCAACTGCCCAAGGCTCAAAATGTTAGTCTTCAAGCCTGGCACATAGAACAGATCGTTCAGATGCACCTTCTTTCCATTCAACTTCACAACCACCAGGCCTTTTCCTTCCAGCGAGATCTTCGAAGCATCACCAAAACTAACCTCACCCCCACTGGGTTCCAGGTTAGTGAACATCTCCCTATCTCCACACATATGGTTGCTCGCCCCTGTGTCCAGGTACCACACTTCATTTCTTCCTTCCTCCGCTCCTCGGTAGGTTAGGAACATCATCGGGTCTCCAGCGCCAGTGTTGTTCCCGTTGTTCCTAGCCTCGGCATAGTGGTTTGCCTCTTCTCTCTTCCTCTGAGCCCAACAGTCATAGCTCATATGCCCGAATTTGTTACAGTTGTAACATTGAATTTGGGACATATCTCCTCGGCCTCTTCCTCGGCCTTTTCCTCTTCCTCTTCCTTCTTGCCAACCTCCTTGAGGTCGCTCCGCCTATCTCTGGAAATTTTGGTTTCTTCCTTGGTCTCTACCTCCTCTTCTACCTCTGCCTCTACCTTGGTGACCTCGGCCACGCTGGCCACCTCCACTTCCTGAACTTTCCCCAAAGTTTATCTGGGTCTGGAGTGCTTTTCCCAAGCCACTCACTTCTTCATCATCCTACAACATCCTATACTCATGAGGTTGTAAAGAGCCTACAAGCTCGTCAACGGCCATCTCGGTGAGATCCTTCGACTCTTCGATCGCCACCACTATATGACGGAACTTCTTGGACATAGATCTCAACAACTTCTCCATGAAGCTCACATCATCGATCTTCTCCCCATTGCGCTTCATCTCATTTGTGAGCATTCGCAGACGGGTCACATAGTCATCGACCTTCTCGGTGCTCTGCATCTTTGTTACTTCATATTCCGCACGGAGGGACTACAGCTTCACCTTCTTAGCCTTGTCTACCCCCTGCATGGAGCGTTGCAACACCTCTCATGCCTCCTTGGAAGTCTTCGCGTCTGAGATCTTATCGAAGGTTGCTTCGTCGACCCCTTGATATAACAAGAACAATGCTTTCTTGTTAGCCTTCCTTGTTTCTCTAAGTTTCGTCTTCTGAGCGTTAGTCAACGCCGCATCTGCTGCAGCAGTACGCTCCTCATACATATTCTCAACTATATCCCATAGTTCTTTAGAGGCGAGTAGCACTCGCATCTGTATACTTCAATTCCCATAATTTGTCTTTGTCAACTTGGGGACTTGCCCCGGCATCGCTCCACCCGCCTCCATCACTTCTACACCTCAAAGCTTCCGAGTCACCGCAAAGGTTTGCAACCTGGCTCTGATACCACTTGTTGGAAACGCGATTTATGGGCACACGTCCTCTTCTTTGTCCAACACTTCTCCGACAAGCACACGTCCACTCGCAAACACTCTGGCGAGCACTACTACTTTACACTGAGCACTCTCCACGGCGAGCACGTACCCCACTCTGCTCGCGAGATGCACCACCACACAACTCCACCGAGATGGCTCACACCACCCAACTTCGGCAAGATCGATTCCTGCATGCGTGAGCTCGGGCTGGCGAGATGGCGGCGGCGAGGACTCCTCTAGGCGAGCACTCACGCTACACTTCCGACGAGCCCTCACACCTCACTTCCGGCGAGATGCACAACTACGCACACAACCCTGACGAGATCCTCCTGCGGGAGGTGTTCGGCGAGATCAACTTGGCGAGCTGGCAGGCTGCTGGTGGGGCGAGCTCCTCCACGCGAGAGGTGGCAGATGAGATGCATGATTGGCGAGAAGAAATGCCGAGAGCAATAATTATTCCTGCGGGAATAATTATTATCTCTCTCTCTCTCTCTCTCTCTCTCTCTCTCTCTCTCTCTCTCTCTCTCTCTCTCTCTCTCTCTCTCTCTCTCTCTATTTCTGCCGAAAGAAACTTCTCAAAATTTCTATTCAACAACCTGTCTAACTTTACAAAACACAAGCCTATTTATAGGCAAAGCAAACCAAACTTCTTTCTCTCTCCACAATTAATGCACTCCTTCTCTCTCCTAATAATTAATACAAAAATACATATAAAACTTAAAATAAGATAACAGTTGACCATGTCAACAAAATTAAAAAACCAACAGCTTTCACCGTTGGATCTAGCGACTCCGGCCAGTTGAGCCTCGAACCTCCTCCTCCATCCGGGACATGAGAATGGGAGGGAGAGTCCCCACGACCTTCTCTCAAGGTCCTTAGGATGCGGGGTGCCTCGATCCGGCGGCCTCCGCCTCAACAGAAGAATAGCAAAAATTTTGACCACCTCCGGTGGCGGACGATCAAGGGAGTAGACCCCATCGAGGTGCATCCTCTGGTCTAGTGAACAAGGGCGGTGGGCAGAGGAAATGCACCCCAGACAACAGTGGAGGGGTGTAACACCCTTCCTGTAATTTGTCGTATGTTATGGGTCTGGACGTTCACCACACGCAGCAACTAATACAAGTTATTAAAATATGATAAACAAGTAACCAACTATCTTAGTGTACGCATCAAGAACAAACAGAAGATAAACTAAATAAGTCACTAGAAATGAATGTCCACATGAAAGTACAGTCCATGAATAATTTTACACTGTAATAAATAAATGTCCAGGAGTAACAAGAAACGGGAACAACCTCCAAAAAAAGACTCGCAGGTCCCAAATACTAGATATGCATAAAAATACATGAAGTAAACATGCAAACTAATGTCACAAGCATCAATATGTTTCTAAGTTAAGCATGAAAGTAAATGGTGGGGGGGGGGGGGGGGGGGGGGGCTGTAAGGACCTTGGGAATCCTTATGCCCAAGGCGAGCGTCCCTCCAAAAGGTCCGTGTTTCGATAGAGGATCCATCCCTCTCACCCGACACAATTGTCAGAATATTCGACTTGTAACTATTAAAAATTCATTTTAAAATGTTAAAATCACCGAAATAAACTAGCATATTTTCTGCTATATGCATACGGATCTTGGCGCAGATCAGATTTTGCATATCAAACCGAGCCGAAACATATCCAACAATTGGTGCACGGGATCTGGCTGGCTCCAATTATTTGGCTCAAGCCGTCCGAGGTAATTTGACGGCCCGAGAAAGCCGTCGGATTAGACGGTGGTTGTTCGCCACCGTCGATCCATCCCTATGGGCCTTCCCCCGGCTGGCAGGAGCCTCCATTGCTCCGGCCACCACCCCCGGTAGGTTCGCCTGGGGTGGTCACTCCGGTGGTGCGTCGGTCGGCGGCCAGATTTTTGGAGCTAAAGCTCCAGGTCCACGTGCATGCATGGCCACATGCATGTGGCCCGAGCCTTGCAGGATGAAATGTGCAAGCATATTTGAAAATCTCAGCCAATTGTCTACAACTTTCATGTTGATGACTTTCTCTAAAAAAATATTCATAAGGTCACAAAATTTGGGGTTGAAATTTTTGTCTTAAAACTTAGTCTTAGATTTCTTTGTTTTATAAAGAATTCAGTCAAATTGACGGATCTTAAAGAGCAATAGATGACCAAGATTGAGTCAAGCCATTACCTATCCTTCTGCAGATGATTAACAATCATTGGCAATTATTGTTTTAAGGATTTAAATGGCCAAGATCGATCCATCACGCACAATCAACGGTTGCATGGGTTTCACGTTCAAATCGTCAACGTGAAACCTTATAAGGCTTCCATCGCCGCCCTCTAACCACCTTTAGCAGGAGATCCTCCCCCAACCCGCTCTCTTGAGTCCAGTGAACATCCTAGGGGTGGTCCGACAACCAACCACCATTGGTGGTCACTGAAAAATGCTTCTCCCTCTCTCTCTCTCTCTCTCTCTCTCTCTCTCTCTCTCTCTCTCCTCTCTCTCTCTCTCTCTCTCGATTTATGGTCGATGGAGTTATTGGGCCTCACAAATGCGATTAAATTCTGGTTTTGATCTTATAAATGGAGGGGAGGATAAAGTGGTTGTCTGCCCAGAAGTCCGTTGTTGACGCCTGGAAAATCCTGGCCCCAAAATTTGAATCAATGCGGCCTGAGGCTACTAGCCCAGCGGTTCAGCGAGAAGGTTTGGGTTAGCCACTACAGATGAAACGGAGAGATAAAGGACACAACCCCAGGTGCTGCGGCAGGGAGGTCCCACCACGTACCCAGAAGCTCTAAAGAGTCTTCTCCTCCAAAACCACGAATGGCCGAGCTCGGTACTAGGTAGGCACTTGTTAGGGAAGATTCTTAATTGTCAAAGGGGGGGGGGGGGGGGGGGGTGTCGCTCTGATTTTGACAAGTGCCATTCCTGGTACCCCTGGGGGTCTATTTATAGACAAATCCTAAGGGGGGGGGGGGGGGGGGGGGGAAGCAGATGGCTATTCCTGTTCCCATAGGGTTGGTTTTTTAGACAAGGTAATAGGTTGGCGAGCAGGCAAGGGCCTCAGGCTTAACTGGCGAGCAGGTTGACTAAGTCGCATATAGGCGAGTAGGGACGAACTTACGACTTCCTCGCCTGGCCGGGTAGTGAACGCCGGGCATGGCTTACCTCCTCGTCCTATGCGAGTAAGTACCTTCTCGCACAACCAAAACTCTTGATCTTTCTTCGTCTTCTGGATTGTTGACTTATGCCTTGACCTTTTGACCTTGACCTCCGCCTATGTGGCCTTTAGATGGGCCCACCCTCGGAGAATGAGGGTTGTACACAATCCCCGCTCTTTGCGAGTAACGTAGTTGCTCGGAAAGAATCATCCAAGCCTTATTCGACGAGCTTCTTCTGGCGGGAAACGTACCTACTCGGCAGGACAGGGACCCCCGGGAGTCTATAAATAGAGGGGGGTGGTCCTTCCTTGGCACGCCACTTTTTTAGAATTAACGAGATGTTGTCAGCCGAGCAGATGAGCGCGAAGACCGAGCTGTTGATGAAGTTGATGAAGAAGACGAAAAGCTCGGATACTCGCAAGAGAAAAAGAGGATCCTCTGATCGTCGCCTTAGCCCCTTGGCCGAGCAGGTTCCTCAGACGAATCTGGTGACCTCCGCGCCTGAGCCTTCCCTTGCGCCATCGATCGTTGAGAGATTGGGGGACTTTTTTCCTCAATCCACTGCCGAGGAGGAACCCCTGAATACTCACCCGGACCCTCTCCGAGAGAGTAAGCGTCTTCTCGAGACATCGCGATCTTTGTGCTGACGTTTTGTTGATGCCGACGTTCTTTTGTAGGTGGACCTCCCGCGGGGGCGAATACGCAGACATCCCCGGTGGTCGAGCGTGTAGGCTCTGAGCACCTACCGCCTCCACCGGTCCTTCCCGCAGGGGTCGTCCCCGAGCGAGAACCCCTTCGGCCACCATCCCCCATTCCTGAGCGCGTGACAGGCGGGAATCGGATACTGCTAAAGGACTCCCGGGTCACTATTGCTGGAGGAAGGGGAGAGGGAGGATCTTCCTCGGTTGTCCCCACGACTCAGCTTCCTCGGCGCCCTGACAGCGGGCCGTCGTCCCATAACGGACGGGGTGGGCGCTCAGGGGGCCGGCATACTCCTCGGCGCTCGCCTTCTCCTCGCCGATCTCCTCGGCGAAGGCCCAGTCCTCGACGGACTCCATCTCCCCGTCGGGTTGCCTCTCCTCCCCGCCGGGACGCTCCTCGGCGGTCACTTTCTCCTCCTCGGCATCAACCGAGGGCGGCACCTGTGCGGGCAGGTATACTTATCGTAAGGTGTTGGATCGTATGACGCCCTAAGAGGGGGGGGGGTGAATAAGGGTGTGTTTAAAATATAAGTTTTACTTAATAATTTTTAAACAGATTTTACTTTACAAAAAAAAAATTTACTTATAAACACTTTCAAACCAATGCAATTTTTGTATTAAACAAAACACAAATTTCTAAGATAAGGATTATGCCACCAAATATGTAATTAAAGAAAAAGACATAATTATATTAATCATGAAATTTGCATACAATAAAAATGATCTTAACAATGCTTAAGATCAAGGCACAATTATGTTAATAAAAATTTCAACAATTTTGGTTTACTGCCTTCTCCCAAGGATCGGAAGGCTATCACTTGTCTCTCCCAAGACCAAGCCCAAGCCTATCCTCTAGATCTTCCCAAGATCTAGACGTAGCACACAAGGCCATGATTTCCCACCAAGTCACGCAAGGACTTGGACGCTCCGCACAAGGAAGCGATTTTCCCTTAAGCCACGCAAGGACTTAGACGCCGCACGCAAGACGACGATTTCTCTACCAATACAAAATGAAATGTGTGTAAATGAAAATACAATATGAAAAGAACAACTCCCTAGAATTTCAGATCTCTGAAAGGATGGTTGAAGCCTCGAGATGATCGTTGATGTAGAAGCGCGCCCGATCTCGTCTTCAATCTTCAATCCTTCTTTGCACAAATGGGAGTTGAAGAGGTTCTGGAGCTCTCTGGTTCGTATGCACTCAGGAAGGAACTTGGAATTCTCAATGCATAGAATGCACGAACACAAGGAGTCAATTTATAGAAAATCGTTGTCGCCTGGGCGACATCGACTGTCGGAATTTTCCGACAGTGCTAAACTGCCGCTGGAGTGCCGTCGTGCGGGCAGTTGCTGTAACCGCCGAGCTGTCGCCTGGGCGACATCGCTGTCGGAATTCCGACAGCGCAAAACTGCCGGTCGTGGTGGTGTCGTGGGCAGTTGTTGAAACCTCCGAGCTGTCGCCTGGGCGACATCGCTGTCGGATTTCCGACAGCTCAAAACTGCCTTTCGTCGTGCTGCCGTGGAGGGAAGTAGTTGTAACTTCTCTGCTGTCGCCTGGGCGACATCAGCTGTCGGAATTTTCCGACAGTGCAATTTTCCTACATTCAAATTTAGCTCCAGCAGAAATGTGAACATCTCATACCTGTTACCTGCACACCATTAATAAAAATAGAATCAAATACAACGGGACTTTGTTATTATCAAACCGGAGGAGTGCGAAACGCATGCTCCAACAATCTCCCCCTTTTGATAATAACAAATCCGCATAAAAAAAATCATGTCTATTTAGATTATTGATTTTAACATTTGGTGTGTGCACAGAAATAACATGATATATTTCTCTTAAAATAAATAAACTCCCCTTAGATGAAAGCTCCCCTTAAATGAATGCTCCCCCTAAATGTATGCTCGCCCTAAATGTATGCTCTCCCTAAATGTTAAAGTAAGTTGAAATGATGTATTGGTTAGGTGGAATATTTAGGTGTAATATATTTGAGATTTCTTGAATATACCTATAATTCTCCCCCTTTTGGTATTAGCAAAATGTAATATGAGATAAAGGAGTAGTTCTTAAGGGAAAAGATATAGGATGTAGAAATGAAGAGTAAGCGGAAGCACTTTGTTGGAAATGATTGAAGTTCATGAAATATTAGGTATATGCCATAATATGAATAAACTCATGAAGAGACGGTATAGCCATATGAAGTAAGAAAATAAAATAACTTAAACATGATTAAGTTCATTTGAAAGTATCATAGAAAGACACAATAGTGGATAGAAATTTGGAATATTTTCGGTCCAATTCTCATGAGATGAATGTTTACCTAACATAATGATGTGTACATGTGATACTTAGATCAAACATATGAAGTTATTTAATGTACATGATCATGAAATGGAGAACATAATATAAGCATATAAAGTCAACTTTTACGTTGAAGATATAGCACAAGAAGAATAGCAAACCATTTTTCTTTTGCACAAGACACTTTACAATTCTTTCCAAGGTGCTTAACCTCACAATGCTTATTAAGACTTATCAGGAGGGTAAGTAGTGATTGGTGGAGTATCCTTGTTTTTAATTTTAACCTTATTTTTTTATCACATATTTTGTGATATCTTAATTTTGAGATATTAAAAAATTTTTAATTGACCAAGGATCTCCGAATTCACTTGAATCGCAAAAGATGGTGTATATTTTGTTGTGCTAACAAATCAAGGTTGAAAGTTGTATTTATGAAGTGCTATTTTATTATGTTAAAGCAAATATGATTCATGTATATATTAAATAAAAAGACATACGTATTGATCAAAAGAAGTGAACGTGATAGTTCATTATGATAGATAAACAATTTCTCATACTTAGAGGCATGCGAAAACAATTTCCAATGGTCTAAACAACTAAGTAGGAGTGTCAATACGGTGATAGCTTGGAAATTAAATCATATAATCATGTAAGAGCCATTTGTTAAAATAAAAAGCAGATGGTTTGGCATCAATTCATGAGTTGTAGCATTAATAAGGACATACAACTATTGTAAAGCATCAAAGGGACCAAAAACTGAAGATTAATCAAATCGGGAACTGTCGGAAATTTCCGACAGTCACTGTCGCCTGGGCGACAGCCAAAAATATAAATACGGCTTTGGACCGAGTCAAACCCTATTGTGCATCATTTACTGGAGTTAAGAACGAGAGGAAGCTGTCGGAGTTCGGCGACATCCTAGATCTAAGGTATGATTTTTGATTTTTAAGTGTTTTGACTCAAAATTTTTTAGGGATTTTTTATTTTAGAAAGGGGAGATGATAAAAGATGTTTGTTTTTTATTTTCCCTTTGATGAATGGTGTAGATCTTGGAAGTTTTGTGTTTTAAAAGAGTAGATCTAGTGTAAATCAAGGGGATCTTGTTGGATCTTGGTGAAAAATGTTTTGTTTTTGTGATTTTTGTGGTTGAAGTTCTGCATTTATAATTTTTTTTTTTTGAAAATGGAAGATTTGATTTTGGAAGAAGGTTGAAGATGATGTAAGGATATGGAGAAGATGTAGAATTGAAAAAATATTATTTTTTTTTAAAACTTGATGTTGAAATAAAACTTGATTTTGAGTAGATCTGGAAGTTTATGTAAAAAATTTCAAGAGAAATTTACTGAAGTACTGTCGAAATTTTCCGACAGTCACTGTCGCCTGGGCGACAGTGTTCCAGTGCACAACACATGTTTAATCCATTTTTTATATGTTATTTGCAGAATGGCTTCCAGTTCTAAAGCGCGAAGGAGTACTTCTGAAGATGCGCATAGTTCGTATCAAGTGTACCCTGGGGTGGAGAAAGCCATAGTTGGAGTAGCGAAATATGTTGAATTTGATTCGCCGAAGCACGATCATATCTATGATCGGCTTGCGAATGCAGGTATACTTTCAATAATCACAGCAGATTCGTTCTCCTCCCTTTTGATTCGTATATTTTATAATCATTTGGAAAACCCAAATTACACTGAATTGGATGGGTGAGTTAGATCAAGAATCCAGGGTCAACATGTGGAAATAACACATGTTGATCTAAGAGAGGAATTCGGACTACTGATTAGTGAAAATATGTCGGATATAGTGGAGAGTTATAGAAAAGATAGAGATTGGACCCTTGTAAACATGAGTTTACATGGGAGTCAAAAGAAGACTCTAACCACTGAAGTGACGTCACTCACTCCGGATGCTTTTTTAGTTCAAGATATATTAAGGAACTCAGTCATGTTGAAGAGTGGAGATACAAGGAGTATCACGGCTCAGTTGACCCTCATTACTTACTTCATTATGGAGGATGAACCTTTCGATGTGGCGGACTTCATACTCTCCCAGATTCGGTATGCGTTTAGATTAAAGCATCCAAAATGGGTGAAGGTTCATACGCTGCCAATGGGGGCGATAATTCAGCGTATATTATATAAGAAGTACGGATGGATAGCTCAAGATTCATATTTTGATGATTGTTATCCGGAGATATATTATACGGGTACTATGAAAGTGAAGAAGACGCATAAAAAGGCCCAGCCTGGAATTGAGATTAGAGAGCCGCCAATGCCTAGGGCAGGATCACTTCGAGAGTCTATTGATGATCTACGTGATTCACTAGAGGATCACAAGAAAGAAGTGAAGAAGGATCGGAGTAGAATGCAGAAGTTCATGAAATTTCTTGTGAAAGGTCTGAAGCTAAAGCCAACTCCGGAGGAAGAGGCCGAATGGCAAGTTCCAGACGAAGAACCGCCACGCCAATCGGTGAGGCAGACTCGACGTGGTAAAGCCGTGAGACGAGGACCTCCAGAAGACTATCCAGAGAGCAGCGGGGCTGGTTTTGAGGATTCTGAGTAGTTTCATCAGGCTGCTGCTGCTGACTGATGTCGGAAATTTCCGACATCCACTATCGCCTGGGCGACAGTGAACTTCTTCAGATGTTGATTTCTGTTAATGAACTTGAATTTATGTTGTTTTCTACTGTTTTTATGGAACAATATTGATGTAATATTAATGATGTGTGAATTTTTGTTAAGTCATTTTAAATTCTATGGTTTGATTTTAAAATTTAGGCTTTTTCTTTTTAAAATGTATAGGTTTTGAGTAGTGATATATTCATTGTGAAATGTCTAGGATTCCCAATTCTAGCCTAAGCATAGAAAAACGGGAATCCGGTAACGGTTTAGTGAATATATCCGCTAGTTGATTTTCCGTGCCTATAAAGTTGATTTTTATATTACCCTTCTTAATATGATCCCTTATAAAATGATGTCGGACATCTATATGCTTAGATCTAGAATGTAATACGGGATTGTTAGTTAAGTCTATAGCACTTTTATTGTCACACTTTAATTCTACACTACTTTGTTGCATGCCAAAATCTTCTAACGTTTGTGACATCCAAAGAGCTTGGGCACAACAACTACCTAGTGCAATATATTCAGCCTCGGTAGTAGAGAGGGAAACAGAATTCTGTTTCCTACTCGACCATGAAATAAGTGAAGGGCCGATAAAATGACAAGTGTCACTAGTGCTTTTCCTATCTAAAGAACATCCCGCATAATCGGAATCCGAAAAACCATGTAAAATAAAGGAATCATTATGAGGATACCATAATCCTAATTTAGATGTTCCTATAAGATATCTAAAGATGCGTTTCACCGCTTTTAAATGTGACTCTTTAGGATTAGCTTGAAATCTAGCACATAAACATACGACAAACATAATGTCAGGTCTAGATGCGGTTAAATACAATAAAGACCTTATCATACTTCTATAAAGGGTTTGTTCAATTGAAACACCACTTTCATCTTTTCCTAATTTTAGTGAATTACTCATAGGAGTGTTTGCATGCTTAAGATTTTCAAATCCAAATCTTTTTAACATATCATGAATATATTGGGTTTGACATATAAAGATACCATCATGTTTTTGTGTAATTTGAAAACCTAGAAAATATGAAAGTTCTCCAACCATGCTTATTTCAAATTCATTTTTCATAATTTGAACTATTTCATTACACAACTCTTCATTAGTGGCTCCAAAAATAATATCATCAACATAAATTTGCAAAATAACTAAATCATGATCAATTTGCTTAATGAAGAGTGTAGAATCAGCACTTCCTATTTTATAATCGTGCTTTAACAAATATTGAGTTAATCGATCATACCAAGCACGAGGCGTCTGTTTTAATCCATAAAGCGCTTTATCTAATTTATAAACATAATTTGGATATTTCTCATTTATAAAGCCAGGGTGTTGTTCTACATAAACCTCCTCTTTTATATACCCGTTTAAAAATGCGGTTTTGACATCCATTTGATATAATTTAAATCTTTTAAAACACGCAAATGCAAGAAATATCCTAACCGCTTCTAATCTTGCTACGGGTGCAAAAGTTTCATCAAAATCCACCCCTTCAATTTGTGCATAACCTTTTGCAACTAATCTGGCTTTATTTCTAACAATTCTAGATTCATTATCCATTTTATTTTTAAAAATTCACTTAACACCAACTACAGGACGATTTTTGGGTCGTTCTACAAGATTCCAAACCATATTACGTTCAAATTGATTAAGTTCTTCATTCATAGCTAAAAACCAAAATTCATCATTTAAAGCGGTGGAAACATCTTTTGGTTCTATTTCAGAGACAAAACAAAGGTTTGAAAATAAAACATGTAGCGATGAATGAGTACTAACCCCTTTTTGCGGATCTCCAATGATAAGCTCCTTTGGATGATCCTTTGAAAACCTCAATTCACTTGGAGGCTCATATCTTTCTCTTTCTTCTACTTCTCTATCTCCTTCTTCATTTTCTCCAAGTTCTTCATCATCATTCTCCACCGTGGGAAGGAGTTCATCTTCTTTTCCTGTAATTTTCTTTTCTACACATGAATCAAACTCATCAAACCTAACATGAATAGATTCTTTAACTATTTTTGTTCTTTTATTAAAAATCCTATAAGCTTTACTAGTTGAAAATAGCCAATAAAAATACCTTCATCACATTTTTCATCAAATTTTCTTAAGGAATCTTTAGAATTCAAAATAAAACATTTACAACCAAAAACTTTGAAATAAGAAACATTTGGTTGTTTATTAAAAATTAATTCATAAGGAGTTAATTTTAAAATAGGGTGAAGCATTACTCTATTAATTATATAACATGCCGTACTAACCGCTTCAGCCCAAAAAGATTTTGGTAATTTAAATTCAGATAACATCGTACGGGCTAACTCTTGAAGAGTTCTATTTTTCCTCTCCACTACACTATTTTGCTGTGGTGTGCGTGGAGCGGAAAATTAATGTTTAATTCCTAACTCCGTACAAAAATAAATAAACTTTTCATTTTCAAATTCTCCTCCATGATCCGATCGTATGCGTTTAATTTTTAACTCAAATTCATTTTGAATACGCAAACATAATTTTGAAAATTCTGAAAATGCATCGGATTTTGAGGTTAGAAATAAAGTCCAACAAAAACGAGAATAATCATCAATCAATACAAATGTGTATTTTCTACCTCCTAAGCTAGAAATTCCAATTGGCCCAAATAAATCCATATGTATTAATTGAAGTGGCCTAGTGGTAGAAATAATATTTTTTACTTTTAAAAGATGATTTTGAAAATTTTCCTTTTTGGCAAGGCACACATAGTGAAGAAGATAAATTTCCATTTAACAATGGTAAACCTTTAATTAATTTATCTTTTGAAAATTTTGAAATTAACTTGGCACTAGTATATCCAAGTCGCCTATGCCATAAATCTAATTCATCATTTTTTGATAAAAAACATTTTAAGGTAGAATTTGAAAAATCAAGAAATTTAATCATATATACATTATGACATCTAGGTGCGGTAAAAACAATTTCATTTTTTTTTGAATTAATAATTTTGCACAAATTTGTAGAAGATTCAAATAAAACATTTAAACCCTTATCACATAATTGACTAATAGAAATCAAATTATGCTTTAATCCTTCTACAAATAGAACATTTGAAATTGAAAAAATTTCGTTACCCACAACTCCGATGCCGATGCTTTTTCCTTTTCCATTGTCTCCGAAAGTAACAACTCCTCCTTTCTTCATCTCTAGGCTAAGGAACTTCTCTTTATTGCCCGTCATGTGTTTTGAACAGCCCGAGTCCAAGTACCACACGTCTTCTTTGTCCTTAGCCTGCCAACACACCTAGAAAGAAGAGGTGAGTAAAGATCTGGTTACCCAAGTGGTTCCACCCATAGTATAGGTAGAAGCCTTAGGCACCCAGATTTGTTTAATTTTACTTTTTCCTTCCTTCCAGCAAGAGTCCGTAGTGTGGCCAAATCTATTGCATTTGGCACATGTAATGTATTTAGAAGAGTATAACTTTTCTGGACTTTTACTGGATGAGGATGCAGTATTTGACAATTCATTAACTCTAGAATTTTTAAAAGTAGATTTTCTGGAATTTTCACTGTCGCCGGCGATAGTGGTTGTCGCCGGGCGACAGCTTCCTGACGTGTATCCGAGTCCAAATCTTCCAGATCCATGGCGTTGGTATCCTAAGATCATATACAGTGATCTTCGGCCCGTTCCAAATTTTTCATGGCTAGTGTTAAGTCATGAATCTGGTTTCTCACTTTTGTATTTTCGGATACCAGATTTACACATCTACGTTCAAAAGATTTCTTTCCCTCATGGACTTTGGAAATTGAAGATTTCAGATCTCTCTCTAAAATCTCATTCTTTTTAGTAAGAATTTTTATTGTAGAATGAGATTTAGAAAGAGATTCTTCAAGTTCTTTAATTCTTCCCAAAAAGTGATCACACTCTTGGCAAGAAATATCTCTTTTTCCAATAGTCTTAATTTCCTTTAACAATTTTTTGTTTTCTTTAAGTAAAATTTCATTTTCAGATTTAAGAAGATCATTATCTTTTAAACTTTTTTCAAAAAATTTGCAAGTCTTTAAAAATTCAGAAAATAATTCATCATAGGTTGGAGGAGTTACCTCAGTGTCGCTTTGGACACTGCATTCATCATCAGATATGACGCTCTTTCCCATTAAGCACATGTTGGCCTCCTCTTCTTTACTTGAGTCTGAACTGCTTGCATCCTCAGAAGTAGTATCATCCCATGTTTCCGCCTTCAACACCTTCTTCGACCCTTTGTGCTTCTTTTCTTTAAGTTCTTTCAAGTACTTTGGACACTTGCTTCGGATGTGTCCTAACTTCTTGCAGTGATAGCACTCCGGTGGCGGTCTCTCTTCCTCCTCATCGCCTTCCTTTCCTTTTTTTCTTCCTAAAGGTCTCCTTCTTAAAATACTTCTTAAACGAATTCCTTCTCTCCGGATTTTTCATAAATTTTCTAAATTTTTTAACAAATAAACTTTCCTCATCTTCTTCATCCTCCTTAGAATCACTAGTTTCTTCCTTCTTAGATCTTAGAGCCAATCCCTTCTTTCTTGGCTCCATATACTCTTGTTGTTGAATTTTCAATTCAACTTCATGAGTTTTCAAGTTCCCAATGAGGCTCTCCAATTGTAAGGTCTTAAGATCATGTGACTCGGAAATTGCAGTCACTTTAGGATTGAACTTGGGGGGAAGTGATCTTAATATTTTACTTACTAAATCTCCATTTGAGAACACCTTTCCTAGCACCTTTGAGTCGTTCACAATTTTTGTGAATCGTGTGTACATCGTATCAATCTCTTCATCTACCTCCATTTTGAACCTTTCAAATTCAGATTTCAGTTGAAATAGCTTTGAATCCTTTACCTGCGAAGTACCTTCATGAGTGATTTCTAATAAATTCCAAATTTCAAATGCAGTATTACAAGCACAAACTCTATTAAATTCAGTGCGATCTAGTGCGCAAAATAAAGCATTCATGGCTTTTGCGTTGTTCTTACATTTTAATTTATCGTTATCATCCCACTTGTCTTTGGGCTTATCCATGGTTACATCTCCTACAACAAATGTTGGAGAAGTGTAACTAGATTCTACCATATTCCAGACTTCTATATCTAGCGCAATTAGAAAACAACGCATACGTGTTTTCCAATAATTATAGTCTGTGCCCGTAAAAAGTGGTGGCCTACTAATTCCTTGCCCCTCAACAAACACGTGATCGTTGTGCGCCATTACTCCCGGTGGTAAAACCGTTTTGGAGTAACCTCCCTCTGATACCACTAGTTGGATCGTATGACGCCCTTAGAGGGGGGCGGGGTGAATAAGGGTGTGTTTAAAATATAAGTTTTACTTAATAATTTTTAAACAGATTTTACTTTACAAAAAAAAAAATTTACTTATAAACACTTTCAAACCAATGCAATTTTTGTATTAAACAAAACACAAATTTCTAAGATAAGGATTATGCCACCAAATATGTAATTAAAGAAAAAGACATAATTATATTAATCATGAAATTTGCATACAATAAAAATGATCTTAACAATGCTTAAGATCAAGGCACAATTATGTTAATAAAAAATTCAACAATTTTGGTTTACCAATCCTTCTCCCAAGGATCGGAAGGCTATCACTTGTCTCTCCCAAGACCAAGCCCAAGCCTATCCTCTAGATCTTCCCAAGATCTAGACGTAGCACACAAGGCCACGATTTCCCACCAAGTCACGCAAGGACTTGGACGCTCCGCACAAGGAAGCGATTTTCCCTTAAGCCACGCAAGGACTTAGACGCCGCACGCAAGACGACGATTTCTCTACCAATACAAAATGAAATGTGTGTAAATGAAAATACAATATGAAAAGAACAACTCCCTAGAATTTCAGATCTCTGAAAGGATGGTTGAAGCCTCGAGATGATCGTTGATGTAGAAGC
The DNA here is from genome assembly GCA_033032865.1 of Dactylorhiza incarnata. Lineage (NCBI taxonomy): Eukaryota > Viridiplantae > Streptophyta > Magnoliopsida > Asparagales > Orchidaceae > Dactylorhiza > Dactylorhiza incarnata. The sequence continues at coordinate 2,126,422 of JAWHQI010000043.1, forward strand.
GCGCCAGATCTCGTCTTCAATCTTCAATCCTTCTTTGCACAAATGGGAGTTGAAGAGGTTCTGGAGCTCTCTGGTTCGTATGCACTCAGGAAGGAACTTGGAATTCTCAATGCATAGAATGCACGAACACAAGGAGTCAATTTATAGAAAATCGCTGTCGCCTGGGCGACATCGACTGTCGGAATTTTCCGACAGCGCTAAACTGCCGCTGGAGTGCCGTCGTGCGGGCAGTTGCTGTAACCGTCGAGCTGTCGCCTGGGCGACATCGATGTCGGAATTCCGACAGCGCAAAACTGCCAGTCGTGGTGGTGCCGTGGGCAGTTGTTGAAACCTCCGAGCTGTCGCCTGGGCGACATCGCTGTCGGATTTCCGACAGCTCAAAACTGCCTTTCGTCATGCTGCCGTGGAGGGAAGTAGTTGTAACTTCTCTGCTGTTGCCTGGGCGACATCAGCTGTCGGAATTTTTCGACAGTGAAATTTTCCTACATTCAAATTTAGCTCCAGCAGAAATGTGAACATCTCATACCTGTTACCTGCACACCATTAATAAAAATAGAATCAAATACAAACGGGACTTTGTTATTATCAAACCGGAGGAGTGCGAAACGCATGCTCCAACATAAGGTACTATCTTTAAGTGGTTCTTTTTCTAACTCGCCATCTTCCATCCCGTGCCACGTCTCCGGGGTCTGCTTTCATTGAGGCGCTCGGACTTCCTACTCGCGAGTACAGGACGAAGATGGCCTCCGCCTACCTCGACCTGGAGATAAAGGTAGAGAGGTTGCTGGCCTACGAGGCTCATCGGCGAATAACCTCGCTTGAAGGACGTGTCTCGAATATCGAAGGATTCGAGCATTGACTAGAGATGGCAGAGGGAAAGCATTATCTCGTCACCGAGTTGGACAGTCGGATGGTCGGCATAGAACATCGCTACAAGGCGCTGAGGGCAGAAGTGCGCAGTCTTCGGGCGAGTATTGGGTCCATTGGGACGTTGAATCGTATGGAGGAGCACATCCGGCTTGGCGAGGAGTTCTTGGCGAGAGCGAATGAGCAGATGGCCTTCGCGCGCCAGCTGATTCAACGGGCGGCTTGGTTCGACCTCCGACAGGCGCGGTGACCCTCTCACCAATTAGGATTGCTTGTTGATTTGTATTCTTAGAACATTATTCTGCGAGTATTGTAATAATCTAGAATTGATTGTGTGGTGTGACTTTGAACCGTATTGCTTGATAGCGTTTATGTTGACTTTGTCTTCTGTAGGACTTTCTTGCATTTTTATAGATCGTCGCTTAGCCGCGAGAAGAGTAATCGACACCTCGCGTATAAGGTAGCTTATGCGACTTCGTAGTGGGCGAGTAGGTAGAAACCTCGCACGAACTTTCGTTGCGACCCCCCCCCCCCCCCCTTTCCTTTCCTGTTGCCGATTTCAATAAATAGGGGGGTAGGGGTCCAAAATCGGCGCGCTTTCTCAAACTTTTTTAATTGCCTTTCCTTCTCGTTTCCTTCTTCCTATTCGCTCCAATGACGCCTTCTTTGGAAGCTGAAACCCGCCGCTTGACTTATGCCGAGAATTTCATCGCACATAATTTCAAGAAACCCGTTACTCGCACGGACGATCTGGAGAAATTCGTCCATCAACACCTCACGCAAGGCTTTCGGGTCGGCCTTCCCGCTCCTCATGAGCGGATCAACACCTTCTCGGAGGGCAGGCTCGCCTTCTCCCTTTCGCACTTTGAGGTCGGCCTGCGCCTTCCTCTATGGCCCGAGTTCTGCCAGATCCTCCGATACTACGGCTGGGTCCCCGCCCAGATTAATACGAATGGGGTAGCGATGATCATCGGCTACCTCTGCTTCCTTCGCAGCGAGAAGATCGCTTTCGACTTGGACGTCTTCCGCAAGATCTTCTACATGGGAGCGACCAAGGATGGGGTGATTTTCTTCGGCAGCCATCACTGCAAGGTGGTTGGGACTTCGAATAAGGTCCATCGGTGGAGCGAGAATTTCATCTTCGTCACCAGTGACTTCTCGCACATACCAAATCGCCCTCAACAGAGACCGGCCACGACGCTCTCCACTCCAGCTCTCAGAGGTCAACGCGAGGAACTCTTCCGCGCCCTGAAGAATAAAAAACTTGACATCGAGTTCTGGCGCCGGAACGTGGACCATCTCGCCTTCGTGCAGCCTGGCGAGGGTAACATTCCTTAGTCGCTGCTAATAGTAACTTTACCTTCGTTTCTGGGTCTAACGACTGTCTTTAGGTTGCCGGCATCTTCCGTCCACGGCTCTTCATGTGGGAGGTCAGACCCCACCTCCTCGATCTCCCGTGGTCGATCCGACGACCATGCAAGGCGAGGAGGAGGAAGGGGAGCAGGGATCTCCGCTCGCGGAGATCCATCTTGGGGTTGGCTACGAGACTGAGATCCTTCTCGCGGCTGGATGGCCGGCCGAAGGCGATCCACCGGCGACCAAGAAAAGGAAGAGGAAGGAGGTTGCCCAGCGCGTGGCGGAGGAGCGAGCTCGCGAGGAAGAAGATAGCGTTCCTGAGAACCATCCCAACTTTGGGCAGGGTTCGCTGAACAGGGGCTTGGACGGCGAGCCGCTGATCGCCTGGAGCCGGGAGCGCAGCGAGGTGTCCTTAAGCACTCGCCTGCCTTCGTGGAGCGAGGATGAGGTCCCGAACGACGATGCCTTCAGCGTCTTGTTCGGACTTTATGGTCGCGATGATGCGAAGGTTCTGCGGGAGGCTTCTCCCCGCTTTCTTGCCGACCAGGGATCACGGGAAATGCTGTGAGCTTCAGAGCTGTTCCATCAGACCGCTCAGAACCTTCTCGGCGCCGAAGTGGAGCTCACACTTCATCGGAAGCTTACGTTGGAGGCCGAGAAGCGAGAGGACGAGGCTCTAAGGCGCGCCAAGGCGGCCGAGGATAAAGCCGAGTCCAGTCGGAGCTTCGAGGTGATCTTGGTACTTTACGCGAGCTACGATCGAAACCAGCTCTCTTTTCTTCATATCTTCTAACCTGTCCTTCTCGTATCTACAGGAAGAGCAGTTGGTAGCGGCGTAGACGATCTCCAAGCTTGAGTGCGACCTGCGGGCAAGTCAAGTCTTGTTGGAGGCATCGCAGGTTCGAAACACCGAGTTAGAATCGAGGATGGCTGCACTTTCCTTCTTGGAAGCCAGACCTTCTCGCCGAACTCCCGGATCGTTCATGACGTCGCAGGAGCTCTCGTCTCTTCGCCGAGAGATCACCCTAGCCGTCGGGGACCTGTTTTTTGCGAAACTTTCGGTGGCCGGCTTGCTGGTTCCTGGGGAGAAAAGCTTGACGACGGAGGGGCTTCTGTCAGATATCTTGAATGCCAGCGAGGAGGAAGACGATGAGGAAGAGAACGAGTCGGATTCGGCCGGCTATGCTCCCTCGCCTAAGTGAACATTTTGTTATTTTAACAATTTTGATGCTTCTCGCGGCTCTGCGAGCATATTTTTTGTTAGATAACATTTATTTTGATAGTAATATTTATTTTCTTGGTGAATCTTCCTTGTGCTGATACGATATCGCTAGGCTCATAGGTTTGCATGTTTTCTTGGCTTTCTCGTTAGGGCGACTTAGGATAGAATCGGGGCTGCCGACCCTTTACCTTGCTCGCTTCTTCGACCTGCTCGTTTTTATTTTGGCTTCTTACCCATAGGGTTACTCGCATTAGCCCCTGCGAGTTGGTATCCTTCTCGCACCCTGTCTTCTGAAAAAGTCGTTAGATAGGAAATGACGGTTGGGGGCCAAGGGGACTCATATTCCCGATAGCCTTCCTTCTAGTGCGGGGCTGCTGATGCGATTGAAGAGAATGACTTAGTAGGGAATGACTGTTGGGGAGGTTCCAGAGGAGCACCTTCCAAGGGAACACAACATCCCAAGGTCTCCATCCTGCTGTTGAAGGGGTCGACACAGTAGGTAATGACTGTCGGGGAGGTTCCAGAGGAGCACCTTCCAAGGGAACACAACATCCCAAGGTCTCCATCCTGCTGTTGAAGGGGTCGACACAGTAGGGAATGACTGTCGGGGAGGTTCCAGAGGAGCACCTTCCAAGGGAACACAACATCCTAAGGTCTCCATCCTGCTTGGATGCTGAATGTCGACCCAACCTGTTTCCTGCTGCTCAGCAATATATCGGGGAGTTAAGCACACTTAAGCACATTAATTTAAATGATCGGAGGAAAATAATTGGAAACGAATCACTTCGTGATGGGCTCTCAGCCCTCGAGGGTACAACACCTTTGTTCAAAGGTCCCCTGATCGGCTAAGTCGATCATCTCTTCGTCGAATTGGGAGGTCGGCGCCCAGACTTCTTCCTGATAATCTCCCCAGTCGGATGAGAGATGCGGTCGGAGGGTAACTCAACCAACGTGCAAGGGGGGAGCTGATCTCGACCGTTAGTGCAGAGGCTTGGTATTAGGAGAACGCACTATCGAGGCACCGTCCTATCATTCGTTCTGGGTTTTACGAGAATCAAGTCAGAGGCCAGTTTCCCAACCTGACTAGGAGATCGACTTTACCAGCTTTCTTCTTTTAAAGCTTGTTATTATGAAAAATCTTCCTCATCCATTGTTTCAGGCGGTTTTATTTTTATGCAATCAATTTACAGAAGAGAAGGGTATACATCCCTGCTTAGGGATAAAACCTCTTTAGATCATCGCCGCTCCATGTATGCCCCAAGAGCTCCCCTTCCTGATTCTGTAAGCGATGCCCTCCTGTTGCAAGTGCTTCGTGGACGATGAAAGGTCCCTCCCAATTAGGGTTGAGCTTTCCTACAGCCGCCGATCTCCCAGCTGCGTCCACTTTCTTCAAGACCAGGTCGCCTGCTTGGAAATGCTTGAGACGAACGTGCTTGTCGAAGTTTCTTGCCATGCGACGCTTGATCTCCTCCTGCCTAGCCGAGGCTAGATCTCGGAGCTCTTCGATGTAGTCAAGGGACAACTTCTGGGCTTCCTCATTCTCCAGTCGCCATTCCTCATCTCCGTCTTCTGCCGCAATCACCCTAGGACTTCTGACCTCGAACTCTACCGGGATGAGAGCTTCGGACCCGTGAGAGAGTTTGAACGGGGTTTCCCCTATGGCTGAGCTAGGAGTGGTTCTCAAAGCCCACAACACCGAGGGGAGCTGCTCCGCCCAATTAACTCTTAGGTTCTCGACTTTCTTCTTTAGCAGGTTGATAATTAACTTGTTGGCGGCCTCCACTTGTCCATTGCTCCTGGGATGATGTACTGACGCGGACCTGAGATCAGTTTCGAGCTGTCTGCAAAAATCCTCCAGCTCCAAACTTGCGAATTGTGGACCGTTGTCGGTGACGATGGCGAGGGGAATCCCGAATCTGCAGGCGATCTACCCCCAGATGAAGTTCTTCACGACTTGAGAGGTGGTTTTGGCTAAAGCCTTTGCCTCAATCCACTTGGAGAAATATTCGATCATGACGAGAACGAACTTCCTCTGGCCGCTGGCTGAAGGAAAGGGACCTATCAAATCCATTCCCCAGATAGCGAACGGCCATGGGGCGGTGATCAAACGAAGATGCTGGGCCGGCTGCAGATGAAGGGGGGCGAACAGTTGCCACTTCGGGCACTTTTTCGAGAAAGCCTCCGCATCCTTGCGGATAGTGGGTCAGAAGTAGCCATGTCTCAAGATCCTTTGCTCCAAAGTGCGAGTCCCAGAATGGCTTCCGCACTCTCCCGAGTGAATTTCCTCCAACACTCGGGGTACTTCGTCTTCAGAGACACATCTAGCCAGAGGGCCTGAGATGGTCTTGCGATATAACTCCCCATCTTGCAATAAGTAATACGCCGCCTTGTACTGAAACCTCCTTTGATCCCCTTCTTCTGCTAGAAGTTGCCCAGAACTTAGAAATGAAATGAACGGATCCAACCACGAAGGACGATGATCGATCTCCATCATCTCTCCTTCCTCGATGGATGGTCGAAACAACTCCGTGATAGTCCCTCCTGCTCTTGGCCCATACTTGGCCAGACGATCTGCTGCCGAGTTCTCCTCTCTCGGTACGTGCTCGACGAAGAAGGATTGAAAGCTTCCAATCAATCCTTTCACCTTCATGAGGTACTTTTATAGAATGGTGTCGCGTACCTCGAACTCTCCCCGAATCTGAGACGCGACCACCATTGAATCGGTGAAAGCCATGACGTCTTGGATGCCCAGCTCCTTTGCGAGGCGCAAGCCTGCAACGATGGCTTCGTACTCGGCTTGATTGTTCGTTACGGGGAAGAGGATCTCGACTGCTTGCACGATCCTAGTTCCCTGTGGGCTGACAAGAACGATGCACACCCCCAAAGAGCTCCTGCCTGAGGCTCCGTCCATGAACATCTTCCAAGGAATGGGAGTAGAAGCCTCCTCTCCTGGTTCTGCTTCCACCGAGAAGTCGGCCAAGAAATCTGCTACCGCCTGTGCTTTGATCGCCACCCAGGGCGAGAAGGAAATGTCAAACTCACTGAGTTCTACTGACCATTTTGCCAGCCTTCCCGAATGTTCCACCCCTTCCAGGATATTTCGGAGAGGATGATCAGTTATGATCCGGATGGAGTGAGCTTGAAAATAAGGCCGAAGCTTTCATGCCGACACCACCAAGGCGAAGGCGAGCTTCTCCAAGATTGGATATTTCAACTCCGCCTTCTTGAGCACCTGGCTAACATAGTAAATTGGGAGCTGCTTCTTTCCTTCCTCCTAGACCAGCACGGAACTTACCGCTTCTATCCCTACTCCCAAGTAAATGAGTAGGTCTTCACCTTCTTTCGGGCTCTGAAGGAGAGGTGTCTGAGTCAACTGCTCCTTCAGCCTACCGATCGCCTTTTCGCACTCGTCGGACCATGCGAAATTCTCGCTCTTGCGGAGCGTCTTGAAAAAGGGAGAGCATTTCTCTCCCGCCTTGGAGAGAAAGTGGCTGAGACCTGCCAACCTTCCTGTCAGTCTCTGAACTTCTTTCATGGTCTTCGGCGAGGCCATCTCTAGGATTGCCTTAAACTTGTCAGGGTTTGGCTCCACTCCTCCCGGGGTGATGAGGTGTCCCAGAAACTTTCCCCTTCCAGCTCCAAACACGCACTTTGCCGGATTGAGCCTCATTTTGAACTTTCTTAGCGTTGCAAAGGTCTCCACCAGATATGCTATATGCTCTGTGACGCTCTTGCTCTTGATCAAGAGGTCGTCCACATACACCTCCAGGTTCCTTCCCTTCTGCTCCTTGAAGACAAGGTCCATCATCCGCTGGTAGGTTTCTCCTGCATTTTTTAGCCCAAAGGGCATCATTTTATAGCTATAGCATCCGTCCCCAGTGATGAAGGAAACATCGCGGCAATCGGGGGGATACATCCGGATCTGGTGGTATCCCGAAAACGCATCAAGAAAACTCATTACAGGGAAACCGATGGCTGAATCAACCAGCGCGTCGATTCGAGGCAAGGGATAACAATCCTTGGGGCAGCTTTTATTTAATAATGAGAAGTCCACACACATTCTCCAGCTGCCTACAGCCTTCTTAACCATTACAACATTGGAGACCCAGCCTGGGTACTGGATCTCCGACACAAAACCTGCGTCCAGCAACTTCTTCACCTCTTCACGGATAGGCCCGGCCAACACGGTGGCGGTGGACCTCTTCTTCTGGCGGACGGGCTTTACCGCGGGGTCGAGGTTGAGGTGGTGGCAGGCAACCTCTGGGTCGATCCCCGGCATCTCAACAGCACTCCAGGCGAAGATGTCAATGTTATCCTGTAGGCACGTTGCCATCTCCACCTTCTCGGTGACCTTTAGCGATCCACCGATCTTCAGCAGCCCAGATACTCCCGCTGCGGAGAGTACCTCGATCTCCTCCACCTTCTCGGACGCCTCCAGCCGGGCCGTGCCTCCAGTTACCCTCTCGAACTCCTCCGCGTCAGCCATCCAGCTGATGGTGCTAACCGAGCTGAGGTAGCACTCGCGGGCGGCTCTTGGATCGCTCCTGATCCTCACCTGGACGTCCCCTTAGCAATACTTGAGGCACTGGTGGTAGGAGGATGGGACGGCCTTGAAGGTGTTAAGAAGCGGCCTCACGAAGATGGCTTTGTAGCAGCTCGGGGCGTCTACGATGACGAAACGGCACTGGAGAGGGGTGCCCCCGAGTGTTACGAGGAGATCTACTCCTCCCTCCACCTCTTGCTTCTCTCCGTAGAAGACAAAGAGGGGATCATCCGGCTTTCGGACCCTTCCTGCGCCGACTCCCAGCCAGTCAAACGTCTTCTTGAAGATGACGTTTACGGAACTACCGTTATCGATCAGGATTCGATCAACGGTAAAGTCTTCTATGGCGGCCTGGATTACGAGGGCGTCATGAAAGGGGTTCTCATTTCCTAGCATGTCTTCCTCGGAGAAGCTGATCTCCTCCAATGGGGGTGGTGCCTGCGAGGTCGAAGCGACGCTCCTCCGATAGATTTGATGGAGACTTCCTTTGCGGGAAGCTCCTATCGCCGCACCCCCGTGGATCACCCCTACTCCTCTACCTCCTGGGGCCACTTCTCCTCGACCTCCGTGGTCGACTCGGTCCTCGTTCTTTCTTCGGTCGGCGTCCTGAACCGGCGGCTGCTCGACCGGAGCTTCTATTCTCCGCTGCTCTCCTCCTGCCTCTCCTGCTGCCAGCCTTCTTCTGGCTTCCTAAAAGTCCGGGCAGGCCATCGTGCCATGCCCTTCCACCTGGTGGAGTTCACAGTAGAGGGGAAACTCCTCTACTTGCGGCCTCCTCTGCTTCTTATTCTTCCGGCCCTAGCGATTGCCGCGCCTGGCAACCGCCATTGCTTCCTCTCTTCTTCTCTCCTGACGTCCTTCTGGCCTGTCGAAGCGCCTTCTCTCCGGGGATCTCCTTCCCCGCTCCTGACGTTGAGGTCCCCTGGCCGGCTTCCACGGTGGCCGGTCAGCGGGGACTTGGTAGCGTCTTTCTTCCTCCCGACGCTCCGGGGCCACGATGAGCCTCCTCTCATCGTTCCTTCTCGGCTCCTCCCTCCTGGGTTCTCTTTCTCTCCTTTCTTCCCTGCCTCTTCCTTCTGGCTTCTGCTTTTCCGCCCTCCTGGGCTCTTCCTTCTTTCTCTTCTCGGGGGGACTTTCCTCCTCCTCCTCCTCATCATCCTTGGTCACCCGAGTGAGCCTGGCTAGGAAGCCGCGGTTGGAAGCCTCACCCTGGACGAACTGGTTGGCCCTTTCGATGAGGTTGGCGTAGGAGTAGGGAGGATTCCTACCGATCTCCAACTTAAAGAGGCCCTCGCGGAGGCCGAAGGTTAGGGCCAACCGCAGGGTGCGACCATCCACCTCCTGGATGTGTATCACCTCTTCCTGGAAGCGATCGATGTAGTCCCCCAACGTTTCTTTTGGTCCCTGGGTCAGATGGAAAAGGGCCGTAGCCTCCTTCTTCAACTTCTTTGCCGTGGCGAACCGCATGTTCAGCCCCCTGCAAAGGTCTTCAAAGCAGTAGATGGAGCCTTCCGGCAACTGGTGAAACCAGTCCCTTGCCTTCCCTCGGAGGGAAATCGCGAACAGCCTCCACTTGAAGGCATCCGACGTGGTCCGAAGGGAAGCGACATCCTCGAACCACTAGATATGACGGATAGGGTCCTCTCTCCCCGAGTAGTAATTCATCGAGGGATCCCTGAACCCCTCCGGCACTGGCACGGCGAGGATCTCCTCGCAGAATGGGATCCTCCCCCCTATCTGGCGACAATCATCATCTGGCCGAGTATCTCCCCCATACTCGCTCACCTGGCGAGTATGATAGAATCTCGCCTGCTCATCCTCCTCGCGGAACCGAGTTCCGCCAGGTCCTTGAGACGCTTGCAGACCAAACTGCCACTTCCTTGGTCGCTCAAACTCCTCGGCGTGCGCCTTCCCTGCTCGCTGAGTGCGAGCACCTTCCTCGGACGGGCCCGGGCGATGAGGCGAGGTCGTCGTTCCTTCCATGCGAGGTAGAAGAGCCGCTCGCATGGTGCCTTCCATACTTTGCGCGAATTCTTCGAAGACAGCCAACGATACAAACTCGCCGCCTCGAGCTGGGTTTCCCGCCACCTCCTCGTGGTCGCTAGCTGCTACCATCTCACTTTTCTACCAGACTTTTTTCCTCTGGCCGCGATCCACGCTCACCGCACCAAAGTGTTGACGCCTGGAAAATCCTGGCCCCAAAATTCGAATCAATGCGGCCTGAGGCTACTAGCCCAGCGGTTCAGCGAGAAGGTTTGGGTTAGCCACTATGGATGAAACGGAGAGATAAAGGACACAACCCCAGGTGCTGCGGCAGGGAGGTCCCACCACGTACCCAGAAGCTCTAAAGAGTCTTCTCCTCCAAAATCACGAATGGACGAGCTCGGTACTAGGTAGGCACTTGTTAGGGAAGATTCTTGATTGTCAAAGCGGGGGTGCCGCTCAGATTTTGACAAGTGCCATTCCTGGTACCCCTGGGGGTCTATTTATAGACAAATCCTAAGGGGGGGAAGCAGATGGCTATTCCTGTTCCCCTAGGGTTGGTTTTTTAGACAAGGTAATAGGTTGGCGAGCAGGCAAGGGCCTTAGGCTTAACTGGCGAGCAGGTTGACTAAGTCGCATATAGGCGAGTAGGGACGAACTTACGACTTCCTCGCCTGGCCGGGTAGTGAACGTCGGGCAGGGCTTACCTCCTCGTCCTATGCGAGTAAGTACCTTCTCGCACAACCAAAACTCTTGATCTTTCTTCGTCTTCTGGATTTTTGACTTCTGCCTTGACCTTTTGACCTTGACCTCCGCCTACGTGGCCTTTAGATGGGCCCACCCTCGGAGAATGAGTGTTGTACATCCGCGACCTCTCCTTCTTTGTCAGAATGGTTGGTCTCCGCGGTCTCAGATTTCGGAGACCGCCCAGACCACCTGTCTCCTCTCCATCAGTTTTTCCTAACGCACAGGAGGCCAGGTTCCAGCAAGATCGCCAGACTGCGCGGTCTGGTTTCTTCTTATTTTTGGCTATTTGCACACCATGTAACAACTCTTCTCTGCCCCGGTTCTCCTGTATCACATGCAACCCGTAATTTTTGGACCTGCCCGTTTGGGCAGGCCTCCGTGTCTATAAATAGAGGATTAGGGGTACCTGAAAGGGAACTTTTGCTTCAAGCCTCCAGCTCGCAACCTGTTCAAGCGATCTCGAATTTTGTTACATTTTCTACCTCTCACCCTTACATGTTTTAGACCCCCTCCTGTAATCCTTTTTTAGATCAATAGAAGCAACTTTTCTCCCAAAGATCTCTCTTCTGGCCTCCTCCGTCCCAAGTAACCTGCACTTCGCAGTCTTCCCCCATCTCTTTTTAGTGTGAGTTTTGGAGGTACACTTTTGCACCAACAAAACGAACACGCGACTTTCAGATCGGAGTGTCAAGGCGAAATCAGCGGACAGTCGAAATGTCATACTGCGACCAGCCTAATCAATTCGTCGGCGGTCTCCCCCCTTTCTGCAGCGCGAGTTCCCTTGAAGCCCTTGAGATTCGTTTCGAGCTCCGCCTCGAGCAGAATCGTCGCGAGACCACCCATCAGTTGGATTCCATGAATCAGCTCGTGTCTTCGATCTCCCAAAGGCTTCTCCCTCAGACCGATCAGTTCGCCACCCCTGATCCTCTGGCCGATGGTCACACTCCTGACCGTGCAATCCTTCAGCCCGCTGCTCCCCTGCGGTCTCAGGGAGAAGAGTTCGCATCTCGCCATGCCTTCTTTAGGGCAGCAGTTTAGGGATCTCCAGCTCGAGCCCTAAATGTTTACGAGGATTATGTTTATCCTCCACTTCCTGTTGCCACCCCTTTTTCTCATTCCGGTGTTTTTGAAGCGGAGGAGCCTTCCCCCTTTTCTGATAGAATTCGTTGGCAGGCAACCCCAACGGCTTTAGAGAGCCGAGATTACCCATGTTCACCAGCGAGAGTGATCCTAGCTCTCATCTTCAAGTTCTTGAGTCTGCAGTCGCTCTGAGGTCTCTCTCAGATGCGATGAGGTGTATGTTGTTAATCACCTCCTTAGATGGGAAAGCACGGGAGTGGTTTTACAAACTACCTCCCCAGTCCATCTCCCGGTTTGCCATCTTGAGGCAAGAGTTTATTTTATGGTTTGCCTCCTCAAAGAAGAGGAGGAGTGGCCCTGCAGCCCACTTCTGGATTAATCAAGGAGAAAGCGAGACTCTGGCTCGCTTTGTTGATCATTTCCAAAGGGAAATTATTCTTGGAATAAGGGATGTAGATCCCTCTCTCTATATGGTGACCTTGGTGAATGGCCTGCAGGAAGGTCCTCTCAAGTTTGAGTCACCATCAAAGAGATGAGCTCTTATCAATAGCTAATATGCATCACGAATCGGTTCATAGAAGGGGAAACCAGCAACCCCAACTATATTTCTAATCTGACGTGTAAAGCCGTTCAGAAAGGCTCTGCAAGCTTCCTTCCAGCCCATCCATCAACAAAGCCTCCGCGTCAAGAGTTCCAACCTCCAGCTCAGAGGGGAAGGAACTTCCGCCATCACCATTCCTACCAGGTGCATCAGCAGTTTCAGCCTAAAGGGCCTCAGCTGCCAGTTCCAGCTACTCCATCTCTGCAACATATGCCAGTCCATCAGATTCATTTTGTTCAGCCGCCTCTCCCTATTTCTTCTCAACCATCTTTTAATGACTCTCAAGAGTCATTCACCGAGCTCAACGTCACATTGAGCGAGGTGGTTCAAGTTCTTCAGAAGCAGCCTTTCTACAAGAGGCCTGCCCCTTTGCAATCTGATCCAAAGACCAAAAATCTCTCCCTTTACTGTGAGCATCACATGGAGAGAGGTCATCTGACTGAGAATTGCAGAGCTCTCCGTATGCTGGTGGAGAAGCTCCTAAAAGAAGGAAAGTTCCAAGAGCTGGTTCAGAAGTGAGATCCTTCCAAGGCTTCGACCTCCAAGGACAAGGAGGTGGCAGAAGTTCATTGGGAGTGTGAAGAAGTGGACGACGTTGGCCATCTCGGCAACGTCGGTTATCCAAGCGAGTGTGTGGATTTGAATGACAAGGGTACTTTAGGCTACCTCTTCTACATCCACGGAGGAGTAGGGTTGGTGTAACATCCCGATTCGAGCTAGACCCCTTGTGAGCGTTTTAGATTCAAGCGAGTGACTCGAGCTCGGGGTGTACTGAGGGCCAGGCTTGCACCTGAGCCGGAGAAGTGCACTCGACGAATGCGGCGAGTACCATTTCTATTCTTTGTCCCGATGTTTGCTGTATCGGGATCCGAGCCGTCCGGAGAGCATAATTTGAGCAATAAAACTTGAAGGAAGTGTGCCGCCTTGAAGGAATTATAGTGCGTACGTTAGCTCAAATGACATATTTTCAAATAGCGTATTTATGCAAAACGGTGAAATCTAGAAAACTGCCTCTGACATGATCTCCAATAGTTTTATTAGCCTCGTGACGATAATACAAATCCAACGGAGTTCTCCGTTCACGATTCTGATGTCATTTGGGCAGTTTTGGAGTTTAAGTAAATTGGCCGCAAACATTCCGCGGATCATAGATAAGCAAACTAGCTCGAAGGAGACATCCGATTATTCTGGTGGATGCGTATCAACGAGACGGTCGAAACGAGCCAGTCTGGGGCAAATTCTGAGCAATATAGAGTGATATACGGGCGTTTAAATGTAATAAATAATGTTTTTTTTATAAATAATAATAATACTATTACTACTATTATTAGATATATACTGTATATATATGTTATAACTTAGGTTAGGCTTTCACTTACCCGATCCCTCCCAGCAGCGCCGTCAAGATCTCCCCTCCCATGGACGACGACGGAAACAAGCCACCCTTCTCTCTCTCGGCGAGCTCTTCTTCCTCCGGCGATCTTCTCCTTCTCCGGCGAGTGTAGTCCTCCATCTCTCTCTTTCTCACTCTACAGTACCCATGGCCGAAAATTCTCACCCAGATCCAACAAAACAGAGCCATCTCCTTTACCATGTTTCTCAACTCTCTTCTCCGGCGCCGCTCCTCACGTCGAGCTCTACTCCGGCGCTCCTCACGGCCAGCTCGACTCCGACCGGAACTCTTTCGGAGAAGCTCCTCCACCTCTAAATCTCTCGGATCACCAGATCTCTCCCTTCCTCAAGCAGCTCCACTTCAAGCTTCCATCTCCAAAGCAGCACCTCCATGGCCACCAACCTTGCCGGGCTTCTCCATTTCAGATCCGGCAAACTGGCGAGCTCCACGTCCGAAAGCCAAAACAGCCCACTCAACAAGGTTAGCGTCTCTTCGGCAGTGTTCGACCGGGTTCGGATAAGCGAGATCCGACCACGGCCGGGAGCAACGGACAAATATCGCATATGAGGCTATTGGGTAGCATGCATGGACACTCGGTGAGCTTCCTCCCCTCTCCCTTGGTGCTAGTTTCTTAGATCAAATTAGGTGAGATGTCGAACTCAATTTAGTTGATTTGAGAGCAAGCCATGGAGGGATGGCTGAAATCTGTGTTCTGATTATTTATTCCGGTCACCTCCGGTCACCGATTCGCCGCCCGTCGATGCACCTCATATACGAGGAAGGGGCGGTGGTCTTGGTTGGTCGGACAGGAAATAAGGTGGCTGATGTGAGAGTTTTTATAGACTCCAGGTCGGGCAATTCACAACCCCAGGCTAGAGGAAGAAGATGACCGGACGTTGTTTGATCAAAACTTAGATCCGTGTAGTTTATATTAGTTATTGATAAATAATATGTTTAGCGCGCGACGAGGAAGGCGTACAGATTCACATTAATTTGGCGATTTACCTTGTTTTGTTTATCGGAAGATGTTTGTTATTGGTAGATAAATGTTTGATGACAATATGTACATCCCTCTTAAATTTCATAATTTTTGGATATAGGTTTGCTGTGATTTTGTCAATATTATGTTATTAAATTTTTGTGCCGTAAATTGTTATCATGACTATTTCGAATGCGCTGAGATATGGTGTAAACGCTCAAGATGCTAACCATGACATATAGTAGAAATTTTAGAAGTCTTGGGTTTGATATAGCCACTTGATTAATCACTTGTTTGGTGACGCTCTAGGACAATAAGTATGTGCATGAAACTTTAGGCAAGTAGTGATTTGAACAGTGCTCCGATTTACATTGTATGTAAAGGTTATTATTATGATTCTAATATGATATTGGAGGTGATTGATCTAAATATTGAGGCAAATCATGTAATGAACCTAAAACTTGCTAATTGGAGGCGTTTGAACATGTTCTCATGATGGTAAGACACGACTTGACTGTACTCGTAGAAATAGAATACTTAACCGTCTACTTCAAGGTTGATTCTTCAATGATATGGGACTTGTAAATATCAGTGTTTATGATCAGCTTTTTATACACTCATACCAGTCAACCAATGCTGACTTATAAGACATGCGAGTTGCCACTAATGTAGAGGATTATATTTTTAAATGATGTCGGGGTATGCACCTGAGGATCATACAGTTCGTGATGTGTCGTTAGATGAATAACTACATTGTAACATCACTCTTTTTTTTACCCAAGTGTTTGGATGTGATGAACGATTGATGGCGTAGTATGAATTAGCATTTAAATATATATGTTGAATCTAACAGGGTTGGGTAAGAAATAACTTTTGACTAAAAGTCGAGCTTAGTCATTGACCCTTAGTTTGGAGGATATGATATTATGCACAAGTAGTCCTTAGATTAGGATCGTAGGAAGTGAAATCTCAGGACTTGTGTACCTCACTGCTTAGAGTATGCTAACTCCCTACGGGTAGCATTGAGGGCTTGGTTTAGTGATTGGGATGGGTCGACATCCTAAGCTAATGTGGGAAGGGACTCAGTTTGAAGCCATTGCTTGCTTAAGAACGTGAGTTAGTCCTGCGAGCGGTAGGCTCGGGATATAAGGAAGGACTGAGTTAGTCTGGCGAGCGGTAGAATCGATACCCTATTGGGAGGACTGGGGTTGTCCTGCAAAAGGTAGGTTCTATGTTATATAAGAAGGACTAGTCGAGTCCTCCCAGCCAAGAGCTTGGTGTTTCACTTAGAGGCATTGTTGTATCAAGTAGTACGCGGATGCCCTGTGTGTTCTTAGGGGCGTGCGAAAGGTCTAGGCTGGGAGGTGTCATACTGGCCTAGAAGTGGACAGCCCGGTCCACTGCCCTGTTTGCCTCAACTGGGTACCTGAGCGGAGAATCGAATAGAGGGCTAGAGGTGGTGCTTACCAATTAGTACGCGGATACCCTGTGTGTTCTTAGGGGCATACGTAAGGTCTAGGTTGGGTGGTGCTACACAAGCCTAGAAGTGGACAGCCTGGTCCACTCCCCTGTTTGCTTCAACTGGGTACCTGAGTTGACACACTCGAACAGAGGGAACTACAAAAGGTCTGTACGTACAGAGTCGTGTGCGTGAGTTGCATCATTGCATTGCACATCATGACATAGCATACTTGCATAAAACAGAGACCTCGTCGTATAAATTTGTATGGGCTCTTTTATACGATGAGTTTACTTCTTGCCAGATCCCTTAGCTTATGTGTTTGTGTGTGTATACACATAAGTTAAGGTTACTTTTTTAGCTGCTTAGACTCTTTTATAATTGTGGGTGTATACTCACTTTGACGCTCGTTTATATACTGCTCGGTTTCATAGTAGCCCCTTGATTTATTATGATAGATTTGCTAGAAAGGTGCTTGATGTTTATATATACATGTTGTTAGCTATTGATATAATTGCTAGATGTAAATGCTTTTATATACATGTTGTTAGCTATTGATATATACTGCTAGGTTAGTAATACCTCCTTGTCACCTGCATATTGTACTTACTGTTATATTGCAGCTTCTCTTTCTTTCCTCTCATACGGTGCCTAAGAGTCGCCGGGGTGAGAGGATGGGAAGCCACTTAGTCTTTATGACTAATGGTTGTTACACCACTATTTTTAGGAGCACACCCAGCTGGAGCAGTTCCAGACAGATCAGAGTGATAGGACTTGGAGACATGTTGCAGCTTTTGCAACAACACCTTCTGATACGGTTGTGAGGGATTGTAGTTCTTGTTGTAGACTTCCGCTATACCTTGTTCTTGTATATTTGGGAGCTCTTTTGCTTCCTGTCATTTATATACTTTGTGGACATTTATACTTTGTGAATTATGGACTCTTGAAAATATAAAATTTATTGATGGGTTGGCAAATGATATTGGTAATAGCCGGAGAATAGGCATCTTGTGGTACAGGTTAGCCCGTGTGCTGACACTACCGCAAGGCGGCTGTTCTGGGCATAAGACTTCCCTCGGCCGTGTTTTGTGTTCCGGGAGGAGGGGGTCTTACAAATGGTATCAGAGGCAAACAATCCTGAGATAAAGAAGTCCATTAACCCATGACACCACTCCTGCTCGGTCAATCAGTTTGAGGATAAACTGATGCAGCGGAAGTTGTGGTGTGCCCATATGGGATTCACTCTAAGTATGTCCACTAATCCTTAGAACGAGTGCCAACCTAACTAGGACACCACCTTATTTTGACTTACCAACATATTTTATGGCGCATCCTTGTCTAGGAGTCGACCTCAGGTATAGACTTGGTTGAGGTATGTGAATACCCAAGTGGTTCAGGGAAGAGTTTATGGCAAGAGTATGTGCTCAAGGCTTATGCTTTGATATTCCTACTACATTCATTAAGTGATACCATCATCTTACCCAAATTAATAGAACCATCCAGAGGAGATTTGATGCTTATAATCTACTAACTAGAGTGGTAAGAGACTCGTAAGTCTAATTGATAACTTAATACTCTCCATCTTAATCATACTGAAGCTATTACCATGATAAATACCAGAGGTTGAATAAGAATCTAAATCTTAGAAGATGCCCATCTCTTTTGACTTGGTCATATGTTGACCCAAAAAAAAAGTTGTTGTGCATGGTAGATCTAAAGGCCTAAAGAAAAGATTGTATCAGTAATCGTCGAGGTGAAACTCTAGGTCGAGGATTATATGCCCTAAGGATGTGTGCTTATAGGGGATGGATGTATCGAAGAGACTCTGCCCAAGAATTATTGTGGGCTTATCTCATCGTTTATTGGGCCAGTGTTACCAACTGGGGGTTTCTCTGGGATTTGAGAATCTTCACAAATTTTCAACAATTGATATTGATGGTACTTGATAAAGTAGTTCATCTTTGGCAAGGTGGACTACTAATGTCAAGTTTCGATTGATGAAATTTTACTAGCAGAATAACAAATGATAGTACTTCAAGGATGAGTATTTACTCCCTACACTATTTTAAGACTATGTGAATACGAAAACGAGGAAAGTAGTAAGTTAGCCCTTTTGGTAAATATCTGTATCGATCTATACTTAACTTTTGATGACATTATAGCTTGGTACTTGATGAAATTATGTACCCTCGTGATGATATAATGAAGTTTGTATATATACGAGTGGTTTAATGATCAACCATCCCAGGAAGTTAGGAAATTTGCAATGACTTGTATGTTAAAGGGATGTTAGGGAAAATTAATAGATCCAAATCGACTAGTAAAAAGCCAAAAATGAATGTGGCTTCATTAATTCGACTACGTTTGATTTACGAAGATGACAAGGCTAGTATGACTTGTTAAGTGATTTAAAAATCTCAAATGTTTATCATGGAATAAACATGTCATTAGCAATCTCTAGCGGCGATTGTGGGCAACTTTGGAGTTTATATGCTATATACGAACAAGTAAGGGTTATGTGTAATATTATTGCCTTGGCAAGGTAGATTTCTAGAGGCTCGGTATCATAACCCTACAATGAGACAAGGTTTAAGTTCACGATAAGAGGCCCTTTAAATGGAACTATCTGGATCCCAAAAGAAATTCGGCACGAATTCTGAATTTCGTGCAAGTCTATCTATGATCTAGGTTAGACCAAAGTAATACCTGACTCGGGTCCTTGTGCTCTTAGAAGGAAGCGATAGATATACCTTCCTCTAAGCCTGCAATGATGGTTCATAACATCACTAAGACAAATTGTTAAACATCACAAGTCGAACAATTGTTGATTTTTGGGAATCATTGAAAATATAAATTTGTCCAAGCTTAAATTCTTGAGGCAATAACATCATGTTGGGGATTTGTGGATTGAGATAGGATATCAGCGTGGCAAGAGAGATGAGGTGAATGTGAACTCGATTGTTTTATGAACTAAAAAATAAATGGTGAAAATTCTTGATGATTAAACACATGAATATTTTGCCATGACATGACATTGGAAGTATTCTTACCTCCCAAAAGTTAAACGTTAGCCAATCACTTGCTAAATTTGGAAGATGTATACTATATGTATGAATCCTTTTACTATAAATATGATGATATAGAGAGTCAAAACACATAAATCGAAAATATCATGATCGCCTTTAGAAAGATTCATGATTTTGGGAAATAAATTTTAATTATCAACAGTAGATATAGTGAAATCACATGATAAATGTTAAGACCCCCCCCCCCCCCCCCCCCTTTGAGAGCAACTCGTGACTAGTATCGCAGTTAGAAGTAGTGCTTATTGTCTACTGTTGGGGCAGTAGGAGACTTCTAAGTTTGATGTTCGTACCCACAATGTGGTGCTCCTCACTGTAGTTTACATCCAATAAGAATGCAAGTCCAAAAAGTGACCATTTTGTAGTCGGGAACATGTCGACCCCTAAAAAGGTTGTTGAAAATGGTAGCTTTGAGGGCCTAGAACACTTCAATAGGTCCCAGGAACTGTTATTCAAGTGCCTTGTGACAAGTGCTTATATGGTAGATGTGAGGCCCCCATTTGGACCCCACATACATCTGTATCTAAGCTATGTTTACATTTGTCCCAGATTGAAGTGCGGCTAGTGAATACAAAATAATGACACATAATAATAAAATTTACTTTCGTACCTTGTATTATTTGTTGAATATTTTTCTGTTCTACCATATCCGTTCTTTTTCTTTTGCGTATCCAAAGTCACGTCCATTACCTACAAAATTTTACGACGGGCTTAGTCATACGAATATGACTAAGTGAGGATATACCTCTTTCATTGCTGTAAATAATTAAAGTAAAACTTTCGCATTTTAAAACATATTTTTCATACTAACCGTTTGCCTGTCTCAGTAGTGACCTTATGAAACTTATAACTATACGAACATGTTAGTACCAATAAACCAGTGTGAGCAGTATAGGATCATAACTTTAAAGCAGTGTAATTGTGTATCAATATAAGCAATAAATCCATGTATCAGTATATCAGTGTAGCAGTAAGAAATCATATATCCGTATATCTATATCAGTATATCATATCAGTATAGCATATCAGTGTATCAGTGTATCCGTATCAGTATATCAGTGTAGCAGTAAGAAATCATATATCAGTATGTCTATATCAGTATATCAGCATATCATATCAGTATAGCATATCAGTGTATCAGTGTATCCGTATCAGTATATCAGTGTAGCAGTAAGAAATCATATATCAGTATGTCTATATAAGTATATCAGTATATCATATCAGTATAACATATCAGTGTATCAGTGTATCCGTATCAGTATATCAGTGTAGCAGTAAGAAATCATATATCAGTATGTCTATATCAGTATATCGGTATATCATATCAGTATAGCATATCAGTGTATCAGTGTATCCGTATCAGTATATCGGTGTAGCAGTAAGAAATCATATATTAGTATGTCTATATCAGTATATCAGTATATCTAAGCAGTGTATCCATATATCCGTATATATGTATATCAGTATTTATTTGAATGTTTCATTTCTTAGGAAATATTAGGGCGATTTGAATTCTTTTCCCTTTTTGCCTTTACCCCGAAGGGTCCTTTACCCCGAAGGGTCATCATTTTCCAAAACCAGTACGGACAACCCGCGTTTATGCCTTTCGGCTCGACTGGTTTGGCAATTCATCATATTCATTTCATTCATGTGCATGCACTTCAATTCGCCCGTAATTTAACCTCGTGTCGACACGCTTACATACGGTGAGTTATTCAGTTTTATATTCCCCTCAGAAATATGTTTCGCCTGTTTGCCTTTAAGGGGCCATACATTAAAGCGATATTAAACATCAGTGATATCAACTATGCATGTAACATTCAGTATAAAAAGAGTGCGCGTGTAAAAAGAAAGTAAAGCCATAAAGCATAAATGAAACAGGTAGCTCTCACCATCAGTATCAGTGTTCATAGCATTGTCATGTCTATTTTGAGATGCCATCCTTCGCGGTATCTGTATTAGAATCGTATCATTTAGGGTCATTTATATCGGGGTTGCACCTCGCTATAACTACAATTGTAATTACTATGTTTACATCATTTGGAAGCTATTTAATTTAACCCACCATTTGTAACAAAACTCATTTAGTTTTCTACTGAACAACATAAAGAGCTATCCATAGTTCACCCTGATTCATTGTTCCCCCATATATATATTTTATAAGAAAAGCTTGAGCTGGAGTAAATAGGAGGACAAAGTCATGACTACTATATTTGTTTCCCCCTTTCCCTCAAGAGTTTTATCCTTTACCCCAAGCAAAATATTCAAAGGAACATGAAATAAGTAGCAGCCGGCCAAAAGGTAAAGATTAATCAACTGCAACACATAGTTGTACATAGCAGCTGCCCAAGCAGGGGAAACCCAAAAATCCAAATCAAGCAACTTAGATCTTCCCCCCATATAAAAATATTGGACAGCATATAACTGTATAGAGAAGCCGTAAACAATGAACAACCCATCAACTGAATAACAGTAAATTCCTCTCCCTCGGAAGTCTAGCCGATCAAGGCTAAAGCAATTAGAGCCAAAGATATAGAAATTTCTTAGTTCACGATTAATGATATCCCCCATAAACATAGCCAGCAACCAATAATCCAAGATTTAATTAGAAAAGAGGAAAGAGGAGCTCACTTTGAGATGAGTTCAGCCCACCACTGCCGGCCAAACAAGATCCGTAAGATCAAGTCAACATGCAAGATCAGCCAACCATACATATGAACCTTAACATATAAACTTTCTTAGACTGTAATAATCCCTGGATCTAGAAGAAAAATAGGAGATTGCGTTGAAAAGAGGCTTACAGTACAGTTAAGAAAATCTGGGCACCGATTCGATTCAGCACATCAATGTGAGCTCGACTAGCTCGGAACAGTGAAAACCTTGCCAAACCTTGATCCCATCCAAACCCTTGGGATTCCATGCGATTTCGAGACAAAAGAGGGGGAAAAAGAGGAGGCGAAATGAAGGAGAAGAAGATCGACTCTAAAAGCCCTAGTTGCGACATACAGGAGGCGCGAGAGAAGGTCGACCCTCGACAGCGGCAGAAGAGTTAGATAAGAAGAGGAAAGTATTTCTGCCTTTATAAAACTGCCGCCATACATAATAATCAGCCACTAATTATTATTAGCAGCCTAATCTTAAACCAAGCCTGCAATAGAAGCTCACAAAAAGCCTCTATTAGCACCCAAAAAAAAATAGCATAACCAGTTCAGCAGTTACTATATGGAACTCCAACTCAAACAATACTATCCCAAATCTTTACCAATATAACATATATATATCTATTTATAGTTTGCCAACACATAAAATATATGTAAAATTCATATGCTGCCAATTTTCGAGCGCCACAAAGCATCAACGAAATTCATACTCAACAGGCAAAACTATGCCGAGTTGACACTGATTTATTTTTCATCATAGGGGACGAACTTTTATTACATTTTATTATTCGTTTGGGTCATTTCACTTTTTGGGTCGTTACAGTAGAACTCCTAATCGAGGACGGCAAGCCCATAGGGCCGGTGTGCATACAGGGGGTGAATGTACCATACTGGTGGTCGAAGAAACATAACTCAAGTGTATGGGGGCTAACCCTATTTCTTCGTTTATTAGCCAAGCTAATGGACCAACTGAGGTTTCACTGGGAGTTAAAAATATTTGTAGACTGTTTCACTTAGCCTTGCTATAATGAGGTTTTCTCATCTAAGTCGTTACAAGTTGACGATATTAGAATTAGGTACTCCTTGATGAATGAGTCATTTTAAGCAAGATGGATGGTTAAACACCAAGTTTTGGATTACGTTGAGTCCCCTGCCAGAATAACAGAGGTGAGTACCTAAAGGATGGTCATGTCTTCGCTCTGATCGAAGGTTATGCGGAGAAGTAGACCAAGGAGAAATGGTGATCAAAAACCTTTTGGGATATACACCGAGGTTGTCGAGTGTTCATACATGAACTCCTGGATAAATCATATGGCTGGGTAATTGAGGATATGAATACATCCTGATGTGTGCCAATTAGGACCATTGTGGGTGACATTGAGAAAAATTTAGCATGGTTTTTGATGGATGTCAATACTATGTGAAGGATGCGATGATATCCTGATGTGATGGTAAGGACTTGAGTTGGCAGTCCTTGAGTGTTGCTATGCACTAGTCGGATCCTGGCAAGTGCTTGGGTGACATAAGGACTTGGTGGTAGTCCTTGGGTTCTGATAGCATGAGTTCCATCATTAGAACCTTATGGGTGTAGTTAAGTGAAAACTTGAATCCTCTTGATAATGTTGTAGTGTCTCTCAGTGATCAATGGTCGGTCAGACGACCGTGTGACAAATTTTGGGGGACGCCTTGAAATTTGTTGAGTTGGAGATGTATTTGATTGTTGATCAAAGAGGGGTGTTTAAAAGTGACATATTTAGGATAATTGGTTTAAATCGTAGCACTCATAGTGCTAAGGTTTTGCAACGTCGTTGCTAAGTTAGCGAATTCACAACAATGGTGTCTATGCACTGGTTTGCGTACATAATGTGATAATATTGTAAATTAAATAAAATTACCGAGGATGTGTGTTGGAGACTCATGGAAGGCAAGTATGATATTGATGCAAGACAACTGTTGATGACACCTGCTATAGAGATATAGTATTTTGAGATGCAGTCCTGCAAGGTGTAAACGAGTTGGTGACTCGACAGTCTTGTTGGTTCAAAGAAACTGTACATCAAAATAGATGTTGGTAGTGGTAGCCTGTCGCATCGTGGTTTTATAAATGAGTAGCCTGCTTGATGTCGTTCACACCAAGTCCTTGCTAAATTCTCTCTTGTATGTTGTGTGCTTGAGATTAAATCACAACATAATCAGTTAGACTGATGTAGTGATTATTGAAATAGTGTGTGTCATTCTAAGTTCGTATGACTTTACAAGGCAAGAGTGCGCATGCAATCTAGTTTCTATGTATAAACCACAACAAATGAGAATGCATATATGAGCTTGAAATTATTATGGATGAAGTGCCCATGAATGAATATGATGTGTATATTTTACTCTCATCCAGAAAATCCTCATAGCCTCAACCTAATATTTCGGGGACGAAATTGTTTCTTCGTTTATTGGATTTGTAACATCCCGATTCGAGCTAGACCCCTTGTGAGCATTTTTGAGTCAAGCGAGTGACTCGAGCTCGGGGTGTACTGAGGGCCAGGCTTGCACCTGAGCCGGAGAAGTGCACTCGACGAATGCGGCGAGTACCATTTCTATTCTTTGTCCCAATGTTTGCTGTATCGGGATCCGAGCCGTCCAGAGAGCATAATTTGAGCAATAAAACTTGAAGGAAGCGTGCCGCCTTGAAGGAATTATAGTGCGTACGTTAGCTCAAATGACATATTTTCAAATAGCGTATTTATGCAAAACGGTGAAATCTAGCAAACTGCCTCTGACATGATCTCCAATAGTTTTATTAGGCTCGTGACGATAATACAAATCCAACGGAGTTCTCCGTTCACGATTCCGATGTCATTTGTGTTCTGATTATTTATTCCGGTCACCTCCGGTCACCGATTCGCCGCCCGTCGATGCACCTCATATACGAGGAAGGGGCGGTGGTCTTGGTTGGTCGGATGGGAAATAAGGTGGCTGATGTGAGAGTTTTTATAGACTCCAGGTCGGGCAATTCACAGCCCCAGGCTGGAGGAAGAAGATGATCGGACGTTGTTTGATCAACACTTAGATCTGTGTAGTTTATATTAGTTATTGATAAATAATATGTTTAGCGCGCGGCGAGGAAGGCATACAGATTCACATTAATTTGGTGATTTACCTTATTTTGTTTATCGGAAGATGTTTGTAATTGGTAGATAAATGTTTGATGACAATATGTACACCCCTCTTAAATTTCATAATTTTTGGATATAGGTTTGCTGTGATTTTGTCAATATTATGTTATTAAAATTTTGTGCCGTAAATTGTTATCATGACTATTCCGAATGAGCTGAGATATGGTGTAAACGCTCAAGATGCTAACCATGACATATAGTAGAAATTTTAGAATTCTTGGGTTTGATATAGCCACTTGATTAATCACTTGTTTGGTGACGCTCTAGGACAATAAGTATGTGCATGAAACTTTAGGCAAGTAGTGATTTAAACAGTACTCCGATTTACATTATATATAAAGGTTATTATTATGATTCTAATACAATATTGGAGGTGATTGATCTAAATATTGAGGCAAATCATGTAAAGAACCTAAAACTTGCTAATTGGAGGTCGTTTGAACATGTTCTCATGATGGTAAGACACGACTTGACTGTACTCGTAGAAATAGAATACTTAACCGTCTACTTCAAGGTTGATTCTTCAATGATATGGGACTTGTAAATATCAGTGTTTATGATCAGCTTTTTATACACTCATACCAGTCAACCAATGCTGACTTATAAGACATGCGAGTTGCCATTAATGTAGAGGATTATATTTTTAAATGATGTCGGGGTATGCACCTGAGGATCATACAATTCGTGATGTGTCGTTAGATGAATAACTACATTGTAACACCACTCTTTTTTTACCCAAGTGTTCGGATGTGATGAACGATTGATGGCGTAGTATGAATTAGCATTTAAATATATATGTTGAATCTAACATGGTTGGGTAAGAAATAACTTTTGACTAAAAGTCGAGCTTAGTCATTGACCCTTAGTTTGGAGGATATGATATTATGCACAAGTAGTCCTTAGATTAGGATCGTAGGAAGTGAAATCTCAGGACTTGTGTACCTCACTGCTTAGAGTATGCTAACTCCCTACGGGTAGCATTGAGGGGTTGGTTTAGTGATTGGGATGGGTCGACATCCTAAGTTAATGTGGGAAGGGACTCAGTTTGGAGCCATTGCTTGCTTAAGAACGTGAGTTAGTCCTGCGAGCGGTAGGCTCGGGATATAAGGAAGGACTGAGTTAGTCTGGCGAGCGGTAGACTCGAGACCCTATTGGGAGGACTGGGGTTGTCCTACAAAAGGTAGGTTCTATGTTATATAAGAAGGACTGGTCGAGTCCTCCCAGCCAAGAGCTTGGTGTTTCACTTAGAGGCATTGTTGTATCAAGTAGTACGCGGATACACTGTGTGTTCTTAGGGGCGTGCGAAAGGTCTAGGCTGGGAGGTGTCATACTGGCCTAGAAGTGGACAGCCCGGTCCACTGCCCTGTTTGCCTCAACTGGGTACCTGAGCGGAGAATCGAATAGAGGGCTAGAGGTGGTGCTTACCAGTTAGTACGCGGATACCCTGTGTGTTCTTAGGGCATACGTAAGGTCTAGGTTGGGTGGTGTTACACAAGCCTAGAAGTGGACAGCCCGGTCCACTGCCATGTTTGCCTCAACTGGGTACCTGAGTTGACACACTCAAACAGAGGGAACTACAAAAGGTCTGTACGTACAGAGTCGTGTGCGTGAGTTGCATCATTGCATTGCACATCATGGCATAGCATACTTGCATAAAACAGAGACCTCATCGTATAAATTAGTAGGGGATCTTTTATACTATGAGTTTACTTCTTGCCAGATCCCTTAGCTTATGTGTTTGTGTGTGTATACACATAAGTTAAGGTTACTTTTCTAGCTGCTTAGACTCTTTTATAATTGCGGGTGTATACTCACTTTGACGCTCGCTTATATAGTTCTCGGTTTCATAGTAGCCCCTTGATTTATTATGATAGATTTGCTAGAAAGGTGCTTGATGTATATATATACATGTTGTTAGCTATTGATATAATTGCTAGATGTAAATGCTTTTATATACATGTTGTTAGCTATTGATATATACTGCTAGGTTAGTAATACCTCCTTATCACCTGCATATTGTACTTACTATTATATTGCAGCTTCTCTTTCTTTCCTCCCATACGGTGTCTAAGAGTCGCTGGGGTGAGAGGATGGGAAGCCACTTAGTATTTATGACTAACCGTTGTTACACCACTATTTTTAGGAGCACACCTAGCTGGAGCAGTACCAGACAGATCAGAGTGATAGGACTTGGAGACATGTTGCAGCTTTTGCAACAACACCTTCTGATACGGTTGTGAGGGATTGTAGTTCTTGTTGTAGACTTCCGCTGTACCTTGTTCTTGTATATTTGGGAGCTCTTTTGCTTCCTGTCATTTATATACTTTGTGGACATTTATACTTTGTGAATTATGGACTCTTGAAAATATAAATTTTATTGATGGGTTGGCAAATGATATTGGTAATAGCCGGCAGAATAGGCGTCTTATGGTATAGGTTAGCCCGTGTGCTGACGCTACCGCAAGGTGGCTGTTCTGGGCATAAGACTCCCCTCGGCCGTGTTTTGTGTTCCGGGAGGAGGGGGTCTTACAGTTGGAGTCTTCATAGAAAGCTAGTCTCGCAAGAGTTTATAGGTTAGAGGCTGATCTACCTCTTCTTCTGCTCCAATTAGAGGAACGGTCAACTTTGGGCAAGAGGACCTTCCTCCGACCGCCAATCCTTTCAACGATGTAGTCGTCATCAAGGCGGTGATCGTGAATTATACGGTGGAGAATATCTTAATCGACACCAGGAGCTCAATGAACTTCCTCTTCAAACCAGCCTTTGAAGCCCTGAAGACTGAAAAGACCCTTCTTTCCACCGAAGGACCCCTTTATGACTTTTTTTGGGAGAAGAAGGAGGTAAAAGGGAATGTCACCCTCTCAGTGACTCTTGGAGGGATAACCAAGCTCGTCAAGTTTATAGTCATTGAAGCTCCAAGCAGCTACAACACAATCTTTGGAAGATCAATCTTGAACAATACAGGTAGTGGTCTCTACTTTCCACCTGCCCTTAAAGTTTGCATTGAATGACAAGTAGTATTAGATTAGGAGCGATCCGATGAAAGCCCGGGAATGCTATGTTAAGACGGTCAATGTGACCGAATCATCTCCTCCAGTAATAGCTGAGATCTCCCCAGCGCCTGAAGACTCCAGCCATGTAGAAGCTGCACAAGAAGTCGTGGAAGAGGAATCTAGTGATGGAGTTCGCTTGGAACCTGCCCAAGAAACTCAGTTCGTCCCCATCAACAAGGAAGATGAGAGAAAGAAGCTCTCAATCAATGCGGAGTTGCCTGAAGCTGACAAGAATCAGCTCATCTTTTGTCTTCTAAAGAATCTGGATGTGTTCGCTTGGTCGGCGGATGACATGCCAGGAGTTCATCCAGATGACGCTTGCCACCATCTCAACATCGATTTGAGCTTCACTCCCATCAAGCAAAAAAAGAGGGCGATGGAGGTGACCCAAGCTCAGCCAATTCGAGAGGAGGTGGAAAAGCTCCTCAAGGCCAAATTCATTCAAGAGATTCAATACCCCGATTGGGTGAAGAATGTTATAATGGTCAAAAAGACCGATGGAAAGAGGCGTATGTGTGTAGATTTCACTAAACTCAATAAAGCTTGTCCTAAAGATTGCTACCTCTTTCCTCAGATTGATTCTTTAGTTGATTCCGCGGTTGGGTATTCATATATGAGTTTCTTAGATGCATTCTTCGGCTATCATCATATAAGAATGCATAAGCCCGACATCCCTCATACCTCATTCATCACAAATGACGGGTGCTTTTGCAATCTCGTAATGCCTTTCGGGCTAAAGAATGCTGGTGCAACCTATCAGAAAATGATGAACACCGTTATAAAATCCAAAAAGGAAGAAATTTAGAGGTCTATGTCAATGACCTCCTAATAAAAAGCAAATCCTTCTTAGCTCACCTTAACGATCTCATTGAAATGTTTGCAACCCTCTGGACCTTCAACATAAGGTTGAACCCATTGAAATGTGTCTTCAGAGCAAGCAAAGGGAAGTTTCTCAGCCATCTCCTCACTCCGGAGGGGTTGGAACCGAATTCTGATAAGGTGAAGGTCATCCTAGAAATGTCACCTCCTAAGTCTTCCAAGGAAGTTCAGTAGTTAGGTTGGAAGATGGCAGTCTTGAGTCATTTTATCTCTCGCTTGGGAGATAAAAGTGCTCCCTTCTTCAAAACTCTCCGCGAAGGAGCTAAGTTTGAATGGACGAAAGAGTGTGATGATGCTTTCAATCAGCTCAAGAAGCAGTTAACGTCAACTACTTTGATCCAAAGCCCAGGAGAGGGAGAAGATCTTTTTCTATATCTTGGAGTTGGCTCCAATGCCATCAGTTCCGTGCTAGTCAGAGAAGAAAAGAAGAGGCGTTTCTAGTTTATTATGTGAGAAAAATCTTGAAGGATGCAGAAACTCGGTATCCGATCCTTGAGAAGTTGGCATTAATGCTCGTGACTTCAGCACGAAGACTCAGACTTTACTTCCAAGCCCATTCAATTCAAGTCGTTATCGATCTTTCATTGAAGAGTGTGTTGGAGAAGCCAGAACACTCAAGTAGATTGGCAAAGTGGGCGATAGAGCTCAGTGAATTTGACATCTCCTACATTCCCAGAGTGACAATCAAATCTCAAGTGCTAGCGGATTTTCTGATTGATGCAAAGGAAGCTAACTCAGAGAAAGAAGTTGGAACACCTCTAGCCTGGAAAATCTTCGTCGATGGAGCTTCGGGGAGGAACTCATCAGGAGCAGGAGTTGTATTAATTAACCCAAATAGGGTTAGGCTGGATCAAGCTCTGAAATTTTATTTTCCAACTACAAATAATCAAGCAGAATATGAGGCATTACTTGTGGGTCTCAGGTTTGCAAAAGAGCTAGGAATTAAAGATGTGCAAGTTAAAACTGATTCTCTAGTGATGGCGTCTCAAGTAAATGGAACTTTCGAGACCAGAGGTAATATTCAGAAACAATAGCAAACTCTGGTGAAAGCAGAGATTAGGAAATTCAGAAGTTTTACCATCCAACACATTCCAAAGGAAGAGAATGCGGAAGGAGATGAATTGTCCAAATTTGGTCTCCTTTCGGGAGGAACCACCTCGGAATTGTTTCATCCAGCTATTGTGGAGGGAGATATTATGCAGATATATCAATGCCAATCTTGGATGGATCCCTTCGTACTCCACCTCTCAACTGGGGAGTTCAACCCGACGGTAAAAGGTAGGAAAGGGTTGAAACTAAAAGTAGCCTACTATTACTTTATTGCATGAGTGCTCTATAGGAAAACTTTTCTCTCACCGTTGTCAAGGTGTGTTTCTGAGGATGAGATTCCAGTTGTTCTTTAAGAGGTTCATTCTGGAGAGTGCGGTAGTCACCCGAGAGCTAGAACTTTAGAAAAAGGATTCTGAGGCAAGGTTACTTCTGGCTTCAAATGAGGAAAGAAGCAGAGAAGTTTGCAAAGAGATGCGTTCAATGTTAGAAATTTGCTCCTCTTCAGCATCAACCAGCTCAGGTCGATAAAAACTCCATGGTCATTTGCAGTTTGGGGAATGGATTTAATTGGACCTTTTCCTCTGGCTAGTGGACAATGCCGGTTTGTTTTTGTTATGAATAATTATTTCAGCAAGTGGATCGAGGCAAAGGCGTTAACAAAAACCACTACCCAATTGTTAAGAACTTCATCTGGGGAGAAATCATGTGTAGCCATGGAATTCCTATGGCAATTATCACAGATAATGGTCCTCAATTCAACAATTCCAATTTGATAAACTTTTGTGATCAAATTGGCACCGAGCTGCGGTTTGCTTCTGTGCATCATCCTAGAAGTAATGGGCAAGTAGAGACCGCCAACAAGTTAATCATCAATCTCTTGAAGAAGAAAGTGGAGAATCTCAGAGGCAATTGGGCAGAGCAGTTACCTTCAGTTTTATGGGCTTTGAGGATAACTCCGACCTCAGCCACTGGAGAGACACCTTTCAAGTTATCTCATGGCTTAGAAGCTCTCATTCCGGTTGAGTTTGAAGTGAAAAGTCCAAGGGTAATATTATCTCAGCAAAATCGAGGTATTTGGATGGAAGGGGATGATGAGGAGTTGAGATGCAGCCTCGACCTCATTGAAGAGTTGAGGGATACAATGATAATTAGGCAAGAGGAAGTAAAAACAATAATAGCCAAGTATTTTGATAAGAATGTCAGAGTCAAAGAATTTGCTGTTGGTGATCTTGTCCTAAAAAAGGTGGATGCAACAGCAAGATCTGGATCAATTGGAAAGCCCAATCCAAATTGGGCAGGGCCATTTATTATCAAAGAAGTGCTCAAAATGGTGCATATCGTCTCCAAACTTACGAAGGAGAAGAGATATCACATACTTGGAGTGGAGATGATCTCAAGCGTTTCTTTTCTTGAAAGCTTTTATTTTTACACTTCTTTCTTTCCTTTTCCTTGCAAGCATTATGATGATGTGGTTGTAACTTCTTGTATTGCATATATTGAAGGGGAAGCAATGAGATAGATTGTTATCAAAGGCTAAAATCCTACCAAGCGAGACATCGACGAATCCTACTTGATGCCCCCTCGTCTTGAAACTTGAGATGTAAATCAACCATGACCACTGGTAGCGTGGAGATTTCGGACCTTTGTAGTAATGGCTCACCAAGCTCGTGCGGAGGAACTTTAGGATATTGGGTCCTTGCTGACATCTGACACACCTCTGCATCAAGGGAGGTCTAGGTGAATGTTCAGCACTATCATGCATTTCAAGACATCGCTACAATCTTGATGATCCCTAGAGGAAAACAATATTGGGAAAAAACTCCTTGGATTTAACTTAACAAATGATCTAAAGTGATTTTAACTCTTAGGTTTCAATTACCCATTGTTTAGTGAGGGTAATTTGGTCATTAGATGTCTTAGGGTATCACACACAACTTGGAGTGTAAAGACCAGAGCAAGACAAGCACAAACTTGGTTGAGTTAACAATTGCGTCGAATGGTATTCGACGCAACTTCGACTTCATGTCAACGTAACTTAGACTAGAAGTCCAAGCAACTCAACCTCTCTATCGAAACAGATCAAGTCGACACTACATCGAAAGTCTATCGACGTAGATAAAAGAGCATGTCGAAATTGTCTTTAAAGTCGACGCAGCTCTGACTTCAACTCAACGCAGAAGGAAGAATCTGTTGAAGCAATCTGAAGTCGACGCAACGTCGACTACAATTTGACGCAGATGATAAAGTTCAGATCCAAGCCTTCAACTCGACGGCTACGTCGATATGTAATCGACGTAACTTTGATATCTGAGTTCAACCAGATCTTGAAGGAATTTGAAGCTGCTTTTACAAGAACTCGAAGGTGCGTCGATAAGAGAGAAAGAGAAATCGACGCAACGTCCAATACAGTCTGAAAAGGAAACCTTTTCAGCTGTCATTTTGGAACTCTCTCTCAAGGCCCACAGTACTGAAGACCGTTCTACAACGGCTCATTTATTGCCTAGAATAGAAAGGAGCAATAAAGAAGACAACAAAAGCTATCTTGGAAAGGATCAAGACAGTGGCAGACGGGTCGTGAACAAATGAAGAAAGGAAGAGAAATTGTGCAGGGCAGTACCTTTTCAGCACACTCTAAAATAGGAAATAAATTCAAATTAAAGGATGGACAATAAATAAGAAGATTAGAGAGAAGAAATCATAGCATTCATTACAATTTTCTGCTGTTGTCGATTAGAGCTTCCTCCTTCTTCTTTTTCTTCCTGCTGGAACCCTAAAAGACAGTGAATCAAGAACTGCTCTCTCTCAGATTAGATAAACAAATGGTTGCTTCTCATCAATATTATACAGTAGCCAGATTTCAATAGAAGAATGCAGATAAGATCTTAAGCTCATAACCCCTGCAAATCATCTCTATCAAAAGCAGGGGTTCATCATTTGCGGATCCAGAAAAGAGAAAACTGAAGCAGAAGGCTTCCTCAGAATTCTGATAGCAGAATTCTTCTCACTACTTCTTCCTCCTTCTTCCCCCTTCTTTTTACATGTAAAAGAGTTCTTAGAATACCTCTTTCAAAGGATTCAGTGGTTCAAGATCTCCTTATCAAAAGATTTGTGGTTCAAGATCTCCTTATCAAAAGATCAGTGGTTTAAGATCTCCTTATCAAAAGATCTTTGGTTCTAAGAGTCTCCTTATCAAAAGACTCAGGCACAGGTGGTGCATTCCTACCAGGTGTTAAAAAAGAGAGTACCCACATTTTGGGGAACCTCTATAAAATTCCTTGTGTCTGTGCTGTGCTTTTCTGTGCTGTCCCATTTACTTTCTCAGCATTTACTTTCAGCAATATTTATTCTGCCTGTGTTTTGTTTGTGAGCATAATTCCTTAATAAGTTTTATTGACTGCACTATTAGGATAGAAATAATTTTAAATCTCTATTCATCCCCCCCCCCCCCCCCCCCCCCCTCTAGAGGATTCTCAGAGGCACACTGTGCACTTTCAATTGGTATCAGAGGTAGGTTAATCATTAAAAGGTTAACACCTTGATCAAAAAGACCTCCTACTCTTATTTCTTTACTACAAAAATATTTTATAAAGAAAATGAGTTCTAAGGATTATGCCTCAACTAGACCACCAGTGTGTAATCTGAATACATTTACACTTTGGACGGTCAAAATAAAATTTTGCATGGATTCTATTGATGAAGACATCTTTGATGTCATTATTTCAGGTCCACCAACTCCATACAAGAAGGATGCCAGTGGGACTTCAACTCAGGAACCCGTGCCCAGGGCAGAGTGGACTGAAACAGAGAAGAAGCAGAAGGCATGTGATGCCAAAGCTATGAATATTCTGGTCCCCAGAATGTCAAATGACATTTTTTAGAAAGTTGTTGATTGTCAATCAGCTAAAGAAATGTGGGAGTCACTTTCCATACTTATAGAAGGAAGTGTTGATGAAAGAAAGGACAAGAAGTCCCTTCCCATATCCCAGTATGAGAACTTTCAGAAGAAAGCTGAAGAAACAGTTGCTGATATGTATGACAGATTCAGCATTATCATTAATGAGCTCAGAGGCTTGGACAAGGAAATATCCTTGCCTGAAATTAATGATAAATCCTCATGTGCTTCTCTAGCTCATGGGATTCAAGGATCTGGGCAATCAGAGAGTCCAGATGCCACAGGGAAATCTCAACTGAGGCTTTGCTAGGAAAGCTTAAGTCATATGAGATGCTTCTGAAGAACAGGGCTGAATTAGAGAAAAGGGAGACAACTCCAACTCCTGTCCAAAGGAACCTTGCTCTGAAAGCTACTGAAAGAGAGCCCTCCACACTTGAAGATGAAATGTTCGGTCTCCTAGCAAGGAGATTCAGGAAATGGGTCAAGACAGAAGACTCAAGGAGAAGAGAGAGGAACTTAAAGCCCAGATATGATAAGACTCCAATGAAGGAGATTATCTGCATCACCTGCAATAAACCAGGACACATAGCTCCTGAGTGTCCACAAGAACAAAGGGATAGGAGCAGTAAGAAGGATGAAAAGAAGAAGAAGAAGATGTCTTTCAAAAGGAAGGACAAGAAGAAAGCCAAGAGTTTCATTGCTGAAACCTGGAGTGACTCTGAAGCAGAGTTAAGCTCCTCATCATCTGAAAGTGATGATGAAGCAAAAGCAGCATGCATTATGGCACTGGGGATGTCATCAGATGATGAAGAAGAATAGGTATCCATGTTTGATGATTTTGAGTTTAGTTCTAATGATTTTAAAATCTGCTTTAAAGAATTCTGTAATGATTTTATTAAAATTCAAAAAGAATTAGAAGCAGATAGGGAAGAATTAGAAAACTTTAAGAAGGATGATCTATATGTAAGAAATTAAGACTTAGTAGAAGAAATGGATAATAAAGAATCAGAATTAATTGAAATTAGAAAAGAAAATCTAAAGTTAAAGGAAGAGCTAGCAAAGATAAGCCTTTGAGGACTCACTCAATGGGAGGAGTCAAAAGCTCAGAGACATCACACTCTCCATGAGATTTAATAACCTAGGCCTAGAGGCAGAGCCATCCACTAGCACAAAAATCCCTAGGAAACCTACCTGGAAAAATCCAGTTAGCTTCATTAGACCTAGTGACTATAAATCCTGTGAGGACAGTGCAAAAACTAAAAATAAAGAAACTAGTAAATTTAAGAAAACAACTCAAGGTAATGAAGCAAATCTCAATAAAGAAAAGAAATTTCAAGGGAAGAGTAATGCAGAGAAATTATCCAATCAAAAGGCTAAAGCCAAACCTAGGGTAATAAAACATTCTACTGATCTGTAATACTTAGATACATTTTATACTCATTTTAAGTATCAAAATAATAAGCATATGTTTAGGAAACCCATTCCTTATCATCCAAAAGGATATCATGAAAGACCCTTCTATTCTTTCATTGAACCCTACAATGGTAAAAGCAAAAGGCCCAAGGTAACCTGTGTTCCTTCTAATGTTTGAATTGATTGTGCAGGATTAGGTAGGGTCCCACTCAATAGAGAATGGAGTGGGCAGAAGGATGTGGGTCATGGAGAAAGAATTAAATGAAACCAATGGAGTGATTTCTTCTTTAAAACCTCCTTGATTATCCTTATAGTTCATA
Organism: Dactylorhiza incarnata; assembly: GCA_033032865.1. NCBI lineage: Eukaryota > Viridiplantae > Streptophyta > Magnoliopsida > Asparagales > Orchidaceae > Dactylorhiza > Dactylorhiza incarnata. Next base: position 2,162,169 of record JAWHQI010000043.1, read on the forward strand.
AAATTAATATCATAAACTCTATTTTCAATAAATATAATTGCTGGAAAAAAAATAGCAAGAATTTTCTAAGAAAATAGATCTATTCACTCAGAGGTGCGTCGAATAGAAGTCGACGTACCATCGAATTCTACTCGACGCCATCGTCAAGAAGCATTCAGAGTGGATAGTTCGAATAGAATTCGACGGAACGTCAAGTTCATATCAATGCATGCGTCGACTTAATAGCCACTGATCAAATTCGTGGGCGCATCGATTATAAATCAAGGCAACATCGACATGTCTACATCGATTTAAGAATTGTTGAGCAATCTCAAAGTCGCATTGAATGGTAATCGACGCAACTTCGATATAACAACGCGCGCAGAGTTGCTTCTAAAAGCCATCTCGACTTATTTTTTCGCGACAAATACAAATTATTATCGATGGTGCTTCGACTTAAACCCTAAGTTGCGGTGAATCATCTTCTTGTAAGCAACTTCAGTGTCGAACAATTTACGCTTTCGGATTTTCCTCTGTTTGCTCTCTTGCTCTCTTGTTCTCCAGTTCTCTCGTGCTTTTCCCTCTCTCATTTTCTTTGTTCGTTGCAGGTACCTAAAATCCAATGGCTCCACCCAAGATCAATTCTGGTTTCGACGTGGATGTGGATTTGTTCAATGCTGCTGCCGAAAGTTTCAAGGCCATTCTAGGTCTTTTTCAGTCTGCTGGGTTAACAAAGCTTATCTCTACCAAGTGTAAGATTCTAGATATAGAACTTACAGAATTCAAGGGCAGTGTTCATGTAGCAGATGATGGGTCCCTTCAGGGGACAATTTCTGGACAGGATATCAGTATATCTGAGGAAATACTCTCTCAAACATTTGATCTACCCACTGGGAGTGCCCCAGATGATTTGACGGGAGAAGAGACAAAGAATGCCTTAGAGATCATGCAGTTCAGGAAAGAGAAGCCAATTAATCTCAAGAAGATTAATGTGGCAGAAGAGTATAGGTTCTTAGCTGACATTGTTGGTAAGGTTTCGTTATGCATGATATCAACCCATGATGCCATTCCCAAGCAGCAGCTGCAGATCATGGGAATCCTAGTTCTGCAAAAGAAGATAAATTGGGGGAGGTGTCTCCTAAAGCTGATTACTCATAAATACCTAATAATGAAAATTCCTTCATGAGGATCATGAGTCAAGTGTTGCTTCACCACTATCCTAGTGTGTGTAAGTCAAAAGGAGTGCATATTCCTCCTGGAAAGAGAATCAATAGAGGAATATTCTCAAAATGGACCAGACAGATCTTGAAGCCTGGTCAAGCTCCAGCTACACCTCCTCCCTCTCCAAAGGATAATATTACTCCCCCTCCCTCTCCAACTCCATAGGACACAGTCCCAGATCTACCTCAGGATGCTATTCCAGCACTGTACAACCCCGTGTTCGCCTGAGGGGGTAAGGACCGAAGATGAGTAAATCAAGCAGGAAGTGGTCATCTCGCCACTAAGGAGTCGCGAGAGCCAGGCAAGGCGAGCCAGGGCGATCTCGCAGGGGGGGAATGCGAGGCCTAGCCTGGGTGATTGTCGTCAGAAGGAAGGCGAGCGGTGCCTTCGCGGGCTGCTCGCATAGGGAAGTTTCGCGAGTGGCGCTTTCGCAGGCCACTAGGGAAGACTCGCGAGAAGACTTGCAAGTGGCGCTCTCGTAGGCCACTCGCCCAGGGGGGTAAGGAGGTGAAATTACCATTCTGTCCCTGGTGGGCTTCCAGTAGCCCTTCGGAACAGTGGAGTTTGGCTGTTAGCAGACCAAATTGGGGGTGCGTTTTGTGAAACCAAAAGGCGGAATCCCGCTATCAGCAGACCAGTTCAGAAAATCTATAAATAAGACCATAAGGGTACCTTTGGAGAGGACATATTTTTGGCTTCTCTCTCCTCAGGTCATCTTTGGTTAGCGTTCTCAGAGCTCTCCAAGGTGCCCGACTTCAGTTTTTAGCTTGGGAGGGGAAGCGCTCCAAGATCTTCCAGGTGTGTGGTGGGACCTCCACACTGTCGTCAAGGGTCTAGGTTCTAAGTATTCGGTCAAGTTGCTCTGAGGGATCAGTAAGCGCGAGTTGCACCCATCTTTGGGGTCCAAACTCCTCGTTGGGCCGAACCCCGATTCCAACATTTTTTTGTGCGGTGAGCGTGGACAGCAGCTAGTGCAAGAAAGTTTCAAGGAAGCAGCATGGCAGGAGATGAAGAGCAAGGCAATGAGTTTGGCGGCTTGGAGCCGGTGGTGACGCTGGGGATGTTTGCGGACTTCAAGAGATAGGTCCTCGAGAGCATCGGTCTCGCTTTCACCGTAGTGCGAAGCGAATTCGCGACCCCAGCACCTTAGGTGCTCCCCCGTATGGGGGTCGGCAAGTGTACCCCGGGGGGAAGGGCAGGGAAGGAGGTGGCAGGGGCAGGGCGAGATCTCGTCGGGCTAGAGCTTTTTGCCAGCCCAGCGAGCGTCGCCCCGACAGGTCCAGTTCTAGCGAGCGCAGTCCTGGCGAGCGCGGCTCCGACGAGCGCAACTCTGGCGAGCTCGGGTCCTGCGAGAGAACTCATAGGGCGAGTGAGCAGGAGCATCCCATTTTGCGAGCTGGTGCTTTCCGCACCGGTCCTGGAAGGGTTCAGGGATTGGGACAGGGTCTACTACTGCGGCAAGGATGACGCTGTCCAGCACTTGCAGTCGTTCGAGGACTCGGTCTCCATCCGGCCGATGTCAAATGCTTTCAAGTGTCGGATCTTCGCCGTCACTCTAAATGAGAAGGATAGGGACTGGTTCCATCAACTCCAGCTGGGTCGATCTACCAATTCGATGACTTGTGTCGAGGCTTTCTGTTGCTCTTCTCGACTTCGAAGAAGAGAAAGAGGGATGCCGAGTCGCTTTTCAAGGCCAGGCAGGAACCGGGGGAGTCGTTGGCCCACTATGCGGGCAGATTCCAGAAGGAGGTTCTGCTTACCCAGGAGATGCCCGGGTGTGCCCTCCAGCTCACCTTCACGGTAGGGCTGAGGGAGAGTTTTTTCAAGATGAGCTTGAAGAGGAAGGCCTAGCCCTGCAAGTTGAGTCGAGCCGGCTCGTGAGCTCGATGAGCCGGCTCGAAAAAAGCTCGACTCGAGCTCGAACTAGTGGAGCTCGAGCTCGAGCTCGACGAGCTCGAGCTCGATTTCGAGCCGAGCTCGAGCTCGATTACTCTTGTTCTTGAGCTCGCGAGCTTTTTTTTTGGGTATTTTTTTTTTAAAATATAAATAAATAAAAATAAAAATGGGTTCATGAGCAAAAAGCTCGCGAGCAGCTCGAGCTCGCGAGCTCGACTCGAGCTCAATATACTGGTCTCGAGCTCAAGCTCGAGCCAAGCAGGGTGAGCTCGAGCTCGAAATATTTAGCTCAAGCTCGAGCTCGAGTTTGGGATTTTTGCCAAGCTCGACTCGAGCTCGACTCGTTTACACCCCTAGGAAGGCCCCCGTCTCATATGAGGAGTTGATGGAAAGGGTGGCAGAGGAGATTGAGGGAGAGGAGGCTAATCAGGAGCTCACTAGGAGGCTAGCAAAGCTCAGTGAGCCGGAAGACAAGCAGCAGGAGGTGTGGAGAAGAGAAGAGCCCAGGTCCCCGGAGGTGTGGTGGAGGCAGCAAGGCGGAGGAGCACAGGTTCAAGGGAGAGGTTACGCCCCGGGAGGAGGTAACCTCCAAGGGGGTCAGGGAAGACCCCATCAGTTAGGGTGGAGGCAGGGTCTGAGGCAGATGCCTCCCCGCCTAAACAAGCCATGGCAATCTGGCGAGGAAGAGGAGGAAGAGGAGGGAGAGTGGGAGCAGGAGCAGGAGAAAGAAGGAGGAATAGGGGGCAGAGGTCGAGAGAGGGAAGGTGGCATTGTCGTATTGTGACTTCCATCAGGAGGAAGGGCACACAACGACCACCTGCCCGAAGTTCCTAGAGGTGAGAGGGGACAGGGCACCGGCACCGCGGGAGCAGTGGGCGGTGAGGATTGAGGAGGTCCTGCCTCAGGATGAGGAGGACGAGAGGTGTGAAGACTGTGTCGATGTGGGGACCCGAGGAGGGATTGGGGTGATCCATGGGGGGTAGGGATCGAGGCGACCCGGAAGGCCAGCCTCCATACCATCTACCGTCATAGCGTTGCTTCGACGTCCCTAACCCCACCCTCACTGGAGAAGATCTCGTTCACTCAGAAGGACATGCCGGGTCAAGAAGACCCATTCTGCGATGCGCTGGTCATTCAGACAGCGATCGAGAACTTCACCATCTTCCGGATCCTTGTGGATAACGGGAGCTTGGTCAACATCATCTTCATAAAGGCATTTGACGAGATGCAGGTGGAGGCACAGATGGTGTTGGCCTCGGATGGCCCGTTGTTTGGGTTCTCCAAAGAAAGGAAGGATGTAGAAGGAGGAGTGGGGCTCCATGTAGTCTTAGGGGCCGTCCAGGAATTGTCGTTTCATCATAGTGGATGCTCCCAGCAGCTACAATGCCATCTTTGGACGGCCGCTCATCAGTGCATTCCGCTGCGTCCCATCCACCTTCCACCAATGCCTTAAGCTCAACGCGTAAGGAGTCCAAGTCCAGATAAGGGGAGATTGATGGCGCAAATCTCACACACCGCTATAGGCGGTAGCTCGACTGCGACACGAAACGGCAGTGTACCGATCGTTCAAGTAATATAAAACGAGGAGTAATCCCCGAGTATCGAATCTCTCAAGGAACACCGTAAGGTGGAGTTAGGTTTCGAGGAAGGACTTGAGATGAAGTCCTAAAATCGGATGGGATGCGGGGGAGTTGGGTTGGCTTTTGGAAAATAAAATAAAAGCTATCAACTACTCCTATGCAATGCCGCTATGCAATGCTTCGCTTGGCGGGATGGAGACTAGGCAGGCCTTGAGCGCGCTGCGTCGCAAGGGCGGATGGACGAGTAGGCTAGCGGAATCGAACTATGCAGGCCTTGAGCGCGCTGCTTCGTAAGGCGGGATGGAATACGGGCCGCGATGCCACGCTTCGGTAGGCGGATGGACGAGTAGGCTAATGGATCGAACTATGCAGGCCTTGAGCGCGCTGCTTCGTTAGGCGGGATGGAATACGGGCCGCGATGCCACGCTTCGGTAGGCGGATGGGCGAGTAGGCTAGCGGAATGAGGGTCGTAAGCACCTCTTCGACAAGCACGCCACTAGCAATTGCTAGTGCGGCACCGGACACGGTGGTGGAGTGGAAAAGGGATGGTGGCGCACCTCAAGCAACTCAAATAACAAGCATTTCACAAATACAAGAAATATATGGAAATACAAACTAGTTCAAGTGCAACTTCATCAACATACATAGATCTAGCTATTACAACAATCAATAAAAGGAGAACAGGGCAAGAAATCGACCGAATCCGAAGGCTCGTTGAAGATTCACGGTTGGAATCGCCGGGTTGTCAATCCGCGTCCAAGCTCGGTCCACAACTACGTCCGGGGTAGAGAGAGCTGTCACGACTCTCCAATGGACCCGTCTTCTTCGTGTCACGATCCGGTAGAGGTTGCAAACTTCCTCTTGCTCGATGGAGATAGCGGCTAGGTCTTCCTTTGGAGCTCTTGGATGAAGGAGGAGGCCGAGAGGAAACTCCGGCGAAGATTTGGCGTTGAAAGCTTGCCCGGAGATCCTCCCTAAGGTGGGCGGCGATGGAGGAGCGAAACCAGGCGGACGGGAGCAGAAAACGGCGGAGTCGGGCGAGCGATCCGACCTAAATCGCGAGCAGCAGATTTTATAGGCGCTGGAATTAAACAGTGCGCACGGTCAGTGGCGCACGACCAGTGGTCGTGCGCACTAGAATCCTGTGATCGTGCGCTCTGCCTGGACGGAACCTGCAAAGACAGAAATTATAAAATAAAATGTTCGCACGACCAGTGGCGCACGACCGGTGGTCGTGCGCACTATCGTCGGTGGTCGTGCGCAATACAGCAAACAGAACTCAGAATTTTAATGATAAGTGCGCACGAGCAGTGGTGCACGACCGGTGGTCGTGCGCACTAGCATCGATGGTCGTGCGCACTGCTCCAAACAGAACTCATGAAAAAGGCATTAAGTGCGCACGATCAGTGGCGCACGATCAGTGGTCGTGCGCAGTAGAACCAGTGATCGTGCGCAGTGTTCCTGTGCAGAATTGCACCGGGAACACCTGCACGACTACTGTTCCAGCGTACAACACTAATCTAGCCACTGAAAGTGACACTTAACCGCACATGAAAACTACTAATGAAGATAGAAATGAAATCACACCAAAATAGGCCTAAAAGTGCACCTAGCATAGAATATCAAATATAAACTAAAACAGGGCTAAAGTGCAGTGAAATGACTAAATAAATGGCCCAGATGAGTCCATAAAAGTGTATATGATCAGGACTCATCACACCCCCAGACTTACCTGTTTGCGCGTCCCGAGCAAACAAATTCTAAGCGAACTGGGAAAGAAAAGTAGATGGCTTAAAACTACAATACAGAGTACCATGCGAAGTCGCATGCTCATGTGCATAAGAAAAATAGTAGAGAAGATTTCTGATTATATAAACAGTCTATATATTTCTAAAAGAGTAAAAGCATATTACAACTACTCAAAATGGTGAAAAGCGGTGAATCGTTCGGTCATGCATAAGGAGAAAGTAAACTAAACGCTGAGATGAGCATTGCTCAAGATTGGGATGCCGGACAAACTCCACCGAAATCCATCGGTGTCGGTGACCATAGGCTTGCCCGGTCACATTCTCTCCACGGCACTGGTTTGACTCAAATGCGTGAATCAATAGGACTTTAGGTTTTAAATGAGGCTTGGGTTTAGGTGAGGAAAAACAAAGATAAAAACGACGGCTAAATCACTAAACCCAAACAAGCTAATGCAGGAAACTATCCTCATTCACCACACAAACATGCGGGTACACAACACCCCCAGACTTGGACTTAACAGCATGGGTGCGTGCACCGCCTACTCCCAAACATAAATCTATACATAAAGATTTTCAATTAAACACTCCTTCTCTTTCCTTTCTTTTTAACTTCTTTTCTTTTTCTCATTTTTTTTTCTTTTCTTATCATTTTCAGCAAATAAACAAAAGGACACATCCACATCTTCACAAACATATTACCACATCAACAACCCAACTCATGAAAATAATAAACAGCTAAAGCTCAGATTTGGGTGTGCGACTAGGATTGGCTTTTGGGCTTTGGTGAAATAAAAGTGGGGCTGAATCAAAGAACGGGTAGGCACAACTGGGCTAGCGAGGATATAGCGGTAGGCATAGGCACAAAGGCTCAACCGGGCCAAAATGATGGCCTATATCACATTCACGCAATTGACTAACCGTATACCCATGCTTCAAGAATCGCTTGGGGCAAGTTCTAGCCACCGAGAAAGATTCTCCTTTCTCCTGACTCAAGCAATACGAATCTAGCGATCGTTTACACACATCCCTATGCTACCGTTTGATTCCACCGAATTCACCATTTGAGTAGAGTAAACAACATTTACACTAATAAGAAAAATATAAAACCATAAGTATAAAGAGAAGTCTACTCTACACAAATTTCTATGCAACCGAGCACTCGACTAGGAGCACTACTAGAGTCAACATTTTACTCTGCTACATAATCCTAATCCATCACCTAGACTTTCCCAAATAAGCAGAAGAATTAAATTCACAACAGAGCAAGCAAACAGATGAGTACGCGCTCAAGTGGGTGATGTGGTGTGCAATGAAAATGAAACAATTTAAAAGAAATCTTCTAGCATGCAGTGCAATAGTGCACGTGAGCGGGTAAACAAAACTACTCTCCCCCAGACTTAAACTAAACAATCCACACAGCATATGACATGAAAATCAGAATAGGGCTAGGGGAAGAGAGTACCCAATGCTCAGCAAGTGAGCATACCAGAAGATTGGCGTTTAAACCCAGACTAAACTGCAGCATCCGCCATCCAGAAGAAGTACCTGCAAGGGTCAGCTCCGCAAAACAAAAGAAACAGAAAAAGACAAACTAAAATAAACTACAGCTAACTAAACATGATTAAATAAAATAAAATGCATGAAAAGTAAGATAACTACTGGGGTTATTGTCATCCCAGCACGACTTATTCAGATTTTGTACAGTTCTAGCTTATAGGCCTATGAAAAGAAAAGTGCACAGGTAACTGTTCTAATATGCGCATCGGTAGCGGGTACTGATACGGAGACAGAGCAGTCACCCCTCTACCTAAATATAGATACCTGCTCCTCACAGGTAGAGGGTAGAGAATGTAAGAAAAGGAGGAGGCCTGGTCCTCTCTCATCTCACAAAACACATCCTTGCCTAGCAAGGTATCGTCCACAACAGGACCACAGGAGGAGAAGGCAACGAATGAGGCTTCCTTAATGGAGGAGGGATCAACCTCCTCGCATAAAAAGACACACTCATCATTGACTTGAGCAAAAAGCTCCAAGTCCTCCTGAAGTACCTGTGGAGACTCATCCTGCACAGGCTCAGATATAACAGAAGGGGGGTCAAGAAATAAAAGAGAAGAGGAAAAACGTGAATCATCAACAATCTGGGGAGTGATCCCGGTTTCACTCCCAGCAAGATCCAAGGGTAGATCACTATCATCATCGTAAATATCATAGCAAGGGGGACTTGAGAACTCAGGCGCCTCAGTGGTGATTTGGACCTCCTCGTCCCATGAAGAAGTGCAAGCCTCCTCATCAGAGAGAGTATCCTCCTCATCCCACCGAGGTGCATCATCGTGTTCAAAGTATTCATTCTCCCCCTCAGGGAAAATGACATCCTCATCCCACTTTGGAGCACCCTCCGAGTCAGAAGCATCACCCAGCTCCTTTACTTCGATAGGATCATAAAGAATATGTGTAGAAAAATCTTGCAAAGAAACTGGAGGGACAAAAATATTCAGTTCCTCCGCAAAAAGATCTGCTAAAGCCTCCCCGATGGAAAGAATACTTTCCTCATCAAACTCAGGTGCATCAAGGAGCTCCCATTCCTCTCCGTGTTGGCTAACAGATGAGTGATCATCATCACTGGGAGTGAAGCCATAAACAGGAAGTGAGGAGTCCGTGCACGAGACAAGCTCAGGGGTAGAGGGCACAATTGCCTCCATGGGTAAAGAATGAGTGATAGGGACAATGTCGTCATGAGTGGAGGAGCGGCGGTCGGGATTGAAAAGACGCGGACAGTCCTTCAATTCATGACCCTCTCCTCGACACAACAAGCAAACAATGTTCCTACACTGCCTAGCATTTAACTCATTCATTTGGTCCAAATAATAAACCATCTTGTCATTAAAACTAGGTGAAATATCCCATGACGACATTTTCAAAATTCAAAGCAGATAAAAAGAAACTGAAATTCTTTGCAAGGAAATCTACACAACTAGAAAAAAAACTCCTTGAATAAAACTTGCCTAAAACTTTAAAATAGGGGATGAAGAAATAAAAACAAACAAAAGATAATTAAAAGGCAAACAAAAAATAAAAAAGCGGCTATACACACTGGAAGAACTACTATCTCTCAGCTCTCCCTCTCAAGAAAACTCACACGACTGTGTTCCCCGGCAACGGCGCCAAAAACTTGATGGCGCAAATCTCACACACCGCTATAGGCGGTAGCTCGACTGCGACACGAAACGGCAGTGTACCGATCGTTCAAGTAATATAAAACGAGGAGTAATCCCCGAGTATCGAATCTCTCAAGGAACACCGTAAGGTGGAGTTAGGTTTCGAGGAAGGACTTGAGATGAAGTCCTAAAATCAGATGGGATGCGGGGGAGTTGGGTTGGCTTTTGGAAAATAAAATAAAAGCTATCAACTACTCCTATGCAATGCCGCTATGCAATGCTTCGCTTGGCGGGATGGAGACTAGGCAGGCCTTGAGCGCGCTGCGTCGCAAGGGCGGATGGACGAGTAGGCTAGCGGAATCGAACTATGCAGGCCTTGAGCGCGCTGCTTCGTAAGGCGGGATGGAATACGGGCCGCGATGCCACGCTTCGGTAGGCGGATGGACGAGTAGGCTAATGGATCGAACTATGCAGGCCTTGAGCGCGCTGCTTCGTTAGGCGGGATGGAATACGGGCCGCGATGCCACGCTTCGGTAGGCGGATGGGCGAGTAGGCTAGCGGAATGAGGGTCGTAAGCACCTCTTCGACAAGCACGCCACTAGCAATTGCTAGTGCGGCACCGGACACGGTGGTGGAGTGGAAAAGGGATGGTGGCGCACCTCAAGCAACTCAAATAACAAGCATTTCACAAATACAAGAAATATATGGAAATACAAACTAGTTCAAGTGCAACTTCATCAACATACATAGATCTAGCTATTACAACAATCAATAAAAGGAGAACAGGGCAAGAAATCGACCGAATCCGAAGGCTCGTTGAAGATTCACGGTTGGAATCGCCGGGTTGTCAATCCGCGTCCAAGCTCGGTCCACAACTACGTCCGGGGTAGAGAGAGCTGTCACGACTCTCCAATGGACCCATCTTCTTCGTGTCACGATCCGGTAGAGGTTGCAAACTTCCTCTTGCTCGATGGAGATAGCGGCTAGGTCTTCCTTTGGAGCTCTTGGATGAAGGAGGAGGCCGAGAGGAAACTCCGGCGAAGATTTGGCGTTGAAAGCTTGCCCGGAGATCCTCCCTAAGGTGGGCGGCGATGGAGGAGCGAAACCAGGCGGACGGGAGCAGAAAACGGCGGAGTCGGGCGAGCGATCCGACCTAAATCGCGAGCAGCGGATTTTATAGGCGCTGGAATTAAACAGTGCGCACGGTCAGTGGCGCACGACCAGTGGTCGTGCGCACTAGAATCCTGTGATCGTGCGCTCTGCCTGGACGGAACCTGCAAAGACAGAAATTATAAAATAAAATGTTCGCACGACCAGTGGCGCACGACCGGTGGTCGTGCGCACTATCGTCGGTGGTCGTGCGCAATACAGCAAACAGAACTCAGAATTTTAATGATAAGTGCGCACGAGCAGTGGCGCACGACCGGTGGTCGTGCGCACTAGCATCGATGGTCGTGCGCACTGCTCCAAACAGAACTCATGAAAAAGGCATTAAGTGCGCACGATCAGTGGCGCACGATCAGTGGTCGTGCGCAGTAGAACCAGTGATCGTGCGCAGTGTTCCTGTGCAGAATTGCACCGGGAACACCTGCACGACTACTGTTCCAGCGTACAACACTAATCTAGCCACTGAAAGTGACACTTAACCGCACATGAAAACTACTAATGAAGATAGAAATGAAATCACACCAAAATAGGCCTAAAAGTGCACCTAGCATAGAATATCAAATATAAACTAAAACAGGGCTAAAGTGCAGTGAAATGACTAAATAAATGGCCCAGATGAGTCCATAAAAGTGTATATGATCAGGACTCATCAGAGATCCGAAGGTGGCCCGACAGTGCTATGTGACTACCGTGAACACCATCTCCTGGATGGCCGAGGCGGAAGAATGGGATCGGAAGATGGGGGAGCCAGCGAGGCTCGAAGAGGGAGGAGGGGAGAAAAGAGAAGAGGAAGTGGAGGCCCAGGAGGAAGGGGCGGAAGAGCTGATGGAGGTTCGAGAAGGGAGAAAGGAGGAGGTCAAAGCGCTAGCTTGCAACGAGGAGAAGGAGGGTGATTATTGGGAGAGGTCCCGGCTGGAGGCCGTGGATGAGGTTGTGGAGCTTGAAGTCACCACCCGAGCGGGGGTGGTAGAAAAGAAATCAAAATCAGTGGAGAGCTCAGCCCGGAGGAGCAGAAGCAAATCCTGGCCTGCGTCCAGGAGAATCTGGACGTCTTCGTATGGAGTGCCGCGGAGATGCCCGTGATTGATGCGGATGTGGCTTGCCATTGTTGGAGCTTGCTTTCCGCATCTCTTGGTTTGAGAATAACAAATACCGTGTTGTATTTGATCTAGTCTTTTGTGTGTTTATAGTGGCCAGGTTGTATAGGTTCAATGAGGAGACAAGTCCTCGTTCATGGGCATGATCCGAGAACGACAAGTCTCAGGTTGGATGAGTTTTGTGTGCTGATCTTAAAATGGCCATAACTTTCAATCCAGGAAGAGTTACAGAATGTGCCACCCCATTTCGGAGATGAGAACGACTCAATCTACAGTCTGGAGAAGTTTCGGATGGCAAAAATGAAGAGGAGATGTCGCCCAGGCGACAGTCACTGTCGCCCAGGCGACAGTCAATGTCGCCCAGGCGACAGTCAATGTCGCCCAGGCGACAGCAGAGAAGTTACAACTACTTTCCCCCACGGCAGCACGACAAAAAGCAGTTTTGAGATGTCGGAAATCCGACATCGATGTCGCCCAGGCGACAGCTCGACGGTTACACCAACTGCCCACGACTCCACCCACGACGGCACTCCAGCGGCAGTTTAGCGCTGTCGGAAAATTCCGACAGTCACTGTCGGAAATTCCGACAGCGATTTTCTATAAATTGACACCTTGTGTTCGTGCATTTCAACTACTAAAGATTCTAAGTCCCTTCCTGAGTGCATTCCATCTAGAGAGCTCCAGAACCTCATGAACTCCCATTTATGCTGAGAAGGTTTGAAATTGAAGACGAGATCGGACGCGCTTCTACATCAAGGATCATCTCGAGGCTTCAACCTTCCTTTCAGAGATCTGAATTTCTAGGGAGTTCTTATTTTATCTTGTATTTTCATTTATATACATTTTACTTTGTATTGGTAGGGAAAATCACTTCCTTGTGCGGAGCGTCTAAGTCCTTGCGTGGCTTAGGGGAAAATCGCTTCCTTGTGCGGAGCGTCCAAGTCCTTGCGTGGCTTGGTGGGAAATCGTGGCCTTGTGTGCTACGTCTAGATCTTGGGAAGATCTAGAGGATAGGCTTGGGCTTGGTCTAGGGAGAGACAAGTGATAGCCTTCCGATCCTTGGGAGAAGGATTGGTAAACAAAAAGAAATTTACATTTGTACGCCTCCGATTTCTAGCGATATAGAAATCAAATTTATGTAAACACTTTTTCATATATATAATCATGTCTCTTTTGTGTTTACTTGATTTGTATCATTTGGCGTAATATCTATTATATTGTGTTCTAAGTTTTCAATTCTAAATCTAAATTATTTATTTCAATCTCCTTCATTATAAAACAATTTAGTAATTATCTTGAAAATTATAGAAAGAATTTTATTCCCTTATTCACCCCCCCCCCCCCCCCCTCTAAGGGCGCCGTAAGATCCAACAGCCATCACCTCAACCTCAATCCTGGCACTCGCCCCATCCGTCGAAAGAAGAGGGTCATAGCTGACAAGATGGAAGGGCCCATCCGAGAGGAGGTGGGCAAGCTCCTCCAAGCAGGGTTTGTATCAGAGATCCAGTATCCTGGATGGGTCTCTAATATGGTAATGGTAAAGAAGGGAGGAGGTAAGTGGAGAATGTGCGTTGACTTTTCTTTGCATAATAAATCATGCCCCAAGGATTGCTACCCCTTGCCTAGAATCGACGCGCTGGTTGATTCAGTCGTCGGTTTCTCTATGATGTCTTTTCTAGATGCTTTTTCAGGTTATCATCAGATCCGCATGCACCACCCCTCCCCCTGACATTAAGGATGTCTCCTTCATCACAGGGGATGGGTGTTATTGCAATAAAATGATGCCCTTTGGACTAAAAATGCAGGGGCAACGTATCAACGGATGATGGATAGGGTCTTCCGAGAATAGAAAGGAAGGAACCTGGAGGTCTATGTAGACGACCTCATGATGGATAGGGTCTATCGAGACCTCGAATCCTACCTCTGGGACTTCGGAGAGACTTTTGGGACTTTGCGGAAGTACAAAATGAAACTCAATCCCCAGAAGTGTGTCTTCGGGGCTAGCCGTGGGAAGTTCCTAGGTCACTTGCTCACCCAAGCCGGGGTGGAGCCTAATCCTGATAAAGTCAAGGCCATCATGGAACTGGGATCGCCAAGAAATGCCAAGGAGGTTCAGCGCCTCATGGGGAAGTTGGCCGGGCTCAGTAGATTCCTATCCCGGGCGGGAGAGAAATGTGCACCCTTCTTCAAGGTGCTGAGAGGGAATCAGAAATTCGAATGGACCTCGGAGTGTGAGGAAGCTTTCCAAGCGTTGAAGAGGCAGCTCACTCAGGTTCCTCTACTCCAGGGGCCGAGGCAGGGGGAGGATCTATCCTTATACCTGGGAGTAGGATCCGAGGCAGTAAGTTCAGTAGTGATCCGGGAAGAAGGCAGAAGGAAACTTCCAATCTACTACTGTTTACCCAGAAATCGGCGATCCCCTCCGAGCTGCCCTTTTTCAGGTACCGGGCATTTTCGGAGCTCCCGGTCGGCCATGCCCTTCACGGGCAATCTCCCTCTTTCCGGGCGGTCTCGCCCCTGCTGGGCGAGCTCCCCCCTCCCGGGCGGTCTCTACCATCCGGGCTGCCTCGCTTCAGGAGGTCGCATTCCGGGCGACCTCTCCTTGTGAGGTCACGCACCAGGTGACCTCTCCCAGTGAGGTTGCGCACCGGGCAACCTCTCCCTGTAAGGTCGCGCACCGGGCGACCTCTCCCAGTGAGGTCGTGGTCCGGGCGACCTCTCCCTGTGAGGTCGCGCATCGGGCGACCTCTCCTAGTGAGGTCGCGGTCCGGGCGACCTTTCCTTGTGAGGTCGCGCACCGGGCGACCTCTCCCAGTGAGGTCGCACATCGGGCGACCTCTCCCTGTGAGCTCGCGAACCAGGCGACCTCTCCCTGTGAGGTCGCGCACCGGGCGACCTCTCCCAGTGAGGTCGCGGTCTGGGCGACCTCTCCCAGTGTGGTCGTCGTCCGGGTGACCTCTCCCTGTGAGGTCGCACACCGGGCGACCTCTCCCAGTGAGGTCGCGGTCTGGGCGACCTCTCCATGTGAGGTCGCGCACCGGGCGACCTCTCCCTGTGAGGTCGCGCACCGGGCAACCTCTCCCTGTGAGGTCGCAGTCCGGGCGACTTCTTCTTCTGTTCTCCTGGCGCTGACATCATCAACTTCTAGAAGACTCCACTGTGGGCCTATAAATAGGCCCCCATGCCTCTTTAGAAAGGACACCGGTCGAGAGATCCAAATCCTGCGGCTAGACCAATCAGACCGCACCTGGTAGCGGGCTGTCCGGCGACCTCCTAACAGCCAGGTCGGGCGGCCTCACCAAGCAAGCCGGGCGGCCTCACCAAGCAAGCGGAGCGGCCTCACCAAGCAAGCCGGGCGGCCTCACCAAGCAAGCCGAGCGGCCTCACCAAGCAAGAAGGGCGGCCTCACCAAGCAAGTCGGGCGACCTCACCAAGCAAGCCGGGCGGCCTCACTAAGCAAGCCGGGTGGCCTCACCAAGCAAGCCGTGCGGCCTCACCAAGCAAGTCGGGCGGCCTCACCAAATAAGTCGCGCGACCAGACCTCTTCACTCGCGACTCAAGTAACCAGCTGTTCGCGACCTCTTCTTTTGTACTCGCTGCCCTAGCGTCGATCGCGGAGGTGCAAATTCGGCATCAACAGAAACACGCGACCTTAAGATAGCGAGTGGTTGATGAACAACAGTTGCGATGAAGATGTGAGATTTGGCCTAAAATACATTCAATTTTAAAACGGCCATAACTTTTGATCCGGGTGTCGGAATTCGGAAATTCAAAGCCTGTCGCGACCGGCTTGTGCTGAACTATCCAAAAAATTAATTGGTTTCCTCGTTTAGGCATTTTAGCCCTCTGATTTCAAAAAATTGGCTCCGTTTGAAAGTTATTTCAGTTTTTCTCTTTCGGCAATTCTTGTTTTCAGGGATCATCCGTCAAAGGGCCTCAGGCATCCATCCGATCATCTAGAAATGCATGTGCAAAACAACGACATCAACTCCCTATTAGCAGAGATCGCCCACCTCGAAAGACAAGTGGATTCTCAACTTAATACTTCAGCAGCTACTAATGACAAGCCTTCTAGCAATCATCTAGAACATTTGTTACAACCTGAAGCAGCAGAACTCTCTATTCCTCATCATGAGTCTCATAAGGTTAGTATGGGTGATCCCCCTTACCTAGTTGATAGACTAATAGTTCCTACAGGAGAAGAACAAGAACCTTCCCCATTATCATACAAAACTTATTGGGAAGTAGTCCCAAATGATTTCAAAGAACCTCGTCTACCAGTTTATTCTGGAATGAGTGATCTAGTTTTTCATCTACAAGCCTTCGAGGCGGCTACTTCACTAAGAATTCTATCAGATGGTATCAAGTGTAAACTTCTCATCATGACCTTTGACAATCAAGTTTTGGATTGGTTCTATCATTTACCACCTCAATCGATCAATTGCTTCGGGGATCTTCGATGAGAATTTCACTTAAGGTTCAGTACTTTAAGGAAGCGTAAGAGAGGTCTACCGGCTCTTTTTCAGATCAAGCAAATGGATAACGAATCCACAGGTCACTTCATCGATCACTTTCAAAAAGAAATCCTTGATTTTGTTAATGTTGATCAAAGTCTCTATAAAGAAGCCTTAATTAATGGTCTTCAAGAAGGTCCTCTTAAGTTCGAAGTCACCATGAAAGAGCCAGAATCCTATGCTCATCTTATTGAAATAGCAAATCAGTTCATTAAGGGCGAGGAGGCGAACCCTGGTTATTTTGCTTCTTTAATTCAGAAGCCTCAGCAACAACAGAAGGATTATTCTTCTCATGATCGTCTTCCTATCAATCGCGGTGGTTATTTATTAGAATATGAACAAGGTCCCAACTTATCATCTCAACATGAGATATGTTATGATCATGGGCATCTATCTGCTTCTCAAAATATTCTGCAGCTAAATCAATCAGAATTATGTCTTGTCAACCCTCATATCTCAACTCAGGCTTATGATTACAAGTCAAGTAATTCTCCTCGCCCATATAAGCAATATAAGTTCCAAGGAAGGCATACAAGTTTAACTATCTCTATGAAAGAAGCTCTTCAGATTATTCAGCATGAACCTGGTTTTACGAGACCTTCTCTCTTGCGACCTGATCATAGGAGTTGTCACAAATACTTGTTTTGTCAATACCACATGTGTGTCGGTCATGATACAGAAAAGTGTCAAGTTCTACATAAGCTTGTAGAGAAATTGCTAAAAGAAGGCAAACTGTGAGAATATTCTACTTAAAAATATTATTGCAAAATCTTTCCTAGCAACATTGTGTATTCACTCAATGCTAGATCTACTTTCATTGACGGAAAGGTTTGTCTTAAAGCTCGTCTTAAATATTTTCAATTGTGTTTGCACTAGCTTTTTCCTTCAAATACGTACGTGGTTAAATATGGCTTGTAAATGTTGTGGCAGAGATTAGCAGGTGCTTGCGAGTTTTCTTCAGGTACTCGCATTATTAATTCACTTATACCTGATTTACGTTCTCTTTTGCAGATATTAGCAGGTGTTCGCGAGTTTTCTTCAGGTACTCGCATTATTAATTCATTTATACCTGCTTTAAGTTCTCTTTTGCAGAGATTAGCAGGTGTTCGTGAGTTTTCTTCAGGTACTCATATTATAGTTTCTTTTGTACCTGCTTTTAAGTTCTCTTTTGCAGAGATTAGCAGGTGTTCGTGAGTTTTCTTCAGGTACTCGCATTATAGTTTCTTTTGTACCTGCTTTTAAGTTCTCTTTTGTAGAGGTTAGCAGGTGCTCGCGAGTTCTCTTCAGGTACTAGCGTTATTAATTCATTTATACCTGCTTTAAGTTCTCTTTTACAGAGATTAGCAGGTGTTCGCGAGTTCTCTTCAGGTACTCGCGTTATTAATTCATTTATACCTGCTTTAAGTTCTCTTTTGCAGAGATTAGCAGGTGTTCGCGAGTTTTCTTCAGGTACTCGCATTATAGTTTCTTTTGTACCTACTTTTAAGTTCTCTTTTGTAGAGGTTAGAAGGTGCTCGCGAGTTTTCTTCAGGTACTCGCGTTATAATCTCTTTTATACCTGATTTCAGTTCTCTTTTGCAGAGATTAGCAGGTGATCGCGAGTTCTCTTCAGGTACTCGCGTTATAATTTCTTTTATACCTGCTTTGAGTTCTCCTTTGCAGAGATTAGCAGGTGATCGCGAGTTCTCTTCAGGTACTCGCGTTACAATTTCTTTGATACCTGCTTTGAATTCTCTTTTGCATAGATTAACAGGTGTTCGCGAGTTCTCTTCAGGTACTCGCGTTATTAATTCATTTATACCTTCTTTAAGTTCTCTTTTGCAGAGATTAGCAGGTTTTCGCGAGTTCTCTTCAGGTACTCGCGTTATTAATTCATTTATACCTGCTTTAAGTTCTCTTTTGCAGAGATTAGCAGGTGTTCGCGAGTTTTCTTCAGGTACTCGCATTATAGTTTCTTTTGTACCTGCTTTTAAGTTCTCTTTTGCAGAGGTTAGCAGGTGCTCACGAGTTTTCTTCCGGTACTCGCGTTATAATCTCTTTTATATCTGCTTTCAGTTCTTTTTTGCAGAGATTAGCAGGTGATCGCTGATGAATAGTAAATTATACATATTTTTAGTATAGTTTTTAGCATAATTTAGGATAATATTGTACATATTGCATGTAAAATATTGAAATAGTCACTTGTTTTATCTAATGTATATAAATATATATCTATATGAAAAAAAGAGTTATTTAAGTATGAAATAAATTAGAAAAATATGTAAAAATATTCTTTGTAAATATATTTATCTAAGAATAAAATTTTGAAATTATTTATTTCTATGTACATATAATACTATGAATAAATAAAACCATAAAATAAAGATATATATATGTCATTGAAAACAATGATATATATATATGTAATTATAAAATAAAGATATAAAAAGATGTATAAATAATATAGTCATATATATATATGTAATAATAATGTATAATAAATATATTATAAATATAATAAAATGTATTTGTATAAATATATATGTATAATATATAAAATGTAAATAATAATAGTATATATATATATATATTAAATATAAACATATAAATAACTATATATATATGTCTGTAGGCATTCGACGAATCCCGAGCTGCGTTCGACGAATCCCGAGCTGCGTTCGACGAACTCTCAGTCCAGGCGTTCGACGAACTCTCAGTCCAGGCGTTCGACGAACTATATATATATATGTCTGCAGGCGTTCGACGAAAGGCAATCTGCGTTTGACGAAAGGCGCTCTGCGTTCGACGAACTCTCCGCGTCTAGGCGTTCGACGAATCGCGAGCTGCGTTCTACGAATCCCGAGCTACGTCCGACGAAATCTCAGTCCAGGCGTTCGACGAACTATAAATATTATATATATATATATTAAATATATACATATAAATAACAATATATATGTATGCAGGCGTTCGACGAATCCCGAGTTGCGTTCGACGAATCCCGAGCTGCGTTTGACGAACTCTCAGTTCATGCGTTCGACGAACTCTCTCTGTCCAAGCGTTCGACGAATCCCTTTCCCGCGCCCGCCAGCTATCCAGCTCAGCCCAAACCGCTGAGATCAGCCCGAACCGCTGAGACGAGTCAGCCCGCTGAGACCAGACCTGCCAGCTCTCTCCAGCCCGCCAGCTCAACCTGCCAGCCTTCTATCTGCCCCCACCAGCTCTGAAGTCAATCTTTCCAACCTCTCAAGTCAAACCTCCAGCTGCTCTTCTAGCACCTTCCAAACTCCTTTTTTTTTGCTATTTGCAGCCCCATTTTTGCCTATAAATAAGGGGGCTCCTCCCTTGTTTTGGAGGTTCATATATTTTAGAACCCTAAGTTAGTGTTTTTTTTTGTGAGTTTTACTTGAGTGTTTTTGTGAGTTTTACTTGAGTGTTTTTGTGAGTTTTGTTTGAGTGTTTGTTTATGTGTTTTCAAAGCCGTAGTTTGAGATCTTTTTGTCCTCTAAGTTTAGACTTTCTTGAAAAAAGTTGTAAATCTTTATTTCAATTAAAATATATATATTTGTTTTTGTTCTTCTTGTTCTTCTTTTGTTCATGTTGAGTGTGTGAGTGTATGACTGTAAATTTTAATGTTTTTGTTTTTATTTTAGTTTTTTCATTTATGAAATTGTGGGTGTATGTATGAGATTAATTTTAAAGCTTTCATAATTAGATTTTAATGCTTTCATAATTAGATTTTAATGCTTTCATAAATTAGATTTTCATGCTTTCATAATTAGATTTATCGCTTTCATAACTTAGATTTTAAAGCTTTCTTTGCTTAGTTTTATTTCTTTCTTTAATTTCAGTCATTTAAATTTCCGTAGAGTGTGTGTTTTTCATTTAGTGTGTTCTTTTCTTTTCTATCGCTTTTCTTGATTTTTGCTACATGCACACCAAGCCCGCGATTATCGTCATTTTTGCTTTCTATATTATTGCAAACTTAAAAATCAATCGATCTTTTCGATAAAATAATAACGTATTTCTAAAGTAAAAATAATCGACACGACCTTGGAAAAATACGACCTTGATATTTTTTAAAAATATCCTATACTATACGCGATAAGGTATACTTGCCATTTCGAATGATTTGTTTGGATAATAATGATACGAAAACTTCGCAAAAACTCTCCCTTTCTATATTAAATTTAATGAATTCGGCGCCGCCGCTGCGGCGTGGTCGTCGATATTCCGAAAGAAGGAAAAACTATTACTTCTATCATCTCGATAGGTAGGATAATGGTTAGTTCCTTGAAGTAGGAGTACTCGCGAGACGCCTCAAACACGCCCGCCGAATTCTACCCGCACCCCGGAAAGCTTTTGCGGCGCTCTCAAAATAAAATTTTATCATTATTTTTTTTGTTTGTTCTTCAAAAAAATTCTATAAAATCTAAAAAAATTTCAAAAAACTCCTAAAATTACAAAAATATTTCTATCCAATTTGGAAAAAACCTTTTTCATAACAAAAAAATAATTTACAAAATCCAAAAAAATATAATAACCCCTAAAATGAAAAAAAAAACTTATTTTGTAAATAACATTTTCATAATTTAAAAAAAACTTTAAAATCCAAGAAAATTCTAAATATCTTAAAATGAAAGAAAACATTACCTTATTTTTGTACATAATGATATAGTTTATTTAATAAAAAAACACAAAAATATAATAAAAACTTACTTTGCAAATAAATAAATAACTTAAAAAAACAATAAGTCCTTTTTTTATCTAAAAAAGATTTAGGCAGCTGTTGAAACCGATTTTTCGGTCTCGAGTGGAGCTCGGGGCCCTCACCGAGATGAGGGGCAGCTAGCCCTTACCGATCCCTCGGGAGAGGTAAGGTTGACGACTCGAGCAAAGAACGAGGACCCTAGTCTCAGCGAGGAGGTCCCTCCACTAACCCGGAAGATCGTTGAGCGCTTCCCCTCCCAAGCCAAAGCTAAGACTCGGGCACCTTGGAGAGCTAGAGAGCCCAAACCAAAGCGACCTAGGGAGAGAAGAGCTCAGATAATGAACCGTCCTCTTCCAAGGTGCCCTTTGAGGTCTATTTATAGATTCCAGTTTTGTGGTCTGTCAATAGCCAAATCTCGCTGTCCAATCTTACTATCCGCACACCGGATTGGTCTGCTAACAGCCAAACTCCGCTGTTTAGAGAGGCTAGGTGCAGACCACCGGGGGCCTCTTGGTAAAAATCCCTTCCTGGACCTTTACGGGGCGAGCCAGCCCGCTTCGCGACCTCCCTCGCGAGTGGAGCTCGTGAGCCTCTGGGTCGGTGAACTCCAGAGGTATTATCAACTCTCACTCGAGGCGGGCTCGCCTAGCGGACCCCTTCCTCGGATGGTTGGGCTCGCTCCTAGCGACCCGGCCAAGCCGACTGCCCTCGCAAGCGGAGCTCGCGAACCCCTGGTCGGCGAACCCCAGGATGGCTAACTGCACCCCAAAATGGCTAACTGTACCCCAAGAGGTTCCGGGCTCGCCTGGCGAGCTTCCTCCTTAACCGGTCGGGCTCGCATACACTGCCCTCGCCGAGCTTCAACGGAGCCGGTTACCTTCCTTTCGCTGGGCTCGCTCGCCTGCGCAGTCTCTTGCTCTTCCTTGACCTACCTCGCCGGAGATCAGGGTTCGCCCCTCTGGGCTCGCCTCCTTGATCGCGAGCTTTGGTTACTCCCTGGCGAACATCGGGGTTGTACACAATCCCCGCTCTTCGCGAGGTTGTTCTAAGCTCGCGAAGATACATCCAACCCATGATGTTCGCTGATTCTGCTGACGTGGCGGGAATCTTTCCGGTGGGCCCCATGCCTGAAGCTATAAATACCGTCCACCGTGGCTAGTGGTCGAGCCTTTCCTTCCCCTTCCTTCTCGCCGAAATCCTTCTTCCTTTAGGATGTCTACCAAGCAGAGCGCGTTGGAACGGCTGAAGGCTTCCAGGGAGATGGCGAAAGCTCGGGCCGCCGAGCATAACGCCTGGATATTCAACCCTGATGCCTCTTCTTCCCCCCAGACTAAGAAAGCTAAGTCGGTTAGGAGGTCGCTGGGGGAGGACGCGACATCGCCACTTGACTCGTCCCCTCCGCCGAATACCGAGCTTGCACAACAGGTATCTTTTGCCTAAAGCCTTTACATCGACTCCTTGCTCATTCTCTTCCTTTTCGCAGAATTTTCCACCCGAGGACCGCATGGCGAGCCTCGCGCTGACAACTTCCCATGCTTCGTCCCCCGCGAAGCTGGGATCGCTAGATGCTGGGGTCGGGACCTCATCCCAACAAGCGCCTCTCTCGCAACCTCGTAAGTCGCTCGCCTCCATTATTCCTGCATAAGTCCAGGCGGTACCTACGCGTTTGTGGTCCATGTAGGTACCCCGTCGCCGAGCCCCAAGGAGAAAAGCTCTACACCGGCGAACTCGTCGGTCCCGCCTAAGGTTAGCGTGGCGACCCCTGGCTTCGGTCTGATGGGGAAGCGAAGTCCAGGCGGCTCGCTTCTCGACGGTGCCAAAGTCGCGGAGAGAGTGGTATACCCTCCTGGTCTGGGGAAACCCCACGTCTCGGGATTCCGTGGAAACTTCCGGGGTCGGCCGGAGTCTTCGTGCAAGCCCCATCGCGAGTCCCCCTCCTCGCCAGGTTGGCATGTTTTCGCGAGCTCCCATCTCTTGCTTGCCTTCAGATCCTACTAACTCTCTCCGCTGAAATCCCAGGAGCCACCCCTGAGTCAGAGCACGGGAGGATGGAGATGTCACCACCGCCTTCGCCCAGCCAGATTGAAGATTTCTTGGGTGACCCCGGCGACCCCGTGCGGATGAAGAGTCGGGTGTCCGAGGTGCTTCAGAAGCACGGCATGATGTTACGCGAGTTGGAAGAGCGGTATGACGCGGATCGGGCTGCCTTTGACGAGAGGTTCGCCGTGATGGAAGACGCGAATGCGCGCTTGATCGCCGAGGCGGAGCCGGTGCCTCGCGCCGATGTTACCTCACCCGGCGTGCACATCTCGCGGGGCGAGGATCAAGCGCACCTGATCCTGCGCGAGTTTAAAGCGCTTCGCGACTACCATTATCCGAGAGTGCCGCCGCGTGCGGGGAAGCGAGGCCGGGGTCGCTGGAAGTGGCTTCCTTACCCCTGAGACCGCCGCGGGTTGAATGCTACTATCCCGCTGTTTTTGCTTCTTTTATGACGTCTGTATGAACAATATTTGGTGTGGTAATACTCGCGAGTCTATCGTGACTCGCCTTTTATCGTTTTTCTTTTACTCTTCTATTTGTTTCGGCGGTGTGCCTGTGGTTTGTTTAGCTCGTTCGCTGTGTTTGATACGTTCGCCCTCGTGGAGCGTTTGAGTTTTTATGCAACGCTAGGCATAGACCCTTTTTCCTCGCAGGCTGGCCGCGGCGAGCTCGGGTTCGCAAGACTACTGTACCATCGGGCAGGATTTAACTTTATTTCCGTTATCCGCACTCCTGGCGCTTCGATTCCCGTGCCCATCAGAGCCCTCTATAAATAGTTTGGATTCAATCTTCTACCCGTCGCATTTATTTCTCCCGTCTTCTCGCGCCTACGCTCATCTCCGTTCTCGCAAGTTCGCGTTCGCTGCTCGTAGGCTGTCTTTTCCTGACTCGATGCGGACGAATCAGCAAGTGGGAGCGGATGGCGAGAGCGAGGGGCGGTCCAAATGCGCCTCAGCGTTTCAAGCCCACGAGTTCTACTGCGCGAACATCACAGCCGAGGAGTATAAGCTCGCGGTGGACCGCTATCTCCCGGAGGGTTACTCGGCTCGCTGTCCAAGCGAGAACTCCACCTTAAACGAGACCGAGGCTGACGAGCTCGCGATCCCCATCGCGCATTTTGAGAATGGGTTGCGACTCCCTCTGTGGCCTGAAATCCGTCAGGTATTTCGCCTGACCTTCTCGCTGCCTCGTGTTCGCTATCGCAACTCTCTCATCGTTCTTTGTAGGTGTTGCGATATTATGGGGTGTTGCCGAGCCAGTTGACCCCAAATGCGATTGCGGACATTGTCGCGTTCGCCTGTTATCTGCGGGAAGAGAGGATCGAGTTCAGCCTCCTCGTCTTCCGCAAGGTATTTTCTTTCCGCGCCTTCCGAGATGGGACTACCTATTTCGCGAGCCAGCACGTCACCGTCTGCGAGACGGTGAACAAGAGCCACTATTGGACCCAGAAGTTCCTCCTAGTGAAAGGACCCTTCGGCAACCTCCACTTCACCCCCATCCAGCGGGATGACGCCACTTACCGCCCTCCGAGCTCGCTGGGCGGCGCCGACGCCAAACTCCTCCAATACCTCTCCGGCAAGAACTTCGAAGTCGCCTATCTGCGGCGCAGCGTCGATTCGTTACTCTCCGTTCCTCAAGGGGAAGGTAGGGTTCGCTCGCGCCTCACTTTCTTTTCCCTTTCTTTATCGTATAACGCTTACTTTACAGGTGAGCGCGAGGTCCCCGTCAATCCCCCGCACGCGCAGGGCATCACCCTCACGGTGGATACTCTCGCGACCGCGGCGGCAGAGGCTTGTCGCGACCTTCCCGCCGTCGGGTCCGGCAAGAAGCGGCCCCCTTCTGCGAGTCAGCCGAGTTCGCGATCCTCCAAGAAGCTGAAAGGAAAGACCTCCGCTGTTAAGGATAGGAGCGCAGTCGTCTACCTGAGCGAGACCGACGGCTCGCCTCCTTCCCCTGCGGAAAAGCTTGACCCCCCGGTGAACCAGGGTGCTGGGAGTTCCTCCGTGACCCCTCAACCCAAAGGTCACAGGAACTTTGGTCTAGGCGAGAAAGTTTCCGACCTCCTTGGCGAGCCCCTGCTCGCCTGGGACCCCAATGCCAACCGAATTTCCTGCTCCACCCTTCACCCTTCCTGGGTGGAGCTCGGTAAGGCCGGGGAGGAGGCGTTCTCCATCTCCTTCGGCTTATATGGCCGCGAGGACGCCGCCGCCTACAAAGAGATGGGGCCCAGACAGTTGGTCTATGAAGAAATGCGAGCCCAATTCCGCTCGACGGAGCTCGCGCATATGGCGGGGCGTCGATATCTGCAGGCGGACAGGGACATCCGCGCGTACAGGGAAGAGCTGAAGAAGGCTCGCGAGGAAATCAAGGGCCTCAAGGAGAAAGAAGAAGCGACGGAAACCCTTCTCGCCGGGATGCAGGGCAAGATGGTACGCGACCCCCGGGTTTCTTTTCTTTGCTGTTTACGATCTCTGGCCTTCCCCTAACCCGTTTGATGCTCAGGATGCCGACGTGGCCACCAAGCTCCTCGCTCGCAACGGCGAGCTGGAGTTGGAGAATATCATGTTGAAGGCTCGAGTGGATGAGCTGGTTCGCGGCGTGCTACCTCCCTCTCCTGGGCGAGTCGGCTCTCAACAGGGGGCTGCCGAAAGTGAGGAGCAGAGGCGGCGGGATGCACAGGAGGTCGCCAACCTTGTTTTCACTACCCTTAAGGATGCAAGCCTGCTAGCCGAGGACGCGATGGAGTTCACAGCGGAAGACGTCTGTCCGGACCTCTTCGCCATGGCGCCCTGGTTGGGGACTCGCAAAGACGGCGAGGGCCCTCTAGGATGAATTCTTTTCTTCTTTCCCCCTTTTCGCAAATGTATATCATTTTTGGGCTGGCGAGATTGCTGCCGAACATATAGTTATAACTTTTTGTTAACCTTTATGATCATGCTTATGTTTATTTCTTCTCGTGGATTTCTTTTCCAACCTCATAACTAATCGTCACGTGGTGGTGCTCCCGGAGAGTTCGCGAGCGCGCGCGCCTGGGCTCGCCTCGCCGAGGTTTTCTTTTCAATGGGTCTCGCGAGCCCGGGTTATCACCGCCCGCGAGCACTGCCCGGCGAGCCTAACTTTGGTGAGTATGGATAGTCATCCCGTGAGCTGAGATTCCCTGACTAGTATTCCAACCTGTTATCTTAGTCCTCGACCCTTATTGCTAGCCTTGCCAGCCTTCCCAGGGGTTAACCAGAACCCCCCGTCTAGGTGAAAGCCCGGGAGCGGAATCGACCTGGGGCAGTCCAGCACCAACATATCCAACCTTGCCAGCCTCTCCAGAGATCAACCAGAACCCCCCGTCTAGGTGAAAGCCCGGGAGCGGAATCGATCTGGGGCATTCCAGCACCAACATATCCAACCTTGCCAGCCTCTCCAGAGATCAACCAGAACCCCCCGTCTAGGTGAAAGCCCGGGAGCGGAATCGATCTGGGGCATTCCAGCACCAACATATCCAACCTTGCCAGCCTCTCCAGAGATCAACCAGAACCCCCCGTCTAGGTGAAAGCCCGGGAGCGGAATCGATCTGGGGCATTCCAGCACCAACATATCCAACCTTGCCAGCCTCTCCAGAGATCAACCAGAACCCCCCGTCTAGGTGAAAGCCCGGGAGCGGAATCGATCTGGGGCATTCCAGCACCAACATATCCAACCTTGCCAGCCTCTCCAGAGATCAACCAGAACCCCCCGTCTAGGTGAAAGCCCGGAAGCGGAATCGATCTGGGGCATTCCAGCACCAACATATCCAACCTTGCCAGCCTCTCCAGAGATCAACCAGAACCCCCCGTCTAGGTGAAAGCCCGGGAGCGGAATCGATCTGGGGCATTCCAGCACCAACATATCCAACCTTGCCAGCCTCTCCAGAGATCAACCAGAACCCCCCGTCTAGGTGAAAGCCCGGGAGCGGAATCGATCTGGGGCATTCCAGCACCAACATATCCAACCTTGCCAGCCTCTCCAGAGATCAACCAGAACCCCCCGTCTAGGTGAAAGCCCGGGAGCGGAATCGATCTGGGGCATTCCAGCACCAACATATCCAACCTTGCCAGCCTCTCCAGAGATCAACCAGAACCCCCCGTCTAGGTGAAAGCCCGGGAGCGGAATCGATCTGGGGCATTCCAGCACCAACATATCCAACCTTGCCAGCCTCTCCAGAGATCAACCAGAACCCCCCGTCTAGGTGAAAGCCCGGGAGCGGAATCGATCTGGGGCATTCCAGCACCAACATATCCAACCTTGCCACCGCAGCAGTCAAAAACACAACAAACGAAAGTAAGATATTGATTGAATGACCTAATAAAGTTTTTAAGGGTAGAATCGTTTCAAATCATCCCCACTTCGAGCTCGGTCAAGGGGTATCCCTTCCACATCCCGGAGGTGATACCCCCCCGACTTGAGCACCTCGCTTACGATATATGGGCCTTCCCAGTTGGGGTTAAGCTTACCCACTGTGGCCCCTCTGCCGGCCGCATCGACCTTCTTCAGGACTAGGTCCCCCTTCTGAAAGTGTTTGACCCTGATATGTTTGTCAAAATATCGAGCCATCCGCCTCTTGACCTCTTCCTGCCTGATGGTGGCCAAGTCTCGGAGTTCTTCCACCAGGTCCAGGGATAGCCTCTGCTCGACACTGTTACCCTCTAGCCACTCTTCATCCCCCTCGCATGCAGCGGTCGCCCGGGGGGTCTTCACCTCGAACTCTATGGGGAGAACGGCCTCGGACCCATGGGAGAGCTTGAATGGAGTCTCCCCGGTGGCGGTGTTCGGAGTAGTCCTCATGGCCCAGAGGACGGAGGGTAGTTGTTCCACCCAACTTCCTCGTAGGTTTTCCACTTTCTTTTTTAGCAGGTTGACGATTATCTTATTTGCCGCCTCCACTTGCCCATTGCTCCTCGGGTGGTGGACTGAGGCAAACCTGAGGTCAATGCCGAGCTGAGTGCAAAAGCCGACGAACTCTTCACTCGCGAACTGTGGCCCATTGTCCGTCACTATGGCTAGAGGGAGTCCATGTCTGCAGATTATTTCCCCCCACACAAAATTCCTTACAACCTGAGAGGTCACCTTAGCTAGCGCCTTCGCCTCTACCCACTTGGAGAAGTAGTCGATCATGACTAGCAGGAACTTCCTCTGACCGCTGGCTTGGGGAAAGGGGCCGACCAGGTCTAACCCCCATATGGCGAAAGGCCAGGGAGCCGTGATGGACCGGAGCCTCTGAGCGGGGAGGAGCTGGAGCGGAGCATAGAGTTGGCACTTCTGACACTTCCTTGTGAACTCTGCTGCATCCTTGCTGAGAGTGGGCCAGAAGTAGCCTTGTCTCAACACCCTCCCTTCCAGGGTCCGACTCCCGGAGTGACTGCCGCACTCCCCGGAGTGAATTTCTTCCAGGACCCTCGGGACCTCTTTCTCGGAGACACAACGAGCCAGAAGTCCTGAGAGAGTCTTTCTATATAGCCCCCCTGCATGCAAAGAGTAATAGGCGGACTTATACCTGAAGCGCCTCTTGTCCACATCCTCTCCAGGGAACTGTCCGGAGGATAGGAAGGTGATGAATGGATCCATCCACGAGGCCTGCTGATCCACTTCCATCGACTCTCCCTCCTCGATGGAGGGCCGGAAGAGTTCCGAAGTCGTTCCCCCCGCTCGAGGACCGAACTTGGCTAGGAGGTCCGCCTGGGTGCTCTCCTCCCTCGGCACATGTTTGATTGAGAAGGTGCGGAACTGCCCGATGACTCCCTTAACCTTCTCCAGGTATAGTAGGAGGGTTGGATCCTTTGCTTCAAACTCGCCTTTGATCTGGCATGCCACCACCATGGAGTCTGTGGAGACCTCCACGTCCTGCACACCCAGTTCCCGGGCCAGCCGAAGGCCCGCTATCACTGCTTCGTACTCCGCCTGGTTGTTGGTAATTGGGAAATGGATGTTTAAGGCTTGCTCAATCCGAGTCCCCTGAGGACTCACTAGGACTATTCCCCCCCCCCCCCCCCCCCCCGAAGGAGTGTTTTCCCGACGCTCCGTCCACCAACATCTTCCATGCTTCCGGGGAAGGTGGCTCGTGCTCCTCCGCTTCGGCCGCGTAGTCGGCCATGAAGTCTGCCACTGCTTGAGCCCTGATGGATGTCCTGGGTACGAAGGTGATATTGAACTCGCTTAATTCCACGGACCACTTTGCCAACCTTCCTGAGTGTTCCACCCCTTCCATGATTTTGCGGAGCGGATGGTCGGTCACTACTTTAATTGAATGGGCTTGAAAGTAAGGCCGGAGCCTCCGGGCCGATACCACCAAGGCGAAGGCTAACTTTTCTAGGATTGGGTATCGGAGTTCCGCCTTCTTCAGCACTCGACTAACATAGTAGATTGGGAACTGTTTCTTCCCCTCCTCTCGGATTAGCACGGAACTTACTGCCTCGGATCCTACCCCTAGGTATAGAGATAGGTCCTCTCCTAGTCTCGGTCCCTGGAGTAGAGGGGTTTGAGTGAGCTGTTCTTTCAGGGCTTGGAAGGCCCTCTCGCACTCCGGGGTCCATTCGAACTTCTTGTTTCCCCGCAGTACTTTGAAAAAAGGTGCACATTTTTCTCCCGCCTTGGAGAGGAATCTACTGAGCCCAGCCAATTTCCCTGTGAGGCTCTGGACCTCCTTCGGGTTCCTCGGCGACTCTAACTCCATCACCGCTTTAACTTTGTCCGGGTTGGGCTCCACTCCCGTGGGGGTGAGCAAATGGCCCAGGAACTTCCCTCGGCTTGCCCCGAAGACACACTTCAAGGGATTGAGCTTCATCTTGTACCGCCGCAGGGTCCCGAATGTCTCTTCGAGGTCTCGGAGGTGGGTCCCGAGGTCTCGGCTCTTAACCATGAGGTCGTCGACATAGACCTCTAGATTTCTTCCTTTCTGTTCGCGGAAGACCCTATCCATCATCCTTTGGTATGTTGCCCCTGCGTTCTTGAGCCCGAAGGGCATCATCTTATAGCAATAACATCCATCCCCCGTGATGAAGGAAACGTCCTTAATGTCCGGGGGATGCATGCGGATTTGATGGTAACCTGAAAAAGCATCTAAGAAGGACATTACAGTAAAACCGACGGCTGAGTCAACCAGCGCGTCGATTCTGGGCAAGGGGTAGCAATCTTTCGGGCATGCTTTATTAAGAAGTGAAAAATCGATACACATACGCCACTTACCTCCACCCTTCTTCACCATAACGACATTGGAGACCCAGCCTGGATACTGGATCTCCGATACAAATCCGGCCTGCAGGAGTTTGCCCACCTCCTCGCGGATGGGCCCTTCTAGCTTGTCTGCGACGGCTCTCCTCTTCTGGCGGATGGGGCGGGCACCGGGGTCGAGGTTGAGGCGATGGCACGCCACATCTGCATCGATCCCGGGCATTTCGGCGGCGCTCCAAGCGAAGACGTCCACGTTCTGTTGCACGCATGCTAGAATCTCCGCTTGATCTCCTGGGCTGAGTTCTCCGCTGACCCGGACTTTTTCCACCACCCCCAGCTGGGTGACGACCTCGAGCTCCACGACCTCGTCCACGGCCTCCAACCGGGACTGCTCCCCCCAAGCCTTCTCTTCCTCGGGACGAGCGGGAGCCGGGATCTCTTCCTCGACTCCCTCCCCTAATACCATCAGCTCTTCCGCCCTTTTCTCTTGGGCCTTCTTCTCTTCCCCCTTTCTCTCCGCCCGGGGTACCTCAGCTACCCCTTCCTGGACATGAACTTCACCTCCCTTCTTCTCTTCAGCCACCTCCAGACCTCCGGCTTCGGCTACCTCCTCCATCACCTTATCCCACTCCTCGGCTTCTCCCATCCAGGAGATGGTGTTGACGGCCGTCACGTAGCATTGTCTTGCTACCTTGGGATCCCCCCTGACCCGCACCTGGACCCCTCCGTCGTTGAATTTGAGGCACTGATGAAAAGTGGAGGGGACGCAACGGAACGCGCTGATGAGTGGCCGTCCGAAGATGGCGCTGTAACTGCTCGGGGCGTCCACTATGACAAAGCGACAGTTCCGAGACTGCCCACCCAGGGTCACATGGAGCCCTACCCCTCCTTCTACTTCCTTCCTCTCTCCCGAAAATCCGAACAGAGGGCCATCCGAGGCCAACACCCTTCTGGGCTCCACCTCCATCTTGTCGAATGCCTTCTTGAAGATGACATTGACCGAACTCCCATTGTCCACTAGGATCCGGGAGATGGTGAAGTTCTCGATCGCCGTCTGGATGACCAGCGCGTCGCAGAACGGGTCTTCGTAGCTCGGCATGTCCTTTTGGGTGAAAATAATTTTCTCGGTTGGGGGTGGAGCGGTGGATGTTGACGCCACGCTCCGGCGGTAGATGGTATGGAGACTAGCCTTGCGGGTCGCCTCCACCCCTACCCCCCCATGGATCACTCCGATCCCTCCCCTGTTCCCCAGATCTGCTCTATCCTCACATCTTTCATCCTCCTCCCGAGGTTCCACCTCCACGATCCTTAATGGCTGCTGCGGTGGTGGTGCGGGTGCTCGGCCCCTCTTCACCTCCAGGAACTCCGGACAGGTGTCCGTGGAGTGGCCTTCCACATCGTGGAAGATGCAATAGGGCACCGCCGCTTCCCTTGCCCCGGTCTCTGCTATCCTGTTCCTTCTTCTCCTAGCGGCCGCCGCCTCCGCTTCTCCTCTTCCCCTTCCTCTTCCCCGGCCAATTGCCATGGCCTGTTGAGGTGGGGGAGGCAACTGCATCGGGCCTTGCCTCCACCCCAACTGGGGGGGTCTCCATTGTCCCTCGAAACGGTTACCCCTTCCTGGGCCATAACCCCTTCCTTGCCCCTGCACTCCTCCACCCTGCGGCCTCCATCCCCCCTCCGGGGCCCGGGGCTCTTCTCTTCTTCTGACCTCTTGCTGCCTCACCTCCGGCTCACCGAGCTTGGCCAGCCTCTTGGTGAGCTCTGGGTTGGCTTCTTCGCTTGCTACTTCCTCCGCCACCCTCTCCATCAGCTCCTCATAGGAGACGGGGGCCTTTCTTTTCAATGCCATCTTGAAGAAGCTTTCCTTCAACCCGACCGTGAAGGCGAGTTGAAGTGCAAACCCGGGCACCTCCTGAGTGAGCTGCACTTCCTCCTGGAACCGATCCGCGTACTGAGCCAACGTCTCCCTGGACTCCTGCTTCACCGCGAAGAGGGAATCAGCGTCCTTCTTCCTCCTCTTTGAAGTTGAAAATCTCAACAAGAAACTACGGCGCAGGTCCTCGAACGCGTAGATGGAGCCTGCCGGAAGCGAATGAAACCAGTCCCTGGCCTTCTCCTTGAGAGTGACGGCGAAGAGCCGACACTTGAAGGCATCGGACATCGGCCTGATGGAGACCGAGTCCTCGAAAGACTGCAGATGCTGAACTGGGTCATCTCTGCCATTGTAGTACACTCTATCCCATTCTCCGAATCCCGCCGGAACGGGCGCAGACAACACTAATTCGCAGAAGGGGCTTCCCCCTCCTACCATCTTCTCTCGCTCGGCTCGCGGACCCAGCTCGCTCGCCAAGCTTGGGATCGCACTCGCGAGGGCGACGCTCGCCTGAACCACCCCGGCTGTCGTGCTCGCTGGGGCAGAGCTCGTCGGCACCGAATTCGCCGGCGCGGAGCTCGCTAACACCGGGCTCGCCGGACTGGCGAACAACACTCGCCCTTCCCTGTCATGTCCTGGTTCAATGGCAACTTCTTTTCCAGCCCTCCCCCCTGGTGCCCTCTCGCCGACTGCTGTTGGGGGAGTGGTCGCCCGAGGTGCCGGGGTCGCGAACTCACTCCGCAGAGCCGTGACCGTGAACCCCAAGGTGTCGAGCACCTCCTTCCTGAAGTCCGCGAACATCCTAGCCATTGCCTCCTGAGGGGTCTCGCCGAACTCCTCGCCCTGCTCTTCATCTCCAGCCATAACTCTTCTCTGGGACTTTCTTGAACCAGCCGCGCTCCACGCTCACCGCACCAAAATGTTGAAACCGATTTCTCGGTCTCGAGTGGAGCTCGGGGCCCTCACCGAGATGAGGGGCAGCTAGCCCTTACCGGTCCCTCGGGAGAGGTAAGGTTGACGACTCGAGCAAAGAACGAGGACCCTAGTCTCAGCGAGGAGGTCCCTCCACTAACCCGGAAGATCGTTGAGCGCTTCCCCTCCCAAGCCAAAGCTAAGACTCGGGCACCTTGGAGAGCTAGAGAGCCCAAACCAAAGCGACCTAGGGAGAGAAGAGCTCAGATAATGAACCGTCCTCTTCCAAGGTGCCCTTTGAGGTCTATTTATAGATTCCAGTTTTGTGGTCTGTCAATAGCCAAATCCCGCTGTCCAATCTTACTATCCGCACACCGGATTGGTCTGCTAACAGCCAAACTCCGCTGTTTAGAGAGGCTAGGTGCAGACCACCGGGGGCCTCTTGGTAAAAATCCCTTCCTGGACCTTTACGGGGCGAGCCAGCCCGCTTCGCGACCTCCCTCGCGAGTGGAGCTCGCGAGCCTCTGGGTCGGTGAACTCCAGAGGTATTATCAACTCTCACTCGAGGCGGGCTCGCCTAGCGGACCCCTTCCTCGGATGGTTGGGCTCGCTCCTAGCGACCCGGCCAAGCCGACTGCCCTCGCGAGCGGAGCTCGCGAACCCCTGGGTCGGCGAACCCCAGGATGGCTAACTGCACCCCAAAATGGCTAACTGTACCCCAAGAGGTTCCGGGCTCGCCTGGCGAGCTTCCTCCTTAACCGGTCGGGCTCGCATACACTGCCCTCGCCGAGCTTCAACGGAGCCGGTTACCTTCCTTTCGCTGGGCTCGCTCGCCTGCGCAGTCTCTTGCTCTTCCTTGACCTACCTCGCCGGAGATCAGGGTTCGCCCCTCTGGGCTCGCCTCCTTGATCGCGAGCTTTGGTTACTCCCTGGCGAACATCGGGGTTGTACAGCAGCGTCGCCCGGGAGCTTCTCCCGATAATTCTTAGAAATTTCTAAACCCCTTACCTATTATTCCAATTCCTTGGTAATATCGTTTAAAAGATCTTATGTCAATGGGAATAAGATTTCATTCTGTAAACATGGGCACCTAATTAATTAAAGAAAAAGATCTTATGTCAATGAGAACAAGATTTTGTTTCGTAAACATAGGCATTGGGTATTTTTGAAGAGAAAAAAAAATATATGGGAATAAGATTTCGTTCCCCTCTCTATCCAAACAAAAGAAAATTGAGTGGGGTGAGGATAAAATTCATCACCCCCAAATCAAAAGTCTCTTCTCCTACCAAGCTCCCCCTACCCCCCAGCCAATCAAATTGAAAACTAGATATAAATAAAAAAATTGAGAGAGCATAATTAGTAAGTTTTAATTATTCTTAAAAAAAATTCTTTAATAAGTTAAAGTTCTTATAATTCTATTCTAATCACGGTGCTAAATGATTTCAATTATTTAGGTCGCTACTTAGCTAACTTCAGAAGTCTTGTTGGCTAAATCTTTTTCGCTCTTTTTAAATCTTTATCACAATATAGGACTTACCTCTTTAAATCTCCTAAATTTATTTCAAGCTTACCTTTCGATTAAATAAAATTTTGGTAAATTAGAAATTCGATTAATGTCTTATGCGTATCTCTTACTTTTGCTCTGGAATAGCAAAAGCTTAAGTATGAGGGTATTTGATGAATAGTAAATTATAAATATTTTTAATATAGTTTTTAGCATAATTTTGGGTAATATTGTACATATTGCATGTAAAATATTGAAATAGTCACTTATTTTATCTAATGTATATAAATATCTATATATCTATATGAAAAAAAAGTTATTTAAGTATGAAACAAATTAGAAAAATATGTAAAAATATTCTTTGTAAATATATTTATCTAAGAATAAATTTTTGAAATTATTTATTTCTATGTACATATAATACTATGAATAAATAAAACCATAAAATAAAGATATATATATATATATGTCATTGAAAACAATGATATATATATGTAATTATAAAATAAAGATATAAAAAGATGTATAAATAATATAGTTATATATATATGTAATAATAATGTATAATAAATATATTATAAATATAATAAAATGTATTTGTATAAATATATATGTATAATATATAAAATGTAAATAATAATAGTATATATATATTAAATATAAACATATAAATAACTATATATATATATGTCTGCAGGCGTTCGAAGAATCCCGAGCTGCGTTCGACGAATCCCGAGATGCGTTCGACGAACTCTCAATCCAGGCGTTAGACGAACTATATATATATATATATATGTCTGCAGGCGTTCGACAAAAGGCAATCTGCGTTCGACGAAAGGCGCTCTGCGTTCGACGAACTCTCCGCGTCCAAGCGTTCGACGAATCCCTAGCTGCGTTCGACGAATCCCGAGCTACGTTCGACGAACTCTCAGTCCAGGCGTTCGACGAACTATAAATATTATATATATATATATTAAATATAAACATATAAATAACTATATATATATGTCTGCAGGCGTTCGACGAATCCCGAGCTGCGTTCGACGAATCCCGAGCTGTGTTCGACGAATTCTGAGCTGCGTTCGACGAACTCTCGGTCCAGGCGTTCGACGAACTCTCTCTGTCCAGGCATTTGACGAATCCCTTTCCCGCGCCCGCCAGCTCTCCGGCTCAGCCCGAACCGCTGTGATCAGCTCGAACCGTTGAGACGAGTCAGCCCGAACCGCTGAGACGAGTCAGCCCGAACTGCTGAGATGAGTCAGCCCGCTGAGACCAGACCTGCCAGCTCTCTCCAGCCCGCCAGCTCAACCTGCCAGCCTTCTATCTGCACCCCACCAGCTCTGAAGTCAAACTTGCCAACCTCTCAAGTCAAACCTCCATCTGCTCTTCTACCACCTTTCAAACTCCTTTTTTTGCTATATGCAGGCCCATTTTTGCCTATAAATAAGGGGGCTCCTCCCTTGTTTTGGAGGTTCATATATTTTAGAACCCTAAGTTAGTGTTTTTTTTGTGAGTTTTATTTTAGTGTTTTTGTGAGTTTTGTTTGAGTGTTTGTGAGTTTGTTTGTGTGTTTTCTAAGCCCTAGTTTGGGCTCTTTTTGTCCTCTAAGTTTAGACTTTCTTGAAAAAATTTGTAAATCTTTATTTCAATTAAAATATATATTTGTTCTTATTCTTCTTGTTCTTCTTTTGTTGATGTTGAGCGTGTGAGTGTATGAGTGTAAATTTTAATGTTTTTGTTTTTATTTTAGTTTTTTCATTTATGAAAGTGTGGGTGTGTGTATGAGATTAATTTTAAAGCTTTCATAATTAGATTTTAATGCTTTCATAATTAGATTTTAATGCTTTCATAAATTAGATTTTCATGCTTTCATAATTAGATTTATCGCTTTCATAACTTAGATTTTAAAGCTTTCATAGCTTAACATTATTGCTTTCTTTAATTTCAGTCATTTAAATTTCCGTAGAGTGCGTGAGTTTTTCATTTAGTGTGTTCTTTTCTTTTCTATCGCTTTTCTTGATTTTTGCTACATGCACACCAAGCCCGCGATTATCGTCATTTTTGCTTTCTAAATTATTGCAAACTTAAAAATCAATCGATATTTTCGATAAAATAATTGTGTATTTCTAAAGTAAAAATAATCGACACGACCTTGGAAAAATACGACCTTGATAATTTCTAAAAATATCTTATACTATACGCGATAAGGTATACTTGTCTTTTCGAATGATTAGTTTGGATAATAACGATACGAAAACTTCGCAAAAACTCTCCCTTTCTATATTAAATTAATTGAATTCGGCGCCGCCTCCACGGCGTGGTCGTCGATATTCCGAAAGAATGAAAAACTATTACTTCTATCATCTCGATAGGTATGATAATGGTTAGTTCTTCGAAGTAGGAGTACCCGCGAGACGCCTTGAACGCGCCCGCTGAATTCTACCCGCACCCCGGAAAGCTTTTTCGGCGCTCTCAAAATAAATTTTTAATCATCAATCGCGAGTTCTCTTCAGGTACTCGTGTTATAATATCTTTATACCTGCTTTGAGTTCTCATTTGCAGAGATTAGCAGGTGATCGCGAGTTCTCTTCAGGTACTCGTGTTATAATTTCTTTGATACCTGCTTTGAATTCTCTTTTGCAGAGATTAGAAGGTGTTCGCGAGTTCTCTTCAGGTACTCGCGTTATTAATTCATTTATACCTGCTTCAAGTTCTCTTTTGCAGAGATTAGCAGATGTTCGCGAGTTCTCTTCAGGTACTCGCGTTATTAATTCATTTATACCTGCTTCAAGTTCTCTTTTGCAGAGATTAGCAGATGTTCGCGAGTTCTCTTCAGGTACTCTCGTTATTAATTCATTTATACCTGCTTTAAGTTCTCTTTTGCAGAGATTAGCAGGTGTTCGCGAGTTTTCTTCAGGTACTCGCATTATAGTTTCTTTTGTACCTTCTTTTAAGTTCTCTTTTGTAGAGGTTAGCAGGTGCTCGCGAGTTTTCTTCAGGTACTCGCGTTATAGATTGTTTTATACCTGCTTTCAGTTCTATTTTTGCAGAGATTAGCAGGTGTTCGTGAGTTCTCTTCAGGTACTCGCGTTATTAATTCATTTATACCTGCTTTAAGTTCTCTTTTGCAGAGATTAGCAGGTGTTCACGAGTTTTCTTTAGGTACTCGCATTATAGTTTCTTTTGTACCTGCTTTAAGTTCTCTTTTGCAGAGGTTAGCAGGTGTGCACGAGTTTTCTTCAGGTACTCGCGTTATAGATTGTTTTATACCTACTTTCACTTCTGTTTTTCGGAGATTAGCAGGTGTTCGCGAGTTCTTTTCAGGTACTCGCGTTATTAATTCATTTATACCTGCTTTAAGCAGGTGTTCGCGAGTTCTCTTCAGGTACTCGCGTTATAGATTCTCTTTTACCTATTTTCAAGTTCTCTTTCGTAAAGAGGATAGCAGGTATTCGCGAGTTCTTCTCAGGTACTTGCTCTTTATATCTCTTTTACCTGTTTTCA
This sequence comes from Dactylorhiza incarnata, assembly GCA_033032865.1. Taxonomy (NCBI): domain Eukaryota; kingdom Viridiplantae; phylum Streptophyta; class Magnoliopsida; order Asparagales; family Orchidaceae; genus Dactylorhiza; species Dactylorhiza incarnata. Next base: position 2,200,246 of record JAWHQI010000043.1, read on the forward strand.
AGTTCTCTTCCGCAGAGAGGATAGCAGGTGTTCGCGAGTTCTTCTCAGGTACTCGCTCTTTATATCTCATTTACCTGCTTTTGAGTTTTCTTTTGCAGAGGTTAGCAGGTGTTCGCGAGTTCTTCTCAGGTACTCGCTATATATGTTTTCTCTTTTAAACTGTCTTAACATCTCTTTTGTAAAAATTAGCGAGTTCTCTACAAGGTACCCACGTGTTCTTATCTCTTTTTGCCTGCTCTAACTTTTTCCTTACATAGATTATTGGCAATTCATGTTCACGTACTTGTAAGACTCTTCTCCTTTTTTATATACTTGATTTAATTCTTCTCCCTCGCGGATGATAGAATAAGTATTCGCAAGTTCTTTTCTGAAAAAGTAGCAGGTACTAGCTCTCTCTCCTTCTCATGTCTTTTCTGGCAATTTGTGGGAGGTAATTCACGATTCTCGTGGGTAAGTACTACTTTTTCGAAGTTCTCTGGGGAACTAAAAAAAGTGCGGGAATTATGTTTACCCAGAAATCGGCGATCCCCTCCGAGCCGCCCTTTTTCAGGTATCGGGCGTTTTCGGAGCTCCCGGGCTGCCATGCCCTTCCTGAGCAAGCTCCCTCTTTCCGGGCAGTCTCACCCCTGCCGGGCGAGCTCCCCCCTCCAGGGCGGTCTCTACCGTCCGGGTTGTCTCGCTTCAGGAGGTCGCATTCCGGGCGACCTCTCCTTGTGAGGTCGCGCACCAAGCGACCTCTCCCAGTGAGGTTGCGCACAGGGCGACCTCTCCCTGTGAGGTCGCGCACCAGGCGACCTCTCCCAGTGAGGTCGCGGTCCGGGCGACCTCTCCCTGTGAGGTCGCGCACCGGGCGACCTCTCCCAGTGAGGTCGCGGTCCGGGCAACCTCTCCTTGTGAGTTCGCGCACCGGGCGACCTCTCCCAGTGAGGTCGTGCACCGGGGGACCTCTCCCTGTGAGGTCGCGCACCGGGCGACCTCTCCCAATGAGGTCGCGGTCGGGGCGACCTCTCTCTGTGAGGTCGCGCACTGGGCGACCTCTCCAAGTGAGGTCGCGGTCCGAGCGACCTCTCCCTGTGAGTTCGCACACTGGGCGACCTATCCCAATGAGGTCGCAGTCCGGGCGACCTCTCCCTGTGAGGTCGCGCACCGGGCGACCTCTCCCAGTGAGGTCGCGGTCCGGGCGACCTCTCCCTGTGAGGTCGCGAACCGGGCGACCTCTCCCAATGAGGTCGCGGTCTAGGCGACCTCTCCCTGTGAGGTCGTGCACTGGGCAACCTCTCCTAGTGAGGTCGCGGTCTGGGCGACCTCTCCCTATGAGGTCGCGCACCGGGCGACCTCTCCCAGTGAGGTCGCGGTCTGTGCAACCTCTCCTTATGAGTTCACGCACCGGGCGACCTCTCCCTGTAAGGTCACAGTCCGGGCGACCTCTTCTTCTGTTCTCCTGGTGCTGACATCATCAACTTCTAGAAGACTCCACCCTGGGCCTATAAAGAGACCCCTATGCTTCTTCAGAAAGGACATCGGTCGAGAGGTCCCAATCCTGCGGCTAGACCAATTAGACCGCACCTGGTAGCGGGCTGTCCAGCGACCTCCTAACAGCTAGGTCGGGCGGCCTCACCTAGCAAGCTGGGCGGCCTCTCCAAGCAAGCTGGGAGGCCTCACCAAGCAAGCTGGGCGGCCTCACCAAGCAAGCCGGGTGGCCTCACCAAGCAAGCCGGGCAGCCTCACCAAGCAAGTTGGGCGGCCTCACCAAATAAGTCGCACGACCAGACCTCTTCTTCTCCCCTCTTCACTCGCGACTCAAGTAACCAGCTGCTCGCGACCTCCTCTTTTATACTCGCTGCCCTAGCGTCGATGGTGGAGGTGCAAATTCGGCATCAACAACTACGCCCGAGTGTTGAGGAAGGCGGAGCTCCGGTACCCCATCCTAGAGAAGTTGGCTTTTGCCTTGGCGATGTTGGCCCGGAAGCTCCGACCTTATTTCCAAGCACATTCAATTAAGGTGGTGACCGACCACCCCCTTCGCAACATCATGGAAGGGGTAGAGCACTCAGGAAGGTTGGCCAAGTGGTCCGTGGAACTGAGCGAGTTTGATATCTCGTTTGTACCCAGGCTATCAATAAAGGCACAAGCGGTGGCAGATTTCTTGGCGGACTACGTGACCGAGGTGGAGGAGTAGGAGGCGCCCCACTCAGAGGCTTGGAAGATGCTAGTGGATGGGTCATCATGGAAGCACTCCTTTGGAGGAGGAGTTATCATGGTGAGCCCCCAAGGGACAAGGATTGAGCAGGCCATCATCATTCATTTCCCAATCACCAACAATCAGGCTGAGTATGAGGCTGTGATAGCAGGCCTGCGGCTGGCCCGGGAGTTGGGTGTGCAAGATGTGGAGGTCTCGACGGACTCCATGGTGGTGGCGTGCCAAATCAGGGGTAGTTCGAGGCAAAGGAGCCAACCCTCCAACGCTACCTGGAGAAGGTCAAGGGGGTCATCGATCAGTTCTGCACTTTCTCCATCAAGCATGTGTCGGGGGAGGAGAGCCCCCCGACAGACCTTCTAGACAAGTTTGGTCCCCGAGCAGGAGGGACGGTGTCGGAACTCTTCCGACCATCCATCGAGGAAGGAGAGCTCATGGAGATAGACCAGTAAGAGTCGTGGATGAGTCTCATTGTCACCTTCCTAGCATCGGGGAAGTTCCCCGAAGGGGAGGTGGACAAGCGACGACTTAGGTACAAATCCGCCTATTACTCCATGCATGCAGGTGGGCTGTATCGTAAGACCCTCTCTTGACTCCTCGCTCATTGTGTAGCAGAGGTAGAGGTCCCGAGGGTCTTGGAGGAGATCCACTCGGGGGAGTGTGGCAGCCACTCAGGGAGCAGGACATTGGAAGGAAGATTGTTTAGGCAAGGTTATTTCTGGCCCACCCTCAGCAAGGATGCGGTGGAGTTCGCAAAGAAGTGCCCCAAGTGTTAGCTTTATGCTCCACTCTAGCTTCTCCCAGCTCAGAGGCTCCAGACCATCACAGCTCTGTGGCCCTTCATGATATGGGGGTTAGATTTGGTTGGTCCCTTCCCCAGGCAAGTGGTCAAAGAAGGTTCCTGCTGGTAATGATCGACTACTTCTCCAAGTGGCTGGAGGTGAAGGCGCTGGCCAAGGTAACATCCCAAGTAGTGAGAAATTTTGTATGGGGTGAAATAATTTGCAGGCACGGACTCCCACTGGCCATAGTGACAGACAACAGGCCGCAGTTTGCCAGTGATGAGTTCATCAGCTTTTGCACCCAGCTCGGCATAGATCTCTGGTTTGCATCGGTCCACCACCCGAGGAGCAATGGGCAGGTGGAGGCAGCAAACAAAATAATCGTGAATTTGCTCCAAAAGAAGGTCGAGAACCTCAGGCACAACTGGGTGGAGCAGTTGCCTTCGATCCTCTGGTCCTTGAGAACTATTCCAAACACGGCCACCGGGAAGACCCCTTTCAAACTCTCTCATGGGTCTGAAGTCGTGCTTCTTATAGAATTCGAGGTGAAGTCTCCCCGGGTAGTCTCCGCGAGGGGAGGTGATGACATGTGGCGGGTGGAGAATGAAGAGGAGCAAAGATTATCCTTGGACCTGGTGGAGGAACTCTAGGATCTCGCCACCATTCGGCAGGAGGAGGTCAAGAGACGGATGGCCAGATACTTTGACCAGCACATCAAACTAAAATAGTTCGAGAAAGGGGACTTGGTCCTGAAGAAGGTCGACGCGGCTGGGAGAGGGGCCGCGATAGGAAAGCTTGATCCCAATTGGGAGGCGCCTTATATTGTAAGTGAAGTACTTAAGTCGGGAGGGTACCACCTCCAAGATGTGGAAGGGATACCTCTTGGCCGAGCTCAGAGTGGGGACGATTTAAAACGTTTCTACCCTTGAAGTTTTTGGGTTTTGATTGATTTTGTGGTTCATAATTATGATTGTTGTTATCTACTATCTCCTTTTGTTTTTCTAACCATGGGACCTGGAGGATGGGTTTGGTGCTGGAATGCCCCGGATGATTCCGTTGTCAGGCTCTCACTAGCCGGTGGGTTAGGTTAATCTCACAAAGAGGCTAGCAAGTAAGTAAGTTTGGTGCTGGAATGCCCCGAATGATTCCGTTGTCGGGCTCTCACTAGCCGGTGGGTCAGGTTGATCTCACGGAGAGGCTGGCAAGTAAGTAAGTTTGGTGCTGGAATGCTCCGGATGATTCTGCTGTCGGGCTCTCACTAGCCGGTGGGTCAGGTTGATCTCACGGAGAGGCTGTCAAGTAAGTAGGTTTGGTGGTGGAATGCCCTGTATGATTCCGCTGTTGGGCTCTCACTAGCCAGTGGGTCACGTTGATCTCACGGAGAGGCTGGCAAGTAAGTAAGTTTGGTGTTGGAATGCCCCGGATGATTCCGCTGCCAGGCTCTCACTAGCAGGTGGGTCAGGTTGATCTCACGGAGAGGCTGACAAGTAAGTAAGTTTGGTGCTGGAATGCCCCAGATGATTCTGCTCTTGGGCTCTCACTAGCCGGTGGGTCAGGTTGATCTCACGGAGAGGTTGGCAAGAAAGTAAGTTTGGTGCTGGAATGCCCCGGATGATTCTGCTGCCGGGCTCTCACTAGCCGGTGGGTCAGGTTGATCTCACGGGGAGGCTGGCAAGAAAGTAAGTTTGGTGCTGGAATGCCCCAGATGTTTCCGCTGTCGGGCTCTCACTAGCCGGTGGGTTAGGTTGTTCTCACGGAGAGGCTGGCAAGGTTACCAGAAAAGGGTCGTCTCGCTCGGCGAGAAGGGATGACCTCGCACAGCAAGGGAAGGGGGAGCTCATCCCCCGTGCTAAGGGCAGAAGGCATCCCGCAAAATAGAGTCCTCGCAGAAAATAGAAGGGGAAGTCAGCAAAGTAGCCGCCCCAGACGGGCAATCCGAGTACTCGTTGGCATAAAAGAGGGGTGTAAAAAGGATCACTCAAATCCCCGAGAACAGTACAAGAGGCCATATCGATATCTCGCTCGCCGAAGTCAAAAGAGTGGAAGGCTCACTCCCTGCGAGATGGAGACTTGAAGGGCTGATCTTGAAAACCGCGACCCTAAGGTAGGCAAAAAGAGCAAGGAGGCGATAATGAGTACGCGTTCTGTACTGAAGCTGGGCGACTACGCGGTAGGCGGGCACAAGAATGGTGAATACGATAGCAAAGGCGTAAAAAGTAACATAAACTCAAGAAAAAATAATACACAGAGAAAGCGAGAACTCCATGAACAAGTGGACAAAATTTTCATTTCTATTTTCATTAAGGTCAATTACAGATGTCGCGGAGATCTCGCCAGCCAAAAAATAGAAAGAAAATAAAAATACAAATTTTAGAGATCATCGGCGGACTGCTCGTCCTCGCTATCCACAGGCGGCGGGGCTGGCACGAACAGCTCCGGGACCACGTCCTCAATCGTCAGGTCGGCTGCCTCAGTAGATAGCAGGCTGGATCCCTGCAGAGCCCGAAAGATGTTCCGGGCCGCAATGACAGAGGCTTCTCGCGATTCCTCCTCCCTGGCTCGCTGTTCATTCTTCAAGCGGCGAGGGGACGGGGGGAGGGTGGCGCGGATCAACTCCTGGTTATAAGCTTTTAGCCCAGTGACCTCCTTTTCCAGGCTGGAGACGCGAGCGCGAAGCTCCCTAGCGGTCTCGACATCCTGTAAAGAAGAAGGGTGTTAAGCTAGGGGAAGCGCTGTGCTAAAAAGGAAGAAGGCGAGGGCTCAAAGACTTACCACTCCATCCTGATGGCCGGAGAGAAGCTCGTCGGAGGTGAGCAGCCTCTCCTTTAGGCTCGCGATCTCGACGGCAGAGTTTTTGTAGGCGAAACTGAGCTCCTCGTTATGGCGCTCCAGTTGAAGGCATCGCCGGCCGGTCATATGGGCGAACTCCAAGGAATGGAGCTGGGCTCGCGCGCTCTCACATGCCAGGGTCCATGCGGTCTCTGTCTTGAAAACCGAGGCGTCCTCGCGGCCATAAAGCCCGAAGGAGAGAGAGAATGCTTGCCCATTGACGGTCGCCTGCTCCACCCAAGAGTGAAGAAGGGTGGAGATTTAGACCTTGTTGACCTCGGGGTTCCAGAATAGTAGGTGCTCGCCGGCCTCATCCTTGTGCCTTTGGCCGAGGCCAAAGTTCCAGTGGTTGATCGACACTGGCACGGGGGAGGTCCTAGCGACCTCTTCGACCGACTCGGTGGCCTCCCTTTCCGCGGGAAGGCCAGTCGGGGAGATCTCGCTCGAGGAGGCCTCAACATGCCCCTTTCCCTTACTAGATGGGAGGGGATTCTTCCTCTTCTTCTTCTGCGAGGGCTGCAAAGAGGGATCCTTACGACCAGAGGACTCAGCCCTCTTCCTGCTAGGCGGAGCAGTAGGGCAGGGAATCTCATGGTAGGCATCTGCTCCCATGGTCGCGAGAGCAAGGCCTGCAGTAATTGACCTGTTGCTCACGTAAGGAGGATGGACGGGGAGGTCTCACTCACCTATAAAGGTTTAATAGTTAGAGATAGTCAGCGAAAGCCTCAAGAAGAAATAGATGGACGAGCGTGATACATACCCTCCCCGGGGAGCACCGAGAGCAGCGAGTCGAGGTTTCGGCGGAGATGGACCACCTCGAAGTTCTTCATGTTGAAGAACTGGAACAGGGCGGTATCATGGCCGCCGAGAGCCAGGGCGGTAGGTGCTCTCGCCATGCTGGATCGGCGAGAAGGGAACGTTGCCAAAGTTCCCTTTGACGAAAAGGAACTTCTGATCCAGTAGTAGCTCTTGTTGACGGTCTCGACGACCTTGGCCTGCGAGCCCACGAAGTATGCAGTGCCATCCTTATAGGCCCTGAAGGAGAATAGATTCTGGAAGACTGGTAAGCTAAACTCAATGCGTTCTTCTCGCATATAGCACGCAAACACGACGATGACGGCCACATCATTGGGGGTCAGCTGACCCAATATCACACCAAAGTGTTTTAGCACCTGGCGAGCAAAATTACAAAGTCATAAAGAAGCAAGCGAGAGTTTAAATTTTGGCAAGATGAAAGTCAGCGAGATCAGCAGGTACCTGGCGAACCTCTGGCCAAAGAGGTAGACGCAAGCCAACCCAAAAGTGGGCAGTAGGGATGGCGAGCTCGTCCCTCAGGGGGGGGGGGGGGGGGGGGGGGGGCGTTGATTACATCATCCTCGCTAGGGCAACGAGCGACGAACCTAGTCGGGATAAAATCGGCGACGGCGGCGAGGTATTATTCCTCGGTTAGGTTGCAGTTGAAGAAAGTATGGTCGGTAAAGGCCCAGGCACACTTCAGCCAACCTTCAGCCTCGCTAGCATCTCCCACCATTGCAGAAACCTGCGAGAGGAAGAACAAGAAGCGCGAGGGAGAGAATGCGAGATATCGCGGGTGGAGGAAGAAGAAGAGCAAGTGATAAATGCGGTGGTTGAGTTTCAGCGCTGGGACCTATTTATAGAAAATGAAAAGCGCGGGAAAGAAGTCGAAGCGGCGGGGAGTGTGGTTAGGCAAAACCACATATGATGATTGCGTGCGAGAACGCAAGGTAGGCCAAGATGCATTAGCGAGCGAGACCAGCTTACGAGATTAGTATAAACAAGGTTTTCATACGAGAACAACAGGAAAGAAAGCGGAAATAAAAGGTAGATAGCGAGCATTGCGATCAATTATGTCGCATAATAAATAATAAGTACGCAAGAGCCCCGGTAGTGGGCGAGAAATAGTTAATAAAAAAAGGTAAAAATGTTCACAAGATTGTCCAGTACGATTAAACAAGTTTTCAAGCATTGTCGGGGTCTTACCGGGTAGAGGAGGAGTGCGAGCGAGGATTAGTATTTGTTGAAGCCAAGCGGTCTCGAAGGATTGAAGCCGCGCGATCTGAAGCCAGCGGTCTGTGCGGTCTCCAATAATCAGACCGCGGGTTCTCCTCTGATGTACCAGATCGCACCGGATAAAGATGAGTTGAAGCTGCGCGGTCTCAGCTCAGCGGTCTGTGCGGTCTCCCAGAATCAGACCGCTGCTCCTCCTCAGATATGCGAGATCGTGCCAGATGAAGGCCGGCGATCTCCAGCTCTATCAGACAACTGTTTGATAACCGCGGTCTGTGCGGTCTCCATGCATCAGACCGCCACTTCTCCTCAAGTATGCGAGGTAGCATCTTGTGAAGGTCAGCAACATTCCGCGTCTCCAAGCAGTCTAGAGCCAGCGGTCTCAGCGGTCTCCAAGTGCAAGATTGCCAGTTCATCTCGGATATACCAGATCGCTTCTTATGGAGAGAAGTGGTCTGGCCCTCCCGGTCTCTCCCTTATGGGGGAGCGTTCGCCAGAACGATCTAACCGTCCGACGGTCTCCTCTGTCACATGACCTTCCTCCTGTCGTGTGATCGCCCGACCTCACTCCAGATCGCAGAAGTCGCTGCGGTCTCAATATTCCTGACCGCCCAGACCGCCCAGCTCTCTTGTGTACTGTGTATTTGTATTTAGTCCCACACCGTATATTTGTATTTTACTGTTTCCCTCCTAGTCTATATAAAGGAGGCAATACTCTTGTAATACTTAGATTTTTGGAAATAAAAATTCCTGTTATTTTCAAGTTCTCACATGGTATCAGAGCAATCGATCTCTTCTGCCGATCTCTACTTTCTGACCGCACAATCCGTACGGTCTCATATCTCTCTCTCCGACCGGTCTTTCACCTCCTGACCGCGCGATCTCATCTATCTTCTCGAGACCGCGCGATCTCTCTTTTCATGGGTACCCCATCTGAAACTGCAACACCACCTCCCCAACCCCTGCCGCTGCCAACTCCTGTGGCTATTTCTACCCCCTCTGGAAACCTTGGCACCTCCTCCAAGCTCACTGGCTCTAATTATGCTGATTGGAGTGTCTCCTTCACCTTCCTCTTACACTCTCAACGCAAACGCCATCATCTCACCGATGATCCTCCTCCCCGTGGATCTGCTACCTTTGATGATTGGGATGCTAATGATGCTCTGGTCCGCACCTGGCTTGCTAACAGTCTCTCTGATGAGTGCCTTCCTATCATTCGTCATGATGAGACAGTCAAGGCCGCCTGGAACCATCTTGCGGCCCTTTACTCAAAAGGTGCCAAAACCTCCCGCATCTACACCTTATACGCAGATCTCTTTGCCCGCCCAACCATGGATCCCACCACAGCATATCAAGCAGTTCAGGCCCTTGGGGCTGAACTCCTTCAACATCGGCCCTTCTCTGCTGATCTTGCTGAACAACATAAACACTTCCAAGAGCTCCTGGTCGTGTGTTACCTTCTCCGTCTTCCGGAGTCCTATGATCTGATACGACAACAAATCCTTGGAGAAGCTGAATCTCCAACTCTTGATGCCACCGCTGCTCGGGTCTCTACTGTTACTTCCCTTCTCCAACGACCCTTGTTGTCTTCCCCTCCTCCTCCAGAGAGCTTTGCTCACAAGGCTGAACGTGGTCACACCGGTGGCCGTGGTGGATCTCTTGGTGGTCGTGGACCTCCGCGGCACATCTGTTCTCATTGTGGTCGGAGGGGTCACACAATTGATCGTTGCTATCTCAAGCATCCTCACCTTCGCCCTCTGGCTGCTGCTTCTCAACCGGGTACTAGCTCACCGTCTGCTTCTGTTGCTACCTCCTCACGTAGCGTGCATGTGGTTACTGAAGGTAAATGGCTTATTGATTCTGGAGCAACAAATCATATGACAGGAAACCCTCACCTTTTCTCTCAGTTACTAGAACACAAGAATTTACCTCCGGTTCTAACGACAGATGGTTCTCCCTCACATGTGTGTGGGACTGGAATAGTTCAAGTCACTCCGACTATCTCTCTTCAGAACACTCTTTATGTGCCTACTTTTCCATGCAACTTACTATCAGTCAAGGCACTCTCTCAACAATTACAATGTTCTATTATGTTCACTCCGACTAACTGTTATTTTCAGGATCTTCATACGAAGGAGACAGTTGCTACTGGGACTGAGAGTGGAGGCCTCTACTTCCTTGACGTTCTTGCTGCTCACTCTGTTTCTACCGTCTCTGATTCTCTCCATCAATGGCACCTCGGTCTTGGGCACCCTCCACCTCGGCTGCTGTATCAACTTCTACCTCGCCTCATCAAAGATACCTCTCCTCTCAACTGTGAAGCTTGTCAATTAGGAAAGCACCATCGAGCTTCCTACCCTGCCAAACATGGACGTAGCTCGACGCGTCCATTTGATCTCCTCCACTCGGACATCTGGGGTCCTTCTCCTACCAAGACCGTAGGAGGGAGTAGTTTGTATTTTGTTACTTTTATTGATGACTTCACTCGCTGTACTTGGGTGTATCTGTTAAAAGATCGCTCAGAACTTTTTTCTATTTTCAAAACTTTCTTTAATGAAATTTCCACTCAGTTTGGAGTGTCTATCAAGACTATTCGCACTGATAATGCTAAAGAGTATGTTTCTCATCAATTTTCTGAGTTTTGCATGAATCATGGTCTTATCCATCAGACTAGTTGTCCTTATACTTCTCAACAGAATGGGATAGCGGAACGTAAGAATTGTCACCTCCTCGACATGGCTCGCACCTTACTCTTCCAGATGAATATGCCCAAAGCCTATTGGGGTCATGCCATCCTCATCTCCTGCTATCTCATTAACCGCATTCCCTCCACTCTTCTTCACGGCTCCACCCCCTTCTCTCTTCTATACCCCACCTCACAACCCTTCTCATTACCTCTCAAGGTGTTCGGTTGTACTGCGTTTGTCCACACCCCTTCCCCAGGTTGGGACAAACTCTCTCCTCGGGCCGTTAAATGCATCTTTGTTGGTTATTCTCCAACTCAGAAAGGGTACCGATGCTATGATCCCCTTCTCCGCAAGCAATATGTTTCCGCTGATGTCACCTTCTTTGAAACTGTTCCATACTATTCTCACTCTTCCACCTCTCAGCCTCCTGCGCCTAGTCCAACAACACCGCTCATTTACTCTCCACCACCACCACCTACTCTCCCAACTCCACCACCTCTTCCTTTCCCTCCACCTCCTCTAGCATCTTCTTCCACCTGTCCTCCTACTCCGGGGCCTTCTCTCCCGGCTCTTGGGCCAGCACTATCTTCTTCTGATGATGACTCTCCTGCAGATACAGTCACCACTAAAGACCTCCCTATTGCTCTTCGGAAGGGAGTTCGCTCATGTACGCAACACTCTATTCACGATGTTGTAACTTATGCTCAACTTACCCCCTCTGCTAGGGCTTTTGCTATTGCTATTACAGATACTGCCACCCCAACCAGTTATCAGGAGGCTCTTGCCATCCCACATTGGAAGGCTGCCATGGATGATGAACTCTCCACCCTTCAGGACCGTGGCACTTGGACTCTTGTTCCTCCACCTATTGGGATAGATGTTGTTGGGTGTAGATGGGTCTTTGTGATAAAATATTGTGTTGATGGCTCTGTTGACCGCTACAAAGCTCGCTTGGTTGCCAAAGGTTTTACTCAGACATATGGAGTAGACTTCTTTGACACTTTCTCACCTGTCGCTTATCTTACAACCATCAGGGTCCTCTTCTCTGTGGCCGTCAACAAAGGTTGGCAACTCTCTCAATTGGATGTCAAGAATGCCTTTCTCTATGGTGATCTTCAAGAGGTTGTTTTCATGGAGCAACCTCCAGGGTATGTTGCTCCGGGGGAGACTCGTGTATGTAAGCTAAAGAAGTCCATCTATGGTCTTAAGCAAAGTCCTCGCGCCTGGTTCGAAAAATTTAACGAGGTTATCAAGATCATTGGATTTGCCCGTAGTTCTGCGGACCACTCTCTCTTCATTCGCAAGACATCTCATGGAATGGTTGTTCTGGCTGTATACGTTGATGACATCCTTCTCACAGGTGATGATGTTGAAGGTGTCTCCCTTACAAAGAAACATCTCCTCCAACACTTTGTGACCAAAGATATGGGGACCCCCAAGTACTTTCTGGGCATTGAAATCTCAAGGAAGCATAGCTCCATTGTTCTCTCACAACGGAAGTATGCTATTGATCTTCTAAAGGAAACAGGTCTTCTGGGTGCTAAACCTGCTAAATATCCAATGACAATTGGAGACGACAAACTCTGGACTGACAACTCCCCTCCTCTACCTGATAGCACTAGATATCGTCGTCTTGTAGGCAAGCTCATCTACCTAACTGTAACAAGACCTGATATCTGCTATGCTGTTGGGAAGGTCAGCCAATTCATGCAAGCTCCGAAGGAATGTCATCTTCAAGCTGCTTTAAAGATATTAGAATACGTTAAGGGATCTCCAGGGAAGGGACTTCTGTTCCAAAGGAACAACCATCTCAAGATAGAAGCCTATTCAGATGCTAGCTATGCTGATGATAAAGGAGACAGGAAATCCACATCTGGGTTCTGCACCTTCGTGGGAGGAAATCTGGTGAGCTGGAAGAGCAAGAAACAAGCAGTAGTATCCAGATCAAGTGCTGAGGCCGAGTACAGAAGCATGGCCCAAACCACATGTGAGTTAAAGTGGTTACGAACTCTCCTTCTTGACTTAGGAGAAGTTTACAACCATCCATTGCCAATGTTCTGTGACAACAAAGCTGCAATCTATATATCTCAGAACCCAGTCTTTCATGAGAGAACCAAACACATTGAAGTGGACTGTCATTTCATTAGGGAAGAAATCTTGAAGAAACAAATCTGTACTCCCTTCGTAACTTCGGATAAAAAAACTGGCTGATATCTTCATCCTCCTCCGATGTGTGTAACAAGCTAGGCATGATTGATATATATGCTCCAGCTTGCGGGGGAGTGTTGAAGCCAAGCGGTCTCGAAGGATTGAAGCTGCGCGATCTGAAGCCAGCAGTCTGTGCGGTCTCCAATAATCAGACCGCGGGTTCTCCTCTGATGTACCAGATCGCACCGGATAAAGATGAGTTGAAGCTGCGCGGTCTCAGCTCAGCGGTCTGTGCGGTCTCCCAGAATCAGACCGCTGCTCCTCCTCAGATATGCGAGATTGTGCCAGATGAAGGCCGGCGATCTCCAGCTCTATCAGACAACTGTTTGATAACCGTGGTCTGTGCGGTCTCCATGCATCAGACCGCCACTTCTCCTCAAGTATACGAGGTCGCATCTTGTGAAGGTCAGCAACATTCCGCCTCTCCAAGCAGTCTAGAGCCAGCGGTCTCAGCGGTCTCCAAGTGCAAGACTGCCAGTTCATCTCGGATATACCAGATCGCTTCTTATGGAGAGAAGTGGTCTGGCCCTCCCGGTCTCTCCCTTATTGGGGAGCGTTCGCCAGAACGATCTAACCGTCCGACGGTCTCCTCTGTCACACGACCTTCCTCCTGTTGTGTGATCGCCCGACCTCACTCCAGATCGCAGAAGTCGCTGCGGTCTCAATATTCCTGACCGCCCAGCTCTCTTGTGTACTGTGTATTTGTATTTAGTCCCACATCGTATATTTGTATTTTACTGTTTCCCTCCTAGTCTATATAAAGGAGGCAATACTCTTGTAATACTTAGATTTTTGGAAATAAAAATTCCTGTTATTTTCAAGTTCTCACAGTATTGTATCCATTTCCACCTACCTCGACCTCGCACTCCTGACCGCGGAGGAAGCCTAGGGTAATGATATGCGTGGATGGCGTGAGCCTCGTGTTGAATCAAGCGAGCGTAATCATCCACTTGCGCGAGATGCGTCCGCTGGGAGGTGGCCTCCTCGCTAAGGTCTTGTGGTATCTCGGCACGGAGCCGCTCACACTCATCCAATAGAGCGGTGCGCCGCTCCTCGATGATCTCTCTATCCCTCTTCTCCTGGAGGTGAAGGTCCCGCAGTATTCGCCCTTGCTTCTGAAACAGTTCTGAAGTCCGCCTCTTCATGGTCTCAGGGTCTCGCGGGTCGCCAAGGAAATTATCCATTTGCTCCGACAAAGGAAGAGGCGACATCTCCTCCTCCCCAAAGTCAGAGTCGGTGAGGAGGGTCTCGGAATCACCTGCGAGCAAATCTAAGAAACATTAGCAATTGGCGAAGCCTTTTCATATTGTCGCAGAGAGCGATCTTTCTCATAAGAAGCAGCAGAATCCTTACTAAGAGGCGGGCGACAAGTGTTAGGCCGACCCTGAAAAAGATTGTTGAAGGGAAGCGAGACGGACTTCCCTAGACCAGTGTGGCACGCCGCGTCATTGGCAGGAAGGTTTGTGGTCAGTCGCGAGCCACCGGAACCCTCCCCCCTCAAGAGATGGAACCCCGGGGTGTTAAGGGTTGTGTCAGGGGGGATCGGCGACTGGGGTGGCGAGTTTTGATGACCTGGGGTCGCATTGGGGGAGGTTGTAAGAAGTAGGAGAATGAAGAAGCCATCAGTTTGGAGATTAAGCTTGGAAGGAAAGAACGGGTAACTTACTTGCAGCTTGCCCGTTGGCGAGGTCAATCCTCGCCAGAGGATCGGGGCGATCCCCGGTTAAGTCCTCGCCCGCGCCCTTATCGATAGGAGGGGGTCATGCGGCCAGGAAAGGTTTAGTGAAATCGAATGAGAAGGTAAGCGAGAAGGATAGCTTTTACCTCCCCAGTGGGTCGGGTGTCAGGAGGAGAGTCCAGCAGTACAGTCCCGTCTCCCCCGGGGGGTAGGCGGACTGGCTTCACCTTTTTCATCTTGGTTAAAGGAGGAGTGGTCTGACGGGTCATCCAGGAGGTGGCGTTGGCCATGGTAGAAAGCTCACCCGCATTGGAAGCATTCAGGCGAGCTCGAAGTTCTTCTGAAAGAGGCATTTTCTGGCAGCTACAGTAGAAGGAGGCGAGGAAAGAGGAAAGGGAATAATGGTGCGCGTCACCCTGGCTTGGGTGGTATTTATAGCTGTGAGGTGGGACCCACCGAAAGATTCCCAACAGATCAGCAGTCGTCGGCGAACACCCGGGGTTGGATGATTCTTTATGAGCATAGAGTAATCTCGCAAAGAGCGGGGCCCCGTGTTCACCTGAGGGGGTAAGGACCGGAGATGAGTAAATCAAGCAGGAAGTGGTCATCTCGCCACTAAGGAGTCGCGAGAGCCAGGCAAGGTGAGCCAGGGCAATCTCGCAGGGGGGAATGTGAGGCCTAGCCTGGGTGATTGTCGTCAGAAGGAAGGCGAGCGGTGCCTTCACGGGTTGCTCTCTTAGGGAAGTTTCACGAGTGGCGCTCTCGCAGGACACTAGGGAAGACTCACGAGAAGACCTGCGAGTGGCACTCTCGCAGGCCACTCGTCGGGGGGTAAGGAGGTGAAATTACCCTTTTGTCCCTGGTGGGCTGCCAATAGCCCTTCGGAACAGCGGAGTTTGGCTGTTAGCAGACAAAATTGGGGTGCGTTTAGTGAAACCAAAAGGCGGAATCCCGCTATCAGCAGACCAATTCAAAAAATCTATAAATAAGACCCTAAGGGCACCTTTGGAGAGGACTTATTTTTGCTTCTCTCTCCTCGGGTCATCTTTGGTTAGCGTTCTCAGAGCTCTCCAAGGTGCCCGACTTCAGTTTTTGGCTTGGGAAGCGCTCCAAGATCTTCCGGGTGTGTGGTAGGACCTCCACACTGCCGCCAAGGGTCTAGGTTCTAAGTCTTCGGTTAAGTTGCTCTGAGGGATCAGTAAGCGCGAGTTGCACCCATCTTTGGGGTCTGAACTCCTCGTTGGGCCGAATCCCGGTTCCAACAAGCACAACTTTCTGCTCAACAACAACAACAACAAAACCTCCAATCCATCACATCTACTACAGTCCCAGAGCCAACACCCCAATCTCCTATCCACCAACAACCACAACAACAACCATCCTCACCACTTCCAAGAAATCAATCTGTTCCTCCTTGATAGTTTATATAGGTGTAGTCAATAATACCTAGAGGGGGGGTGAATAGGTTTTACTTATTTTCTTTGTTTAAACCTAATGTTTCTAGCTGCAGAAAACACAATCACAGAAAGCACACAAGGATGTATAGAGGTTCCTCAAGATAGGGTGTCTTGAGTAGTACTCTTTCCCCCTTCACCTTTCTAACAGTGAGTTAGACAAGGCCACAAACTCCAATCTCGACTCCTTGAGCTTACACCACAAGTTCCTCAGAACTTCTCAGATCAAGAGTGATCCTACCTCAGGCACAGCAGCCCTACACTCAGGCTCAGCAGCCCTACACCTCAGGCTCAGCAGCCCTACACCTCAGAGTTATGCAACTCCTACAACTCAAAAATCACACAGATTTCCTACCTCAGACCTATCAAGAAGTCCTACCACTCAAGCTGTCAACACAGCTTTACACACAGGCTCAACAGCCTTTCACTCAGGCAACAATGCCTTACAAAGATATAAAAGAGTTTGAGCTAAATACAGAAGACAAAAGGTTTACTCTTAGGTCTTCTGAATTCTTTCTTCAGATCTGAAAAATAGCAGCTTCAGATTTGTATCAGCTTGATCTTCTCCTTCAGCAAAGCAGAATATCAACTTGCCCTTCTTGAGTTTGTACAGGAAGAGCTAACTAATCTCTCTTAGAAGATTAACTTCAGCTTCAGAGAACAACTTCAACTGGCTGAAACGTGAATGCTCGATTGCGGCGTACAGCAAAGGCTTCTCAATGGAACAGTACTTGTTGTTGTGCCCTAGCTTCTTCTTTTATACCTCCAGAAGGCTTCAACGGCTATATCGATCCTTCTGACACGGTATGGGGCAGATTGGAGCTGCTTTTCCCTTTCAATTGTCGTTTGCGCCAAAAGCAGATCCTGTCAGCACATTTGGATCTGTCTCAGCGGTTGGGCTGAGACAGCTTCTAGTCTCAGCGGCAGCTCCAGTCCCCTTCTCAGCGGTTGCTCCAGTCTCCTTCTTAGTGGATCCGCTGAGACGGCTCCTCGTCTCAGCGGTTCTGGCCCTTCGTCTCAGCGGTTCTGCAGAGACAGATCTTCATCTCCTTGTGGATGGTTTCTTCTCATCTAAGGCCATGTTTGGCCCTTCCTTTTGAGTTACCTGTGCCTGTATATCCTACACAAGTATAGCTTTGTTAAATACAATATGTCATTAGCATTGAGAGTGATGCCTCTTCAAATCAAGGTAATATTGAGGGCAATTTACCCAACAATCTCCCCTTATTTGAAGAAGCCAGAACATCCCCAATGCTAAGGTACATAAACAGCAAAAACATATCTTGATCTGTGGCAAGTGCCCTAACACCCTAACTCCCCTTTCTTCAGCATTGGCACTGGCCCTATCTCCCCCTTTCTGGTTTCTTCAACCTTAATCTGCTATGGATATAAGGACAACATCTATAGATCCCTTTGGATCAACCTATACAGTCTTAGCATTTTCCAACTTCCTCTCAACCTGAGCAGGGAATTTACTCCCCCTCAATTGGAGAGCTATTTTTTTTTGTAATAGCTGATCCATGTCAATTTGAACATCCCATCTAAGCTTCTGAATACTAGAGAGAATAAATACAGAGTACAAATATCAATAGTAACAAACACAATATGATGATCAGAATATGAAATTTCATTTCATTTTAAATGTTCAGTACAGAAAAAAAATTCAACTTATAGTTGTACATTCAATCCTAAAAAAATTTCAAGGCTGGTTCTTCTAAGATTGACCCTGGGAAGAGCTTTCTCCATCTGTAGACTTTCTTTTCCTAGCTTCAGCAGCATCCTTGATCTTCTCCTTTACTTTGAAGTACAGAAGTGGCTTGGGAAGATATCTTGTGGGAATCCTTAAAAGAGTTTCCCTTCTTACCATGTTTTCTTTGAGAATCCTTTCCCTTAAAGATTCCCTTTCAAGGTGTTTGATCCACTCAGCAGCTGAATAGACATGGTCAATGTCCTTCATTGGATTTCCATGGCTCACCCAGGTATTGACAACAATTGTGTCCAACTCCAGATTGTCATCTTCATGGAGTGGATCCTCTAATCTTTCCATTCTTTTCTGTGCCATATATTCTTCAGCAGTTTGAATACCCTCTACCCTTCTCCTCTTTGCTGCCCTCTCATCAGCAATCGGATTTGATTGACTTTGGAAGTCAAAGTCTTCATCTCTGCTAGGGTTCAAGATTGGCAGATTCAAAGCAATTATTGTTCCTTGCAGCACTTTTAAGCTTGAGTCCCATTGATTATCAGTGACCTTTCTGACCATGGTAAGGACATTTTCTTGAATAGCACTGGAAGCATTGTTGACCACTTACACCATTTGCTTATTGGCTTCTTCTTGATTGGAGAGTATCAGTTTGTGGGAGGACTCCATGTTGTTATACAGCTGTATGTGAGCTCCTTTCAGCTTAGCATGTAGATTGAGAATCTTCTCCTCCCCTTCTTTGCTATGTTCCACTATCTTCTTCTCTATTTCAGAGTGTTGATCCAATATGGATTGAGAGAGTTTGAAAGGTGCTGTCCACATCATCCAAAATGCATTCCTTTGCCTTGTCAATGTGGGACTTGACTTGGCTGCTTGATGTGTTGACCACTTGTGCCATTCTGGCAACAGCTTTTTCCCAGACATTCTCATTTTTGTAGAGCTGATTCTTTACATATGTGATGTCCTTTGTGGAATCCCCTTGATGGTCTGCAATATTCTTCAGAACTGTGTGCTGGGCAGCAACAGTATTTTTGGCCATTTCAAACCATCTTGTCATCTGCAGAAGGATATGATCTGATGAAGTTTTGACATCATTAACCTGGGCAGTCAGTTCAGTTCTTACTGCAGCTACTCTTGACTCCATTCTTTGCTCACTGGCTTGGATCTCCTGGGTCAATGCAGCTCTTGTTGCATACAATTCATCCCTTATCTGAGCAGAGACATCATGGACCTTTTCAGCAACAATCTCTTTTATAGACAACATCTGACCCTCAATCATGGTTTGTATTGAGTTTAACACGGCAGATGTGTCCAGAACAACAGCTGGTTTTTCCTGGGTCAAATCCTTTTCAACCAGCTCTTCAGCTCCACTTTGAGCATTAGCCCTTCCATCATCAGGGATCTGCTCCCCCTCAGATGGGGCATTAGGTGTACCTTGTAGATTTGGAGGGGTTGATTCTTGTTGTTGTTCTCCCCCACTTGCATACCCACCTCCTCCTTCATAGGCTGGGCTATGCTCCCCCTCACTTGGGGCATCCATAGGAAGAGAGTTTTGTCTAAGGTCACCTGAAAAATGATTGATGAATTAGACACCTAGACTATACTATTGATAGAGAAGAGAGGCCTAACTGAAGTCCTAATTTACCATGGATAGGTGAGTTGGGAAATTCATCTTCAGCTTGAGGAACAGCTGGATCAGCATTCATCTGAGTTGGCTCAGGATTGGGCACAACTCTTCCTTGGGGCTCCTCATCCCTTCTTGTCCTGGGGACATCTTCATTATCAATGTTCATTGGGTTGCTGCCAGATCTAAGGTCAGACCCATGAATGTCCTCATTGTCAGACCCATCTGACTTTGAGGATGAATCTGATTTCTGCTGAGGTGACTCTTTCTTCTTTTCCTTTGCCACAGATGGTTGGCTCATAGGGAGCACTCTGGAGAATCTATCCAGAGTTTTAATGTCCATTCTTTTTAGATAATGGAGATTTGACCCCTTTGAGTTTGCAAAGGTCTCTGAATGACTATTCTGTAGGTACAGAGATAGTATTCTTCCCATATTGGGGGCTTGTAGAGATTCCTTTATCCTTTGAAAGATAACTTCTCCCCATGAGGTTTTCTTGGACAGAATTATCCAAGTCATTAGTTCAAACATGAACTGTGAGACAGTATCATGTGAACCTGGCTTGCAAAGGATAGCTTTGCTCACTATATCAGACAACAACTTCCCCTGTTTATTGAAGAACTTCCTCCTCAGACAACTGGTTTTAGTATCACTGTATCCTGTCCACTTTAGGGCAGTCCTCTTATCCTTTTCAGATATCTCCTCCTCTTCAGTTTTACTGCAGGGAGTCAATTTCAGTCCCTTCTCCATCCTTTTAGTTGTAATCTTTATCTTCTCATTTCCTATCTTGGACTTCAGAATGGTTTTGGAGGGAGATAATTTGACATTGTTGAACCATTCCAGAACTTCAGTTCTGAGAATGCAGCAAGGTTCAGACAGCATATGCTCCAGACCTTGAGCTTCCATTAGATGAATCATGTGTCGTATTTCTTCTGAGGCATGATAGAATCCATCTCTGACGATTTCATAGCCCTCCAGGAGATCTTTTGAGCTTTTTGGCGCCATGGAAGCAGAAAATCGAGGTGCTGAGACGGGAGAGAAGATGAATCGTCTCGGCGACTAAGGGTTTGGCTTTGTGGTGTGTTTTAAGTTACAGTGTATCTATTTATAGAATTTCAGTTTCGTTTTTATTAACCCTAGGCTTTTAGACTTAATTACCTTATTGTGTTAAGGAGTTTTGGGTTAATTATCAGATTTCATATTGAACATACCCCGTCTCAGTGGTTCAGCTGAGACGGGGACCTAGGCCGCTGGGACAGTGAACTGTCAACCGCTGGGACATTTTTCTTATCTCAGCGGTTCAGCTGGGATAGTGAACTGTCAACCGCTGGGACAGTTTGCTCGTCTCAGCGGTTCAGCTGGAATTTTTCTCAGCTGATTCAGCTGAACATACTCCTGCAGTTTAGCTGATCATAGAGTTTAGACCTAATGTAGATATTTTGGCTGAAGATGTGTCCTAGTCATGTCACTAAGTTGTAGTGTACAATAATGTAAAGTTTGATAATTCACCATGCATAATCATCAACAGTGACAGCTATTACTCATACATTTAGGACTATTCTATACTAAGCATGCCAAGATCAATTTTGAAAGCATTGAATTTAGATTCATCCAGTGGCTTTGTAAAGATATCAGCTACTTGTTTGTCAGTGGGGACAAATTCAAGACAAATGTCTTTACACTCTACATGTTCTCTAATAAAATGATATCTAATCTCTATGTCCTTAGTCCTGCTATAAGAGACAGGATTTTTAGCAATAGATATTGCACAGGATGAATCACAATACAAAGGAGATTCCCTTACCTTGAGGTTGTAATCCTCCAATTGATGATGTGTCTAAAGGAGTTGTGCACAACAGCTACCTGCAGCAATGTGTTCAGACTCAGCTGTGGATATTGCCACACTGGTTTGTTTCTTGCTGCTCCAAGATATCAATCTTCTCCCTAGGAATTGACAAGTACCACTTGTACTCTTCCTGTCTTCTTTGCAACCTGCAAAATCTGCATCTGAAAAGCCTGTTAGTTCAAAGTTATTGTTCTTAGGGTACCAAAGGCCAAGATGCAAGCTGCCCTTAAGGTATCTCAAAATCCTCTTCATAGAGGTGTAGTGAGATTCCTTAGGACATGCTTGATACCTAGCACAAACACATGTAGAATACATAATGTCTTGCCTACTAGCAGTCAAGTATAATAGGGATCCAATGATGCATCTGTACATGGACTCATCAAAGGCCTTTCCCTTTTCATCCTTGTCTAATGATACATTAGACCCCATGGGTGTTCTCATGGTGGAGGCTGATTCCATCCCAAATTTCTTGATGAGCTCCTTAGTGTACTTGGTCTGGGAGATGAAAATTCCATCATCAGACTGTTTCACTTGGAGCCCAAGGAAATATTTGAGCTCACTCATACTGCTCATTTCAAACTCCCCCTGCATTAGATAGGCAAATCTCTTGCAGAGGTTGTCATCAGTAGACCCAAAGATTATGTCATCAACATAAATTTGGACTAAGAGACACTTGCCCCTTGTTTCCCTAAGAAACAATGTGCTATCAATCTTTCCCCTCATGAACTTGTTCTTGAGGAGAAAGTTGGACAAAGTCTCATACCAAGCTCTTGGAGCTTGCTTGAGACCATATAATGCTTTCCTAAGAAGGTAAACATGAGAAGTTAGAGTTGGATGCACAAAACAAGAAGGTTGTTCAACATATACCTCTTCCTTCAAGTCTCCATTGAGAAAGGCTTATTTGACATCCATCTGGTAGACTTTGAACCCCTTGTGGGCAGCATAGGCAAGGAATAGCCTAATTGCTTCCAACCTTGCAACTGGTGCAAAGGTTTGATCAAATTCTATATCTTCCTCTTGCCTGTATCCTTTGGCTACTAATCTGGCCTTGTTCTTGATGATTGTACCATTCTCATCAAGCTTGTTCCTATATACCCATTTGGTGCCAATCACATTGTGTCCCTGAGGTCTTGGCACCGGCTTCCATACTTTGCATCTCTTGAATTGTAGGAGCTCTTCTTGCATGGCTTCAATCCAGAAGGTGTCTTGATTGGCCTCTTCAAACTTCTTGGGCTCCATTTGAGAAAGGAAGCTCAAGAATAGTGCTTCATTATGAGCTCTGCTTCTTGTCAATATGCCTTGGGTATGATCTCCAATTATTAGATCTCTTGGATGATCTCTCAGGTGGCTTGCAGCAGCTGGAAGAGAGTCCTCGGGAGGCTGTGGTTGTTCCACTGGTTCAGCTGTGACTTCACCCTATTGTACCTCTTCTTCTTCAGGAATTGCAACAGTTGTTTGTGTTTTGCTGCTGCTGGGCTTGTCTTGGATAGTCAGCTCATGCATCCCTTCTTCATTTCCTGTCAAAATAGAAGAGCTAGACCATTCTTTGTAGAGAAGGCTGGTCTCATCAAACACAACATGCATAGATTCTTCTACAACATGGGTTTTCTTGTTATAAACTCTATAAGCTCTACTATGTGAGCTATACCCAACAAGAACCCCCACATTGCATTTTTCTGCAAACTTTGTTAATTGAGATTTTCCATTATTTAGAATGTAGCATTTGCAACCAAAGATTCTAAAGTAAGAAATTGTAGGTTGTTTGCCTTTCAGAATCTCATAAGGGGTTTTCCCAAGGACCTTATTGATGGAGGCTCTATTGAGAACATAACAGGCTGTATTGACTGCCTCACCCCAGAAGTATTCTGGGAGTGAGGAGTCACTAAGCAATGGTCTCCCAGCTTCTATCAAGGTCATATTCCTCCTCTCAGCCACACCATTTTGCTGTGGAGTCCTTGGGGAGGAGAACTCTTGGGTGATACCAAATTCTTGACAAAATTTTGTCATGGCTTCAGATTGAAATTCTGTGCCATGGTCAGTTCTTGTCCTGACCACAGTACATAGTACATCATTCTGAATAGCCTTGACATAATTTATAAAGACATGTAAGGTATCTGACTTATTCTTAAGGAAGAATACCCATGTATACTTTGAATGATCATCTATAATTACCAAGGTATACAACTTCCCACCTAGGCTCTGAATTGGCAAAGGACCAAACAAGTCCATGTGCAATAGGTATAAACACCTTTCAGTATCCTTGGAGCCAATACTTTTAAAGGTGGTCCTAGTTTGCTTACCCATTTGGCAAGCATGACAGGGACCACTTTTAACACATTTTAGTTTAGGACTATTTCTAACAAGGTTTTTAGAAAATAATCTATACATTGTCTTATAGTTAATGTGGGCAAGTCTCTTGTGCCATTGGACACAAAGTGACTCACTTTCATTAGCTACAAGACACACATAAGAGATAGTATAATTGCAAATGAAGTCTAAGCAATAAACATTTCCACTCCTAGTGCCTGAGAGAATGGTCTCCAAGTCATTAGACTTTTTGATCAAGCACTTGTCATTGTGGAATTCAATGACATAGCCTAAGTCACATAGTTGGCTTATGCTTACAAGGTTGTGTTGCAACCCTTCAACATAAGCTACCCTTGTGATTGAAACTATGCCATTTGAAATCATATCATATCCTTTGGTGACTCCCTTTTCAGATCCACCAAAGATAACTTTGGGTCCATTCTTCACTGGATGGTAATCCATTAGAAGATCCTTAGTTCCTGTCATGTGCCTTGAGCACCCACTGTTCAAGTACTATATTTGGTTGAGACTATTACTTGAACTAACCTGCAACATAGAATTTAATGTACCTTAGGACCCCAACTGATTTTGGGTCCTAGGTTCACGTTAACACCATAGGGCATATTCCTAGAAAGGGCTGGTTTGGCTTGAAGTTCAATCCTTGCCTTTGACACATTGAGGTTGTGCCAACAATCAATTGCAAAGTGTCCCACTGTGCCACATCACCAACACTCATATATATTATATCTCCTCTTCTGAACAGTCCTGGAAGATGAAGCTTCCTGTTTCTGTTCAGTAGGGGATGCAGCTGCTGTTTTCTTTTTCTTATCAATAAAGGCATGACTTTTTACCTTCCTATAATCAGTCAAGGCAGCCTGTTTTTGTTTGACATCAGCACCTTTTAGCTTGGTAGCTAAACATGTGTGGATGGCAGCAGAAATTGGGCTTTTTGGCTTGGTTGCAGGACAGTCAACAGCCATGGACTTTGCTGAACAATGTTTAGAATTGACAGCCTTAGTTATCTTGTGTGAAGGGGCTGAGGTTCCAAAAACAAAGGGTCCATGATGGGCCATTTGAATTTCCTCATGCAGAGCCTTGAAGGCACTCAAGCCTAACTCCTTTCTATTTCCATAGCTGTGAGCATTCTTGCTCAAGTTATAGGAACTTCCCGTTAATAAGTGACCATGAATACTTTCTTGATCATACTTGTTTGAGGGCATCAAGACTTTCACAAAGGAGGTCTTAGATTCTTTTGAGTCCTTGACCTTTCCCTTAGTGTTGCTAGTAGCTGCCTCCTTGTTGAAACCAACACCTCTCATGTCATGGGAGTTGAAGGTGTCAATAATAGGCAGCACTGTCTTGGGCTTGGAGAACTTAGCCACTAGCATCCTCTCCTTGAGGAGCTTTTCTTTAAGATCCTTAATGATCCTGTTCTTGTGGCTTATGGTGCCCACATGGATGATTGACATTCCCCTTAGCTTGCCAATCTCCTTGCTCATTAGAGCTAGCTGGGTTGCATGCTCAATGCACTCAGATTTTGATTGCTTTAGGGAAGCAATTTCTTGTGCTTGCCTCTTGGCTAGCATTTTGCTCTTTTTCAGAGCTTCCAAGAGTGCACCATACTTATCAATCAATTGATTGACATCCTCCTCAGAATCTGATCCACTGCCAACTTTAGATGGAGGGGATTCAGATTCTGGACCTGTTTCATAATCAGAAGAAGAAGAAATGCAGTGTATCAATACCTGCTCATGTTCTGAATTGTTGTTGTTGTCCTCATCTTAAGTTATAGCCATCAGCCCATGGTCATCAAGAGTGACCTCATCTTCCTCTTCATCACTATCTGAATGTGATAGAGGGGCCCTGATTCCTATCCTGTTAGCAAGATAGTCTTCTTCCTCCTGATTAGCAAACAGCCCCAAGTAGGCTTCCTCCTCTCCATCTGAATCTGAAGATGATGATTCAGATTCACTCCAGCTCTTGCCTTTCTTAGCTAGGAAGGATTTTTCTCCCTTCCTCTCCTTCTGGTGATGAGGCTTCTTGTCACTTCTTTCCTTTCTTTTGACTGGACAGTCAGCAATGACATGTCCAGGCTTACTACAGCAATAGCATACTATGTTAGTTGAAACATGTTTACTAGACTTAGAGTCATACCTGTCCCCTTTGGGATGTTGCCTCTCAGATCTGTAATGATCCTTCTTGGGATGAGAAGAGGAGGAAGGTTTGTTCTTCCATTGTTTCCTCTTGATCATCTTCTTGAACTGCCTAGTGAAGGCAGCAAACTCCTCATTAGAAGAGGAGCAGTCTGAGTTGCAGCTCTCAGATTTCTCAGATTCAGCAGCCTTTCTTGGAGATGACTGCACTCTACTCTTGTTCTTCTTAGAGCTTTCAGCTTTGAGAGCAACAGATCTCTCCCTTGTGTGAGCCCTGGAGGAAGCATCCTCCTCCTTTCTTGCAGAAAGCTGCATCTCATATGAGAGCAGTTTCCCAAATAGTGTATGGGTAGGGGTTTCTCCAAGTCTTGCACCTTCCCTGATTGCACATATTTTAGTCTCCCAATCTCTAGTTAGAGATCTAAGGAACTTGTCATTGAGTTCATAATCTGTGAACACCCTTCCATAGGTTCTTAGTTCATTTACAATCCTAAAGAACCTTTCATAGCATATGGAGATATTCTCCTGGCTCAGCTGTCTGAAGGCTTCATACTCCTGATTGAGGAGTGACTTTCTATCATCCCTCACTTCAGCTGTTCCCTCCAAATAAACAACCAATGTGTCCCACATTTCCTTGGCAGTTTGGCAGTGTATCAAGTTTTGAAATGTAGTGTCATCAATGGCATTCACTATTATGTTTTGGGCTCTCTTATCCATAGTGTACAATGCTATCTCATCATTGGTCAGCTCAAAAAATACCTTAAGTACTTTTCTAGTAGGGTCAATTGTGGAGACTTTCTCAAAGGTGTAAGGACCATTTTTGACAGTCAAAAAGATCTTTGGGTCTGAGGCTTCCATGTATAGCCTTACCCTTTGCTTCCATATGCCAAAGTTTTCTTTGGAGCATATAGGCAACTTCATTGACCCCAACTCCTTCTTCATTCCACTGTTGGCCATTGGATTTCAGATTTGACTACTCCTGTATAGGATCTGATCAGACTGTTAAGTCCTTTTGATCAACCTACCTCTGATACCACTTGATAGTTTATATAGGTGTAGTCAATAATACCTAGAGGAGGGTGAATAGGTTTTACTTATTTTCTTTGTTTAAACCTAATGTTTCTAGCTGCAGAAAACACAATCACAGAAAGCACACAAGGATGTATAGAGGTTCCTCAAGACAGGGTGTCTTGAGTAGTCCTCTTTCCCCCTTCACCTTTCTAACAGTGAGTTAGACAAGGCCACAAACTCCAATCTCGGATCCTTGAGCTTACACCACAAGTTCCTCAGAACTTCTCAGATCAAGAGTGATCCTACCTCAGGCACAGCAGCCCTACACTCAGGCTCAGCAGCCCTACACCTCAGGCTCAGCAGCTCTACACCTCAGAGTTATGTTACTCCTACAACTCAGAAATCACACAGATTTCCTACCTCAGACCTATCAAGAAGTCCTACCACTCAAGCTGTCAACACAGCTTTACACACAGGCTCAACAGCCTTTCACTCAGGCAACAATGCCTTACAAAGATATAAAAGAGTTTGAGCTAAATACAGAAGACAAAAGGTTTACTCTTAGGTCTTCTGAATCCTTTCTTCAGATCTGAAAAACAGCAGCTTCAGATTTGTATCACCTTGATCTTCCCCTTCAGCAAAGCAGAAGATCAACTTGCCCTTCTTGAGTTTGTACAGGAAGAGCTAACTAATCTCGCTTAGAAGATTAACTTCAGCTTCAGAGAACAACCTCAACTGGCTGAAACGTGAATGCTCGATTGCGACGTACAAAAAAGGCTTTTTAATGGAACAGTACTTGTTGTTGTGCCCTAGCTTCTTCTTTTATACCTCCAGAAGGCTTCAACGGCTATATCGATCCTTCTGACACGGTATGGGGCAGATTAGAGTTGCTTTTCCCTTTCAATTGTCGTTTGCGCCAAAAGCAGATCCCGTCAACACATTTGGATCTGTCTCAGCGGTTGGGATGAGACAGCTTCCAGTCTCAGCGGCAGCTCCAGTCCCCTTCTCAGCAGTTGCTCCAGTCTCCTTCTTAGTGGATCCGCTGAGACGGCTCCTCATCTCAGCGGTTCTGGCCCTTCGTCTCAGCGGTTCTGCAGAGACATATCTTCATCTCCTTGTGGATGGTTTCTTCTCATCTAAGGCCATGTTTGTCCCTTCCTTTTGAGTTACCCGTGCATGTATATCCTACACAAGTATAGCTTTGTTAAATACAATATGTCCTTAGCATTGAGAGTGATGCCTCTTCAAATCAAGGTAATATTGAGGGCAATTTACCCAACACTCCTCCACCACCACCATCATATCATATCCCTCCAGAAACCTACCAAGCCCTTTCTCCACCTCCATCTCCACCTACCTTTACCTTCCATCCTACACCTCCAGTTAACATTGAGCAAGCAATATCTAAGGCTGTATGGATGGCTTCAAGCACCTTTGCAGACCTCCTGGCCAGCCAAGCCAGAAGATTTGAGAAGAAATAATCCCAAATGGAGTCTGAACTCCTAGAATCCAAAAGATCTCTACAGGGAATCAAATACTTCATGTCTTCCTCCCTAGTGACTAAGGAGTTCTTAACCTTTTTGGCCAGCAAGGTTAAGAAGGGGGAGAATATTCAAGGGGATGAAGGGCCAGTCCTAGAGTTGAATGACATCAATAAAAAGAATGATGATGCAGCTCCTGATAAAGTGACCATCTTCCAAGGTTCAAATATCCAGGGGGAGCCAGCTTCAGAGCATCATGAGGAGCAAGGAAAAAAAGATCCAGAGAATCAAGTGGAAACTCTGGATCAGGGGGAGCCTCAGGATGAAAATCTGCTGGATGAGGTGGCAAAGATTGCCAAGGAAGCTGTTGATATTGCTGAACTGAATGCACGAATTCAGAGGGAGCTTCCCAAAGACAATTTTGCTGAAGAGGCAGCAATGTCCCCTGAAGATGATGAGCCTCTGCAGATTGCCCCAAGGAAGATTCCAAAAGTTTTCTCGAGAAAAATAAAAACTCCTGAGAAGGAGAAATGAAGCTTAGGTATTCCGTAACAACTATACTTCCTGGAAACAAATAGCTATGGAGATCAATATAATTTCTTGACAAATGAATGAAATAGCTTGTGACTTCAGTCTGTCATATTCTATTGTCTATATTGTCTTGTTTGTATTTCTGTTTACATAAAAGGATTGTGTAAAATCACTTTAAACAATTTGTAAAATTTGATAAGATAAATAGGGGGAGATTGTTGGGAAAAAACTCCTTGGATTTAACTTAACAAATTATCTAAAGTGGTTTTAACTCTTAGGTTTCAATTACCCATTGTATAGTGAGGGTAATTTGGTCATTAGATGTCTTAGGGTATCACACACAACTTAGAGTGTAAGGACCAGAGCAAGACAAGCACAAACCTGGTTGAGTTAACAATTACGTCGAATGGTATTCGACGCAACTTCGACTTCATGTCAACATAACTTAGACTAGAAGTTCAATCAACTCAACCTCTCTGTCAAAGCAGATCAAGTCGACGCTATGTCGAAAGGCTATCGACGTAGATAAAGGAGCGTGTCAAAGCTGTCATGAAAGTCGACGCAACTCTGACTTCAACTAACGCAGAAGAAAGAATCTGTCGAAGCCATCTGAAGTCGACACAACGTCGATTACAATTCGACGTAGATGATAAAGTTCAGAGCCAAGCCTTCAACTCAACGGCTACGTCGATATGTAATCAACGTAATGTCGATATCTGAGTTCAACCAGATCTTGAAGGAATTCAAAGCTGCTTCTACAAGAACTCGAATGTGCGTCGATAAAAGAGAAAAAGAAATCGACGCAACGTCGAATACAGTCTGAAAAGGAAACCTTTTCAGCTGTCATTTTGGAACTCTCTCTCAAGGCCCACAGTACTGAAGACCGTTCTACAACGGCTCATTTATTGCCTAGAATAGAAAGGAGCAATAAAGAATACAACACAAGCTTTCTTGGAAAGGATCAAGACAGTTGGCAGATGGGTCATGAACAAATGAGGAAAGGAAGAGAAATTGTGCAGGCCAATACCTTTTCAGCACACTCAAAAAGAGGAAAGAAATTCAAATTAATGGATGGACAATAAATAAGAAGATTAGAGAGAAGGAATCAGAGCATTCATTACCATTTTCTGATGTTGTCGATTAGGGCTTCCTCCTTCTTCTTCTTCCTGCTGGAACCCTAAAAGACAGTGAATCAAAAACTGCTCTCTCTCAGATCAGATAAACAAAGGGCTGCTTCTCAACAATATTATACAACAGCCATATTTCAATAGAAGAAAGCAGATAGGATCTTAAGCTCATAACCCCTGCAAATCAACTCTATCAAAAGCAGAGGTTCATCATTTGCAGATCCAGAAAAGAGAAAACTAAAGCAGAAGGCTTCCTCAGAATTCTGATAGCAGAATTCTTCTCATTACTTCTTCGTCCTTCTTCCTCCTTCTTTTCACCTGTAAAAGAGTTTTTAGAATCCCTCTTTCAAAGAATTCAATGGTTCAAGATCTCCTTATCAAAAGATCTGTGGTTCAAGATCTCCTTATCAAAAGATCTGTGGTTCAAGATTTCCTTATCAAAAGATCTTTGGTTCTAAGAGTCTCCTTATCAAAAGACTCAGGCACAGGTGGTGCATTCCTACCAGGTGGTAGAAGAGAGGAGTACCCACATTTTGGGGAACCTCTATAAAATTCCACGTGTCTGTGTTGTGCTTTTCTGTGCTGTCTCATTTACTTTCTCAGCATTTACTTTCAGCAATATTTATTCTGCCTGTGTTTTGTTTGTGAGCATAATTCATTAATAAGTTTTATTGGCTGCACAATTAGGATAGAAATAATTTTAAATCTCTATTCACTCTCCCCCCCCCCCCCCCCCTCTCTAGAGAATTCTCAGAGGCACACTGTGCACTTTCAAACAATGCCGGTGTAGCCACTGCAACATGACCACACCTGCCCTACTGATCATCTTGCTCTGTGACCCTCGAATACCCATTGGTGCAAGGATATCCAAGTGGCGGTCAGGAGAATCTATGAACGTCGCATGAGACCTCTAGTGGCTAGGGCATTACAATCTTAATGATCTCTTGAGGAAAGCAATTTTGGTGTAGCTTCTACAGCATGACCGCACCTGCCCTTCTGATCATTTAGAGTTGTTCACCTCTCTTCTTAGTGTATTACAATCTTAATGATCTCTTGAGGAAAGCAATGCCAGTGTAGCTTCTACAGCATCACCAGACCTGCCCTTTTGATCATTCTGGTTTGTATTTCCCTGACCGTCAAGGTCTTTTCTTCTTCTTAGGATGCGACAATATTAATGATCTCTTAAGGAAAGCAATGTCGGTGTAGCTTCTACAACATGACTGCACCTGCCCTTTTGATCATTTTGAGTTGTGCATCTCTCTTCGTCTTCTTATTAGGGTGTTATAATCTTAATGATCTCTTGAGGAAAGCAATGCCAGTGTAGCTTCTACAACATGACTATACCTGCCCTTTTGATCATTTCAGATTGTACACCTCTCGGGCTTCAAGCCTTTATTTTTACTGTGAATGGGCGGACTGGAGTTTTTGAGACCACCAGTTTTTGGGACTTCTGGTTATGTTATAAAGGGGCGGTCTGGAGCATCTGAGACCACCGCATATGCTTCTTGATTATCTGTTATGGCTATCTGAAATATTTAAGACCGCCATCTATGGTTTTTTGGTTTTGTTCTACAAAGGGGCGGTCTGGAGCATTTGAGACCGCCACCTAGGTCTTCTCTGTGCATTCTTTCAGTTAAGAGTTGATCTGAGATGTCTGAGATCATCAACTGCAATACTTTTCTAATGCATGTTCTTATAATGAGCGGTCTGGAGAAATTGAGACTACAGGTTAAATGCTTCTTTACTTATCTTATTATCAAGGAATTTGGAGTATATGAGATTATTCTTGAGTTCTCTCCTCTATTTTTCTACTAAGTAATGGGCTGAGAAAGCTGAGACCGCTGGCCATCTGCCATTAATAAAGGTTCAAGGTTTTTCAAGTATCAAGGAATCTGGATTAAATGAGATCATTCATGAGACCTCTCCTCTATTCTTATGTTAAGAAGCGATATGGGAAAGATGAGACCGATGGTTATCCATCTTTAAAGGTTCAAGGTTTTTTCAAGGTCTGATCTATCATCCGCAGAAGGATATGTCTGGAATATTCGAGGCCGCCACTCATCTCTTACTCAAGAATCTTTCTAAGTAATTTGCAATGTTCAGGATCATTGTTTAGGAATGTTATGGTTCGATATTTCTGCAGAAAGTTTTCAATTGCTGGAGATCGCTATTTACAAGCGATCTCATCTAAATCTAACGATCTCATAATATGGCGATCTAATATGATTAGAGTTAACATTTCTCATCTTCTTATAGTGCGCTCTGACGAAAGAGAGACTGCCATTATTGGTTGTTGTATACTCTGAATATAATTCATTATGTGATATCTTCTCGTATACAACTACCATTTCAAGATCGGCAATACTTAAGGCATTGAGATTGAATGCCAATCTTTCCTCTAGAAAATAAGATCGCACATATTAAAGATAATCATTCTCCTGCTATAAGTCCAGAGAGCGATTGCTTTCTGTTGTGATCGATTTTTCTTCATTAGAAACTATGATGAGATCGCAAAGCAATAAGACCAACAGAAATATATTAAATAATATTAAGAACATCCATTCACAAGAGAAACAAATGTATGCAAAATGTTTTTTTCATTTCAATCTTTTTATAAGTACAGAGTTCGCGGGTCTCAAAATTGGCGGTTACAATTCAAAGAGAACAAAGAAAAAGACTGTTGTACAAAATTTCTGGTCTCTTAATTGCTCTTCAACCTCTTCGGAGACCGCTCTCCTGATGATGAAGAATCGGTCTCTTCTGAAGACTCCTCCGAGCTTTTGCGTGGAATCCTTGACCTAGAGCTCGAAACCGCAACAGAGCTCATATCTAGATGCATCCACACAGGATGCCCGAGACCTCCTTCATCAGGAAGTGTGACCGCCTTGACCAAAGTGGTCTTGGCGGTCACTTCTTTGACTTCATCACTTTTCCTTCTTTTGGTGATCTGAACAGGGAGATCTTCCCCTTTCCTCTTTTCTCCTTTTGCAGATTCCACCTGATCCGAGATCTTCAGACTGAGCTTTTCAGCTGATGTCTCCTGCTTCTGCATCTGAGCTTTGATAGCCTCAGTGGAAGCGATCTCAGCAGGATGTACATCGATCTGGTTGAGAGCCTCAACCGGCTTGTTACAGTCAAAGGTAATGGCGATATCGGTGAAGTTCAGCTCAGGAGGCCCTGAGGAGTTGGTCGACAGGTCGACGGTGTTCGAGACCGCCAAGACCGCACCTTCCTTTGCAGGTTCTGGCTGTTTTCTTTCTTGGTGGGAGCTGTCGATCTCCTTCTCCGTGTCTGCCTTCGCCAAGGCCTTGGATGCATTGATCGCCAACATCTTCTTAGAGCTAGTGGTCTCCGGTCCTTCGATCTTCTTCTTCGAAGTAGCTGCTTTTGGCGAACTCCTGGTCTTCGCCCGCCGGGTTAGCACAGACATCATGTCCATCTTCGAGAACTCGTCGCGATCTGAGAAAGGGTGATCGCTCATAGTTCAAGCTCGCAATTCCTTCCAGAAAGTTCTGATTCTGAAGTCTTGAAGAAGCATTATTTATAGACTTCTCCCGCATTTATGTCGGTCACGATCTCAACGGTTGATAACTCATAATTTAGCTTAAATTATTAACGTAAAATATTAGTTTTCATATATAAAAATATATATTTTCACCCAATAATATATCAATTTAACTTTTAATTTCTCATTCCCTTATAAATTGCGCTTATATTATTTTTATTATTTTGCAGGAATTTCAGGCACGTTTAAAGAAAAGGCCCGTCCATGTTTACGTGAAGTCATGCAATCCACAACCTTTCCATGCACGTTTATCTTTCATCAAAATCATTTCATGCATCATTGCAGTCGGTTTCATTTCTAACTTTTCCATGCACATG
Source organism: Dactylorhiza incarnata (assembly GCA_033032865.1). NCBI lineage: Eukaryota > Viridiplantae > Streptophyta > Magnoliopsida > Asparagales > Orchidaceae > Dactylorhiza > Dactylorhiza incarnata. Next base: position 2,233,768 of record JAWHQI010000043.1, read on the forward strand.
CACTTATTCTTCCATGCAACCGATAGTTATTAAAACTCATGCATGCAACTATCACCTCATCAAAAAGAAACCATGATGAAGTCGATTTTATTATTATATCATGTAATGTTTTCCTATTATTATTAGTGAAATTATTATTGCATATCAAATATATCCAATCTTCATATCATTTCATGCAAATTGTTTCTCTCTCATATTATTACTGTTATCATATTATCATTATCCTCCAATTTAAAGCAGCCCTTCACATGAAGCTTGCTCCAAGAGCTGCCCGTCCACCTCCTTTTTCATCTTCAATACACCAGCCATTTAATTCTTTCATTTCAATGCAGCCCTTCACATTCTCTCCAATTCAATGCAGCCTGCCCATTTTAATTCATCCAAGGATAATCGTTCAACATCAGCATTATTAACAAGGATAACCGTTTCAACTCAGCCCTTCACATGAAGCAGCCCGTCCACCCCTCTCCAATTTAATCCAGCAAGCATTCAGTTCTCTCTCCTCTTCATCAATGCAGCCCACTTAAGTTCTCCATGCAAGCAGCCCTTCACTGTGAGTTCCTCTTCATGAATCTGTCTGTCCTCCTCATGGAGCAGCCCACCAATTAATTACATGTATGCAGCCTTTCAATTCCTCCATGAAGTGCCCATTTTAATACAATGTGACCGGTTATCATATTCAATGGATACAAGCTCCATGCAAGTTGCCGAAATTCTTTATGCCTCTTTGAGTTTCAAAAGTCGCCATCATTTACTTCCTTGGATGATTCTAGATGATATTTTCACTTATAAAAAGGGCAAGGATTCAAACGAAATGGAAGCTTAGCATAATATCTACCACCAAGCATGTACAACCCCCATATTTGCCGAGCTGGTCTGATCAGCCCGGACTCAGGCAGATCAAGGTGAACAAGGAAAGTGCCCACTCGGGAGCGCCCGAAATCAGCCAAGGCACAAACGGATCCTGACGAGAGGAAAAGGGTGCGGCAGGACCGAAAGGGGAGCACCCACTCGCCCGTTGGGGGGCGAGTGGGGAAGCGCCCACTCGCCCCTTAGGGACGAGTGGGGGAACGCCCACTCGCCCCATGGGGGCGAGTGGGGGAGTGCACACTCGCCCCTTAGGGGGCGAGTGGGGGAGTGCCCACTCGCCCCTTGGGGGAGAGTGGGGGAGCACTCCATAAGGGCGAGTGCCCACTCGCCCCCTTGCGGGCGAGTGGGGTGAGCACCTGCTCCACTCTCCTCTTTCCCCTGCGCGTGAGTGGGAGTAGTGCCCACTCGCCCCCCCCCCCCCCCCCCCCCCTATTTTTTGGTAAAGACCCTTCTCACCTCTCTCTTCACCTGCCCGGATGTTTTTGCAGGGGTGCGGATAGTATTTTCAAACAGCAGGATTGCGCTATCCGCAGACCATTTCCAGGATTTCTATAAATAGACCCCCATGGGCACCTTGGGGAGGGTTGGCATCTCCTTACCCCCACCCCCCTTAGTGTGTTCGGTTAGCTAGTGACCTTGTCTTCCGTTCGCCAAGTCCTTTAGGCCAACGGTCAGGTGTTGCGAGTGCTCTCCGAGGTGCCCAGGCTCAGCATTGGCTTGGGAGGGGAAGATCTTCAGATATTTCGGGTTAGTGGCGGGACCTCCTCGCTGCAGCTCGCGGGGTCTATTCTCATCCAAGTACACAAGTAGAGAGGTTCCTAGGCTCTAAGTGACCAGTCGTGGGACTTCACCCGAGAGGAGTAAGGGCGAACTGCATACCCCTATTTCAAACTGTTTGAACCCCAAGTTTTGGGTTTCAACATTCTGGTGCGGTCAGCGTGGAACGCAGTTTGTTCGGAAAAATCTTGAGTAAGTCCAATGACTGGAAGTGAAGAGCTTGGGAACTCACCCCCTCCCGGCGACTACGTGCGGAAGAGTGATTTCGATGAGTTTAGGAAGTCAATCATGGAGACCCTGCGCTTGGCACTCACCCCTACGGGCGAGTGCTCGACTCCACCGATTCCAGTTCTCGCACCGCCTTCTCTGGGCGAGCCGGCACCAGTCGGGCGACCCGGCAAGGAAGTGCAGGTGGAAGATGATAGAACTCTTCACGCACGGGTACTGTTTCCTAGCCCGGTGAGTGCACTGCATCCTAGCGAAGAGGTCAGACGAGCAATGCCGACCCGACAGGTAGGAAGGGTAAGCCCTTTCTGTGAGTTGATCTTGCCCGCCCCAGTTCCGGAGGGATTTAGTGAGCTATCGATCTCCTATTGCACAAGGAAGGAGGAAGCAGGAAGTCATGGGCACCAGGGACCCCCTGTTGGGCAGGAGCAAGACTGGGGGTTTCAACCACCAGTCGTCCGACCAACCTGGAGGCCGCCAGGAGGACCCTCTCAAGGCCAAGGAAGAGGCCACTTCCAAGGGAGAGAAAGCTTTCAAGAGGGTCAGGGACGGTCAGGCCCAATAGGGTGGCAACCGGACCCAAGGCCATTGCAGCCCCAACCACAGCAGACCGTGACGATTGGTCGAAGAAGAAGAAGAAATAGGGAGAGGGGTCGTGCAGGGAAGGGAGCAAGGATGCTGGCACTGTCGTACTGTAACTTCCATCAGCAGGATGGTCACGTGACACCCACCTGCTCAGAGTTTCTGGAGATAAGGGAAGGAAGAAGAAGCCTTGCAGAGGGAAGACAACTTCACCTGGAAGGAGCAAAAGGGAGCTGAAGAGATGGAGGGAGTGAGGGAGGAGATGGCCAAGACGCATGTGGCCGAGCAAGCACGAGGAAGCGCATTGTAATATAATCTATCTATAATGTATCGAATGTAGTTAAATAGAGCTTTTAGGCTAAGTTCCCGACCGGAGACCACTCGCCCGGGCTTGTTGATGCCGGTCGCTGGGAGGCTCGTCGGTTAGATTCAACTTCGGTCAAGGCCCCGAGAAGAGACCCTCTGACCAGGCCAGTTGAAGCTGGCAGGACAGGAGAACTCACTCGGAGAGGCGGATGGAAATTTGGTTAAGGCCCCGAGAAGAGACCGCTGACCAGGCTAGTTGAAGCTGGCAGGACAGGAGAACTCACTCGAGGAGGCAGATGGAATTTCGGTTAAGGCCTCGAGAAGAGACTGCTGACCAGGCTAGTTGAAGCTTGCAGGACAGGAGAACTCACTCGGAGAGGCGGATGGAAATTTGGTTAAGGCCCCGAGAAGAGACCGCTGACCAGGCTAGTTGAAGCTGACAGGACAGGAGAACTCACTCGGAAAGGAAGATGGAATTTCAGTTAAGGCCCCAAGAAGAGACCGCTGACCAGGCTAGTTGAAGCTGGCAGGGCAGGAGAACTCACTCGGAGAGGCAGATGGAATTTCGGTTAAGGCCCCGAGAAGAGACCGCTGACCAGGCTAGTTGAAGCTGGCAGTACAGGAGAACTCACTCGGAGAGGCGGATGGAAATTTGGTTAAGGCCCCGAGAAGAGACCGCTGACCAGGCTAGTTGAAGTTGGCAGGACAGGAGAACTCACTCCGAGAGGCAGATGGAATTTCAGTTAAGGCCCCGAGAAGAGACCGCTGACCAGGCTAGTTGAAGCTGGCAGGGGAGGAGAACTCACTCGGAGAGGCAGATGGAATTTCGGTTAAGGCCCCGAGAAGAGACCGCTGACCAGGCTAGTTGAAGCTGTCAGGGCAGGAGAACTCACTTGAAGAGGCGGATGGAAATTTGGTTAAGGCCCCGAGAAGAGACCGCTGACCAGGCTAGTTGAAGCTGGCAGGACAGGAGAACTCACTCTGAGAGGCGGATGGAAATTTGGTTAAGGCCCCGAGAAGAGACCGCTGACCAGGCTAGCTAGTTGAAGTTGGCAGGACAGGAGAACTCACTCGGAGAGGCAGTTAGAATTTCGGTTAAGGCCCCGAGAAGAGACTGCTGACCAGGCTAGTTGAAGCTGGCAAGACAGGAGAACTCACTCGGAGAGGTGGATGGAAATTTGGTTAAGGCCCCGAGAAGAGATCGCTAACCAGGCTAGTTGAAGCTGGCAGGACAGGAGAACTCACTCGGAGAGGCAGATGGAATTTCGGTTAAGGCCCCGAGAAGAGACCGCTGACCAGGCTAGTTGAAGCTGGCAGGACAGGAGAACTCACTCGGAGAGGCGGATGGAAATTTGGTTAAGGCCCCGAGAAGAGACCTCTGACCAGGCTAGTTGAAGCTGGCAGGACAGGAGAACTCACTCGGAGAGGCAGATGGAATTTCAGTTAAGGCCCTGAGAAGAGACCGCTGACCAGGCTAGTTGAAGCTGGCAGGACAGGAGAACTCACTCGGAGAGGCGGATGGAAATTTGGTTAAGGCCCCGAGAAGAGACCTCTGACCAGGCTAGTTGAAGCTGGCAGGACAGGAGAACTCACTCGGAGAGGCAGATGGAATTTCAGTTAAGGCCCCGAGAAGAGACCGCTGACCAGGCTAGTTGAAGCTGGCAGGGCAGGAGAACTCACTCGGAGAGGCGGATGGAAATTTGGTTAAGGCCCCGAGAAGAGACCGCTGACCAGGCTAGTTGAAGCTGGCAGGACAGGAGAACTCACTCGGAGAGGCAGATGGAATTTTGGTTAAGGCCCCGAGAAGAGACCGCTGACCGGGCTCTCACTAGCTGGCAGGGCAGGTTGACCTCTTGGAGGGGGTAAGTAATTTCTGCTCTGGGATGGTACCGCTGACCGAGCTAGTTGATGCCGGCAGGGCGGGAGAATTCACTCGGAGAGGCATAAAGTCGAAAAGTCGAAAAGTCGGAAAGACGGTTAAGGCCTCCACCTCCAGCTGAGCTCGACTCCCTGGAAGGTGTTGATTTGTATCCACCTCCAGCTGAGCTCGGCTCCCTGGAAGGTGTTGATTTGTATCCACCTCCAGCTGAGCTCGGCTCCCGGGAAGGTGTTGATTTGTATCCACCTCCAGCTGAGCTCGGCTCCATGGAAGGTGTTGATTTATTTCCACCTCCGGCTGAGCTCGGCTCCCTGGAAGGTGTTAATTTGTATCCACTTCCTGGTGAGCTCGGCTCCCTGGAAGATGTTAAGTTATTTCCACTTCCAGGTGAGCTCGGCTCCCTGGAAGGTGTTGATTTGTATCCACTTCCTGGTGAGCTCGGCTCCCTGGAAGATGTTAAGTTATTTCCACTTTCAGGTGAGCTCGGCTCCCTGGAGGGTGTTGATTTGTATCCACCTCCAACTGAGCTCGGCTCCATGGAAGGTGTTGATTTGTTTCCACCTCCAGCTGAGCTCGGCTCCCTGGAAGGTGTTGATTTGTATCCACTTCCTGGTGAGCTCGGCTCCCTGGAAGATGTTAATTTATTTCCACTTCCAGGTGAGCTCGGCTCCCTGGAAGGTGTTGATTTGTATCCACTTCCTGGTGAGCTCGGCTCCCTGGAAGATGTTAAGTTATTTCCACTTCCAGGTGAGCTCGGCTCCCTGGAAGGTGTTGATTTGTATCCACTTCCTGGTGAGCTCGGCTCCCTGGAAGATGTTAAGTTATTTCCACTTTCAGGTGAGCTCGGCTCCCTGGAGGGTGTTGATTTGTATCCACTTCCTGGTGAGCTCGGCTCCCTGGAAGATGTTAAGTTATTTCCACTTCCAGGTGAGCTCGGCTCCCTGGAAGGTGTTGATTTGTATCCACTTCCTGGTGAGCTCGACTCCCTGGAAGATGTTAAGTTATTTCCACTTCCAGGTGAGCTCGGCTCCCTGGAAGGTGTTGATTTGTATCCACCTCCAGCTGAGCTCGGCTCCCTAGAAGGTGTTGATTTGTTTCCACCTCCAGCTGAGCTCGGCTCCCTGGAAGGTGTTCATTTGTATCCACTTCCTGGTGAGCTCGGCTCCCTAGAAGATGTTAAGTTATTTCCACTTCCAGGTGAGCTCGGCTCCCTGGAAGGTGTTAAGATATTTCCACTTCCAGGTGAACTCGGCTCCCTGGAAGGTGTTAAGTTATTTCCACTTCCTGGTGAGCTCGGCTCCCTTGAAGATGTTAAGTTATTTCCACTTCCAGGTGAGCTCGGCTCCCTGGAAGGTGTTAAGTTATTTCCACTTCCAGGTGAGCTCGGCTCCCTGGAAGGTGTTAGGTTGTTTCCACATCCAATTGAGCTCGGCTCCTTGGAAAGTGTTGAGTTCGTCCACCCCATGCTCCGACTACTCGCATCACTTCCCGAGATCGCAGCAAGATCAGCAGTCCTTGGCCCCGCAACCTATCTCACCACATCGACTCGCTCAAGTGTATTCGAGAGACTAAGACCTCGATGAGCAGCCATATGTGAGAGGTTGGTTGCGCAGGAGCAAAGCATGCAAACTTATGCAGGTATGATCGTGCGTGGCAATCCTCTTAAAAGGAAGTCGGATCCTTACGGTCGTATGAGCCGAAGGTAAGGTCACACGCGGTGTCGCCAAGGGATCCGCCTTCGACCCAAGAGAGACGTTGAGTGAAAAAAGAGTTTTCATTCTTGTGTATAACTTAAGGCTATGTATCTTTTACAATAGTCACGCGACACACGCGAGAAAGGGGGAGGGAATGTTTCCTGGACAGAGCAAGGGGCTCCGCCAGGTCACCCAGACTCCTCCCAAAGAGAGCCTTAAAGCATATCTAGAAACCCTAAGGAGGGATCATTTTTTTCAGGAGGTAGGAAGGGGAAAAGCTCTCAAAGAAGGTGCTCCCCTCCCCCCTTTAGGGGGTTCTTTGTTTCCAAGTTCTCTTGTAAAGCCCCCCGGAGACTCTCGGGAAGGTTCACCTGCTCGTCAAATACGCGGGTTGGACATTCTTTCCGAGCTTGAGGTAAGCTCGAAAAGAGCGGGGATTGTGTACAACCCCCATATTTGCCGAGCTGGTCTGATCAGCCCGGACTCAGGCAGATCAAGGTGAACAAGGAAAGTGCCCGCTCGGGAGCGCCCGAAATCAGCCAAGGCACAAACGGATCCGGACGAGAGGAAAAGGGTGCGGCAGGACCGAAAGGGGAGCACCCACTCGCCCGTTGGGGGGCGAGTGGGGAAGCGCCCACTCGCCCCTTAAGGACGAGTGGGGGAACGCCCACTCGCCCCTTAGGGCGCGAGTGGGGGAGTGCCCACTCGCCCCTTGGGGGCGAGTGGGGGAGCACTCCATAAGGGCGAGTGCCCACTCGCCCCCTTGCGGGCGAGTGCCCACTCGCCCCCTTGCGGGCGTGTGGGGTGAGCACCCGCTCCCCTCTCCTCTTTCCCCTGCGCATGAGTGGGAGTAGTGCCCACTCGCCCCCCCCCCCCCCCCCCCCCTATTTTTGGGTAAAGACCCTTCTCACCTCTCTCTTCACTTGCCCGGATGTTTTTGCAGGGGTGCGGATAGTATTTTCAAACAGCAGGATTGCGCTATCCGCAGACCATTTCCAGGAATTCTATAAATAGACCCCCATGGGCACCTTGGGGAGGGTTGGCATCTCCTTACCCCCACCCCCCTTAGTGTGTTCGGTTAGCTAGTGACCCTGTCTTCCGTTCGCCAAGTCCTTTAGGCCAATGGTCAGGTGTTGCGAGTGCTCTCCGAGGTGCCCAGGCTCAGCATTGGCTTGGGAGGGGAAGATCTTCAGATCTTTCGGGTTAGTGGCGGGACCTCCTCGCTGCAGCTCGCGGGGTCTATTCTCATCCAAGTACACAAGTAGAGAGGTTCCTAGGCTCTAAGTGACCAGTCGTGGGACTTCACCCGAGAGGAGTAAGGGCGAACTGCATACCCCTATTTCGAACTGTTTGAACCCCAAGTTTTGGGTTTCAACAAAGCATAGGAAGAAAGAAGATAGTGAGAGCTAGAGAGAAATTTTGTATGAGAGTTCTTGTTTGAGGTCGAGTTCATAATTTTCTTATCAAGAAATTTATGTTTTATTTTAGAGTTTTGTATTTCTAGTTCTTAAAATATTTCTAGTGTTATTGTTGCTTATTTTCTTTTTAATTATTGTCTTTGAATTAATGAAAATATTTTCTTGTCATTTTATTATTGTCTCCTCCTTCTCTATTGATAACTAATTTTCTACTTAGTGCTTGATTGGTTAGTATTGGGATGAAGATTTAATTATAATCAGACGTCTCTAATTTTTGAAGTTTTATTTCGATTTATTTCCGATTAAAATTTGGTTGCGAGTTTATATTGCTTGTATATAAATTTCGTTATCTGGTCGGCGTCCAGCAGCCGAGAAGCTCGTGGATACCATAGATCTCTCGGAAATAAAAAAACTAATTATATTTTCTTTGAGAATTGAAAATATAATTTCTTTTAGAATTTTGGATTTATCTTTCATGCGATTTTAATTTATTTCAAATTTAAGAGATTTTAATTGAAGTATTATTAAAATTAGGTGATTGCCGTCTCTAGCGAGACTCTCTCATATTTTTCAATCCTCCAATCAAAACAGAATTTTAAGAATTAGAACGTATCTTTTGCAATCGGATTCCCAAGAAAGCTTAATCAAGTACTAAGTTTATTCTAATTCGTGAATTTGCCTCTCTAACCATTTTCAATTTGTTGTCTTTAATTTTCCAAAACAAATCCATTTTCCACCGATAAATTAATAGAAATTTTGCGTGAGTACTATTACTCGACAGACCTCGGGCAAATATGGCAACCTTCCTATACTATATTTTGATAGGTATACTTGCTTACATCGGGATATTAGTTGGAATTATTTTTAACTCAAAAAATCTCTATCTGCGGTCAAAGCGAACATTTCCAAAGTTCCAGTGAAACTTGAAAATGTGTGGGGATCATGTTTTCTCAGAAGTCCGCAACCTCTCCTTCTCGGTTAGAATGGTCAGTCCCAGCGGTCTCAGATTTTGAAGACCGCCTAGACCGCCTGTCTCCACTCAAGTAGTTTTTCTTAAGACACATGCGGCTAGGCTCCAGTGAGATCGCCAGACCGCGCGATCTGGTTTCTTCTTCTTTTTTTCTATTTGCACCCCCTGTAACCTCTCTTCTCTGCCCCGGTTCTCCTGTATCCTAGGCAGCCCATAATTTTTGGACCTGCCCATTTGGGTAAGCCCCGGCGTCTATAAATAGAGGGGTAGGAGTACCAAAAAAGGGACTTTTGCTTTGAGCCTCCAGTTTGCAACTTGTGCAAGCGGTCTCAAATTTTGTCGTTTTTTCTACCTCTCACCATTACCTATTTTAGACACCCCCATTCTATAATCCTTTTTGAGATCAATAAAAGTAGCTTTTCTCCCAGAGATCTCTCCTTTGGCCTCCTCCGTCCCAAGTAACCCGCACTTCCCAGTCTCCCCCATCTCTTTTTTGTGTGAATTTTGGAGGTACACTTTTTGTGCCAACACTGGTCACCTTAGAGGGATTTACACAACATGAATGGAGGCGAGGGGGCATGGTGGAGGTAGTAGTGGTTGAAATGGATGATTCTTTCATCTCTTTCTCTGATAAGACTCCTTATACTTCTCTCTTATTTTCTCTTGTAAATGAGATAATATGGCTCTCTAGATGTTATTATGAGAGGGAGTGGGCTTAAATCCCTTGGAAGTGGGTTAAGAGAGTGAAAATAACCACCCACTCTCTTTAGTGGGTGTTAAAACTATGCATGGATGAATTTTGCATGGTGTAGCCTCCTCCTTAGTTTAAAATGGATACACAGCCCCTCCTTACTTAAATAACGACCTATTGGGCCGGCCAAACTAATTATTTATTCTATTTGACCAATTTTGGTCAACCATTGACCCATGGTTTACTTGGGAAAGCCTACGGAGGTGGAATGGGTGCTATGGGTGCAAGCAAATCAATGTGGGACCTTGGTTTACTATCACATAGCTTAAGGAAGCTGGAAAAGCCTCATTTGACCTCGAAATAAGGTTATAACCCATATGGAGGTGTGGGGAAATATTTCAAGTCATGTCAAGGTCAACTCAGACCTTGATGGGGTGAAGGGCACAATGTCACACTTAAAAACAGAATTTAGGTTAAGGTTGACTAAGTCAACCTTCAGGGTTGACTTTAACTTGACTACCCTACCCTATTGGTGTAGGGGTTCAAAAACTCAAGGGGGTGAATCTCAAGTCACGACATGACTTAGATAACTTATTGGGTCCTAAGGGCACTCATAAGCTCAAAGTTGAGCTAGTGTTCACTAACTCAGCTATATGGTTGACTTGTCCACTCACTGGGGTAAGGTGACCCTCATTAGGGTTTTATAGGGTCCATCATGACCCTATTACGGTTGGTTGATCTCCACGGGAAAATTGTGTCCTATTAGGGTGGTCTTGAGCTTGTTTGGGTCCTATGAAGTTTGGTGGAGTTCAGTTCACCTAGGCTACGTGTAAGAACCCCCCCCCACCCCCCTTGTCTCAGTCTTACCGCCCAGAACTGCGGCCTTGCGGTGACACCAACACATGGGTTAGTCTCCACTATAAGACGTTGATCCTGCCAGCTAATTCAAACATCTCATGCCAACCATAAAGAAAAGAAGCAAATGAATATCCATAAGTCCACATCACACAAAATATATAATCTAAATGATAATTGTCCACAAATGAGATACAATTATAAAAAAAGGCGTATGCCCAGTACATGAATGTCCTCACTACATAATCACTCACGAAAGCAAACTAAATCACTAATCTCTCACATCTGTTCGGGGTAGTGTTGTGGTGTGATGCAGTTGCTCCTCATGCTCTGTCTCCCTGATTTGCTGCTGCTTCTCCTGCTCCATGCGCTCTTGGTTGTTATGCCATATATGGCCGTTAGTCAAATAGACAAAGCGGTTTCATCCACCCCTCCACCCATGACTCCTAGGCACCGGGCGGGAGGACGAGGAGAAAAGGTATACAAAGAAGAATATCAAAGCAGGTGACACGACTCTCACTAACATAATATGTGCAAAATATATATAGCTACACTAGCAGTTCCACTAAGCATGTACTGTAAAGCTATACTAGCAGTTTTACCATGTAAATATTGATGTAAAGAGCAGTAATGTAAATAAAGGAAATGCAGTTATCTACCATCATAGAAAAGTAACTTAACTTATAAGAATCCTCATACAAACTTATTAGTTAAGGTTCGGGTTGCTTAAGTAACTCATCATATAAAACGAGCTCATACTAATTTCATATGATGAGGATCTTGCTGTATGCAATGATGTGTATGTTATGCAGTGCAATGCTTATGCTATGATTTCACATATGTGTAACTCACCCACACGACTTTATGCACATTGACCTTTCCTCTTCCCATTTTTCGGAGGTAGCTAGCCTCTCAGGTACCACTCGTCGTGGCTAACGGTGACAGTGGAATGGGAGCCTCCACTCTTAGGAGGGTATGCACACTACCCGACTTAGACATTATATACGCCTATGTACATGTCCTAGGTGCACTCTAGATTCCTTGCGTACTATTGCTGGAATCTACCAGTCTTTTAGGCTAAGTAAAGGGGTCATTAGGAAAATGTCATCAAGACACCAGCTGAGCTGGCCCTCTATACCACAATTACTTGCTAAGTCAACGTACTCTCGTCGTTGTGATAATTGGGGTAGTACCAAAGAACCACCACATCATTAATGCAAATGCACATATATGTATCACCTCAACCACATGAGCCTCTAGCTCGTAGGACTAACCAGTCCCTTATATCATAACCATATCACAACCAAACCGATCTTTAGCTCCCCGGACTATCCATTCCTTCATAACCAAATCCTTATCATCCGCGAGGGGTGTGTACATAAGTTCTACTTATCTTTCTACTTATTCTAATCTTTTCTAGAATTCAGCTAGACTTAACAGTGTAGGGTGGATCTTGGACTTCCCAAGGACTACCCGGTGAAGGGCTCGCAGTGGTACTAGGTGGTATGATGGGGTGACATCCCAAACCTTACTTTCTCATGATATTTAATCTTATTGGTGGTAACCCTTCCTTAAAGCCGTCTCTCGGTGTCACTCTTGTTATCTGAATTGAAGTTAGATTTATAACTCTTGTAGGGAAGAGTTAATCATTACTCCCCTTATTGTCCATGCACTCTATCACTCAACACCACTTGGCTAATTGACATAGGTCTCAATTCAAATGTCTAACATACTCCAAACATGTCACTAACCCATTTATAATCAGGTCCTAGGTTTATCTTCATGGTTACTCACTAGCCTACGTTTTCTTAGACGCATCTCATTTCTAACTCTTTAATCACGATAATTAGCGAAAACCCCAACCATTCTAATCTATATGCTCCAAGATTATATCCAGAGATGCAACATGATATCCCTAATGTTCTGTCAGGAATCTTTTATTTTCTAAAATGATTTCACTGGTCAAATCAATAAATCATGTTTTTGTTAAACGTAGACCAATATCATTCAAATTATGTTACGCATGTCATGTGTGAAGTAACTATCAAAAATACATGACCAGTACATCTAAAATAACTTCCATAGGTTTAACATGTCATGATAGATAATTTTCCAGAGATTCAAATATTTCCTAATTTAATTTGATCATAATTAATATTTAACAAATATGTGACAATTAATCAATTAACACATGAAGTACATAAAATTGATGTTCAAATAATCGCAATAATTTTATAGTGGTTCATTATGACAAAAATGAGCCTAACAGAGAATCATAATTTTCCATAATTATATGACCATTAAATTTCCATAAATACTTTATGAGGAATTTACAACATTGAACAAGGACTATATTATTTATTCATCCAAAAATTTCAAATAATTTTCTAGAGGTTTTTCATGTCCATAAAAGTGTCTAGCCAGATTATTGGAATTGTCTAAGTTCTTTTGACCACATATATTTCACATGTACATAAATGTGACAAATACAACTAATAACATTCTACAAGGAAAATGATCCAGAAAAATTCCCATTAAATTCACAGAGGTGTGTATTGACATAACTATGTGACAGATATTTGGATTTTTCCTAAGTGAATTAGTCACAATTATTGCATTTATTTTAAAGTGTAACATATTAATTATAAAGGAAATACTTAGGAAATGCTAGTCCAAAAACCCCAATTTCACGAGGAGTGATACATTTCATCATAAAACATGTATGATCAAATTTTTTTTGGCATGTAACAAGCCATTTGGGAAAAGTAGACCAAATACAATTTTGTGCTAAATGCACATCATTTCCCAAACATACAAGTTTCATGCAAGTAGAATATCTCTATATTTCCTAAGCCAAATGATCCCAATTTTGTACCTAGGATATTTGATGACCTAATCTACCATCTACCAAAGATTTGAGTCATTTTGGAATGATCTAGCCATATATCTATCACATACATCAAAAACAAAATATTTTCTAAAACAATAGAAAAATTTATTCCAAAAATTCTGATTTTTGGACATGGGTTGCACTTAGGTATGACTCATATGTGGCCAAACATTCAGACCCATTGGAGAAGTATTTAGTTTAGAATATCCATTTTAGTGTCTAGGGCACCTTTAGGACACCTTCCACTAAAATGGAGATTCTGGGGGCTGTAAAGCACCAATTGAGGTGATTTAAAATTCCTTGGAAGGTAGAGACAATGGACTACAATATTGACATTTTACACTTTTTCTAGATCTAGCTCTATGTAGGTCTAATATTTGATTGAAGATGTTCTATAATGTGTGACAGATTTGTATTTTTATTAAATGTAAACTATAGCCTTTGGAATTAAATCCAGCACATCTTAAAGCAGATCTGACAGCTCCTGGCTTTCTTCTTCCTCCGATCAATGACTGAGAACAGCATGCCCTGGAGCCACTTCCATGTTGATTTCCCAGCCATCATTCCTCCTCCACGTCCGACCACCACCTCGGTTGAGATGGTGGCTCGCGTTTGGCGGTGATATCCCAGACAGAAACCTCCTCTACAAGATTTCCCACATGGGCCAAATCGTCCATGAAAACCAAAAATTGAAAACCTAGATCTAAGCTCCCTTGAACCCAAATAAGATTCCTAATGATCTAAGGATCTAACATAGAGGGAGAGAAGGAGAAACTGACCTCCAATCGAGCCTGATGGTGGTTGTTTCCCGGAATTGCCATGGCCGCCCACCTCAAACTTGCTCCCATGCCAAATTTTTGATTCTCTACCAAATGTAACAATCTAAAACTCGATTTCAATTGCTCTCCCCTTCTGAAGCTAATGGAGGGGTTAATTAGAGGTTGGGGAGACTGAACATTGCATTGCCATTAATGGCCATTTTGATTTCACTTGAGAATTCTTGAATTCTCCACCGACTAGCAGGGGAAAGGCTAGAAATGGCCTAGAATTCAATGGGGGAGATGAATGGATGCATTTGGAAGAGAATATTGAATGCTCATTGGCATTTAACCATGAATGCTCCATTGAAAGTGTACAACCCTCATATTTTCCGAGACGGTGTGACCCGACGCAGATGAGGTCGTGGTAGAGCAGATGACTGTAACGCAGCGGACCTTGGGTCTGAACCAAAGAGAGGAGGCCCGGGGGGGCAGCCCTCTCCACTCGCCCGCCCCCTTGGGGCGGGTAAGGGAGGTCCCCCCTCCCCACTCACCCGCCCCTTTGGGGGCGAGTGGGGGATGTCCCCCCTCCCCACTTGCCCGCCCCCTTGGGGGCGGGTAGGGGAGGTCCCCCCTCCCCACTCGCCCTCCAGTTTGGGGGCGAGTGGGGGAGGTCCCCCCTCCCCACTCGCCCGCCCCCTTGGGGGCGGGTAGGGGAGGTCCCCCCTCCCCACTCGCCCGCCCCTTTGGGGGCGAGTGGGGGAGGTCCCCCCTCCCCACTCGCCCGCCCCCTTGGGGGCGGATAGGGGAGGTCCCCTGAAAGTGCACAATTAACCTCACTAGAATTCTCTAGAGGGGGGGTGAATTAAAAATTATTTTGTGCAAAGTTAATATATATATGTGTATGATCACAGATTAGAGCTTCCCACACACCAACAAGAATTAAGCAAGAAAATAAAGTAAATGCAAGAAAATAAATCACAGCACAACACAAGAAAATATAGTGGTTCCCCAAACTTTGGGTAGTCCACTCTTCTACCCCCTTGGTAGGAATTCACTATCTTGCACTGAGTCTTTTGATAAGGAGACTCTTAGAACCACCCTGAGTCTTTTGACAAGGAGACTCTTAGAACCAACTGAGTCTTTTGACAAGGAGACTCTTAGAACCAGTACACTGAATTTTTTGGAGAGAGATTCTAAACACTCTTTTACAATGTTTAAGTGAGAAAGAAAGAAAGGAGAAGAAATAAAAACAAGAAAGAATCTTCTTCCAAGCAAGAAGATTGGAAGCACAAGAAGTGAATTGAATCTTTCTTCTATAGAGAGAAGAAGATTTGCAGCCTTTCTCTCTTTGTGAGAGCTATCAGATTTTGCAACAGTATGACTTCAGAAGCAGAAGAAGAAGTGCTTGAATGTTGCTGCAGAGCTTTTTCTCAATTTCTCTCTTTTCTCTTGGGAGCTTTTCCTCTATTTCAAATGTGTGTGGTAGATCACTCTTCTTTATTTTCTGCCGACCTCCTCTTTATTTATAGCTCTGTTAATTCAACATAATACTATAGGAGGATAATCAATTAGCAGTTAGAGAGAATAGAAAGAAAAAATGTTTCCATAATGTTTATTTCTGTAGAAGGAAAGAATGAATTCTGATTTCAAATAATATCCAAAATAGAGTAAATCAGATTAGCCAAGAATCAAATAGAAGAAAAGAATGATTCAGAACGGCTATAAAATATTAACATTATTCCATACAAATCAGATTTACTGAAAGAAGGAAAGAGATCTGGCGCATATTTAAGTCTGTTAAATAAATCAACGTGCGTCGATTGCCATTCGACGCAAGCGTCGAGTACATCCTGTCTGGACGTCGAGAGGCAAATAAGGAAGGTGCGTCGACTAAGGTGCGTCGACTTCACTAGTTGCGTCGACTAGAAATCAGAGTAACGTCGACAACACATACGTCGAAATCTTCCTAGAGTTACTTCGACTTAATCTGAAAGAGACGTCGACTACATTTCGACGTTGCGTCGAACACTATTCGACGCATATTTACTTAGCTTTGTTTTTCATTCTTGGAATTCATATTTGACTCATTTTCAGGGGTTAAGAGAAATCATTTTCCCAACAATCTCCCCCTATTTGTCTTAACCCTTCTTAGAGAGAAATTAGCATATAATTAACATAGCAAAGCATTTGTAAAGATAATGAAGATTTCACACAATCAGAAGAGAATATATAAACAAACTTCATGTTCAGACCAATCACAAAGAAAAGTATGTGAAACATTGTTTTCAAGTATTATTCAGGAGGAGTAGGAGGAGTTTTTCTTTTTCTCTTGAATACTATTGTGGATTGCTCTTTCCCAGTAGCAGGTGATTCCCTCAGCTCCCCCTGGGTCTCAGCTCCCCCTGCCCCTGACTCCTGAGCCCCTTCTTCAGCCATCATAGCATCAGCTTCATTTCCTTTTTCAGTTTCAGCAGCTGGTTCATTTTCTTCTTGATTTATAGCAGTATTCAATTCTTTCTCACCTTCTTCCTTTTCAGCCTCATTTTCTGCTCTGCTTCCCTCCCCTTGCAGTAGTACCACTTGGTCTGCAGCCTCTCTTGCTATGCTGAGTACCTCAATTGTTTGTTTATCAATATGGAGCTCAGGTACTAACTCATTCCCAATTGTCTTGAGCAGTGTAAGACTGTCAGATTTTGAAGAAGAATGGGATTTGTGAGAAGGAAATTTAGGATTGGAGGGCTGATTTTCATCTAGATTCTCCCCCTTCTTGACCTTCTTGGCCAAGGAGGTTAAGAAAGACTTAGTCACTCTAGAGGAAGAGAGAGATGACTTCAGATCTTGCACAGAGGCACTGACCCTATCTATTTGGGTGTGCATGTGAAGGATGGAGGAATGAATCTGAGAGCAATGCTCATCTAGCATTGCTTGGAATCTTTGAGCTGTGGATTGTATGCACTGGGTGATGAGAGCCTCAGTGGATTCAGATGGTTCATGGTGTGAGAGATGATGAGGTGATGGTGGAGGAGGAGGAGAGGGTAGTCTATTATCTGGATGAGGTGTATCTGAATGAGGAGGTGGAGGGATAGAAGAAGGCTGAGTAGGTGATTGAGGAGGTATTGGTGAGGATGATGCTGGGACAGAAGATGTGACTGTTTGAGAAGGAGGAAGATGAGCAGGAGAGATAGGAGGCGATGGAGTATTTTCAGGGATGGAACCAGGCTTGGGAATTTGCCTGATCCATTTGGAGAAGAGGGCAATGGACATCCTCTTTCCAGGAGGGATAGGAATTCCTTTTGACCTGCAGAGATCAGGGAAGGAATAGAAGAGAACCTGACTCATGATTCTCATATAAGCATTTTCCTTGTGGGAATATTTGGAGGCTATCATTTTGAGAAGACAGCTGGCCCAATCCACCTTCTTCTTCAGCACAAGGGCCCCCATGATGTTCAGCTGCTGTTTGGGCACTGCATCATGGGCTGAAATCTTGCATAGCAGTATCTTCCCTACTATATCTGCCAGCAATCTGTACTCATCTGAAAAGTCTATCTTTTTCAGATGGATTGGTCTGTCGTTTGAGAATTTCATGGTGGAGAGCACATGCTTGATTTCATCAGGTGTGAGGTCAATGGATTCATCACCTAATAGGGGGATAATTAAGACTTATTTAGTCATTCTTCTCAAACTTATTTTCTTCCCCTTTTTCATTTAAATAAGGATGATATTAGGATATACCTGATGGAAGATCAAAGGTGGCCCTAACATGTTCTGCTGAGATTGAGAAAGGTGTCTCATATAGTGTTCCCTGGATTTCTCCTTGTTCAGATATCTGAACATGAGTCAGCAGCTCTGTGAGCTCTGTTTCCAGTAGCTTGCACCTTGTGGAGATGAGTTTGTCTAATCCAGCTTCTGTGAAGAGAGCAATGATGCTCTTGTAGTTTTCTGCGGCAGCCTGGAAGGACTCAAGGTCAATGTCGAACCCAGAATTTATCTTTGGAGCCATTGTAGATCAGTGGGAAAGAGAAAGAAAGAGACGGCTGGACGGAGGAGCAAGGAGAATAAAAGATGCAGAGGTCGTGAAGGTTTCTAACTTAAGAGTCTATTTAAGTCAGGTGAAGCGTCGAAACAGGACTCAATTCGAGGCTTATTAGGTACTTCAGTGGATGTGACCGAAAATGATTCAGTCTTGCCGCTCGTTTTTATGAAGTCGACGTTACGTCGAGTGGGATTCGTCGTGAGCGTCGATATAGTCTGCTTTGGGATGAAGAGATTTCTAGTCGACGTATGCGTCGATAATAGTCGACGTATGCGTCGATTATGCCTATTGATCTGAGTCATCGACGGTGCGTCGATTATAAGTCGACGTGACTTTTAATTTTTCAGAACAGCTCTATGTGCTTATTTCTTTTTGTCTCTTCCTATTCCTAAAGGTTTCTAAGTCAATTTTGGACTGATTTTCTTTTACATATAATTTGATTGATTATGCCAACATTGTTTGGCAAGGTGGCCGGGTTTGTTACATATATAGCATTTGATTGTCTTAGAGTTGTAAGGATTTGATTTTAGAGAAGGATAGAAGTGTTGATTGGGATAGGAATATTGTTTAGAGTAGAAATTTTGATCAGGATGAATGGGTCCTGAATAGGGGTTTAGATGAGAGATTTTTGAAGGGAAGACATTCACGTTGCTCTGAATATGTGTGCGTCGATATCGATTCGACGCATGTTGATAGTCGCGTCGATTTCTATTCGGCGCTTTCTCCAGGTGGCGTCAATCTGATTTCGACGCGTAAAAAGAGTTGCGTCGATTGGAAGTCAACGTACTTTTGTTTAAGCGTCGAGAAGAGATCGATGCATCTGAGAGGTTGCGTTGAGTAGATGTCGACGCACTATTATGCATGCATCGATATGAAGTCGACGCAACTGAATCTTCATATATTTTTACTATTCCTTTTTCTGTTTTTACTTCTTTATGAGTTGTTTCTCTTGGTTTAGTTATCTCTTCAGATGAAGTTTGTGAGTCATCAGCTGAATAATATGATGTATCATCAATTTCCTTGGAGAGGTGTTCTTTCTTATGTTGTGATTCTTTTTCTTGGTTGTCTAATTTGACAGGTTTAGTGAATTTTACAGGGCTCATCCAAGCAGGTTTGTTGGATGGAATTAGGCTGATTGAGGGATCAGCCCCTAGCCCAAGATTCTTGTGTCTTATTGTTTGTTTTTCAGTGATCTCTTCAAGAGTTTGGCTTCTCATTTTTATTGATTCTTCAAAGGCTTTTGCCTGGGTTACTTTATCCTTAAGGAACTGATTTTCTATTCTAGCCCTTTCTATTTCCTTTTCTATTCTGCTAGCTATTGATTCATAATCTTTAAAGGATTTAATTTCTGTGTTTCTCTGGTTTTTAGCTACATTGATTTGTTCTTTTAGATCTTTAATTTCTTTTGTTGCTTTTAGTTGATCTAGATACATTCTCATAAAATCATTTCTAAAGTTATCACTTTGAAAATCTATTTCATCAAACATGCTTACCTCATCCTCATCCTCAGATTCCTCTATGAGAATGTGGTTCTTTTCTTTTTCATCATCAGAAGATATGCTTTCTTCTGATCCTGTTTCACTCCATGATTTATCATCATTCTTTGAGTCTTCAAAGGCCATTAAGCATAGGTCTTCTTGCCTGGATTCTTCATTGTCACTCTTAGAGGATGAACTATCCTCAGAGTTTGTTTCACTCCAGACTTCTGCAATGAAGCCTCTTTCTTTCTTCTTCCCCTTTTTCTCTAGATCTTTCTTTTTCAGATCATTTTCTGTTTCAGCATTCTCTGAACATTCTGGGGCAATATGTCCAGGTTTCCTGCAAGAATAGCAAATAATTTCTTTAGTGGGGGTTTTGTCATACCTTGGTTTTGACTCCCTCCTTTTTGATCCATCTGTCTTGACCCATTTCTTAAATCTTCTGGCCAAGAAACTGAATAGTTCTTCTTCAGTGACAGGGGTTCCTCCTTCTGTTGCCTTTAGAGCAATGTTCCTGCCTTTTGAGGAAATTGGAGTGTTTTCTCTTCTTTCCTTCTCTTCTCTAGTTTTCAGCAATTGCTCATAGGATCTGAGTTTTCCTAAGAGAGCATCTGTTGAAATCTCTTTTTGTCCTCTTGTGTCTCTTATTGCCCATATTCTTGAGTCCCATGAACTAGGGAGACTCATTAGCAATTTATCATTAATCTCAGTGAGAGAGATTTCTATGTCCAAGTCTCTTAGTTGATTGATGATCAGACTGAATCTGTCATACATTTCAGAGATGCTTTCTTCAGCCTTCTTTTGGAAGTTCTCATATTGAGAAATCAATAGGGCCTTTTTATCTTTCTTTTCATCAGCACTTCCTTCCACCATCTTTGTGAGAGCATCCCAAATTTCTTTGGATGATTCACAGTCAACAACCTTTTGAAAAATGTCATCTGAGAGAGTTGAGACAAGTATGTTCATGGCCTTTAGATCATATGTTCTTGCCTTCTTTTCATCTTCTGTCCACTCAGATCTTGGAACAAGTGTTTGTGTGACATTGCCATTTGCATCCTTTCTATAAGGCTTTGGGGGACCTGTCATAGTAATATTAAACAAGTCAGCATCAATGGAATTCATATAAATTCTAATTCTTGTTTTCCAAACTGCAAACTTTTCAAGATTGCACATTGGAGGTCTGGTGGAAGCATAATCTTTGATTTGTGTCATATGATAAAATAGTTTTGAAATATATATATATATGAGAGGTAGGATCTTTTTGATCAAGGAGTTATCCTTTTTAGATCAACCTCCCTCTGATACCAATTGAAAGTGCACAATTAACCTCACTAGAATTCTCTAGAGGGGGGTGAATAGAGAATTAAAAATTATTTTGTGCAAAGTTAATATATATATGTGTATGATCACAGATTAGAGCTTCTCACACACCAACAAGAATTAAGCAAGAAAATAAAGTAAATGCAAGAAAATAAATCACAGCACAACACAAGAAAATATAGTGGTTCCCCAAACTTTGGGTAGTCCACTCTTCTACCCCCTTGGTAGGAATTCACTATCTTGCACTGAGTCTTTTGATAAGGAGACTCTTAGAACCACCCTGAGTCTTTTGACAAGGAGACTCTTAGAACCAACTGAGTCTTTTGATAGGAGACTCTTAGAACCAGTACACAGAATTTTTTGGAGAGAGATTCTAAAAACTCTTTTATAATGTTTAAGTGAGAAAGAAAGAAAGGAGAAGAAATAAAAACAAGAAAGAATCTTCTTCCTAGCAAGAAGATTGGAAGCACAAGAAGTGAATTGAATCTTTCTTCTATAGAGAGAAGAAGATTTGCAGCCTTTCTCTCTTTGTGAGAGCTATCAGATTTTGCAGCAGTATGACTTCAGAAGCAGAAGAAGTGCTTGAATGTTGCTGCAGAGCTTTTTCTCAATTTCTCTCTTTTCTCTTGGGAGCTTTTCCTCTATTTCAAATGTGTGTGGTAGATCACTCTTCTTTATTTTCTGCCGACCTCCTCTTTATTTATAGCTCTGTTAATTCAACATAATACTATAGGAGGATAATCAATTAGCAGTTAGAGAGAATAGAAAGAAAAAATGTTTCCATAATGTTTATTTCTGTAGAAGGAAAGAATGAATTCTGATTTCAAATAATATCCAAAATAGAGTTAATCAGATTAGCCAAGAATCAAATAGAAGGAAAGAATGATTCAGAACGGCTATAAAATATTAACATTATTCTATACAAATCAGATTTACTGAAAGAAGGAAAGAGATCTGGCGCATATTTAAGTCTGTCAAATAAATCGACGTGCGTCGATTGCCATTCGACGCAAGCGTCGAGTACATCCTGTCTGGACGTCGAGAGGCGAATAAGGAAGGTGCGTCGACTAAGGTGCGTCGACTTCACTAGTTGCGTCGACTAGAAATCAGAGTAACGTCGACAACACATACGTCGAAATCTTCCTAGAGTTACTTCGACTTAATCTGAAAGAGACGTCGACTACATTTCGACGTTGCGTCGAACACTATTCGACGCATATTTACTTAGCTTTCTTTTTCATTCTTGGAATTCATATTTGACTTATTTTCAGGGGTTAAGAGAAATCATTTTTCCAACATCCCCCCTCCCCACTCACCCGCCCCCTTAGGGGCGGATAGGGGAGGTCCCCCCTCCCCACTCGCCCGCCCCTTTGGGGGTGAGTGGGGTAGGTCCCCCCTCCCCACTCGCCCGCCCCCTTGGGGGCGGGTGGGGGAGGTCCCCCCTCCCCACTCGCCCGCCCCTTGGGGCGGATAGGGGAGGTCCCCCCTCCCCACTCGCCCGCCCCCTTGGGGGTGGGTAGGGGAGGTCCCCCCTCCCCACTCGCCCGCCCCCTTGGGGGCGGGTAGGTGAGGTCCCTGCTCCCCACTCGCCCGCCCCCTTGGGGACGGGTAGGGGAGGTCCCCCCTCCCCACTCGCCGGCCCTCTTGGGGGTGGGTAGGGGGAGCCTCACTCACCCTCCTTGGGCAAGTGATGTCTCGAGTAGACCAGTTTGGTTCTCCAGCAAGAGGGGGAGTGGGTGCCTCGAGTCCCACTCACCCCTCCTCCTGCGTTGCCCGTTCGCGATCGTGGTCAAACTGCGGATAGCAGGATTTCGGCTATCCGCAGTCCAATTTTGACTATTCGCAGTCCGTTTTTGGGAATCTCTATAAATAGACCCTCATGGGCACCTTGGGAAGGGTTGGTACCCCCCTCCCTCGCGTGTGAGCAAGCACTACCCCTCCCCTACCCCTATCATTGAAGGTGGACGGTGAGGTGATCCTTAGTGCCCTCCAAGGTGCCCAGGCTTAGCATTGGCTTGGGAGGGAAAGTTCCTTGTGAGCTTCCGGGTATGTGGTGGGACCTCCACGCTGCAGCTTAAGGGGTCCGTTTGTGGACTTAGGAGTTCTCCAAGGGCAAGGTTCTTCGGTTCTTAGTGACTAGTCAAGGGTCTCGCTCAGGTCAAGTAAGGGTTAGCTGCATCCCCCTTGCGAACGCTGAAACCGGGTTACTGGTTTCAACATTATGGTGTGGTGAGCGTGGAAGCAGCTAGTTCGGAAAGCTCTAAGCAAGTCTCATGGCTGGAAGCGATGAGCTGGGGGACTCACCCCCTACCGGCGAGTGCGTGAAGAAAGGTGACGTCGAGGAGTTCAGGAAGTCAATCCAGGAACTCTTGCGGATCGCACTCCCCCCTCACAGCGAGTGCTCGACACCACCCGCACCCGTCTTTACCTCGCCATCCCCAGCGGATCCAGAGCACGCACGTCAACAAGAGAAGGGGATGAAGGGGGCAGAGTCCCTGTTTCTGAGTCAATAGAAGCACGGGGAGACACAGGGGAGCTACGAAGAACAGTTTCAGGAACAAGTCCTCCGCCTCCAGGCTGACAAGCGAAGCAGGAAGAACCAGGAGAAAGAAAAGGGATAAGAAGACGAAAGAGATGGAGGAATTAATGAAAGAGATGGTCAAGGTGCATGTGACCAAGTAGGCCCAGAAAGGCGCGTTGTAATAAAAATGTAACACCCCGATGATGAATGAAAAAGGTTCCAGGTAACACCTATGATAAGATCCTCGACTAGAGACCATTCTTCGGGCTCAGTCATGCCGGCAGATCGGAGACTCATCGGGTTGACTTACTACTTGGTAGCTGATTTAGGAGGGCACTGAGTTCCTCTGTCTCCAGGCAAGCTGAGCCCCTAGAACGCGTGTGGATACCTCCGCCTCCCATTAGATTGGGAGGGTGGTGAGTTCCCCTGTCTCCAGGTAAGCAAAGCACCTAGGACGCGGATGGGTACTCCCGCCTCCAACTGATTTAGGAGGGCACTGAGTTCCTCTGACTCCAGGAAAGCAAAGCACCTAGGACGCGGGTGGATACCTCCGCCTCCCATTAGATCGGGAGGGCGGTGAGTTCCCCTGTCTCCAGGTAAGCAAAGCACCTAGGATGCGGATGGGTACTCCCGCCTCCAACTGATTTAGGAGGGCGGTGAGTTCCCCTGTCTCCAGGTAAGCAAAGCACCTAGGACGCGGATGGTTACTCCCGCCTCCAACTGATTTAGGAGGGCACTGAGTTCCTCTGTCTCCAGGCAAGCAAAGCACCTAGGACGCGGGTGGATACCTCCGACTCCCATTAGATTGGGAGGGCGGTGAGTTCCCCTGTCTCCAGGTAAGCAAAGCACCTAGGACGCGAATGGGTACTCCCGCCTCCAACTGATTTAGGAGGGCGTTGAGTTCCTCTGTCTCCAGGCAAGCAAAGCACCTAGGACGCAGGTGGATACCTACGCCTCCCATTAGATCGGGAGGGCGGTGAGTTCCCCTGTCTCCAGGTAAGCAAAGCACCTAGGACGCGGATGGGTACTCCCGCCTCCAACTGATTTAGGAGGGCGCTGAGTTCCTCTGTCTCCAGGCAAGCTGAGCCCCTAGGACGCGGGTGGATACCTCCTCCTCCCATTAGATTGGGAGGGCGGTGAGTTCCCCTGTCTCCAAGTAAGCAAAGCACCTAGGACGCGGATGGGTACTCCCGCCTCAAACTGATTTAGGAGGGCGATGAGTTCCTCTGTCTCCATGCAAGTTGAGCCCCTAGGACGCGGGTGGATACCTCTGCCTACCATTAGATTGGGAGGGCGGTGAGTTCCCCTGTCTGCAGGTAAGCAAAGCACCTAGGACGCGGATGGGTACTCTCGCCTCCAACTGATTTAGGAGGGTGTCGAGTTCCTCTGTCTCCAGGCAAGCTGAGCCCCTAGGACGCGGGTGGATACCTCCGCCTCCCATTATATTGGGAGGGCGGTGAGTTCCTATGTCTCCAGGTAAGCAAATCACCTAGGACGCGGATGGGTACTCCCGCCTCCAACTGATTTAGGAGGGCGCTGAGTTCCTCTGTATCCAGGCAAGCTGAGCCCCTAGGACGCGGGTGGATACCTCCGCCTCCCATTAGATTGGGAGGGCGGTGAGTTCCCCTGTCTCCAGGTAAGCAAAGCACCTAGGACGCGGATGGGTACTCCCACCTCCAACTGATTTAGGAGGGCGCTGAGTTCCTCTGTCTCCAGGCAAGTTGAGCCCCTAGGATGCGGGTGGATACCTCCGCCTCCCATTAGATTGGGAGGGCGGTGAGTTCCCCTATCTCCAGGTAAGCAAAGCACCTACGACGCGGACGGGTACTTCTGCCTCCAATCGGTAAGATCCCTGACTAGAGACTATTCACCGGGCTCAGTAATGCCGGCAGATGGGAGGCTCATCGGGTCGACTCACTATGGGCAAGAATTCAGAAAGGGTAATTGGTTTGATAAGATGGTGAAGTTCCTCCGCCTCTAGTTGAAGGTAAGAACCTAAGACGTGGGTTGGATCTCTGCCTCAGTTGCTTTGATAAGATGGTGGAGTTCCTCCGCCTCTAGGTGAAGGTAAGCACCTAAGACGTGGGTTGGATCTCTACCTCAGTTGCTTTGATAAGATGGTGGAGTTCCTCCGCCTCTAGGTGAAGGTAAGCACCTAAGACGTGGGTTGGATCTCTGCCTCAGTTGCTTTGATACGATGGTGAAGTTCCTCCGCCTCTAGGTGAAGGTAAGCACCTAAGACGTGGGTTGTATCTCTGCCTCAGTTGCTTTGATATGATGGTGGAGTTCCTCCGCCTCTAGGTGAAGGTAAGCACCTGGGACGTGGACTGGTTCTCCGCCCCCGGACAGTTCAAGAAATTGTTAGTTCCCTCCCCCTCCAAGTGAGCTCGGCTCCCTGGTAGGTGTGGAGTTCTCTCCCCCTCCAAGTGAGCTCGGCTCCCTGGTAGGTGTGGAGTTCTCTCCCCCTCAAGGTGAGCTTGACTCCTTGGTAGGTGTGGAGTCCACTCCCCTACCAGGTGAGCTCGGCTCCCTGGTAGGTGCGGAGTTCTCGCCTTCCACCTCTGGTCGAGCTCGGCTCGACTAGGGGTGTTGAGTTTTTCTTCCACCTCAGGTCAAGTTCCATTCGACCTAAGGTGTTGAGCTTTCTCCACCTCCAGTTGAGCTCGGCTCACAGGAGGGTTGTTAAGTGGAGAAAGGTCTGCCTTCTGCCTCAAGTCGAGCTCGGCTCAACTAGGGGTGTTGTGTTTTTCTTCCACCTCAGGTCGAGTTCCATTCGACCTAAGGTGTTTAGCTTTCTCCACCTCCAGTTGAGCTCGGCTCACAGGAAGGGTGTCTAGTGGAGAAAGGTTTTCCTTCCGCCTCAAGTCGAGCTCGGCTCAACTAGGGGTGTTGTGTTTTTCTTCCACCTCAGGTCGAGTTCCATTCGACCTAAGGTGTTTAGCTTTCTCCACCTCCAGTTGAGCTCGGCTCACAGGAGAGTTGTTAAGTGGAGAAAGGTTTGCCTTCCGCCTCAAGTCGAGCTCGGCTCAACTAGGGGTGTTGAGTTCTTCTTCCACCTCAGGTCGAGTTCCATTCGAGCTAAGGTGTTTAGCTTTCTCCACCTCAAGTTGAGCTCGGCTCACAGGAGGGTTGTCTAGTGGAGAAAGGTCTGCCTTCCGCCTCAAGTCGAGCTCGGCTCAACTAGGGGTGTTAAGGTTTTCTTCCACCTCAGGTCGAGTTCCATTCGACCTAAGGTGTTTAGCTTTCTCCATCTCCAGTTGAGCTCGGCTCACAGGAGGGTTGTTAAGTGGAGAAAGGTCTGCCTTCCGCCTCAAGTCGAGCTCGGTTCAACTAGGGGTGTTGAGTTTTTCTTCCACCTCAGGTCGAGTTCCATTCCACCTACGGTGTTGAGCTTTCTCCACCTCCTGTTGCGCTCGGCTCACAGGAGGGGTGTCTAGTGGAGAAAGGTTTGCCTCCCGCCTCAAGTCGAGCTCGACTCAACTAGGGGTGTTGAGTTTTTCTTCCATCTCAGGTCGAGTTCCATTCGACCTAAGGTGTTTAGCTTTCTCCACCTCCAGTTGAGCTCGGCTCACAGGAGGGTTGTCTAGTGGAGAAAGGTCTGTTTTCTGCCTCAAGTCGAGCTCGGCTCAACTAGGGGTGTTGAGTTTTTCTTCCACCTCAGGTCGAGTTCCATTCGACCTAAGGTGTTGAGCTTTCTCCACCTCCTGTTGCGCTCGGCTCACAGGAGGGGTGTCTAGTGGAGAAAGGTTTGCCTTCTGTCTCAAGTCGAGCTCGGCTCAACTAGGGGTGTTGAGTTTTTCTTCCACCTCAGGTTGAGTTCCATTTGACCTAAGGTGTTTAGCTTTCTCCACCTCCAGTTGAGCTCGGCTCACAGGAGGGTTGTTAAGTGGAGAAAGGTCTGCCTTCCGCCTCAAGTCGAGCTCGGCTCAACTAGGTGTGTTGAGTTTTTCTTCCACCTCAGGTCAAGTTCCATTCGACCTAAGGTGTTGAGCTTTCTCCACCTCCTGTTGCGCTCGGCTCAAAGGAGGGGTGTCTAGCGGAGAAAGGTCCATTCCGCCTCAAGTCAGGTTCAGCCGAAGGACTCGGCAGGGGTATCCCGTTCGCAGGTCCCTTCGTGGATTCCCCTCAGGTCCCACCTACTCGTCAAATAGGTGGGTTGGACTTTCTTTCTGAGCTTGAGGCAAACTCGAAAAGAGAGGGGATTGTGTACAACCCTCATATTTTCCGAGTCGGTGTTACCCGACGCAGATGAGGTCGTGGTAGAGCAGATGACCGTAACGCAGCGGACCTTGGGTCTGAACCAAAGAGAGGAGGCCCGGGGGCAGCCCTCTCCACTCGCCCGCCCCGTTGGGGGCGGGTAGTGGAGGTCCCCCCTCCCCACTCGCCCGCCCCTTTGGGGGCGGGTGGGGGATGTCCCCCCTCCCCACTCGCCCGCCCCCTTGGGGGCGGGTAGGGGAGGTCCCCCCTCCCCACTCGCCCGCCCCGTTGGGGGCGAGTGGGGGAGGCCCCCCCCCCCTCCCCACTCGCCCGCCCCCTTGGGGGCGGGTCGGGGAGGTCCCCCCTCCCCACTCGCCCGCCTCGTTGGGGGCGGGTAGGGGAGGTCCCCCCTCCCCACTCGCCCGCCCCCTTGGGGGCGGGTAGGGGAGGTCCCCCCTCCCCACTCGCCCGCCCCCTTGGGGGCGGGTAGGGGAGGTCCCCCCTCCCCACTCGCCCGCCCCCTTGGGGGCGGGTAGGGGAGGTCCCCCCTCCCCACTCGCCCGCCCCCTTGGGGGCGGGTAGGGGAGGTCCCCCCTCCCCACTCGCCCACCCCCTTGGGCGCGGGTAGGGGAGGTCCCCCCTCCCCACTCGCCGGCCCTCTTGGGGGCGGGTAGGGGGAGCCTCACTCACCCTCCTTGGGCAAGTGAGGTCTCGAGTAGACCAGTTTGGATCTCCGGCAAGAGGGGGAGTGGGTGCCTCGAGTCCCACTCGCCCCTCCTCCTGCGTTGCCCGTTCGTGATCGTGGTCGGACTGCGGATAGCAGGATTTCGGCTATCCGCAGTCCAATTTTGGCTATTCGCAGTCCGTTTTTGGGAAAGTCTATAAATAGACCCCCATGGGCACCATGGGAAGGGTTGGTACCCCCCTCCCTCGCGTGTGAGCAAGCACTACCCCTCCCCTACCCCTATC
The DNA here is from genome assembly GCA_033032865.1 of Dactylorhiza incarnata. Classification (NCBI taxonomy): domain Eukaryota; kingdom Viridiplantae; phylum Streptophyta; class Magnoliopsida; order Asparagales; family Orchidaceae; genus Dactylorhiza; species Dactylorhiza incarnata. The sequence goes on from JAWHQI010000043.1 coordinate 2,262,204, forward strand.
ATTGAAGGTGGACGGTGAGGTGATCCTTAGTGCCCTCCAAGGTGCCCAGGCTCAGCATTGGCTTGGGAGGGGAAGTTCCTTGTGAGCTTCCGGGTATGTGGTGGGACCTCCACGTTGCAGCTTAAGGGGTCTGTTTGTGGACTTAGGAGTTCTCCAAGGGCAAGGTTCTTCAGTTCTTAGTGACTAGTCAAGGGTCTCGCTCACGTCAAGTAAGGGTTAGATGCATCCCCCTTGCGAACGCTAAAACCGGGTTACTGGTTTCAACAGAAAGCATTCCCAAAATCGGGGAAAATGTTAAATTCACTGTTGAAACCAGAGAACTGGTCTCGACGTTCGAATGGGGGATGCAGCCAACCCTTACTTGACCCAAGCTAGAACCCCTGACTAGTTGCTAAGAACTGGAAGATCCTGTCCTTGAAGAACACCTGAGTCGACAAATGAACCCCTTAAGCTGCAGCGTGGAGGTCCCACCGCACACCCGGAAGCTCACAAGGAACTTCCCCTTCCAAGCCAATGCCGAGCCTGGGCACCTTGAAGGGCACTAAAGCTCACCTCACCACCAACCTTCACTAACAAGGAGGGGAGGGGGCAGTGCTTGCTCACAAGACACACGCGAGGGAGAGGGGGGTAGAGACCAACCCTCCCCAAGGTGCCCATGGGGGTCTATTTATAGACTTCCCAAAAATGGGCTGCGGATAGCCAAAATTCTGCTATCCGCAGCTCAACCACGAACCTGGACGGTCAAAACAAGAGGGGGGTGGGCGAGTGGAGGACGAGGCGTCCACTCCCCCCCTTGTCGGGGGTCGAACGAGTGGACCGAGGTCCACCGCCATGATTGGGCGAGTGGAGCTCACGGTCCACTCCACCCTTGCATGGGGCGAGTGGACCATGGGTCCACTCGCAAACACCCTTGGGTAAGTGGACCCTTGGTCCACTCGCCCCCCCACTCGGGCGAGTGGACCAAGGGTCCACTCGCCCGGGGCCTTGGGTGAATGGACCCAAGGTCCACTCGACCAAGGAAATTGGCCCCCCGGGCCTTGTCTTTTTAGTTTTTCACGACCTCCGATAGTTCGGTCTACAACGTCACGGTCACCCTCTCTATCACGACCTCATCTGTTGGGTTTTCTATATCCCTTCATAAGGGATGACATATCAGATATGCGCAGCGGAAATTAACTAGAACAACCCAAAAGGAGTTAAGGATCTTGCGGTTTTCATGATTCAAGAGATTAATCAAATCGAAATACAATGTACCTTTGCGGGATTGAGTCAACACTCAACCAAGGTGCTCCAAGAGGAAATCCGAAATCTGAGTTCCAAGAACCGAAGTATGTCGGCTCCTCTATAGCGATCCACACGAACGATGGAGAACCCTAGATTCTTGTCGCACAAGAGCTAGGTCGGAGAAGGAAGCTCTCAACGTCCTCACAGACTGCTAGGTCCGATCCAGAGGAGGCGGCGACCGGCGGCGTCGACTAGCGGCGGCGGAAGATGATCGGCGGACGGGAAGGACGAGAAGCCTTCGTGCGGAACAGTTCCGATCGGCCGTTCGTCCAAAATCGCGAAAGGATTAAGTCATACGTAAACCTAGAATTGCAAGCCTTTTTATACTAAAACGCATAAATCCGGCTATCCGCAGACCAGAACAATTCTGTCCAGATTTACATTCGCTGAATTCGACTAATCGATATAACCGAATTTGACTAATCACTATAACCGAATTCGGCGAAACCATTTCGACGAATTCGATTATATGAATTCGGCTATATAAATTCGGCGAAACCCTTTCGTCGAACTGTCCTGATTCGGCTAAACCCTTTAGTCGAATCAGTAAGAAATTCGGTTAATCATATTAGTCGAATTTCATTAGTCGAATCAACTTAATTCGGTTAATCACATTAGCCGAATTTGACATAATTCTGTTAAACCCTTTAGCCGAATTTGTCATGTATTAACTCATTCGCTTAAACCCTTTAAACGATTTTCCGTTGAGACATTCTCAACTTGATTCCAAGCAGTCACAGGATTGGTCCTCCACTCATATCCAATATGAGTAAGGCCAACACAATCCTTTCTCCAACTTCTCCAAACGCTTTTATGTGCGACCCTATAGGCTCATATTGCGTTGGCAGCAAGACTAACTATTGATTGCTTTGAGATCACCTCAGAAACTCCAACATCATCCGCGTCGGGTCACACCGACTGGAAAATATGAGGGTTGTACATTCACCATGCCTTGTCATCATTCTCTGAAATTGGATGGCATGGGTGGTAATTTTGTTCATGGGTAATAGTGTGGGTTGCCCATGTGGGCCTTAGCCCATGGAGATTAATTGAATTTCCTAATTTTCCCATTTTAGGTCTATTTTATGACCAAGGTTGACTTCTTGGTTGACTTGGTCAACCAATGGTGGGGTTGACCCAATTGGGTGGTCATGGGTCCTATGCACCATGCCATGTTTATTGGATCATGGCGGGGTAAATTGGTTAATTTGGGGCTAAGTTGTCCCAAAGTTGACTTTAGTCAATTTCATGAAATTGGGTGAGCCCAATGTAATATTTTTGACCTAATGGACTCCCTTAGTGGTTAGGATGGCATGAGTGAGGTAAATTTGATCTCTTGTGGTCCAATTGACCAATACCAGGCTAAGTTAACCTAATTTGAGTCAGGGTTGACTTTGGTCAAATTGTCTGATTTGGTTGACCAATTCATATGGTCTCAGTCAATTGGATCACCCTTAGGGTTAGGAATGTTGTGGTGGGTCACTTTGATCAATTAAAGTCTAATTGAGTCACACTAGGGCAGGTTGACCTAGTTAGGTCAAGGGTGGTTTAGGTGATTTCACTTGGTCACCTAGACTTCTATGGTCAAATTCTTGCCCTAGGTCACACGTCATGACACTTGTCATGACCTAATTCACATTAAGAGCCTAAAAGTAATGGGGATGTTACACTAGGTCTGTTGAGCTTCAAATGATGTGATTTAGGCAACTAAAGTCACATTAGAGCCACCTAAAATCCTAGGGTTCTCCCGTCCACCATCATGGGGTCCTCTAAGCCCTACATGCTCTCTAACCAGGGCACTAAACTTCTAGGGTACCTAAAAATTATGAGATGTTACATGTAGGGTCAGCTCCAATACTCCACTTATTGAACCTCACTTGGAGGTTCTTGGTATGTCTTGGAGTTTGTTGCTCCAACAATCTAAGTTATTAGGATCACTTGTGACTTGATTAATTCAGTATATTATCTCTTATTTTCCTAAAGAGACTTTCTTAGCTCTTGCCCAAAAGCTTTCTATTCCTCGTCCTAGGAGTCACAACCTATGACTTTTGTTGAAGCTTGTACTTTAAGATTCCATACAATTCTCGATTGTGCTTGGTGAGTTCATCGTTCATTTTAGTTAAGGAATTAATTTTCCTCTTAAACAATATGTTTTCATTCTAGAGATTTTCAAAAATGTTTATGAATTCAAGGGTATTAAAATCTAGAGACTAAGACTCCGTTTGGGGAGACTTATTTTCACCGGTCAAGCGGTTACGACCGCATGAACCGGGCCTTAATTAAGGTCCGGTTCATGCGGTCGTAACCGCTTGACCGGTGAAAATAAGTCCCCTCAAACGAAGCCTAAATGTTGAGTACCTCATTAGAAGTTAAGGTCTTTTCCTCTTCATGTGTCATAAGACACTTAACTTAAGACTCTTCTTCATCATGAGTCAGAGTTTTCCTCATAAGAGGATGATAATTCACTCCATCTCTGAGCAATCATCCCCTTCATCTTCTTGTGAGGCTTCCTTTTCTTCACCTCGTCTTTTCCCTTGGATCTCAATTGATCATTCATCTTCTTTCTATAATATGTAGAAATATGCCCTCCTTTCCTGCAGTAATAACAGATAATTTCATCTGGTTTCTTAGAATCATGCATGATGGTTTAGAGCTTCTTTTCTTGCTCCTATCTTTGTACTTAAAAAGAGTGTTCTCTTTCTTCCAAGCATGCAGTTTCATTGCAAGGAAGCTTAGATACTCTGTAGAGAATGAGGGAAGAGCTTAGATACTCTGCCAGTTAAGGCTACTGACTTCTCAAGAGTTTTCTTGAATGGAGTGGCTGGTTCTTGCTCATTCTTTGTTTGTGAGACGGCCAACTCAAAGGACTGCAACCTTCCATAGAGAGCCCCAATAATGCTTTCTCTAAGCTCAACGATCAGACATTCGGTTGGCGATCGGGTACTCGATCGACGAACAAGTCCCCAATCGGTGAATGCCAAATCAACAAACTTTTCTATTTCTTCCGGTTATCTGTATTCTGCTGAGTTGCTTCTTTTGGGAAAATACACAATATATGCTCTAATACAGTTGATGCATTATAATAGCGCGATCTACTAAATCACTAAAGTTTTCCCCAAAATGCTCTGCTACAGTGTGAGGATGAATGACGTGAGAATATTGCTTCTAGGTTCAGCTCAGTTGGTGATGAGACTCGGTTGAAGGAGTTCTTATCCAGGAGGTTGCGGGTTCGAGACCTGGCCTCAACAACCTGGCGCTGCTGAGAAACAGGCGCGCAGAGTTGGTTGGGGTGTCACTCGGGCTGCAGCCCTAACACACAGGAAGAGGTTGTGGCCTGCCCTGGGGTGTTACAAAAAAAAGTGCACTTTTTTGTAACACCCCAGGGCAGGCCACAACCTCTTCCTATGTGTTAGGGCTGCAGCCCGAGTGACACCCCAACCAACTCTGCGCGCCTGTTTCTCAGCAGCGCCAGGTTGTTGAGGCCAGGTCTCGAACCTGCAACCTCCTGGATAAGAACTCCTTCAACCGAGTCTCATCACCAACTGAGCTGCAGCTTGGACACTTTTTGCTCAGTAACCTAACACACAGTAAGAAGTTCTTTTTGGCAATATTTACCTTCTAAGACCCTATCTGCTTGGACACTTTTTGCTCAGTTGTGATTTTAAAACTATGCAAGCGATATTTTTTTGCCCGTTGGGCACCTTGATTTGAAACCATGGATCCCCAAAGTATAGTTTTATGCATCTAATTCTAACTATAGGGAGAGCGACTCATTTAAAAACATAATTTCTTTCCATCTCCATAGCCACATCTCAAACATAAATCGGAGGTAGAAGCCAATCGGATGGCCGCACTTGTGAGTCTAGATTCACTTCGTGGTCTATAGAATATAGGTCCGTTTAGCATTACGTCGACGATCGTAAATGTGATGGTTATGTACCGTCGTCCGTGACGCTTGACCACGCTTAAAGAATTTCATCACTTTTATGTTCAAAATAAAGATTTTTTCTTGTGACCGTATGATAATGATGTCTTTGTCCACACTCGTGTAAGCAAATACGTTATGCCAAAGGTTCACCGACCCTATCAACGGTGTTTGAGAATATAACATAAGGACGGAACTACAGACACTCAATAAATCGCAAATAAATCGCAAACTGTGAGAAGATGATTTTTTATAGCAAACACGTAGCCCTAGGTAATTAATGCAAGAAAAAAATATCCTTCTCACATGCAACCTTATGGGGCCCATTTATTTGCGATCTCTTGAGTGTCCGTGTAATTTTAAGGGCGGTTTTAAGTAACCGACGTGCCGCTTATTATCAAAACCACGTTTTCACCCAACCACACCACATCCTATCAGTCCAATCAAACGCCACCGCCTGGCTCGTGTCCTAGGACACCGGGGCTCACGCGTGGCATGTAGTCGTTCGACGGCGTGTCCGCCTGTTAATTCCACGCTATAACCCGAACCTCGGACATGCCCATCGGCCCTCCTACTCCAGAACTCGAAAATGGATTTTCCTTTCGGCCACCACCACCGTCGCGGCGACGATGACGACGACGACGATCGCCGTCGCAGAAATCACCCAGGTTTCCACCCTCCACCGGGTGTCCGCCACGTCTCTCACGATCGCGGGTATGAACCCCCTCCGACGCACACCGGCGGCTCAGTGAACCACGTCACCCATGATCCAGGCTACGATGCCACTCCGCCGTTCTCCGGAAACCCAGTCCAGCACATTTCTCACGATTCCGGGCTCGGACACGCCCCTCCACCCCCGTTCTTTCGCCACCCAGTCCATCACGTTTCCCATGATTCCGGTCCTGGATACTCCCCTCCACCGCCGTTCTTTAGCGCTTCCGTGGTGCCTCCGCAACCTCCGCCTCTTGGCGGATCTCTGGGTCAGCGTGATGCTCATGAGAGTCAATATGGCAGCGAGGGTGCGAGTTACGGGAGGGGGGAAGAACTTCACCACCGTCGTCCAGGATACTCTGAGACGGTGAGTCACGAGAGCTCGGAGGGCGGGGCTATGAATCGGCAGAGGACAGTGAGGATCTTCACCAAGGCGGATGAGAATTACTCGCTCTCGATCATGGATGGGAAAATCATTCTCACGAGGACGGATCGCAGTGATGAACGTCAAGTACTGTTTACGGGTTCTTTTAGCTTTGGTTATTTTACTAGGGCTTCCATTGAAATTGGATCTGGTTATTTTATATCTGCACTTTGCTCCATTGAAGAATTTAGTTGTCTTCCTCGTTTTTTATTTCTTTTCATTTACTTTTCATACTCTTCTCTGATTATCTGATAAACATGTGAATTTTCATTTATTGGATGATGAAGTTCTACATCCTTTTTAAAATTCAGCATTGGATTAAAGACCTCAAATACAGCACTAAGATAAAGGATGAAGAGGGCTTCCCTGCATTTGCCCTAGTCAATAAAGCTACTGGCGAAGCCCTGAAGCACTCCTTTGGTGCAACTCATCCGGTAAGCTAATCTGTTGAAAAAAAGATTTTTTCCCCTCTGACTTTGCAGTTTTTAGCTTACATTCTACCAATTTACACATCACAACCTTTCATATCTTGATCTCCTTTAGTGATGACGTGCTTCTAAATGTGCAATGATCTGATTTACCAAGTATTTACTATATATTAATTTAAGGTAAATAGTTTTAAATTTAATGTGAATGTTGGAATCTCTGAATGGTTAGATGAGAAATAATAAGGATTTTGTTTATTTTCCATAGAAATAATAAGGATTTTGTTTATTTTCCATAGAAATAATAATGATTTGATTACTTCTAGCATCATACATGTTTTCTGTTTACGATAAATAAATGCCTTGTGTTAGAATATAGCTTATTTCATAGATGCATTTGTTTCACAATGGTTGTGAACTCGTACTATATCCTGCCCCTCTTACAATAAGTGAGATCAAATCACTTTTTCAAATATAATACACCCTAATATATCTCATTCTAACATAGTATCAAAGTCAAGGTAAAATCCTCTTTGAACTTTGCTCACCCCTCTCCAGTCAAACTCACGTTGTATGCATATGCCTTGTTCAGCTTGCTCACTTATCTTCTCCTCCTTCACTCCTCTAGTCCACTTACTTTCCTTGCTCCACGACTCCAGTGCTGCACTTGCTCGCGTGGATCCTCCGCTGCACTTGCTCGCGTGGATTCTCCGCTCCACTTACTCGCCTCGCTCCTCTTCTTGACTTACTCACTTTGCTCCTCCTCCCCACCCGCTCGCCTCGCTCCACCCGCTCACCTCGCTCCTTGCTCCACCCGCTTGCCTTGCTCCTTTTCTTATCTCACTCCTTCCTGCCACCAAAATACAAGAACTTCTCTAGGTTTCAATGCTCCTTGTCCTCGACATACATAACCTGTAAAGAGGGTTGCGCTTCTTGCATAAATTGGCAGGGTTTCTCTCCCAGATCGCACACCTTCAGGATTTTCCAATTTTTTGTAAGACTCTGCCAGGTTTCTCCATTAGCCATGTTGTTGCGACATATCAGGTTATTCTTCATTATCATTTGAAGCTTCCGCTCAGAATTAACATGCTGCTATGACATAAAGGTCAGTATTCAACCTATTTAATTTGTATTTTGATGATATTACTTGTGTATTTGTGTAAATTGAAGGTTTGATATGTATTTGCAGGGGGTAATAAATTTGTGATTTGTGAATTTGCGGTGATTACGATAGATGACTCGGAAAATATCCAATGTTCCCAAAATTCAATTGTGTCGAATAATATTCTTATAATGTGTGTTGTCCAAACACAAACAAATAGAAAAGAAGGTTTGGAGAATATAGTTAGTGGTGAATTGTCATGATTATGAGCTTGAAAGGGCGTAGAAAGAGGGGACGATAAGACGAACACAATGGGTTTATGATACGACCATGGGAGATTGCATTCCCAAACGGCGTTACGTGTTTGTTTACTCACGCCGTCCACGAGTTTTCGCCATAGGGTATGAATGTTGGGGTTGTTATGTCTTTAGTACTATGTTGCATTTTATTATTGTCTTTATTTTCATGTTATGTGTATGCCCTCCTAGTATATAAAGGAGGAGACTGTTATGGGTCCCTAATATCCATCACCGATTAGATTACGCATGTTTTATTATGTGTCTTTAAGTATATTATTTCGAGTTGTATGCGTCGAGTCATTGTTATCGAGTTGAGTCATTGTTATTGAGTCGAGTCATTGTTATCTAGTTAATTAATCATGAGTTATTCTGAGTTGAGTCTTGTTGAGTCGTTTATAATATTATATATAGCCCCCCTTTGGTCATGAGAATGACATGAAATGAATTAATCCAACACTCTCTTTATCTCTCTAATTTCTTATTCTTCCTCTCTCTAGTTCTCTCTTCCTCCCCCCATCTCTAGGGTTAGGGTTGAGCATGACTCCCCTTCTTCCTCTAACCTCATATTCTCTGCGGGTTGAGCTCGGTTCCCCTTCTTCCTCTAACCACCACCACCACCACCACCACCGTCGACGACATCATGGGCTAGGCTCGTAACATTTTGGCGTTAGCGCCACTCCTCGTTGTTTGGCAACAGGAACTGCAAGGCCACATTTCGTCCCTGCGCCTCCACCAGAGAAGCATGCATTTGTTGGTCTTCCATTCGAAGCCCGCCTGATATTGACTGAATAGTGCGACGCTCCTATCTGCTCCCCCTTCAATCCCCCTTTCGACCCATCATCGTCATCCCTGCGGATCTCTTCTTCGCATCCAGTGAAGATCAACGTCCAGCGCTCGCGGTGTCGACCTTGCAGCCCCACGAGGAAGTGCTGCTTATCCTCATCGTTCCATAATCTCCTGTGCGTGCCTCCTGACCAACCAACATTCGGGTCTTGTTCCCGTTCGGCGACGCGATGTCGTCTCTCCCAGACGCGTCGGAGCCTCGTTCCACCAACATAACAAAACTGACACCCTTATTCTTTGAGCCGCGCTCTTTCATCTATTTAGTCGGCTGGCCCACATAGAGCAGAGCAACCCACTCCTAATCGAGCGCAACGCCATTTTTCTCCAAAGTCCACCAAACCGTAGCGTGTTCACCCGGTTCATGGAAACACTGGCGGCGAGCCACTCATTATCCGTTCGATGCTCCAAAAGTTCTTCGAGATCTCAGCATCACATGATGCCATGCTTTAAGACTCACCTCCAGCATTGACTGCCGCTTTGGGGATTCGATTCCATTGGAGCCGCATCCCACCACAACCATCCTCGATGCTACCCACACTCGAAGTATTTCCTTCGACCGCCGCAGTTATGGTTGCTCCACCATTGTCTTCGTTGTTCTCTCCCCGCAGTTCACAAAATTGGCCTCGTTGTCATTGAGCCCCGCAGTGGTGCCGCCTCATTTTGCGCCACAATCCATCCCCGCGGTCTCCACGCCGCAGCCTCCGCTCCATCTACCTGCTCTGCCGTCTCCTCTAGAGTCAGTCCTTCTGATGATCTCCACCGCGTTGATGCCTCCGCTTTCGATCGCCGCAACTCACCTTCATCTAGGGTCTCTGCCGCCCTCGTCTGTCTGCATTCACTGGGCACACTTGCCCCGACTCCAGAGCTTCTGTCTGACAGTCTTTCTTCCGTAAGCGTCTCTTCCACGCCCGATCCTTGCAATCTCTTCTGTCGCCGGTGAGCATGCTGATAGCCCGCCACTCAATGCAGCCGCCGCAACAATGCGCTATCGGGAGTTTTCTGGCAGAAAATCAAAGAGCTGGATGATCACGTCGTGCTATCATCATTTGAGCTTGAGGTCAAGCTCGAATTGTAGGGAGGTGGGATGTTATGGGTACCCACTATCTGTCGCCGATTAGGTTACACATCTGATTACAAGTCTTTAAATATATTATTTCGAGTTGTATGTGTCGAGTCATTGTTATCGAGTCAAGTCATTGTTATCGAGTCGAGTCATCATGAGAATTATGAGTCAAGTCCTGTTGAGTTGTTTGTAATATTATATATAGACCCCAGATTCTTTTTCCTTCTTGTTGATGATTTTACAAGGTATGCTTGTATTTATTTCTCGGAACAAAAATCAAAAGCTCTCTCTTTATTTATGAAATTCAAAAGTGAAATAGAAAAGACACTTGACAAGAGTATAAAAACCTTGAGAAGTGATAATGGTGGAGATTTTACCTCCCATGCCTTCCAACATATTTGCAAGATTCATGGGATCAAACATGAGTTCACTGTCCCTGGATCGCCACAACAAAATGGTGTTGTGGAAAGGAGGAATAGGACCATAATTGAAATGACTAGGTCACTCATTCTACATCAAAACCTTCCAAAGCAGTTTTGGGCAGAAGCTGTCAGTACTGCAGTCTATTTAGGGAATAGAAGTCCAACAAAAATTCTGAAGAAAACCACCCCTTATGAGAAGTTATTTGAAAAAAAAAACAAGGCTAGGGCATCTGATAATGTTTGGGTGTATAGCCTTTGCCCACATTCTCAAGGAAAAGAGAGATAAGTTAGACAAAACTAACATAAAGTGCATATTTATTGGCTATAGTGAGAATAGAAAAGCATATAGACTATTTGATCGAGCAACACATCAATTAATCATATCAAGAGATGTGATATTTCATGAAGATAAGACTTGGGACTGGATATCAGACAATGGAGGCAAGATCATCTCCCATAGTGGATCGGTTGAGTTACCTGTGTACACCTTCCAGGAACCACCAGAGGATCACTTGGAGGAAGAACTGCAACCTGCAACAAATGTTGATGTGCAAATTCAGTTAGACAATGAAGATCCCCTCCTTAGTCATCACCACCCAGGAAAATGAGTTCCATTGTTGATTTATATGAAAATACTAACGCAGTTCTATTTCACAATACTCCAACATCATTTGTAGATGCAACAACTACTAATGAATGGCAAGAGGCAATGCAAGAGGAGACTGGTCTTGTTGAAAAAATAAAACCTGGAGTTTAGTGCCTCGACCAAGTCAGAAGAATGTGATTGGTTTGAAATGAGTATACAAGTTAAAGTGCAATGAAGCAGGACAAGTAATCAAACACAAAGCCAGAATCATTGCCAAAGGGTATAGTCAACATTTTGGAAGTGATTTTGATGAGACTTTTGCCCCAGTGGCACGAATGGAAACCATCAGATTAATCCTTGCGATTGCCGCCGACCATAAGTCCCAATCTACCATCTGGACGTCAAGTCTGCTTTCCTGAATGGGGTTCTAAATGAAGAAATATATGTTGAACAACCAGAAGGTTTCAAGGAAAGGAAAAGAAGATTATGTCCACAAAGCCCCGTATGGACTTAAGCAGGCCCCAAGGGCATGACATTCTAATATCTCCTCATTTTTCAACGAAGAAGGATTTACAGCCAACAAACATGAACCTTCACTGTTTATTAAGAAGACTAGTGACAAAATTGACCTCATCATTTGCCTCTATGTTGATGACTTACTCATCACAGGAAACTCAGAAGATTCAATCAATGCATTTAAGAAGAAAATGAAGTCAAGGTATGAAATGACTGACTTGGATCCCCTGAAGTTTTTTCTTGGCTTGCAGGTAAAACAAAGCTCATACCACATCTTTGTTTCACAAGAGTTATACGAAACTGAGCTGCTAAAGAAATTCAACATGGAGGAATGCAATCCCTGCATACCTCCTATGCCCACCGGTGAAAAATTGAGCAAAACTCAAGAAGGGGATGAGAAGGTGAATGAAGAGCATTATCGAAGCCTAGTCGGATCTCTAATCTATCTCACACACACCATACCAGACATAGAGCATGTTGTGAACCTGATATCCAGATTCGTCAGCCAACCCTCCAAAATCCATCTGAGTGCTGCAAAAAGGATCCTTCGATACGTGCAAGGGACCAAGCATCTGGGGCTTCACTTCAACCAGGATCTCGACCCAGCTCTCACCGGCTACAATGATTCTGATTGGGGAGGCTCACTGGACGATAGGAGAAGCACATGAGGTTTTATATTCTATCTCGGATCTAACCCTATAGCCTGGAGCTCGCGGAAACAACAAACGATGACATTATCAACCACTGAAATTGAATATATGGTACTAAGTTCAGCAATTTGTGAAGGTATTTGGCTAAAGAGGATGATTGAAGAATTAACTGAAGGAAGATGTGCTCCAATCCAGTTGAAGTGCGACAATGTATCAACTATAACTCTCTCCAACAATCCGGTTTTCCATAATAAGAGTAAGCACAGAAATCAAACATCATTTTATTAGAGAAATAGTAGAGAATGGAGAGGTTCAGGTCGATTTCTGCGGCACAGAGGAGCAGCTCACAGATATTTTTACCAAACCGCTGGGAAGAGCTCGTTTTGTCAAACTCAGAGATGACGTAAAGATTGACCCCCCTGATTCAAGAAGGGGTATTGGATGCATGAACCGACGACATTAAATAACCTGCATTTATCATGATTAACCATCCTAAGCATCACGTATCGAGAATGTAATGTGTAATGAATGAATGAACTGTAACCCCCTTCATATTCCAGAGTCTATGCTATAAATCACTCTACATCTGTAACTGCTTTTGTTTTGAACTCTAATGAATGAAATAGTCTTCCTCTTCCCTCTTTCTTTCTCAACCTCGTTTAACTTTTCCTGCGCATCATAGTTTGAGGATGAGAGTTAAGATAATATCTATCAGTTACATCCTCAAAATCATAGGTGAGCCAATCTCCATACCTCATTGATGGGCGCCTGTCACGCCGTGGCCTATGACCTTCATGTTCGGTTGAATGTTGCTCTAGCTCCTTAGGATGAACCAACCCCTCCTGTCGGCCAAGCTCCTCAATTTGTGTCCTTGACACCTCATTTTTAATCTCACGGAATGGAATCTCCACCTCCACCTCGACATGTGGCACATGTGCCCTTTCAACTTAAATCTGCTTCTTTAAAATGACAGATTCATCAAATGTCACGTGTCGGGTGACCACGATCTTCTTTGTTTCAGGACACTACAATCTATAGCCTTTGACTCCTTCAGCATACTTGAGGAAGATGCATTTTCTTGCCCTCGGGCCAATTTTGCTATTTTTCTCAAGTGCATATGTCAGACACCCAAATACTCGTAGCATCAAGTAATCAGCAACTTTCCCGGTCCATAACTTCTTTGGAGTCTTTGATTCAATCGCCGAAGATGGCGACCTATTAATGAGATAGATAGATGTATTTATTGCCTCCGCCCAAAACTCCTTTGAAAGCCCCGTAGTGATCCTTAAGTAACACGTCTTCTCCAGCAGCATCCGATTTATCCGTTCTACAACTCCATTCGATTGTGGTTCTCCTGTTGTTGTGTTGTGACGACACGAGCCCTTCAGCTTTGTAGAACTCCTTCAATACATCAGAAGTGTATTCACCGCCATTGTCAGACCTCACAATCTTTACATGTCGTCTTGTCTGTTTTTCCACAACTTTCTAAAATTTGAACTTCTTGAATACGTCGGATTTTTTTTTTCAAAAAATAAACCCATAATTTCCTCGAGAAGTCGTCAATAAAAGAGACAGTACCTGACTCCGCCCCGAGAAGGAATATGTGCTGGCCCCCAAACATCAGTGTGAATATAGTCTATGATGCCTTTTGTGTCATGCATCCTGGTACTGAACTTCACCTTATGCTGTTTCCCCAATACACACTCTTCACAGAAGTCTAGCTTCTCAAATTTTACACCATCAATCAATTTTCTTTTATGAATTACTTTTATATTTCGTTCACTCATATGACCAAGACGCAAGTGCCACATTCGTGACGAATCCAGATCAGAATCAAAAGATGTAAATGCTGGCATACCGATGGTAGTGCGCCCATGCAACCAATACCAATTACCAACTTTTCTTCCTTTCATCACGATCATTGAACCACGTAGAATCTTCATAGCACCAACATCGATCACTGTCTAACACCCAATCATGTCCAAAGCTCCAAGAGAAAGAAGATTCTTCTTCAAGTCCGGAATATGTCGGACATCCGTTAAAGTCCTTTCAACACCATCATTCATCACAATCCAGACTGTTCCAATCCCAACAATTTTGCACCTAATATCATTGCCCATGAATACAGAGCCTCCATCAAGGGAACGATATGTTGCAAAATAGCTCCGATTTGGAGTCATATGTTAAGAATAGCTGGAATCAAGAACCTAAGAATCTTGAATATCAACTAATGCACATACCGTGAAAACGGAGCCATCGCTGTCAGATGCTTCCTACACAATGCTTGCAGAATAAGAAGATTTCTTCATCTCCTTCTCTTTGAGTATAGGGCAATCTTTCTTCCAATGCCCTTTCTTTTTTCAGTAGTTGCATTAATCTCCTTTGTGTTGTCTCGACTTTGATCTTGACTTTCCTCTATCGCTCTTTCAATCTCGCTCGTGTGATCTTCCTCTCACGAATAAGTGAATAACTCATTGCCATGCCCAATTGATCTATCTGATGACACCTTTCCGCGTAACTTCTCGGAGTGCATACCTACTTTCACGTCTTTGATGGAAAGCGTGTCTTGGTTATACACCATACTATTCACGAATTGCCCAAATGAAGGAGTAAGTGAGCACAAGAGGATCATCGCTTGATCCTCATCACCAATCATCACATCCATGTTCTTTAAATCCATCACTATTTGATTTAACTCATCTATGTGGGCTTTAATGGATGTACCTTCATCTTGAAGGTGTAAGGTCATTGCTTTAAGTACAATCGATTCATGAGAGACTTCTTCGAATAGAGGGTCTCGAGCTCCTTCCATAATTTTTCAGCAACTTCATGGAGAACCTCGTTGGCGAGAGAAAGTTGAATAGTACTATGAGCCTTCATCTCCAATTCTTCCTTCGTATCCGCCGCCATCTCCTTCAGTAAATTCTCTGGCTCGAACACGACCTTGTAGGCATCTTGTTACTTCAATAGAGCGATCATCTTGATCCTCCATAAGCTGAAGCTATCTCTCCCATCAAATTTCTCCACCTTAAAATTTGTTGAAGCCATATACGTTCAAGGTCAGAACCTGTCTCTGATACCAATTGTTAGCGTGGAGAAACGAGAAGAGCGAGAGAGAATGTATAAAATAAGAACACAAGACCACAAGAGAGCAAGAGAGAAAAGAACTCAATAAATATTTCGGAATTGGATGTCTTACAAATGAAAACTCCATCCTCATTTATAGCCATCAAAGATCAATATTTTATTTACAAGCTTGTGTCATCACTGACCACATTCTATTATTTACATTATCGCAGACATTATCATATCATTTACATCATCGATGGCATCATCCTATTATTTACATCATCGATGACATCATACCATCGATGACATCATCCAATTATTTATATCATTGCTTACATCATTTTTCAGGTTCAAAAGATTTTGTATCACAAAATTTTTTGTATCACAAAATCAACAGATCGTTCTGCATATTGTGATAGGAGTATGTTTTTTTAAGGAAAACAAAAGACTTATATGTCTTTCAAAAAACAATTTGTGACTCATAAATGCAACTAGCAGTATTTGTTTATTATAGTAACCAAATGTGCTTCAGATTTAAGTTTCTTTTTTTGTTAAAACTATAAAGAATTTTATTTAAATTTTATTATTTTGTTTTTTATTATATATTTAAAGATTAGGTGTTGCAAATTGGTAATGTTTATACTTCACATACATTTTTCTATGTTTTATATTCTCTTTTAAAAGAGATTGTGTATATATATGCACACATTATATATATATACATAATATATAAATATAATATATATATACATAATATAATATTTGTGCAAGTATTTATATAAGCCAATTTTAATAACATCAGACCCCAAAGGTACCCGTATTTTTTCCCGTACCATCGTACCAGATGCATATCGTACCTGGCACGCGCACTGGGGTTTCATAGTTAAGTACAATGAATTGAACATAGAGGAATTTTTGTATAAACTATCTAGCAAATATTTCATCAAATCAAAATTTCTAAGACTTAAAACTAGAAAGTATTAGATGGTAAGATACATCATTATAAAGTGACATTATTCACTCTCATTTCACAAAGATTTTATCTATGCATAACATGTGATAAATTTTAGTAATATAAGTATTAAAAAGCTAAATTACTAAGAGGATTAGAAACAGCCCTGGATACGTGAATGATCGACATTCCAAGTGCTTCCCTTAAAATGTCTTTGACCGGCCTACTCCTCGTGCTGCGGCTAGTTCTCAGCTTCACCGCTCCTCGTGCTGCGAACACCAATTTTGCTTCATTGCACTTCAATCCTCAACAACTTGCTATCCGTCAATCTTCAATCCTCGGAGCTTTAATCCTCTACTACTTGATCTTCAGCTCTAACTACTTACTGCTCAGTCTTCACAAGTTACTGCTTGTGTTCGCCAACTTCATTGTCGACTTTCCTCTTGTTCGCCCAAGCCTGCTCCTCTGCTAACCGCCAAGCATAGACCGCCCAACTCCTCTCCCAATGGAGTTCGCACACTCCTCTTCCTCTTCACGCGAGCTTCAGCTTCTTCTCGGAAGCTTTACAGAGATTCTAAACTTACGCCTCGGTTGTGTTCGCAACAGGCTTCTTCTCACTTTGCTGTGTTCGCATGGTTGATGTTTGCAAGGACTTCTGCCCGTCTGAGCTTCAATGAGGTCGCTCCAACTCCGCTTTATCTCTATCTTTCCCAGCCAGGCTACCGCCTGCTACCTCTTCTAACCGCCTAGCTCAGACCCCCTTCTCTATCAGGAGCTTCAACTTTGATTCTGCTTCTCTCTGCCAAGGCCTGCAGCTCCTTGAGGTGTTCGCGCCTCTTCAAGGAGTTCGCAACTCTGTTCGCCAGCTTTTCAAAAAGCTTCTCACCAGCTCTGCCAAGGCCTGCAACTTTGCTAGCTGTCCGTAAGCGGTTGTCCGCAGCTTTTCGTTTTGGAGCTGCAGCTCCTTCGATTCCTTTTTTTTATTCCCCAAGCTATGGCAGCATATATATAGGCTTTTGACACCAACCAGCACAAGCCATGTGTCCCTTATTTCTGATCCTTCCACCGCCATAATCTTATGAAAAGATATACTATTATATTTATTATTATTTCTGTCATTGACCAAGTCAAAATTACCCACCTCAGCCTTCTTCTCCAAAATGCCATGCCATCTTTGCCGATACTCTCCCCTCGACAAGCTTTCTGGCGCTCCGTCGCCGGCCACCTCCGCAGAGGTGCGTTTGCGCTTCTAACACTCCCCCTCAAACGAGACTCTGCATATCAAACCTCTACATGTACATTAGCTACTAGTATTGTTATGGTCTTCAACACATGCACTTTCATCTTCACCCATGGTCGGCTCTTCAATATTCCTTCATCACGCAAACGTCGTCGCTTCTGCTCACTATCACGGTCAAGCACTTGCACATGCTGACTCCAAACAAGACAACTCCACATTCTTTAGCTCTTCTCAACGAACGGTGCTTTTGTTCAGTCTTCTGACTTGCACTATGCTCCGACGTCTCTGATGCTGTGCCACTTAACTTTGACTCCACTTGGCTAGGAGTTGACTCCAATATTTCTTTGATAGATACACGAGGTGTATTTTGTGCAAAGTACGAATTCTACAACATCAAGAAAGTTCTCAATATATTGGCCCTTTAATACATCTTCCAAACCGTAGTTATCGATGCTTCGTTTCCCATCAAGTCCTTGACTTGTTAGAGCTTGCTTGTCTTCTATGACGATATCATTACTGTGACTATCTTTAATCTCATCTTACTCGCTTGCATCTCCATCTCCATTCTGACATGTTGGCATGACATCCAGGCAATGCAGATCACTACTAATACCAACTTCTGCTGAAGCATTTTCTTCAATCTCCTTCGGGCTTTGCATAGCCCTTATGCGACTCTCTTCTTCTGAAGTCCCATATCCACTACCATCTTCCTGGCAGGCTGGCAAGTCGTTATTGTCCGTCCTGACAGATCTTCATGTTCTTCTTCATGCACGCTTGCATCTTCAAAGTTCTGCATTGCATGTTGCATAACACATACGTCGCTTACTTCTACTGAAGTACCATCTTCACTATCTTCTTGACATTGACATGTTTGTTGCAGCTCATCGATACAAGTATCTTCTTCTACTTCCACCTTGATGTTGATATCTTCTTGATTTTGTTGTGTTGACTACTATCACTTATGCAAAACTCATTTTCTTCTTCTACTGTAGGTTGAGCATCATCATGACACATAACACTCTTACAGATATCTTCTACGGAAGATTGATCGGCTCCCCTGACTCTTGTACTTCTTCATCAACCTGTTGGTAGATATTCCGCAGAATATCCCACATCTCTTTCGCCATTCTTGCGTCTTCTATTATCTCCAACATTGACATGTCCAAACTTCTCATGATCAAGTTTGACGCTTTGATATTCTTCTTCTGAAGAGTTTCATACTTGTTTTTCTCCTTTAATGACATCGTGGCCTTAGATGCAGCGTCAGGTTCCACATAGCCTTCATTGACTACATCCCATAGCTCTCGTGCGTCAAGCGCCTCTTTCATTTCAATACTCCAACTGTCATAGTTGTACTCCGTTAGCTTTGGAAGTTGTGGTAGGCAACTTCAGTGATGGTATCCTTCTGCTCATCTACCATGTCTTCGAGGCGTTGATCTTTCTTGGCTTCGTATAACACCACCTTGCATGGGGTGTGACTCAAACCAATGATACCAAGCATGCTTGATGCTTCCTCAATAAGACTGTTATCATACACCTTCGCCGCTCGCCTCTCCATCTTAATGGCTTTCTTTCTGCCCATTCTTGACTCTGCTAGCACCTCCGGATCGACTAACCTCCCTTTGATACCACTGTTGGAAGCAATTAAAGTAGGCACACAAAATAAAGAAGAGGCTAACAACTTATAAATCAACAAGAGGTTACAAAATTACAATAGCAACTTCACACATACCCACAACTGGGTATTACAACTCAACACAAAATACTCTTAACCGCAGAGATCGCCAGAACTGCTGTCTGCAAGGAGGATGTTCACAAGGTTCTGCCGCCAATCATTGCTGCCCGCAAAAACCTGTCCGCCAAGAACTGTTCGCAGCTTTGGTGTTGGCAAGGAGCTGCCTGCAAGTGCTGCCCGCAAAGTGCTGCTGCTACCTTTGCCAGGGAGGAGCTCGCCAATTAGAAACCGCAGACTTGCTTTGTCGCTTCTCCCTATTCACGATACAAAAATATTGTCGTAAAATTTTATTAAATTGAAAAAATGGATAAGAATTAAAATGCCATAGAATTGAAATGTTAATAAAAAATGGCGGTGAGGTGTAGAGGAAGGGATGTTGATGAATGGGAAGTGATTTTGATGGATTTGGGAGCGATTGTTATGAACGTATAGGTGATTATAGGTAGCCAGAGAAATAAAAATAGAAATAAAAGTGGAAAGCCAGAGAAATGAAAATAGAATAAATGGAGTAAAACCTTGATAACTGGTAGTGAGTAAAGAAATTGGGCTATCTCCTTCAGTAGACTGCGTTCTTCAAGAAAAAAATATACCAACGAATTAGAAATGGTAAAAGGGAGTAGGAAAATGAGAAAATGGATACAATAAGTATTAGCCTACAATAAGTCGACCTTTAATATAAAATCAAGATGTTTTCTCAGGGCCAAAAAAACAGTGCTTTTCTGAATCTCCATGCATAAGACTTTTTTGGCATGGCTAATACAATTATTTTTGGTTCAAAGGAAGTTTTAAAAAGACTGAACTTTTTATTATAGTTAAAAAAAATTGTATGATCTTGAGGTAAACCTTTAAACCTATCATGAAAACTATACAAAAATATTGTTGTAAATTTTTATTAAATTGAAAAAATGGATAAGAATTGAAATGCCATAGAATTGAAATGTTAATAAAAGAAATGGCGGCGAGGAGAGGAAGGGATGCTGATGAATAAAAAGTGATTTTGATGGATTTGGGAGCGATTGTTATGAACGTATAGGTGATTATAAGTAGCTTTATTATGAACATTCATAGGATTTTATTATTATATAAGGTAATTGTTATTCGCAGACCATAAATGTCTATCTGCAGACCAATATTTTATCATTTTATTTGATTTTAGAAATTGTTATCCGCAGACCAATTTTAAATTTGAGCAGTTGATATCTTTGTTCTCCTGAGCAGGGCTCGACAACGAAGGAACATCTCTGAGGACCTTTTGAGCACTTCAATGTGTGCACAGATCATGATTCATAAAATAAATGCACAGATAGAGACCGAGTTGAGGAAGAAAGACGATTTCTTCGTTGTTCATGCGATTTCGGTTTGTTTGAGAAGATTTAGATAACTAGGGTTTGTTTGGGAAGATTTAGATAGCTAGAGTTACTCTCCTTTTGGTAATGAAGGCGAAGAGGACGTTCATATTTTTTTTAATTTTCTTCACTAATCTGCGGATAACAAAAATATCTGTGAATAGACAAATCTGCGAATAGACAAACACGGTTTGCGAATAACCACCGCCTTAAATAATAATGTGAAACCAGCAACGCGTACAACATTTTAGTCAATATTGGATTTTATACCCCCTGTGTTTCCTTATCTGATCAAATCCAGTGAGTATAAAATGCATTGGATGGATGTGAATGTATCAAAACACAATCACGAGGTGACCGAGTGATGAAAAAAATGATGACAGAAATCAGCAGTGGGTGTAAAATGCAGGAATTAAATTAAATTATCTCATTCAGACAATAGATCAAACACATTAAATGCAGAGTTCAATGGCTAGGTAAAAAGAGTGCTAAGGGTTTAGGGAGTTTACCTTCTCCTGAGTATATAATTAATGAAAATCAATAAACAGAAAAGCTATCTTAAAGTAAATCAAATTGGGGAAAAATTTCTGATTAAATGAATATTATCAGCTGCACATGCCCATGTGAAAAATAAAGCAGTTAAAGTTATTATGGTAAACTGAAAGTGAGAAACTGTACTTGTTAGAAACCATGTCTTCCTAATAGCTTCCTTGTTAATTGATGTTCAAATCTTGTGGTAATCCAAATTACTGCAATCAGGCTCCTCTAGCTGTGATTTCCATTACTCTCTAACACATAATTTCCAAGAAATTCATATTGTCTTGCTGCAGCCTATTCTTTCTCATAGGAATATAATTCCTAAAAGATGAAGCATCACAATAATCTTGCAAAAATTGCCCACAAAACAGTCCATTTCGCAAAAAGAATTGAAACTAAAAGAGCACAAAAAGGTTATGATAAATTCATGTGAGGGTTCACAAGTTTCTGGACGAAGAACCAAGAACCAATAGATAAATGTAGACATATTATTTAGAACAATCTATAATAGGTAAAAATAAAAATATTGTAATGGCAAATATAACTCAAAAGGATACAAATTCAAATCCATACCTGGTGCCCAAGTTCTCCACTCGTGTCAGATATTATACAGAGAATGATCACATAGACGAAACCCAGGTATGGCGCCAAGTGATGGCGTTGGTGCTCCTCACCTCATGAACTCCATTACTCCAACTGATCCAACCAAACTGGTGAGAACCAGCAACTTCAGAACCAGCCATGGAAGCATTTCATACAACAATCTCTAGTTCGTAGTTATCATAAATGGAGGAGATGCTTGGAGATGGAGGAGCTTCTCGGAGATCGTCGGCCGGAGTAGAGAGCTGCTCGTCGGAGGAGTCGCCGGATATGGAGGTCGGTGAGAGTACTTGGTGGAGGAGTAGCTGCTACCATCGTCCATGGGGTTGTCGTCGGCCATGGGTGAGGTCGACTTGCTTGGAGGCGAGGGTGGAGATGAGCTCGCCGGAGTGGAGGGGAGCTTAGCTCGATATGGAGTGGACAAAGGCTTCTCGGAGAAGGGCAGCTGCTTGGAGGAGCTCGATCAGAGGGAAAAGGTTGTAGGCGCCTGGATGTCGTGCGAGGAGTGGGAAGAGGGGCATCGAGATTTTTTGGGGTTTCATATCAGGAGTGGCAGAATTATTCGTGACCTAGGTGAAAAAATGATAAGATTTAAGAATTTCTGGTTTGATGAACAGATAGGATCTATGCAATGGCTTTTTAATTCCATTGAATTTCGAAGCCGCTGTATTTCTTTTTAGAATAACTGATGTAGAGTAGGCTATGGGGGTGCACTTCCTAGACTCTATATGCGACACAACCGTCGATGACGACAACAATTAATTGAGCAATGAAAATTTAACACCACAAACGGATAATCGCAACAAGAGAATAATTTTAATATTGAGCGAATTTAGTTGGCTTTCCTCCGCTCGGAGGGCCAAAGCAAAGCGCGCGGCGAATAGCTCCTCCTGCAAGTTAGTACTCAATCGACACAAAATCCCACAAGCCAAATCCAAGCACAATACTAGATTATCCAATAATAATATCAAGAAATAATACAACTAAATCACGATGAAATAACTCACAACTAGGGGCTGGTTTGGAGCAATGGAAACAGCGGATTCGGAGGAGTAGATCCGGGCCGGGGATGTGGATGGTGGCTGTCCGCGGTGGAAAACGGGGTGGGAGGGCTGAAAACGGATAGATCCGGACAAATACGGATGGGTCCGGGCACGAGAGTGGTAGATCCGACGTTTGGGGTCGGATCCGGGCAACGACGGGGTAAACGGTGGAGGAAATAGCGGATCGGGGAGGGGAAAGCCTAGATCTGAGTTGATCTAGGGTTTTGGGGGTTTACGGAAGTGGCTCCACGAAGAAGAGGGAGATGGGGGGTCGGCTGTATGTAGGGATCAGGAGGAGTGGTCGGTGGGGGGATATGAGGGTGGTGGCTGTGCGGGAATAGAGGAGGAGGAGGCGGCGGTGCTGTAGGAAGGGAGGGCGGGGTTGGCGGTGGAAGAGGGGAGGTTCGGCAGGGGTGCTGTCCAGCAGCAGTTCGGCGGCAAGGGCAGGGCTTCAGCGGCTGTAGGAGGGGGAAAAACAGCGGGAAACGATGGAGAAGAGGAGGGGAAGGATTGGGGTTACCTTGGGGATGATTTTCCACCACTAGGAGTCACCACCTAGGGCTCCACGGCATCGGCACCGCGGCTTGATCGCTGGATTCCGGGAAGAACTTCTCCAAAATCAACAATAGCCTCTAAACCAGCCCACTAAACCTATTTATAAGAGAAAACTAACATTAGGGCATCCCCATCAACGGCTATGATTGGCCGGTGGGTTTAGCCCTTAAATAAATAAATACATGTCCAAAACAAATACATAAATATATGATTTTGACTCGCGGCGACGTGCCGGACGCAACCGCGGAGTCGGATCGGCGATCCGATCAAGTCTTCCGGCGGGAATAAATGAACGTGGGTCCCGCTCCTTCGTGTGCACGATCCGATGGAATCCCATCAATAACGAGTACCCGACACGGGGCTCCGCCCCTACGACCAAGCGCGACAGTACCCGGCCGGCGACGGCGGGCGCCCGCCCCCGGCGCGCTGCTGTCGGGCGGTCTTTGGCCTCGTTCAGGCAGGCTTCGCCCGCCTCCACACGGGCTTCGTTCGTGCTAGACGCGTCTGCGGGCTACGCCCGCAACATATACATATGAGTACTCGAAATAACCGTAAAAAATTATACATCAATATTACAATATTTATTTTGCAAAAGAATATATGTATATTCTTAAAAAGATTTTTTTTCTCTCTCTCCCTCTCTCCCCCTCTCTCTTCCTTCCCACCACAATTTCTCCCTCTCTCTCCTCTCTTTCTTTCTTTCTCTTTCTTTCTTTTTCTCTCTCTCTTCGGTTTCCAATTCAGCGAAGGGGCTCGGGAATTTTGCCCAGAGGTAGGGAGGAAGAATTCTGAGAATGGCTATTTGCAGTCAAAAATCATGATTTGATTTTGGAGTGGACAGACAGAATTTGTGTGATGATTTTAAAATGCATGGCTTTTAAAAGCCATCCCATATTTCTTTTTAAATAGTATAGATATAGAAATATGGATATATATAAACTAAGCAAGTACAAAACTAAACTATGCAGTTCTCAGATGCAGTAAGAATAAATATATCTCAGATACAAATAATTAATATATTTCAGATGCGAATAGTAAATAGATCCCAGATGCGAATCACCTATATATGGATAAACGCTTAAAGTTCATACAAACTGAAGTAAAATTGTTTTTCAAAACTAAAAATATATAAACTAAGCAATTACAAAACTAAACTATGCAGATCTTAGATGCTGTAAAAGTAAACATATCTCAGATACAAATAATAAATAGATCCTAGATGCGAATAATAAATAGGTCTCAGATGCGAGTCACCCATATATGGATAAAGGCTTAAAGTTCATACAAACTGAATTAACATTGTTTTTCAAAATTAAAAATAACTAATTGGTGGTATTGGTGGTGCAGAAGTAAATTGTATGTGCCCGTCAGTCACTTGAACGGGGGCTGATCCTGCTAATGTCGATTGTGGCCTTGGCTTGGTGGTGATGTAGCTAGCCTCATTTGTGACATATCGTAGATCGCCTCCTCAAGCCAAGCGTTGGACACCTTCAACTTGCGAAATCTCTGATCCACTACCTCCCAGGGGGGATAACCAGCTCCCAGGTAAACATGTTGTTGCTGCTACTCTCTCTCTCCTTTCCCGATCTTCCTCATGCTCCTACTCTCTCTACTCCTCTCCTTACTTCTATGGTGCATCCATCAACACATATCTATACGTCCCTCCAGCTTGCACCCGACGACACAATTTGATTGTCATCAGACAGGAATAACTCATAGAGGCCACTGTGAATACTAGAGTTAACATTGGAAGGGAATTAAAAACTTCAAGTTCGTGGCTAACCGTGTGACGTACATGCCTATACAAATAATCCATGTGCGGGGGCCTCTGCCTGATGCGAGCAAAATATGGGAAGCGTTGCACCCAGGTGCATGGGAACTCTGTCCTGGAGGCTATATATGAAGAATAAATCGGATCACCGCACTACTCCACGACTCTCTCCTCGAGGGCAATGCGAGTGGGCGAGAAGGCAGTGCATATATCTCAGAGTTGGACAACATATGGTGGACTGCTTCGATCTCCGGGCTTCATATTCAGGTTGGGTGCTGATCAAGGCGTAAAAAGTGGCTGGGCTAATACCACGAGGAAAATCGTTGATAAGTGATTGATACTCCAGGGTGTGGACGTAATGCTCATCGTAGAGTCCCATATAGATGGAAAATTAGGTAATAGATAGTGTATCGAAGTCTGCTCATACGGAACTCTAGAGTGGTCAGGTAATCCCAACCAAATATGTTTTTTCCCATAATGAAGGTGCTCATCAGCTCAAGAGTGAGCTCTGAGTATCCTCCACAATAGAGAAAAACTTATCCCACCCCAAGATATCTATCATTTCCTGTACCTCGTCCATTAAGCCTAACTCGCTTAATGGATCCCAAACAATACACCTCAACTCTAAAAAAAGCCCATTGAAGACGTCATACTTATCTCTTTGTATCGCAGATGGAAAGTTAAGCATCAATTTGGCTACAGTGTGAGGAACTTTTGTTGGATTGCTCGTGCCTCCCTCCTCATCTCTCTTCCTCCTCCTAGGGATGTATTTTTGCTCCAAACTCATTGCAATGACAAATCCGACCTTGGTTTGAAGCAGATCTGCCCTCTACGGCCTTGGAAACCTTCTATCTTGTCTCATCTCCTGTGGAATGAGTGATTGGAGTGTGGAGAAGATGGAGAAATGAAAATTTGGGAAACAATGAAGTTATCTCGAACTCGTGCGTAATATAGATCTGGTAGAACGCACGGGCGTGCGTTCATTGTGATGATGAACCGTTATCAACACCTTTTCAGAGACATAGTTGAAATGCATGGATGTGCGTCTGGGCATACGGTCGTGCGTGAAAATGCACAACAACAACACTCAAGCCTTTATCCCACTATAGTGGGGTCGGCTATATAGATCCTTTGTCGCAATTGTGCCCTATCTTTAGTCATAATCTCACTAATGCCTAAGTACTTCATGTCTTTCCTTATAATCTCATTCCAAGTCTTTATTGGTCTACCCCTCCCCCGTTTAACATGCCTAGTGACTAAACTCTCACAACGCCTAACAGGTGTCTCTAATGGTCTCCTTTGTACCTGTCCAAACCATTTTAGTCGAGCTCCTCGCATCTTCTCTGCAATTGGTGCCACTCCTGTCTTATCCCTGATACATTCATTCATAATTTTATCCCGTCTCGTGTGTCCACACATCCACCTAAGCATTCTCATCTCCACAACTCCCATTTTTTGCTCATGTACACAATTCACTGCCCAATACTCAGAACCATAGAGCATCGCTGGTCTAATTGCAGTACGGTAAAACTTGCCTTTATATTTTAATGGTACTTTATGATCACATAAGATCCTTGATGTGCCTCTTCACTTCAACCAACCTGCTTGGATTATATGTATCACACTTTATCAACACCTCCATCTTTTTGAACTATCGATCCAAGATATTTAAAGCACTCACAGTGGGAAATATCTTGATCATCCAACTTAATAACGAAGTCATCCGTCCTTGAACTGCTAAATTTAAGCTCCATGTGCTCCGTCTTTGCCTGCTGAACCTAAAACCCTTCTTTTCTAAAGTGTCTCGCCAAGATTCAAGTTTCGCGTTTACACCCTCGCACGTCTCATTGACCAAAACGATATCATCCGCAAACAATAAACACTAAGATATTGCTTGTTGGATATGTTCGGTGAGCTCATCTAAGATAAAGGTAAAGAGATAAATGGCTTAAAGATGAACCTTGATGTAAGCTAACAGTGATAGGGAATTTTATATATGTCACGCTCTTTATCTTTGTTATCTACTCGCTTATAAAATTCTTCATAAGTTTGACCTCCTGCTTTACTTACTGCATATTTAACTTTTTTTTTGTCGACTTTATACCTTGTCAAGTTTTCATCATTCCTACAAGCGTAGAGTGTTTTATAGCTGACCCTCTTTGCCCTCACTTTGTCTTGCACTTCCTCTTTCCTCCACCAAGATTCTTTATTTGGGGGCGCACGACCTTTTGATTCTCCAAGTATGTTCTTTCCACTTATCCTTAAATGTGAAGACATAACTTCCCATGAGACACTAGAATCAACATAATGGTCATCAACTAGTTGTTCCATAACTGTTGTCTTAAAAACAACCAATTTTTCCATCTTCAAGTTCCACCACCGAATTAAATGCACGCAAAGTTAAATTTAAATTATTACGAATTTTTTGAATGATTTTCTCAAAATCTCCAACTCCTTAGATAAAAATTAATTATAATGCACTAAAATTAATATTTTTAGGGTAGAGTGCGCTACGTTTGTGATAAATAGTGTAGAGTGGCTACCTCATCCCAATTTCGTCTAATGAATTTCTCCATTTCCATCTACATCGCTTGCTAAGTGACACTATATATGACATAATGGCATTCAATGATAACAATTAAAGCAATTAATTAAAATATTAAGCATGAGGTGCCTTCCACGAAGTGCTCTTTTTACGTCACTAGTTTGACGCATTGCTCGAATTGCATCATCACCGGATTTATGACTTAAAATTTGGGAATTCCATAATAACTTAGATATAAAACATTCCTGAAGGTTGTCTAATTCGAGTAGGCCTTGGCCATCCTTCTAATGCTCACCGACGCTTGCTCTCTCGTTGACTTTCTATGCCTTTCAGGGTCAAAAAAATTCAACTTTTTTTTCTCCTTCACTCCCTTTTTTTCTACAATATTCAAGCACTGTAGTGGTGCCATGTCTCTTTTCTTTTCTTCACTGTTCATGCATGCTAGTGGTGTTATATCTTCTTTATTTTGTACTCTACACTCAAGTAGCTTATACGTAATAACAAAAAATTTTCAATCTTATGATTTTAGGAAGGCAAGTGTTGTTAGAGTTAAGCCATTATGCATGTTAAACGGGGGAGGGGTAGAACAAAAAAGACTTGGAATGAAACTATTAGGAAGGACATGATGTACATAGGCATTAGTGAGATTATGACTAAAGATAGGGTGCATTGGCGACGAAGGATCCATATAGCTGACCCCACTATGGTGGGATAAAGGCTTGAGTGTTGTTGTATGATTTGAGAAAGGCATATCAAATACATTCACCGTGGTTTTCTCCTCCCTCATTTGGAGAGTTAGATTGCCTTTATCTACATAAATTACAGCTCTCGAGATAGCTAAAAATGGCTTCCTAAAATTAAAGGTACTTGGGGATTCTCATCCATATCTAAGACAATATAATCTAAGGGGTATGCAAATTTACCAATTTGAAGTGAAAAGTCTTATATAATCCCGCTAGGATATTTTATGGATTGGTCCTCCAGTTGTAGAGTAACAGATGTTGAGTGTAGTTCTTGGAGGCATAATCTGCGATAAAAGCTAAATGCATCAAATTTATATAAGCTCCTATATCACATAATGTGTTTACTTTTGGAAGGAAACCCATGGTACAGGAAATTAGGAAACTCCCCGGATCTTCTATTTTTCAGGAAGGTTGTTGGATAACAATGCTGAGCATTATTCATTTAGACTCACTCTTTCATTCTCTACAAGTTTCCTCTTCTTTGTTAAGATTTCCTTCGTATATTTCACATTGCTAGGAATCTCCTACGTTGCACGGGGACGGAAACGGGATACGGGATACGATACGAAACAGATACGGGAAACGTGATTTTTAAAAAAATACGGATACGGGAAACGTTTTTAATTTTTTTTAATTATATTATTACAAGTATTAATTAATATAAAAAATACAACTAACAAATTAAGTTACTATCTCAATCACTACATTCAATAATATGTAATGATGGTCATCAAACTCTTCACATAATATGTAATGATGATCGACACCGCTACTTGAATCCATATTATGCAAGATAAGACCTAATTTAAACAACAAATATTCTTAATGATAAATTTATATAAATCTCTATAAAAAATCTGTATAAAATATGTACAGGGTAGGTATAAATCACATTGCAGCATGGTTAAATCAAAATTTGACAGTAGGGTATAATCAGCAAGTAAATCAAAATCTGTAAACAGTAGAAGAAAAAGAAGAAGACCTGGAGCGAGAGCAGCGGGAGAGATCGCCTGGAGTGAGAGCACACGGGAGAGCGGCGGAAAAAGAAGCGGCATATTAAACCTAAAGAAGCGCACGGGAATCGCGTATCTAAATCGCGAATCCGAAATTTTTTTTTTAATAATTAAAATTACGTTTCCTAGAGTTTCGGAAACGCGTTTCCGAAAATATTTTTTTTAAATAATTAAAATTACGTTTCTTAGAGTTTCGGATACGCGTTTCCCGTATCCGATACGCGTCCGAGCCGATACGTAGAGCATTTTTAAGTATCCGTGTCAATGCTTCCACTAGGAGGATATTGACTCTCAAATTTTTAATTACTTCCAAAAAATTTGCAAACTTTTTATCCACTACATTCTCCTTTAATCTTTGAGGGAATGGTACATTAGGCACAATTTTTTCTTCAATAGGAAGCTCTTCCCTCTCTTTTTCTCTTCTTTTATGTCATTCTCTTTCTCACATATAATTTTCTCCTTCACCTCATATTCTAATGAAGCTTCACTAAGCATCTTCTTATCTCGGCTCGCAACCTCTCTTCCACTCCTTAGATATATAACATTAACTCCCTTGAGGTTCTTCTCTGTTGCACTAGGAAGGGTTCTTTTTGACTCGACCCGAGATAATCTCTGCAAGTTGTCCTACTTGTGTCTCTAACCTTTTCAAAGTTGTTTCATTATTTTGAAATCGAGCTTCGGTATGGTACCTTAGGCACATATTTTTCTTCAATAGGAAGCTCTTCTCTCTCTTTTCTCTTCTTCTATGTCATTCTCTTTCCCACTTATAATTATGTCCTTGAGCTCCAATTCTAATGTGCCTTTACTAAGCATCTTCTTCTCGGTTCGCAACCTCTCTTCCACTCCTTAGATATATGACATTTACCCCCCTTGGGGTTCTTCTCTGTTGCATTAGGAAGCGTTCCTTTGAGTCGGCTTGATATAATCTCCGCAAGTTGTCCTACTTGTGTCTCTATAATCGTTTCAGAGCAGCTTCATTATTTTGAAATCGAGCTTCGGTATTGGTAATAAATTTTGAAAGTAATCCTTCTTAGCCAGGTCTTTTCTCTTGCGGTGAAGGTTCTTGTTGTAGAGGAAATTGAGGCCATGGAGCATTTTGTTGTGGTTGAACATTCCTTTGTGACCAAGAGAAGTTCAGATGATTGCTTCACCTTGTATTATATGTATTTGCATATGGATTTTCTTGATTGTGTATTTGGTTATCTACGTAGCTCACAGACTTCAGATTAGATGGATTAGACATTAGATTCCCAACCTGACAATCTATGGATGTATGTTCAGATCCTCCACAAATATCACATGATATGTCTTTAACTTGCACGATGGTGGTACCCATTGTGTCTATCTTTCTGTTCAAGGCCTCTAACTTATTGTTTAATTCTTGGACAAGGTCTGGTTCATGAATGTTAACGGGCATTCTAGCAGTATTCCTATCGGATTGTCATTGATAGCTATTTGCGACAATCTCCTCTAAAAGATCATAGCCCTCTTCTTCAGAATTCTTCATTAAAGACCCACCCACAGTTGAATCTACTAACGCCCGATTATACCCTCTAAACCGTTGTCTGCGTGCATAAATACTACATAATTAAAATAGGGCACCAAGATTGGACGACTCATAATGTTTGAACAGATCGTGTCAAATACAACTCGAAACATAAAAGTAAATACATGAAAACAACTCGAAACAATCATACGGACGCATCCGTGGACTCGGACCATCTGAATGGGTGTCAAATCACCTCTTCCTGCGGGAATACATGTACGTGCGCTGACGATCGCCATTACGCATCTTGGATAGAGATGAGATTGAATAATGAACCTGCATCATAGATTGCATCAGTAGAAGGGCTATTATTATCTATGAAGCACCGATACTTCCTTGAGGGTCACGTACCCGTACCGGATACATATCCGATACTGGTACGTACCTGATACTCACGGATACACATGTTATTCTAGTCTGTAGATACACTTGGACTTGGTAGATTGTTATACATATTGTAATAAGAGTATGTTTTTCTGAAGTAAATAAAAGACTTTTGTGTCTTTTAGAAAAGAAAAATTACCCAGAAATACAACTAGCGATGCTTATTTATTATAGTAACAAAATGTACTTCAGATTTAAGTATCTTTTTTCGTTTAAACTATAAAGAATTTGATTTAAATTTTTTCATTTTGTATTTTTACTATATATTTAAAGATTAGATGTTTCAGATTGGTACTGTTTCTACTTGTTCAACATGAATTTTTCTATGTTTAATATTTTGCTAACTTGTCTTTAGACGAATCAGAAGTTAAAAATGCGTTAATCTCCAATAATGAGGAAGAAGAAGAAGAAGAAAATGACTGATAAACATCCTTAAATTTAAAATGATTATGAATATTTTTTGTTTGAGAACTTCATATTATATTGCATTAACTATGAATTTATACTTCAATTGGTGATTTATGCAATTATGTTTGATGTTTTATTATTTTAAGGACTTTTAATTACATTGGTGAGATTAAACATATAGATTTATTATATTTAATACAACGTATCCCGCCGCACCCGTATCCTTATTATTTAAATTTTAGTGTAACGCCGTACCGGATACGCATCGTACCCGGTACTAGTACCCGTACCGGTGCCTCCTAGCTTATTATATAAGGAATTATGATGCTTCCTAGATATGAAGGTGTGGGTGCAGAAGCCGCACGAGCGTGCTTCTTTGGATTGGGAGGGCTCCTTGCGACCTTCCTGCTACAAGAGTGGCGAACTGCCCGATTTGATTTTCAAGATTTTTGATGGAGGCCTCTTGATCGTGTTGTGTTAAATCGGTGCGGACCGTGAACTTTTCCATCATCATTTCCAGGTTACTCTTCTTTTTGTGCTGTGGTTGCGGTTGGTGCATATGGGTATTTCCTTCAGCTTGACCTCCATGGTTATTCCGTTGGCTCCATGAGAAATTAAGGTGATTTTTCCACCCAGGATTGTATGTGTTGGAGTAGGGGTTATTGCGTTACTGCTTTCCTACAAACAAATTCATTAGTAGGTAAGGAGGAGGATGAGGGATTAACATGATGCACTCAAAGCTATGGTGCCCTTGCGACATTCACACAAGATCACCATTAGAGGTGATGAAGCCAAAGTGTTACCCATGATACTCAGGCTGTCGAGCTTTTGGCTCATTGCATTGATTTGGGCGTTGAGTGCGGTGAAGTTGTCCACTTCAGACACACTGTTACGATTCTTGAGAGGAATCCGACAAGGGTTGAGGGCCGGCGGTGGTGAGGGAGAAGAGAGCGGATTAGGGTTCAGAGGAAACTTAGGGAGCAACCATAATTCTTTGCATTCATCCAAGATAAAAAGTAACCCACATACCTCTCCCCCTTATATAGATGAGGGAGGGCACACATAATAATAAAGTACAACTAATATTAATTATTTAAATCAATATCAGTTAATAGTAATTAATCATCATTGACCAATTAATTAATACTAATTAATTAATATTAACTATTATATTAATATTATTATTAATAATTAGTACTAATTAATTAATAATAATAAATTAAGCTAAGAATGTATCAAGGCGGCTTCCATATGCGAGCGTCGGTAGTCTCCATGAGGGGGTTTGCTTGGGTGAATGCGTGTACGTAACATACCATCGCTCTTGAAAATTGACCTTGCCCTTAAGGTCGAGCTACCAATATTTATCCGGATCATTAATAATTGCGGTTGGTGATAAAAATTTGAGAGCAACTAAAGGGGGCGAGTGGATGGGTAGAAAGGATGGCGGCCATGCCATGATGGAGAGAAAAAGAAACATAAAATTGACAGCTAAGGGGTGACTTGTGAGGGAGGGCAACCATATAAACCCGCTGGGCGGGGGCGTCTTGAGAACAAGGAGAATGGTGCAACATTGGGTGAGAAAATAAAAGCAAAATGAAAATGAGGGAGGGTGCAGTATTATGTGAGAAAGAGAAGCCAAAGAAAAACAAAAATGGATGGAGAAAATAAGTGACAGTTAAAGTGTGCATGGGAAAATAGGAAATGATAGGTAAAGGGAGCTATTTAGGTGTAGACTTGAGAGGTGATGTGTGTAGGGAAGGCGTGGGAAACAAGGTAGGTTGGTGGTATTAAAAGAAGTAATTGTTTGGGAGAAGTGAGAGAAATGGTAGAGGGGGGCTGCTGGAAAAAAAACAGCAGGAGCACATGGGAGAGGGGAAACCCGATAAAAAAATAGGAGGGTGGTGTGGGGGCTACGGTTTGGAAGGAAAAAGGGTTGGCAGGTAAGGGACTCATAGAGGAAAAAGGATAGCAAATAAACATTAAAAGGATACGTTGGTGGGGTTTGGATTTTAGTGAGGGGAAAAAGAAATATTGGCAGCTGGCGATGTAGGAAATGTGGGGCTCCGTTCAGGTGGGGTGCACAAAGTGTGGGAAAGAAACATGGCTAGAGTAGCGTTTTCCTTGTCGTGATCCACACTGCTGGCAGAGAAAAAGCTGGGGAGGGCTCGAGGGACTCTTTCATGCTGGCAGAGAAAAAGCTGCGTCGAGTATATGTCGAAGGGCGTGGTTTCGTTGGACGACGTCGGAATGGGCGTCGATAAGAATGGGATGCACTGGGAGGGACCTTGCGATGGAACGATGGGGGTGTGGCTGCGATGAGAGCAGTCAATTGACGTCGAAGTGGTATTGGAAGGCTGGCACATTGTGACGACTGCACATGTTCCTCCAGCGGCCGGTTTGGAGCAGGGAAAACACCCTCAGGATGGGTGGCGATGGCAGAGGTGCCGACCTAGATACACGAAGCCAATGTTCGGCCGAGCAACGAGGAAGCGGTTGGCTCGTGCGTGTGAGTATCTGAGCCCGCAGAGAGATGTTGCTGCAGCTTGGCAGCGACATCACCCGAAGAGGGATTTGCGCCGATGGTTGGGAATTCGTGGGAAGATGCCTTGTTGCAGGATGCTCGACGATGGCGGCGCTGGAAGGGAATGTTGTGGCGGGCTGCTCGACGATGACGGCGCTGGAAGGGGAAGCTGGGGCGGGTTGCTCGACACTGGAAGAGGAGGGAGCATCCTCCTGTGGTTTCCTGGCGACGGCCAATTGGCGGAGTGCTAGAGCAGATTCCTCCTTTCTGCGTTTGACATTGGCGAAGTGCTTGGCAATGAGGACACTCATAGCTAGCTCGTTCGGATGTCGTGGATGAGGTGGAGGTCGAGGGCGAGCACAGTGCTGGTTCTCGGCGGCTGCAAGGGAAGCGGGCGGAATCCGGCAGGTCGGACCATTGTTGAGATTCTTGAGAGGAATTCGTCTAGGGAGAGGGCCGACGGTGGTGAGGGAGAAGAGAGGGGATTAGGGTTGAGAGAAAACTTAGGGAGCAACCCTAATTCTTTGCATTCATCCAACATAAAAAATAATCCACATACCCCTCCCCCTTATAGACGAGGGAGGGCACAAATAATAAGAAAACACAACTAATATTAATTAATATAATTAATTAAATCAATATCAATTAATAGTAATTAATCAACATTGACCAAGTTATTAATACTAATTAATTAATGCTAACTATTACATTAATATTATTATTAATTAGTACTAATTAATTAATAATAATAAATTCCGCCAAGAATGTATCAAGGCGGCTTCCATATGCGAGCGTCGGCGGTCCCCATGAGGGGGGGGGGGGGGGGGGGGGGGGGGGTTGCTTGGGTGAATGCTTGTGCGTAACACACACCCGCTACAGGGGTCTATCAGTAATGCACTCCTGTAAGCTCCCTATTGTTGGCTATTTGAGGCGATCTCATCAAGTAGTGCTAGGGCACTATCAGGGGTCTTCCACATTAAAGAACCACCAACCGCAGAATCAATGATAGAGCGAATATGTGACTCCAACCCAAAATAGAATGTCTTAACTTGCAACCAAGGTTGGTATCATGGTGCGGAGACACTTCCGCATCAACTCATTAAATCGATCCCATGCTTCAATTAGAGATTTCTGCTCATGCTGGTGAAAAGTAGTGATCTTGTTCTGCAGCTAGACAGTTTTCTCCCCGGGGGGGGGGGGGGGGGGGGGGGGGAGGATATTTGGCTAGGAATTTGGTGGTGAGGAGATCTGTTACACTCACGCATTCTCCGGAGTGACTACTCCTTGCCGGGGCCACCGTACATCGCATATGGAGACCTCCGTGATTTAGCAATTAATTAGGAATTAACCAATCAATTAATTACTAATTAATTGCTATATCACGACGGTCTCCATATGTGTGATGTACGGTGGCCCCGGCGAGGAGTAGTCGCTCCGGAGAATGCGTGAGTGTAACAAGATCCCATGTGGTAATGGATCCTGCAGGAAGAGAATGCAACTAAGCTTTGACCTTGTCTCGCTGCGCGAAGGGGAATAACCTTAACCTAATAGCTTCATTAGATACACCATTATAGTGATATGTATCATAAATTTTAAGAAAATTATAGATATGAAGGTTATGATCCTCAAGAGGAGAACACGAAAATTGTACCGAGTTTTGCACCATTTGAATGATTACCGACTTTATTTCAAAGTTCGTGTTAATCGCCGTGGGCAAAATAGGTGAGGCGCTTCGTTGTAGAAGTGAAGTATTCCATCATGGTTCTTTATCTTTGAGGTTGCAGAACCTCTTGCCCAAAATTACCTTGGTGGTCAGGATTGTGATCCTCCATCAGATGCGTTCCTCTTCTTAGCTCGCGGAGAGTGCGCTCTATTTCCGGACATGAGGAAGATCTATCTAGTTTTTGCTTTGCATAGGCTGAAGAAAAGTTAAGAAGAGTAGAAACAACTTGTAGGGTTATGAGTACGGTAAGAAGTCAAGTAAAAACGACACCAAACAAAAAGAAAACTACCTAAATTAGCTAAGATATCTTCATCTTTACATCTCCAAAAGAACCATTTGTGTTCCTCGGGAACGGTGCCAAAAACATGACTCATGACGAGCACTCGTTGCAAATTCCGTCAGAGATGTATAATAGTGTACCAGTCGCAAGTAACAAAGAGCAGAAATGCCCAAGATTATAATAGCAACAAGTTATTTAGGCTAACGAAGAATTGTGTTCATTACAACGGAAATGCAAAAGAAGAAAATCTAGAATGTGCAGGGGCATGAAAATGTTGCATATAGCTAAAGAGAGATTTTAGAACACAAGCACATGAAAACAACAAAGAAAACCTAATGCATCCAAAGTATCATTAGAGATAAAGAAAATGAGAAGTGAGAAGAGTGACTGCTCCTCGGGTGTTCAGGAAAGGACCGTGGGTTTTCAATTTGGCCTTCCGTCTGTGGCCTCGTTCAGGGTACAGAAGGGGCTGTCACCACCACTCCCAATTTGTCCATATTCTCTCCTTATTCTCTCGCCTTCCCTTTCCACTTCCCCTTTTTCAATCTCCTAGCCTCTTTGGAGCCTTTGGAATCCTCTTCTCCTTCTTGAATCCCCCAAAGCTTAGGGACGAAGTCCCTACATATTGAAAAATTGGCCAAGGTTTTGTTTAAATAGGCATGAAGAATTGGCCGTGCATGGTTGTGCTCCCGATTATGTGCGTCAAATGAAATCAATGGCGGGAAAACAAAATTGGAAAGAGAGTTTGCAGGTGAGTATCAGGATAGGGCGCACGATCGTGCATAGTTCAGAACAATATGCACACCACTCGTGCACAAGGCGCACTGTCGTTCGCTAAGGAAGCACATGACCAAACACAGATCTCATGAAATTAGTCGGATGCAGGAATTGGTTGCGCACGGTCGTGCGCAATGGGTGCACAATCGTGCACTGCATGAAAACAAGGAAGCGTACGATCGTGCACTGCATGACCGTGCACGACAAAATGAAATACTTGCATAAAAATGAACAAGAAAAGTATAAGGATACATATGGGGCTCACAATCGTGCTCAATGAAGCGCACGATCGTGCACCATATTCAGAATATGGTGTCTTCTCAAAATAGCTTCCAAATTGTATGCGAATCAATCCCTTTAGACTCTCATAATCTTTCTGTTTCAGAAAGACATAAAAGTACGTAATATCGCATGATTGTAGAAGAAGAAGGGGTAAAACAAGGAATGAATAGAGCTAATGGTATGCTAAAATTTCTATATAAAATGTGCTCATCAATCTCTAAAGGAGCGGATAGATTTTGAGGGTAATTTGTAAAATCAGTCTCTTGCCTTCTTGTCAAAAGGTATAGAGCGCAATTTACAGTGAATACCGCCTGAGAGGTTCTGCAAGGAGCTGACAGACTCTAAAGCCTAAAGATAGTGTATGTGATATTCTCTTCCTGTAAAACAGGAGAGATGTGGTTCTTTGAAAACCCTACTGGGACAGGCTCCCAGTGGATTGCATCAGAAAAAGGAGATGATTCTGTTATGGGTCTTATTATGGAAGATGTTATGGGTCTTATTAGAGCATTAATTATTAGTATTTATTTCATAATATTGCTTTTATTCTGTCTTTGAGTCGCGTCCTTATATGACATTGTCATTTATGTCATGTTCTTATGTGGTGTCCTTTTTAGTTGCATGTCCAAGTATGTCATTTATGTCCATTAATAGTCTGTTGTAAGTCCTATTTAAATGACACTAGGGGTCTTGTATCGGTAAACAAGTAGATAATATATTTCTTGTCTTTGAATGAGATCTTGGAAGCTCTCTCTCTCTAGCACGCCCCGCTTAGGATGTTAGGCAGCTGCGGTCAAGGCTCCGTAGTATCTACGCCTCCGTCATCTCCACCTCCGGCCACTCCTCCGACAACTCCGAGTAGGCCCTTAACAACTTGGTATCAGAGGGAACACCTCCTCTTTCGTCGAAGCCGCTGTCCGTGAACCTTATCTCCTACTCCAGTCGTCGGGTCTCACGATCGTTCGCCCCTAACGCTATTTCCCTCCATCGGAACCGCATCTCCAGTCGCCGCAAGCTTCCAATCGTCTCTCTCTAGTTCGACAAGCTTCCAGCAGCCCACGCCGCCTTCCTCTGGTCCGAGCAGCCAACTCCTTCGCCAAGCCGCTTCGTCTTCCTCTGGTCTGAGCACCGCGACTTGTTTTTGCTTCTGTCGCCTCTGATGCTCCCGCTCAGCGACGATCGTGCCGCGTCTAGCATCGTCCGCCAGATGACAATTTGCACGGAACGACTGACAACGCAACTCACTCGTTTCCACGGGCTACTCACGGAATGACAAACAACGCCGCTCCATCAATCACTCGGCCTCCAGATCCCGCTTTTAGCGCACACACGTCATTTTTGCCGACTGCTAGGAGTATTTAATTCACACATCCGCACCAATTTGCTGCCATATTTAGCAGTGCTGATTTAATTAATTCCGCTATATCACCTACCTTGGAATTAATTTAGTCCTATTTTTTTTCTTCCATCATTGGGAGACGACATGGATCTCGTGACACCTCCCAAACAACCGCCTTCGAGCAATCTAGTTGTCCCGTCACCCACTCCTTATCCCGTGTTACCTCCATCCACAATATGGGAGACTCGACCGACTTCTTGGATGCTGTGAACCAGATACACGCAGTTATATCCGCCATGGATGCATGCTTGCAGGATGTAGAAGCATGCTTTCGGGACGCCGACGCACGTCATCAGGATGACATGACAACCCTCACCATCAAGCTTAATGGACTAACAACAACACCTCCCGTGGTTACCACCCCACCCACAGATCATGCCAGCAGCAGTCAAGTTTCGCTACCGCCGCTCATCCTCCATGAGCCACCACCGCAAACCCTCTTACGCCCTGAAGCTACTATTCTGCCACGCTATACTCAGTTGGAATTTCCCATCTACGATGGGAAAACTGATCCCTTGGGCTGGCTCACCAGGTGCGAACAATTCTTTGGTCATGAACAAACTCCGGCAGCTGATTGGCTTCCTCTGACCTCCTTCCACCTTCTCGACTCGACCTTGCTTTGGGCCACTCATCTCCTCACTGATCAGCCGCGTGGGACGACTTCAAGCGCTTTTGCAACCTGCGTTTCGGCCCTCCCATCCACAGCAACCCCCTCGGTGCCCTCACGACACTACGCCAGACGGGCCCCGTGGACGATTATCTGGACTAGTTTCAACTTCTTCTGGCGCACGTCACACTTCCCCATAGATGCAGGTCGACATTTTCACCGCCGTACTTCGTGATAGCCTGCGACTTGATGTCGAATTTGAGGCTCCTCAAGACTTAGTGACTGCTATGAGTTTGGCCAGGCTATGTGACCGTCGCCTCCTACTAGCGCAGGAGATCTATTTGCCCACCGACAAGGTCATTCAGCAAGACCGTCCCGAGGGCAGGTCCACCAGTCCGTAAACTATCTCGGGACGAGATGCTGGACCGGCACGCGCAGGGCTTGTGTTACAACTGCGACGAACAGTACACTCGCGTCCACAAGTGCAAACGATTTTTCTATCTACAGGTCGAGGACTTTGAGGATGATGGTGTCGGATAAAGCGGACACAATTGATCTCCTTCGAGCTTGAGGACAAGCTCGTTTCGGAAGGTGGGAGAGATGTTATGGGTCTTATTATGACAGATGCTATGGGTCTTATTAAGGCATTAATTATTAGTATTTATTCATAATATTGTTTTTATTATGTCTTAGAGTCGCGTCCTTATATGACATCATCATTTATGTCATGTTCTTATGTGGTGTTTTTTTAGTCGCATGTCCAAGTCTGTCATTTATTTTCATTAATAGTCAGTTGTAAGTCCTATTTAAAGGACACTAAGAGGCTTGTATCGGTAAGCAAGAAGATAATCTATTTTCCATCTTTGAATGAGATCTTGGAATCTCTCTCTCTCTCTCTCTCTCTCGCTCTCGCTCTCGCTCTCGCTCTCGCTCTCTCGCTCTCTCGCTCTCTCGCTCTCTCGCTCTCTCGCTCTCTCGCTCTCTCTCTCTCTCTCTCGCGCGCGCGCGCCCCGCTTAGGTAGCCGCGGTCAAGGCTCCGTAGTATCTACGCCTCCGTCATCTCCACCTCCGGCCACTCCTCCGACAACTCCAAGTAGGCCCTTAACAGACACCCCCCCCCCCCCCCCCCCCCCCCCCCCCACCCCCCTCCCCCTCTTCTTCATTAGCATATGTGACTTCATCAAAATCCAATACTCGTGTGGGCCCAGTAGCTCAACATCCCTATAGAACTCGCGCTCATCCTCCTAGCATTAATGTCTAGGTGCGGATTGAGTAGCGGTGGACGAATGTCAGGAGTATTCACCGTACCTTTAGAGAGAGACTCAACTTGATCAGACCGTCAAGTAACCGGAGCGAGCAGAGCTTTGAACACGCTCATACTTATAGATGCATCAGTGTTCTCGCGAGAATACTCTAGCGACTTTCTGGCTTCATCTCGCCCCACCATCGCAGACGCCTTTCACCAACCACTCGTGTGTTTGTTATGCTGGGGAAAAAAGTGCCCAGACCCCACTCAGATACTCTAGAAAGGGCAGGGAGGACCGTTTGATAGAAGTATACTTGGTTCACAAATAGTTCGGCGAGAAAAGGAAAAGGCTTCTCATCATTAGGTCAGCACACTCACTCAACTTTGAAATGTAAGACAACTATTTTGCCATCTTCTGATTTCCCTAATCCATAACCCTAACTTCTCATCCCACTATTTTGCCATTTTCTGGCCTTTGGAATCCCGAGCACGAGTCTCTAGGTCCTGCTTCTTGTTGGCTTTTTAGTAAAAAAGAGAGCCAAAATGGCTAAAGCTACATAGGCTTGATACGATCCGCATCATCTTTGACAAGGTCAAGGAATTCCGGATCAACAAATTCAAAAGTTAGTGATCCATAAGTGCATAACTCACCGGTTGTGCGCATTGTGACATTGCGACTCAGGTGCCTCTAGGCAGCTTTAGGGTCCGTTTGTTTTGGCTGTTGCTGATGAAAAGTTGCTGATCAGAGATGGTTGTTGGAAAAGCAGCTGTTTCTTAAAAATGGAGTTTGCAGGAAAAAACTGTTTGTGTAAAATGGAGTTTACAGAGTTGTTCGAAAAGCAGTGCATAAATACCGTTTGTTAAAAACGGAGTTTTGTGAAATATTAATTTTTTTAAAATACCAAAGTACGACCAGAGTACGAAATAAAACAAAATAACAAAGTTTTCGAAGTTGCACGACATAAAATAACAAACTATTCATCAGTGGCAGGTCTACTGATTGCGAATCCCGCGCATATGTGTCACCTAAAAAAGTGTAAACGTAATTAGTTTAGATTCATCAATCTCCATCAAAAATAAAAACTATTTGTACTGAAAATTACCTTCGAGCATCATGCAATTGTTGTGCGATAGACTCACGCATCGCAATCATCTCGTTTACACCTCCATCTGTATCAGTGCATGTATCCAGATGTCCTTGTATGTCATTTTGCTCTTGGTGTACATAATTATCATCGTCATCGAATTCACTGAAATCATGATCTGCACGTGAAGGATGCCTCCGAATATAATTATGCACTGCCATTGTCACCAACACAATATCCGTCTGTTTTGGGAAGCTATATGGATGCATGTCCCTTAGTATTGCCCATTTTTTTTCCATACACCGAAAGTTCGTTCTATCACACTTCGCAACGATGAGTGCGCTTGATTGAAGATCTCCTTATGTCCTTCGATCGGACGATTACCGCGTGCAAAATCTGGCAGATGATACCGAGTTTCTGAAAATGGTTTCAAATAACCGCGTTGTAGTGGATAACCAGCGTCGACTACGTAATATTTTCCTGCACAAAATTTATATATTAGACAAATTATTTATCCGCTCATCCCACCACTCGTCAGATGCATCTATAGTTTTTCTCGAAGCATTCCAACCTAGTCCAGTTTCCCCGCGCTTCAACTCTTGCCATAATTTCCATTCTTTTTTCAAGTGATCCCATTTATTTTTCATTTGAACCTTATCGTA
Source organism: Dactylorhiza incarnata (assembly GCA_033032865.1). Taxonomy (NCBI): domain Eukaryota; kingdom Viridiplantae; phylum Streptophyta; class Magnoliopsida; order Asparagales; family Orchidaceae; genus Dactylorhiza; species Dactylorhiza incarnata. The sequence goes on from JAWHQI010000043.1 coordinate 2,304,520, forward strand.
GGTCTTTACTCTTTCCTGTCCGCTCGTGGAATTTCACCATCAAATTATTCCATCCATCCCTACTGAAATGCGTCGTTGGCCTATTACCAAGCTCTATCTCTTTGATGCATAAATCACAAAATATTAACACATCGCTTGATTCCCAAATGGCCGATACTCCGCCTTCTTTTTGTTTTCCCATCTAAAAAAACAGTATTTGGAATTTACATTATTAACAATATCAACAGAATCTTCATATACGAATGAGATCGAAACAAGAGAAGCATGCAAATCAAACCATCCACTGTAGAATCATACAACAAGGTTTCCTGTAGAAATCTATAGACAAATCTACAGCATCAAAACAAGGTAAATATACAACAAATTAGAATCATACAACAATGGCAGTGCACAATGCCACTGTAGAAATCTATAGACATTATCGAACAGAGAAATCAGAAGAGATAATTTATTTGTTGTATATTTACCTAAACAAACGCAGATCCACTGTAGAATCAAACCATTTTACTGTGAAAATACAGAAAATCCAACCATCGCAGAAGAAGATCTACAGAGAGGGAGGTTACCTTGCGGAGGAAGACGAAGAACTGCGGAGGGCGCGAGGTTTGCGGAGGAAGACGACGATGCACGGGTTGGAAAATCGAAGATGGAAAATCACGAGCCAAGAGAAATCTGAGAAGGCGTCACTGCAGGGCACGAGTTCGGCGTAGGAAGACGATGCAGGGCGCGAGGTCCGCGGAGGAAGACGATGCAGGGCGCGCGATGTCTGCGGAGGAATCCAGGGAGGCGATGTCTGCGGAGGAATCCAGGGAGGCGACGATGTCGAGCCCTCTCGCCTTTCTCGAAACCCTTGGTCGAGAAGTAGAAGCAGGTGAACCGCTGGAGATGAAAAGCAGCCTGGACCTGCGGTTATAAATTGCACTGAACCGGAGTTTATTTAGAAACGGGATTTTCGAAATAAGCAGCCGCAAACAATCAAAAAGCCAAAACTCCGTTTTCGCCAAAACGAAAAGCAGCTCATCCGCCGAAACAAACGCAGCCTTAGTAGATCTGTTGTTGGACCCTGATGTTAAGTCTTGCATTTGAATGTCTTTGTGACAGAACTTTAGGCCCTTGATAAATTTGAAAAGAAAAACACTTTAGGCTTTGGTACTAACTCTTATGTTCCATGTCTTAGGTTGTAGGATTTACATGTTAGAACATATGATTTGTATGGTCGTGGGTAATACTTTGGCAAAAACTACCTCAACATTCCTCAGGAATATATGTGGCATTTCTTGCTCTATTCGGCCTACTTAGTGACCAAGCTTTCACTGCCAAAGTTCACCGCCTCAAAGAAAAAAAAACTGCTACTACAGTTTTGAATTCTGCGCTAACCTTGATGGGTAAGTGAATGAGGATGATCATTAAAGAAGCATTTAAAATGGTTTTGGTTCGCAGGTTCGTTTAGTCCCATACAACCCGAACTATCCCGATGAATCGGTTCTTTGGTCCGAGAGCAAGGATTTGGGTGATGGCTTCCGCTGCATAAGGATGGTGAATAACATCCGCCTCAACTTTGATGCATTTCATGGAGACGCGAATCATGGTGGAGTGCATGATGGAACCATTCTCGTCCTCTGGGAGTGGCTCAAGGGAGATAATCAGAGGTGGAAGATTGTGCCTTACTGTAAGTTATTTTTTTTTTTAAATATTTGGTTCTTTCTTGCTCACCTGAAGTCTGCAGTGTTCCTCACCCACCATTTTTGGATGCAGGATAAAATGTGAGCCAGGGTGCCCGCAACGAGTTTTTATATTCGGACGAGAAATGTTTGTTTATGCTTAGGACTTCCTATTTGTGTGTCCCTTGCTCTGGCGTTTTCCTGTTTGCTCGTTTTCTAAAGTTACGCCATCTCGTTGTAACGGCAAAAGTGCAAAACCACGGAATAACTCGAACCTGACCTAGACATTTGGTTTATCATATTTTGTGGGGTTAATTACTGTTACTTTCACAGGGACTTTGCATGATTATAGGCTCCCCTTTATTTTGTTAATCATCAACACCTCCAAGTCTTATACTGTCAAAATTTTAAATCCAAAATTTGAATTTAATAGATCGTGGAAGGTATGCATGTTGGCTGGGAGGGAATGTCTCAGGGGGAGGGTTTTGTAATTTAAGCAGCGGAGGGGGGCTCCCATATAATTATGCAAAGTTTTGGGCGGTCTCTCGATAATTAACCCTACATTGTTTTATCAGTACTATATGTAATATATATATTATCGATGCAAGACACTGAATATATGTAATATATTATCCCTTGCTTCCGAGAGTTTCGTCTCCCCTCATTATCTTAGGTAGGTGTTGATTTTGATGACGATATGGCCTGCATGATAAAAGCAAGCACATGTATGTGTAATAAGAAAAATGATTCGCCAAATCTATTGGTGTTTTCACATCTACCATCATGCACACACATGCATAGGGCCTATAAACGGTTCGGATCGGTTTTAGGTGAAGCCGAAATCGAACCGAATAACCTCGTTTTTTACGCAACCGAAACCGAACTAAACCGAGTATGCACACCGAATATGCACGGTTCGCTTTATGCAACTGTGGCAACTCAACAATAAACTTGATGGAAAAGGGCTATCAAACTAACAGTTTGATTTTCCAATCAATGATGAACTTATTGGTTTGATATAGTATGATTTTAATTCAACAAACTTTGATTCTTGTCTAGGTTTTGACAAAATCGTTTTAAATTGAGATCGAAGTTGGAGATTTTCATTCAAGTTTTGACACAGTTTAATTCATTAAAAAATATTCAACGTGAGAACTAAGGAAATTTCCCATGAGCACGGTTAAGAAGAGAAAACCGAACAAATATTTTACCGTGAGCACCTTTAAAAAGTGAACACCATCATCTAAAAACCAAATGAAGAATTCACCATCAAAAATCCACTAATATCTATGAAGAGAATTGGATAATATGCCTGTTCCGCTGCTCGAGAATGCCGAATTGGAAGAAACTAGGGCAGAGAAGAAACTAGGGCAGAGAAGAAACTTCGATGCTTGCAAGGAGAGAGTGTGGTAGAGAAGGAAGTCGAGTGCAGAATGCCGACGGAATATGTGAACCGGAGTCGGGGCTCGGGACTGGAGGAGATCACGGTCGGGATGGGGCCGAACCGATGTCGAGTGCTGAGAAAAATGAAAATGCTGAATGCTCGAAAAATGAATTTGAGAACGCCTAACGAAAGAAATTAATTTTAGCCTAGACTCTAGGGCTGAGCCGCACCGGATCACGATTCACGGTATCAAATAATAATTACGGTTCGGTTTTATCAGTTTAGACCTTGTGCAAATCGAACCGAATCGGGACCGGTTTTTAGCCAACTAAAATAGAAATCGAATCAGTCGATTCAGTTGGATCGATTCACTTGGCTTCAATTTTGTATGCACACCCCTACATACGCGCTAGGAAATACCATTGCAAACATTATATTTTAATCAATTGAGTTAGATGAATTTTATTTTCATTATGAAAAGGCATTTAAAAAAAAAAGAACACAGACCGAGGCAATTCTTATGCTGAGAGCAGTCGCCATGCGGTAGTGTTAGCAAACAAGCTAACCCCCACCACATGACGCCCAGTGGCGGAACTAGGGTTTTAGCGTTGTCCGGGCACAATAAATTTTAACATTCATATCATTGTTGAAAATATTACTTTTTTGCTCTTTCCGCAATGTCAGATCATTACAAATTTACATTATCATTGTTAAACCAATTCTTATTTAAACGATGAGATTTGTGTCCGATTTCTGTTTGGGAGAAATTTTCCAAATGAGGTTTACAAAGACCCCCCAAGAAAACAATACCTTGTCACTATACCCCCAAGAAAACAGAAATTTGCATTAAGAACATGCACAAGAAGAGTACTTGTTCAATCTAACAACAAAATTTTGCTAAAAAATTCAATTTATTCAGCAAAAAAAAGTTATAGATCATAATTTTCTCCATCACAATTTATTCAGCACAAGAGTTGTAACTCTGTAAGCAGGTTTGATTGTTGATTGCTAAAATAATGTAAAAAAAAATTTTGCAACAAAATAGTGCTTGATTGCCGAGAAGGCTGAAGGCAACTGGCCGGTGGAAGGAAAACAGAGAATATCTTGTCATAGTTCTCAGTCTCTGCAACGTCAAAAATCAGAGAAGTTGCAGCCGAAAATCAGAGAGCACTGGTCAATGCTCAGCCTCAGGGATAGGCACACATCTGCAGAACAGCAAAACCTTACTTAAATTACGTCATCCATTTTTATGCATAGCAGAAACTACAGGAAATAGCAGGGGATGATCAGAGGAAGGACCGGAGGAAGGAAAACTTACTAGTTACAACGATGGCGGTGGCGGAAGGCATCGACTCCAAACCCTACGTCGATCAGCAAGCGTAGAACTGCGGCGGAGGTGGGAGACGAGAGAAGAATCTCTGGCAGCGGGATGTTGCGAGATAGGAACAAAAAGGAGATCGAAGGTTAGGGTATTGCCGATCGCGTGACTCCGATGTCACCGTCTGCGGGATAGGAACGAAGAATCTCTGGCGGCCGGACTCTCTAAGACTCGAACTGCCGACTGAAATGAATCCCTAGGCGCTATTACACGAAAAATACGCTCGGGCACTTGCCAGAGCGTGTCTAGTAGTGGGTCCGCCCCCAATGACGTCTATCCTGTAAGGCAAGACACCATCACTTCATAGCGACCAACCTATGAAAAGAGTACTAAAGGATGAAACATGAAGTTTTAATCACATTTATATAACACTGCCGAGGGAATTCATAATAGTTAAGAGTCTAGATATACAACGAAACTAGGGCTAAAATAAGCCCTAGGAAAATATATGCAATACGAATGTACAAAGGTAAGCCCTCACATCCCTCAGAATGTCCACTAGAATCAAAGTCGGGTTGTAGGTATTGGAGTTTCCGTCTCCGAATCATGGATGGCTTGTCGGAGGGCTGTTGTGGGTACTCCTAAAAAGTGGTAGTAACAAATCTTTAGTCAATTGACTAAATAGTTTCCCCGTGCTTCCCTGATGCATCCTAGAGCACTGGACGGGAGGAAAGATAACGGGGCTACAATTGGCACTATAATCAAAGCAGGTGACAGGAACGAGGGCATACCATATGAATAAACAACATTATCAAGGTATATTACATAAATTGTTTAACTTATAAGAATGCACATACACACTTATAAGTTAAGCGTCTTATATTTAACAAAAATAACTTAACTTATAAGAATGCTCATACAAGCTTATAAGTTAAGGGTCTTGTACTAACACAAAATTAACTTATCATATAAGAATGCTTACACAAACTTGTATGATAAGGATCTTAAAAAGCAAGGAATGCAATGCAATGTTATTAAGCATGATATATGTATAAAATCCTACACCCTTTTCTATGTTGACATAAACCTAGTCAAATTGTTAAGTGGGTAGCGAACTAGCCTTATCATCGTGGCAAATGATAACAGTGGATCAGACTAACTTCGCTTCTAGGTAGATGACACACTACAACCTTTGGCCATAATATATAGTACCATATCTATACTACTCTTAGGAACTCACGCTAAAACTAGCAGAGACTAGATACACGCTAAGGAGACTACCCACCGGGATCTTGTCCATACGGCAGCTCATCATATAGCCTAAGGGTCTAACTCTCAATTCTCCGTCAGAGTGCTCTGTTCGGTAGAGTGGGTAGACCCGCCACAATTTATACAAACTAAGGAGATTGCTCATCAGGATCTTGTCCACAAGACAACTCATCCTATAGCCTAGGGGTATAACTCTAAACTCTCCATCATTGTACAATGATCAGAAGAGTGAGTAGACCCTCCATAAATCAAACCAATCATTTAAATCAATGAGGGTTTTCTTTATATGCTATATACCAGCCGTATATCTAAACCAGGCAATAACTAGAGCTAATTCGAAGCATAACCTCTAAATAGTTATTTCATCACCAAGCTAACATCTTATTTATTTCAATACCAATCATTTAAATCAATGATAGTTTTCTATACAGGATATATATCAACCTTAACATTAACATACCTAAACCAGGCCATAACTAGGGTTGAGCTAAGTTTCAACATAAACCTTAAGTAATTATATCGTCATCAAGCTAATATCTTATTTATTACTTAATGATCTAAGTGCTTAGTAAAAACATCATTAAGTACATGACTTGTAAACACTAATTACTAAGCTTAAGGTCAACCTTAGATTATCACTTAATCAATTATTGGTTAAACTATTCGCTAACCAGCTCACTAGCATTTTTTGTGATATCTAAATTAAGTTGCACATTGGTCGCACTATGCACCGTTATATAACATCTTCCTTTCAGGGGATACTAGCTCATTCCTAACCACTTTTCTAGACATCAACCAGACGACTTAAAGTTGGAGTTCGCAAGTACCTGCTAAATCTAGTACCTTTTAAGACTATAATCCTAGTCCTGATTCAAAGCTATTACAAGCCTATCAATAGGTACTAACATATCTCTAAACAATTCATAAAGCAAGTACACTCATTTAGGTTTTTGCCACACCAGCAATAATACATGTCCAAACAACTTTAAACTTTAATCATAGTTCAATCATAACTTAATATAAGTGTCCTCACAAATTTGGAATTTAATTATATTAATAATTACATTAATATACCTGATTAATGACATGACACACCGCATGTATGATTTTCAGAGCCATATGATTAATATTAATTAAAAAATACATGAAGTGCACTTTTACTATAGTTAATGTGACAACCCATCAAAATTGATACACATTGAGTTCTAAATCACCAATAAATATGTGCAACCATAATTTGGAAAGATCAGGCATAGAGCTACAACTTCCATGTTGACCACTTTGATCAAATCTCACACTAAAGTGCTCAATTATTTAAAATAGGCTAGCTATCAATATGTGACAATTAAATGAAATTAATTTAAGCTACAACTTTCAAGGTATAGTTCATAATAGGTGCTAAGCATGTCCAAATGCCCTAAACTTTTGATCAAAGGCCAGTCATGTTATAATAATGGCACCAGAAAAATATGGGTATTTAATTTCATCATTTAAGTCCATATTATTTCAATAATACACTTCATCATAATAAATTGAATTATAATATAAACTATAGGGTAAATGTGTTCTGAAAAATCTCAAACTTCAAATGGACATTCCTCATCATAATATACACATGATTCAAATTTCAGAGCCATCGTATGTAAAATGACTGAAAAATACACAATATAATATACCATATAGTTTATGTAACAACCACTTAACAAAATTAAATTTAGGGATCTATACTCATCCTCAGAAAATGTGTCACGCCAATTTGAAAATCCCAGACCAAGAGCTATAACTTTCATGTTGACCACTTTATCTAATTCTTCGTTTAAAACACTTAGATTTTGATTTGAATAAGACTACATTGGTGTGCTAATAATAGAAATGAAATTAATCAATATACAGTTTTGAATTGATTTAAAATCGGTCACAACACCAATCTTAGCGCAGATCTAACGACAGTTGAAGACGGCAAACCAATATTAACCTTCCTCCATAGCAGATCCATTGTCAATCCACTGTCGATCCACTGTGGGAACGAACCAATCATTGGTTCGATGGAAACTAGGTAATCATACGACTATCAACACGTCTTCAACCTTGAGTTAACATATGAGATTCATCCCTCCTGGACGGAGCTTTCAGGGCTCCTCCACCGCCATCCGTCCATCACCACCACTCTCCAGCACCACCAAAAGTTTCGCTGGAGTGAGGGCTATCCAATGGTGGTGGTCCGATGACCTATTTTCGCTAGCTAAGGCCGAATTTACATGGTCATTTTGATGGCATTTATATTAAATAAGTCCTCATATCCAAGCACATGTTGACGGTCCTTGAGATTTGTGGATATGGTAAGGTTCTCTGCCCTCAAAACTACCATTTATCGCAACTTTTGCATGAGTTATGTGCTTGTTATCCTATTAAATGGTCTTCTCTAGGTTGGAATTCGCATTCCACATTCGACATCCTCTCCTTGTGATGGATTTTATGAGGTTGGAAGTGGGGAGTATCAACTTCTAGGCACTTGAGTTAAACTTACGAGTCTCATGCTAATCCGATAGTAGAATCACAAGCACCAAATCCACTTAAGATGATCTTGTTTGTTCGTGTGAGGGGTGTTAATATTGCTTGGGAAGTGACGTGAGAGTATCAGAGAGCAAGCCTTGAACACTTACACATGTTTTCAATTCTTTCATTTAGTCATTTTGGGATATCTTACTACTTGACCAAAATATACCTAAGGTCGATGTCAAACTAGGATACCTTACGAAATGTCTTGCTAAGTCAAACCAATATGGTGTACTAGTAGGTTGGCCTAATCTTATCGTTAAGTGAACAAAATTGTGTGATTTCCCGTATGGGAACACCATTTCTTCCGCTGCTAGTTTGTCCTCAAACTAAGCTCGAGCGGGGTTGCCCAGGGTTTGTGGACTTCTACAAAATTTTCAGAGGTTCCAAATGATATTCCAAGTGATTTCTCAGGTCTCACAATTTTCCAAAAGCTTTTAACCACAAACATTTTACTATTACATAAATGAGACATATTTTAATTTAATCAATTAATTAGGATTTTAATTACCAAAAATCCCAATTTTCCCTAAGGTGATGTATTATGCCATAACAAAGATGCGGCCAAAATACCTGAGGCTAAGAAGCCATATGTGTTAAATTCACAAAATTCCCCTTTTGGCTACATGCATACCATAATACATATTATGCAAGGACATGCAAGTGGAATAACCCAGCATGAATTGATCCAATTGCACTCAAACTTTACCCAAGGTCAACGAATGACCTAATAAGCATGCCACCCAAATTTGGGGTCATTTTGAGTTGTCCAACTCCTTAAATCACATTAATTTGATAAATCAAATAATGATTTACAATTTAATCTCTGTCCTACACTAGGACCAATCCCGCCAAAATTGGTGTTGAGGGAGCTACACTGCTCCAAATTAGGTGAACTCAATTTCTAAAATTAGTATAGACATAGGGCTTCATATTTTATGTTGGGAATATTTTCTGATTTTGCCTCATGTATTTTCTACAATTAATTTAAGATCAGGAAATATCCCATTATAAGAGTCATTTAATTAATAATGGTCTGCATCTAACAGATTGGCCAGATCGAACGGCCCTGGAGTTATCTTCCTCCTTGAGCCAAAGGCTCAGATCTCTCCTTCCTGGAGGGATTTTGGAGCCCAATCCCAGCCACCTGAGGCCATCTCCGACCAATCCCTCTAGCCACCACCTCCGACCGAGGTTTGGCTACCCACCGGTGGTGAGATCTCGGCCGGAGGTGGTCGGAGTTGCTCTCCCGCCATTTTTTATTTTCGATTTTGGGAACACCAATTCCGAAATGGATTTTTCCATTTCTTCCTAGATTTTGAAAATAGGAGAAGGATGATGCTAGCATAAGAAGAGGAGAGAAGGAAACCTGCTTTAATGGAGCTTGATGGTGGACTTTTCCCAAAATTGCCATGGCCGACCACCTCCATTAGAGGACCTTGCTGATGTCCCCATCCAGTGCACGATTCCTTCAATAAACATGTGTCTTTTGCTCCTCTCTGCTCACTGATGGTGTAGGAAGGGTTGAATGAAGATGGAGGGGCCTATATCATGGGTTGCCATTAATGGCCATTTTCGGCCACCCCCTTTTCCCCTCAATTCTAGCCTCTTGTTTGTCTACCTATAGGGGAAAGATGGGAATTCTCTAGGAAAACTCAAAGAAGGGATTTGGAGGAGGAGTTGAGTGCCAAATGGCACTCCTTCCCTCTTTCCCTTCTTCGATTCTTCCAAATTGTGGCAAATCTCCAATTTGCCCCTTTGCATGTCAATTTTATCCACAAATCTGAGGGAATGCATGGTAATAAGGTTTAGGGATGTAGAATGGGCCTCTATTGAGGGCCTTAGCCCATGTGAATTTGATTTAATTCCACATAAGCCCAATTTATGCCTATTTGACTAAATGTTGACTTTTTAGTTGACTTTGAAAGTGGATGTTAGATCTTAATATTACTCTAGGGGGGGGGGGGGGGGGGGTGAATAGAGTATTAAAAACTTTTCCCTTAATTTTATAGCGGAATTAAATTAGTAATATATATATGTATATTGAGTGAGAAATAAAAACAAACACAAAGAAGGCACACAGCACAGCAACACAGAAAATCACAAGCACATAAACACAAGGATTTTTATAGTAGTTCCCCAATAAACCTGGGTACGTCTACTCTTCTACCACACTTGGTAGGATTCACTAGGTTTTTGATCAGGTGCCCTATCACCAAGGGGTTTTTGATCAGGTGTCCACACACCAAGTGAGTTTTTGATCAGGTGCTCTAACCAAACCACAGGTTTTTGA